>CM039646.1:6989-1206989 GCA_022405125.1 Anthidium xuezhongi | reverse complement strand
GTTTTCCCATCGGTGATTCGTCGTTAATTCGCCGATGGAGAGTAAGTAATCGCACGCGTACACCGACGACCACCTCGAGTGTGTTACACGGTTACGTTCACACCGCCGCTTTACCTTGGGGTTGTTCCGATTTTCTTCGCCGATAAGCTCGACTCCTCGTAGAAAAGCGAGAAATTCTGCCGCCCCCTTTTTCTTTTTTCTTTTCTTTCGAAGAAATTGCCCGACGGGAGACACGTTCGACGATTATTTTCAGTTTTTTTCTTCGGACTTGTCTTTTTCCCTCGGTTTCGGTTACAAATTCTGTTATCTTATCAGCACTGTTCCGGATAATACTTCGAGGTAATTTTATAAATTCATAGTCTTCGATACCATGATTTTTCTATATAATTACTTTGCAATTATGTTACGGAATATGCTTGTATATGCTTTTTTTTCTGCTAAAGAATTAGGTTTCTACGTAATACATCCATAGAAAATGTTGGCAGCGGGTATTGATTCCAGTGATATTGGATTGTGCAATAAATATTATATACACAGTTCAATTTCCGTTCCTGGAAGTTTAATGTTATGTATATTACATATTGTTGTTTCAACATTTCATACATGTGTCGTTTTATCGGTGCATCAATCCTCCTCTGTCTCCTCTGTACTTACAGGTAATCCTTTGTTTAATGGTATAATATACCATTTTTTTATTATAAAATTTTAATATCGAGGAACATTTATTTTTCAAATGAGAAGAACAGACGAAGCAAATATATTGTTTCAGTTTTTCAAGTTAAGAGCGTAAAGGTAATCATTTTATCAACATCGGTATTGATTACATTATTATTTAATCAAATTTACTTGCTCTCAGCTCATTCAACCGGTAAACTGTACTATCTTTTTTGTTTCCGGTAATTTACATTTCCTCATTGAATATAGTAAATATGTAAAATCCAGAGTAACAGTTGACGATATATGTTTGATTGTTTACCGAATCGTATTACCATTTATTAGATTAGAAAATAGTCATTTTCCAAGTAACAATGTACCCATGGGATAAGAAAAATAGCGTATGTACTCACCAAATAAATTCGCCAGCATAGAAGTAGATACTCTTTCTGCAATCAGAACATGGTATATCTCAATTATTAACGTGTAAGATGACAAAAAACGACATATATTAAAATTAAAAGAAGACACCATAATTTTGAATATATCAGTTTCAGTCGTCAATTCATTACAATTTCAATCGAACTTTGAATAAACAACTGTATAGAAAAAACAAGTGTGAACGTCATGAATTAAATTTAAATCCTCTTTAATCATCTTTTTGCATAAAATTCAATTATCGACGAAGATTCAATACACTGTCCAATCAGAACTGATAATTTAGTTTCCAGATGGAAGGCTTATTATTTCTCTTTCGAATGTTAGCACAAGTCAAAGTAATTAAATACATGTTTACACGGCGCGCTAAGGTGGAAACCATTGGATATGACTATCCACACGGTTACTCGAGTTGAGTAAAACGGCAGAGGAGACGAAAGACACACGCATTATATACATATACGCGACACGCACGACGAGCAAGCCGTGTTATTATATTTTACTTTGATCGACACGGAAACCCCGGCATAATTTGCGCGAATGAGCTGTAATTATTTAAGGGTGTGCATACGTAAGGAGGGTGGCAGCTGCAATAGGGCAACGTTATTTCAACCACTCGCGTTATAACCTCTATCGATTCGCCTTAGCCGCATCGACGACGCGGGACGAGCTCGTTTACTTCTTCCGGGAACCGCCGTTCGTTAACTAATCAACCTTTCGCTGATAACGATTGTTTGTATTGAGCGGCTTCACCCTTGTTGAAAAGTTCATGTCGCCGATCAATTCGATGAGAAACACGAAAGTTTACGCGCCGAAGATTTTTTTTATAAAAGATGCAAGACATTTTTACCTATTAAACTCGTTTGTTAGTCAATTCTTCTGCTATTCTTCCTTGCAAACTTCAAAACTAGGTATATTACACTTTTAGTTTAAATTGAAAATAAAATATAAAATAATCGAGGAATAAAACATAAATTAATACGTGTAAATACAATAAATCTTGTAATTTCTAACACGAAACCTTATGCATACGATCATTTTAATGATCATTTTAATTCGTTTGATGATATTAAATACGAGGTTCATCTAAAAGGTTCAACATGGATCAAACATTCGTACAATATAGAATATTAAAAAATGATTACATTTCCTTTTGGCTGCAGTGAGTAGAGTTTAAAAGACGGGATTTAATTGTTTAGAGTATGTACTGCTATTTTGTTGAACTCGAACTAAAATGTTTATATTTCTAAATATTTTTCAAGCATAATATTACTGTAAGAATGTCTTTCCGAATTACGTAGTAAAAGTATACTTATCATTGCCAGGTCTAAGTCTTTGAAGAGATTATTTGCATGATAATAATGAAATTATTTGTTCAAAGAATGCGCTGGGCACAAAAGCAGTGGTTTCCCGGATCCTTGAAAGGTTAGATTAATAAATTTTTATCGGTGGCAATTAATCATCATCGAGAAAAAAAGGGCTCTTCCGAGCGTAGCAAATCGTTCGAACGCCCACTGCATGGTACAGAAACAAGATTCTCTGCAATACACACTCGTGGAAATACCCCGTAGCACTCGGAAGCCCGACGTTAGTGTCGAAGGTGGTTGAAGTGGCCTGAGCGGTGATTATGAGCGAGAAAGTGCCACCGTCCACTTTTCACCCCCGTTGCCCGTTCCTTTTCTCTATCGTGGCAACTACCCCCGCCACTTTTACTATGGTTCAACTAAACCCCAACGGATCAATACGTTAAAACATTGCCACGTCGGGACGCCGGCGTGTAAAACTCGAAAGAAATAACAGTGGTGTTGGTGTTTTCCTTTGGTCACTGCGCGACGCCTTCCTATCACGTACCTGTTAATGAGCTTTCGTCGAATTTCTGTCGAATCTTGCTCGTTCTGGATACACAGACTGACGATCGTACGGGAAAACATTCGTTGTGTTTCAACATGAAAACACAATTCCCCTCATTATTTATTTCTCTCATTAATGTTATCGATACGATGTGTAATTTGTTTTTCATTATTCGCAGTTTCAAGTATTATTATACTTTCATGTTAAATTTGATTCTTCCTCGGAAGAGACAACGCGTTAATGTGTAGAGAACTAAAAAATATTTAATTTAACATGAAATTAGTTCACTTTCAACCATATTCACAACCCAAACACATTTTCCATGGAATGCATTCAGTTGATCGTAATTCAACGTTTCTTTTATTACATGTGCTACGTAGGATTTAAATTAACAGTTTGTAGCGAAGCTTTTGTAATATTATAGCAACCATTCATTAACAACCTCGGTAGAACGCGTTGGATAATTTTATTAATAAGCGTGAGACTTCCATCTCTACCACCTGTCATACAACCTCATATCATCACCGACTCATCACCATGTTTAATAGTTACCTGCAAATGTTTCTTTTTAATTATATATTCTTCATACATTTCTATGTGTCGACTCAACTAACGTACAACATTTTATTTTTATCATAGCATTGTTACTACGCTTAAGATCGAACTGAAGCTAACATTCAATATTGTAGTTGTTAAAGAACTAAAATAAATAAATTAATGAATACGGAAGATACTGTATTCCATCGAACTGTGATGCTAGCTTTATGCAGGGTGCCCCAGAATTAGTGCAGGAACCGGAAATGGGGGATGGCTGAGACGGTTCTGATCATTTTCCTTTGCAAAAATGTCGGATGGGGCTTCCTTTTTGAATTATTAAGAAAAAACACTATATCGTTCTTTTGTACTGTATTGTAAATTTAAATTCCATTGTTTTATTAATACTACTTTATTTATCAATTTCTGAATTGATTTAATGATATAAATAACAATATTTCCTGATTCCTAATGTTCCTAGAAACTGAGGCTCGATGATTTCACATCTCCTAGGATAGAAGACTTTGAGTAATAGATTAAAAAAATTTGTAATTTCCAAGATGAAAAGTATAATTTATTTATGAAGTTATAAATATTGTTACGAGTATTTGTAATTAATTCTCGAACGGTCGACCGTGAAACTTTGAAAATCAATTAAATCAAGCAATACCTTTAACCAATGCATGAATGGTGTCTACGAAATGATTTATACCGACCATTCTCTTAAGTTATAGCATATCAACTGGCCGATTTCGAAATATGCATAATCCAATGAGATTTGCCGGCATAAAAATATTTGATATCAATTTGATATTTCAAGTTTGCTAAAAATCACCACACAAGTCCTTTTTTCTATTAGTACTTTTAGTATAAAATAGCTGGTTGTTAATTAGAAATTTATACGTGGAATTTATATGTCTATGTTTCTTTAGGAATTTTAATTAGGATATTTTGCAACAAAAACCATTTGATTTTCAAGTGAAAAGGGTTTGATTAAGTAACAACTTTAGAAATGTAAGTTCAAGCGAAGACGGACTCGGTGTTGGCTGGTCAACGATTGAACGTGACACCTGGGTACTAGACACAACAGAGACAGATCCGAGCGCGTAGTGATCTTGAGAAAATAGCGGAAGGAGCATCGATATCTTTGTTTGCGCTTTTTGATAGATCAGATAGGAAACAGACGATTTCCGGAACAGAGTAAAACTGTACAGTATTCGTAGGCTTTTGAAGGGTACGAAAGACGGATGAACGGATGTCCGTGGCCTACCACAACCGACGTAAGATACCGATCCACGCGTTTCTCTCCCTCCTTCTTGGACATACGTGTACACATATATGAGACGCACGTTGCCCTCGCTCGTTTATAAGCCTCACGCGTATACGACGTAACGTTGCCTTTCCATGGATGGTCGATATATCGATTGTCGTAGACGAACCACCGGCTGGTCGACGACCACGAACCAGAAACTGAGAGACAGAGAGGGCAATGGAACAGGAACAAGGTTGATGACTGTGTGTGTCTAGCTTGTGGTCACTTGTTGCCTTCCACCCCCGGGGTGTTGGCCTTGTCCCTCTCTGTTTGGGGAACGCTTGTCGCTCGACCGCCGACAAACCATCCACGGATGGATAGATCTTTTTCCTGTTCGTTTTAGTGACTCAATTCCGAGGAATTCCAACTTGCTGGAAATTCTGATATCCTCTTTCTTTTCGAGTGATCGTAGAAATCGATGGGATGGAATCTCGATACACGAATCGGACGGCGAAGGTATTTCATTAACACACACTAGTGCATGAATTATTAGAGATTCAAAAATGAAATTTTTTTACTTCAGATTAGTATTTTAACGGTAATCAGAACTGAAATAATTTCACGTTGATTTGGTTGCTAAAATGATTTACGATTCTCATTATTTATTACCCTTTTACCTAAAAACTCTGAGAAGTAATATTATTATCTTTTGAATATATTCCGTTTGTTTAAATGCCGAAAATTTTATAGTTTATAAAAAGCAATTTTATTTCTCTTAAAAGTAATCTCATTCAACTAAAGTATTTTTTCATAATTAGTAAATTGGCATAATATCTTAAATTAGTCAAAATGGTCTTTCCCATAACATATAAAACCAGATCATTGATACTGTCTATTTTAAAATATCTTCTACAAATATTTCAGAAACTAATTAACAAGAGGTATATTAAATTTCTTTTGAAATGTAGACACTATAAAATGATCTAAAATCCGTCAACATAATAATATAAAGAGAAATAATTTCAGCTAGTATATTTATTCTTTTCTCCCAAATATATTTTATAAAATCAACTTTTTTATATCCTCAATATTTTTCAAATATGACAGAATTCATAAAATTGCACGAACACCCTTAACAATGTTTCATTATCTTATATAGAGGGCACAGGGTAAAAAATGCGAAGCTAAAAATCAGGAAATTTGATTATTCGATGATTTGGTGTCTGTAATGTTCACGATAGCAATCGTCGAACCACTGAAAAAACCGCCTTCCGATGCGTTGCTTGACGTATTCGTTCGAGATTATCGTTATCGTTGGGAACGTAAGATATGGTAAATAGTCGATAATAACACCCTTAGCGTCAGTTTGCTCAGTACTATTCCAAGCGGGCTGTCCAACGGACAGACGTTTCACTACAAACACAGATGTCTTACGGTATCCCACGAAACTTTCTTTATCTCGCTTGTCGAATTAGAAGCTTAACCGGCTAACGCACGGAATTATCGAAAAGGTATGTTGCACTCACTTTGCTTCCCAGAAATGAACTTGCATCATGATATATCATCGTTTCGTGTAGATTTCCCAGATTCTTTAATCTTCCAATAAAATTTAATCGTGACCATTGTTCTGTTGTAAAATGGGTTGCAATTATAAGAAAAGAACATTTTTACAATCGTGATTAATCAAGGAGGCGTTTAGTAATACATGAAATGATCCAATACAGTGTTCTATAGTGCTGTTATAATTATTGTGCAGTAAACTAGAAAACAGATAAAGTTGGACAAAGTTAATAAAATAATGAAACGATACCTCTGGATGCTTTAAAAGTAATGTACAGAAAAATGCTCATTCGATTTTAAAGTCAGTTTTTACAGCCTTGTAGGATGATTTTCTGCGAACGGTTAGTCCGATTTCATTTTAATCTCACGCATCAAGTAGAATTTGTGGCAAACACACGAGTGCAGGGATTATATAATACTGAATTTTAATAAACGTGTGGCCTGTCTTAATCCAGCCATTACATCTAATTGGTCGAGATTAGCTAATATCCATGTAGTGATTAGGACGCGTTTGTAGTCACGGCTCGTTTAGATTGAAGCTAATTCTCCCGGGAATGTAGCGCATGCATTGCCTTGAACGTTACTGCAAAAAAATCGGTAGACTGATCGAACATCATTACAGGAGACGCTAAACTATTTCGTTTACGACTCTCGGTGATTCCTTGATTTGAAAATTCATTGAAATATTGTAACGCGTGGCTCTCTGGCGAACAAGAGGGACGGCATTCTTCTCGCTGCTGTGAAATCGGTTGTTAAGCGCGAGCAGTTTCACGAAGTGTTTTATTGTGAAATTGGTCATAAGTATCTAATTATCAAGATATTCAGAGCTAATAATTATAACTGTAATTAACTACAAATCGAACTGATACTATAATCGTAATTATTCAGAGCAGGATTTGTTTTAAAATTGTTACCTTAAATGAAAACTACCAATCGATGCCACTTTTTTTACTTTTCTTTCTCCTTTTCTCACACTTGTAATTTATAGAAAATATAGATAATTAGTATTTTAGTACTCGAAGCCATTTGCTCATTTTATGGGCATTTAAATTTGAAAACGTTACCCATATAATTGAGCACAATTCACGGTCAGGATTTAATAATGCTATTAAAAATTTTCTTTGACATATTTTTTCAGATACTCGATTGTATGAAATTTTTTGGGTGCTGGTTACCATGGCCCTCGTAACATTCAACACGCTAATCGTAACGAGCAAAACTTCGACGCAACTATATCGCAAACAGCCGCAAAATACCGAGATTTTATTTTGCACGTTTGCATTATGAGAGTAAAAGACGAGTTCATAGCCTCGCACAAGGGAAGTCGCAAACCTGTAATTTAATAACTAAGTGCTTCGTTTCCATGTAATACAGCTGTGCCGCCGTTAGAAGAGATTAAATACACCAGTACTTGTTTTAATGATTTCAGCAAGTGAACGAGTTTCCTTTTAATGATATCTAAAAAAAAGCGCTGTCGACGTTTTGTTGCGCTTTCGCATTTTTCCTAGGAAAATATTTCATACAAAAATCAACCTTATTGATATAGCTTTATTAAATTCTTTCTCATACGCGAAATTCTTGCCTTGCGTATTGTATACATTTTTTTTTTATTTATACAGGGTGTCCCAGAACTCTTGTAGGAGCCGGAAATGGGGGGTAGCTGAGACTATTCTGAACAACAATTTCCTTTGCAAAAATATCGGATGGGGCTTCGTTTTTGAATTATTAAGCAAAAACACTGACCAATCAGAGCGCGTCTCGGGCGCGCGCTCAGTACCGTCAGTGTAGCGTCGAGCCTAGTCGCCCCGGGACAAGCGCCTCGGTAGAACAGGAAGCGTTAAACACAAGTAATATTGAACATAAAAGTAAAAAACAAATGGTAGAATGTTATGAGAGTAATCGTACCCTAGAATAAAGAGAATGACTGAATGGCTGGATATCCCAACAGAAGGAATAAGTAAAAATTGCAGAATATTTTCAAATTCATTTTCGGTCATTCCTAGAATTTCAGTGACGTCAAATTCCAGGAATTTTCGGAAACCCTTTATAACCAATTTTACTCTTTTCTGTACCTTAAATATATTTTTCGCTTTTTTTTTTACTTTTATGTTCGAAACTTCTGTGCAATGTTTCTTTATACTATTTCTCGCTTTTTAAGTGAAATTTTTTAAGGACTGGATAATGGAAGTTAGGTTTATAAATGAACAAACAATTGTTTTAGTTTCATTTGATGTTTATTGAAAATTCTTTCAATTATGTATGTTACATAAAGGTTACATTCTTAATTCTAACGCACTTAATTCTAACTACTAACTGTAAAAGCTGCATTTATTCAATAAACTACATGATTTATACATTCAGCTTTACAATAGTTATTATATTATTTATAACTAACGTTTACAATTGTAACTTTGCGAGATTGCTGCGGAGGGAGTGGGAGGTCCGATCGGCGGCAGAGTATTGCTCTCTCGCTCGTACAGTGACGCGAAGAAAGTGAGAGGTAAGATGCTCGTTGCACTCTTCTCTCTCGCTCTTACACTGACGCGGAGGAAGTGAGAGGTCCGATTGGCGGACTAGTGTTCACTCTCTCGCACATTGGTGTTGTGCGCAGGCGCGTGTTTGGCGTAGAAGGAGTGAGAGACTAGATGCTCGGTGCTCTCACTCGCACATTGAGAGAGTGAGAGGTGAGATTGGTAGACTAGTGTTCACTCTCTCGCACATTGTGGGAGTGAGAGGTTCGATTGGCGGAGTAGTGTTCGCTCTCTCGCACATTGTGGGAGTAAGAGGTCCGATCGGCGGACTAGTGTTCACTCTCTCGCACATTGAGGGAGTGAGAGGTCTGATCGGCGGACTAGTGTTCACTCTCTCGCACATTGGTGTTGTGCGCAGGCGCGAGTTTGGCGTAGAGGGAGTGAGAGACTAGATGCTCGGTGCTCTCACTCGCACATTGAGGGAGTAAGAGGTGAGATTGGCGGACTAGTGTTCTCTCTCTCGCACATTGAGAGAGTGAAAGGTCCGATCGGCGGACGAGTGTTCTCTCCCTCTTACGCATTAGCGTACTGCGTAGGCTTGGTGCGAGTGAGAGAGGTGACGCTCTCGCGGAATCTTTCCTCTCGCTGGTGCATCGGCGTACCTGGCGCGGGCTGTGATGTATAATTTTTAATTGTTGCGTTACAATAATTAATAGTATGAGTTATTCGAGGTTCAGACTATTGTAGATCGGTTTTTCGTGTTCGAAAATTTTAAATTTGATACCAAATTAGCCAGTGCTTCTACGTTTTCTATTATTCATTAATGGTCGGGTAGTTACGTTCATCCCTTTTGTGTGAGGTTATGACTAAGCCCCTGTAATTTTATGTACAAGCTGCCTTAGTTTAATGATACATGACTAGAGAAATACAATTTTGCAAACTCGAGATCATTGGTTTCTGAGTCTAGTTTCATGTTACCAATAAACAATGGGAAGGATTTATCTACTGAGAGTAAACATAATCCATCAAATTCAAATCTGATTGAAAATGATCAATTTTGTTATATCGTATGTAAGTATAAAGTATTATAATTTTATTCAAGTAGTTAATAATAACGTATTTTGCTGTGTTGCAGATTAGAAGATGTATTTGTTATACATTTCTACGCCACATAAGCTGCACATTAACATCATCAAATCAACAGGAAACTTTCTGGCAGTTTCTCAGATATCAGTGCTCGGTAATTTTTGGAATTG
This sequence comes from Anthidium xuezhongi, assembly GCA_022405125.1. Taxonomy (NCBI): domain Eukaryota; kingdom Metazoa; phylum Arthropoda; class Insecta; order Hymenoptera; family Megachilidae; genus Anthidium; species Anthidium xuezhongi. The sequence goes on along the minus strand of CM039646.1, from coordinate 1,196,973 downwards.
GACACTACTAAAATTTCAAGAAATGGCACGAAGAATACTTCCTGTCACATCATCTTCTCCTAATACAAATCTGCAAACTTGAGATCCTTGGTTTCTGAGTCTAATTTCATTTTACCAATAAACAATGGAAAGGATTTATCTACGGAGAGTAAACTGTTCTTCAATAGTTATACTGAATATATAAGTACATATGTAATTGTAGAATGTCTTTATTTCATAAGAATATTGTACTGCGCTTAAGCTATATGTTAAATAATTATAAAAATATGTTGTATGTAAAAATACTGATATGTAAGTTTTACAATTTGTAATTATAAGTGCGTTAAAGTTAAGAATCTAATATTTAAGTAAGTTTTACAGTTAGTAGTTATAAGTGCGTTAGAATTAACAATGTAACATTTATGTAACATGTATAATTGAAAGAATTTTCAATAAACATAGAGTTAAACTAAAGCAATTGTTTATTCATTTATAAACCTAACTCCCTTATCCAGCCCTTACAAAATTTCACTTAAAAAGCAAGAAATAATGTAGAAAAACATTGCACAGAAGTTTCGAAATACAAAAGTAGAAAAAGAAACGAAAAATATCGGTTTGATACAGAGAAGAACAAAATTCGGTACAAACGGTTTCCAGGAATTCCTGGAATTCGACGTCACTAAAATTCTGGGAAGTGGCACGAAGAATACCTCCTGGCACATCATATTCTCCTGATACAAAGTTCTTATGTCAAGATTCTGATTTTAGGAGTGCGAAATTTTTGGAAACCATTTTGGAAGGTATGTTAAATAAATACATTTATATCACACTTTATTTGTTTATTTTTATCTTTCTTTCTACATTATTTTAATACTTAATATATAATTTGTATAATTTATACTATTTACAAAATACGTACTATCTCTATAGACACTGACTAATAAAAGTAAAAATGATTAACTATTATAGCAAAATTCTATATAGAGAAACACGGCGGTACTATTATTCTTCTGATACATTTTTAAAAATCCTGGAACTTGGTTTCGCAAAAGTGGATCCCGGATATTCCTGGAATTCGACGTCACTAAAATTCTGGGAAGTGGCACGAAGAATACCTCCTGGTACATCATATTCTCCTGATACAAAGTTCTTATGTCAAGATTCTGATTTTACGAGTGCGAAATTTTTGGAAACCATTTTGGAAGGTATGTTAAATAAATACATTTATATCACACTTTATTTGTTTATTTTTATCTTTCTTTCTACATTATTTTATGAAGAATGTATGTAAATTGAATGTATGTAAAAAACCTAAAAAGAGCATCGTGAAATAAGAATTTGGTATCAGAATTTTGCGGAATCAAAATCCAGATTTTGAGAAATTGTATCAGGAGAATATGATGTGCCAGGAGGTAATCTTCTATAATAAACTATTATAGCAATATTCTAAGATATTTCGGAAGGGGTTGTAGTTATTAAAAATATGTTCGTACAAAAGTTGCTTGGCAAAATGGGGTGCATCGTGTGGTAATAATTATTTTCTTCTGGGTGGAGCAGTAGAGGAGATCTGAAGGTCAATGTAACTTTTTTAAATGGGATGCTATAATTTTCTCTTCAGAATGTAACAGCAGGCACCGAGACGAATTCAACCATGTGCTACATGTTGGTATTCTGATTTGGATAAAGGTGAATGTATGTAAAAACCTAAAAACAGCATCGTGAAATAAGAATTTGGTATCAGAATTTTGCGGAATCAAAATCCAGATTTTGAGAAATTGTATCAGGAGAATATGATGTGCCAGGAGGTAATCTTCTATAATAAACTATTATAGCAATATTCTAAGATATTTCGGAAGGGGTTGTAGTTATTAAAAATGTGTTCGTACAAAAGTTGTTCGGCAAAATGGGGTGCATCGTGTGGTAATAATTATTTTCTTCTGGGTGGAGCAGTAGAGGAGATCTGAAGGTCAATGTAACTTTTTTAAATGGGATGCTATAATTTTCTCTTCAGAATGTAACAGCAGGCACCGAGACGAATTCAACCATGTGCTACATGTTGGTATTCTGATTTGGATAAATGTGAATGTATGTAAAAAACCTAAAAACAGCATCGTGAAATAAGAATTTTGTATCAGAATTTTCGGGAGCCCATTTTGCGGAATCAAAATCCAGATTTTGAGAAATTGTATCAGGAGAATATGATGTGCCAGGAGGTAATCTTCTATAATAAACTATTATAGCAATATTCTAAGATATTTCGGAAGGGGTTGTAGTTATTAAAAATGTGTTCGTACAAAAGTTGTTCGGCAAAATGGGGTGCATCGTGTGGTAATAATTATTTTCTTCTGGGTGGAGCAGTAGAGGAGATCTGAAGGTCAATGTAACTTTTTTAAATGGGATGCTATAATTTTCTCTTCAGAATGTAACAGCAGGCACCGAGACGAATTCAACCATGTGCTACATGTTGGTATTCTGATTTGGATAAAGGTGAATGTATGTAAAAACCTAAAAACAGCATCGTGAAATAAGAATTTGGTATCAGAATTTTGCGGAATCAAAATCCAGATTTTGAGAAATTGTATCAGGAGAATATGATGTGCCAGGAGGTAATCTTTTATAATAAACTATTATAGCAATATTCTAAGATATTTCGGAAGGGGTTGTAGTTATTAAAAATGGGTTCGTACAAAAGTTGCTTGGCAAAATGGGGTGCATCGTGTGGTAATAATTATTTTCTTCTGGGTGGAGCAGTAGAGGAGATCTGAAGGTCAATGTAACTTTTTTAAATGGGATGCTATAATTTTCTCTTCAGAATGTAACAGCAGGCACCGAGACGAATTCAACCATGTGCTACATGTTGGTATTCTGATTTGGATAAAGGTGAATGTATGTAAAAAACCTAAAAACAGCATCGTGGAATAAGAATTTTGTATCAGAATTTTCGGGAGCCCCTTTTGCGGAATCAAAATCCAGATTTTGAGAAATTGTATCAGGAGAATATGATGTGCCAGGAGGTAATCTTCTATAATAAACTATTATAGCAATATTCTAAGATATTTCGGAAGGGGTTGTAGTTATTAAAAATGTGTTCGTACAAAAGTTGTTCGGCAAAATGGGGTGCATCGTGTGGTAGTAATTATTTTCTTCTGGGTGGAGTAGTAGAGGAGATCTGAAGGTCAATGTAACTTTTTTAAATGGGATGCTATAATTTTCTCTTCAGAATGTAACAGCAGGCACCGAGACGAATTCAACCATGTGCTACATGTTGGTATTCTGATTTGGATAAATGTGAATGTATGTAAAAAACCTAAAAACAGCATCGTGAAATAAGAATTTTGTATCAGAATTTTCGGGAGCCCCTTTTGCGGAATCAAAATCCAGATTTTGAGAAATTGTATCAGGAGAACATGATGTGCCAGGAGGTAATCTTCTATAATAAACTATTATAGCAATATTCTAAGATATTTCGGAAGGGGTTGTAGTTATTAAAAATGTGTTCGTACAAAAGTTGCTTGGCAAAATAGGGTGCATCGTGTGGTAATAATTATTTTCTTCTGGGTGGAGTAGTAGAGGAGATCTGAAGGTCAATGTAACTTTTTTAAATGGGATGCTATAATTTTCTCTTCAGAATGTAACAGCAGGCACCGAGACGAATTCAACCATGTGCTACATGTTGGTATTCTGATTTGGATAAAGGTGAATGTATGTAAAAAACCAAAAAACAGCATCGTGAAATAAGAATTTTGTATCAGAATTTTCGGGAGCCCCTTTTGCGGAATCAAAATCCAGATTTTGAGAAATTGTATCAGGAGAACATGATGTGCCAGGAGGTAATCTTCTATAATAAACTATTATAGCAATATTCTAAGATATTTCGGAAGGGGTTGTAGTTATTAAAAATGTGTTCGTACAAAAGTTGCTTGGCAAAATGGGGTGCATCGTGTGGTAGTAATTATTTTCTTCTGGGTGGAGCAGTAGAGGAGATCTGAAGGTCAATGTAACTTTTTTAAATGGGATGCTATAATTTTCTCTTCAGAATGTAACAGCAGGCACCGAGACGAATTCAACCATGTGCTACATGTTGGTATTCTGATTTGGATAAATGTGAATGTATGTAAAAAACCTAAAAACAGCATCGTGAAATAAGAATTTTGTATCAGAATTTTCGGGAGCCCCTTTTGCGGAATCAAAATCCAGATTTTGAGAAATTGTATCAGGAGAACATGATGTGCCAGGAGGTAATCTTCTATAATAAACTATTATAGCAATATTCTAAGATATTTCGGAAGGGGTTGTAGTTATTAAAAATGTGTTCGTACAAAAGTTGCTTAGCAAAATGGGGTGCATCGTGTGGTAATAATTATTTTCTTCTGGGTGGAGTAGTAGAGGAGATCTGAAGGTCAATGTAACTTTTTTAAATGGGATGCTATAATTTTCTCTTCAGAATGTAACAGCAGGCACCGAGACGAATTCAACCATGTGCTACATGTTGGTATTCTGATTTGGATAAAGGTGAATGTATGTAAAAAACCTAAAAACAGCATCGTGAATTAAGAATTTTGTATCAGAATTTTCGGGAGCCCCTTTTGCGGAATCAAAATCCAGATTTTGAGAAATTGTATCAGGAGAACATGATGTGCCAGGAGGTAATCTTCTATAATAAACTATTATAGCAATATTCTAAGATATTTCGGAAGGGGTTGTAGTTATTAAAAAAGTGTTCGTACAAAAGTTGTTCGGCAAAATGGGGTGCATCGTGTGGTAGTAATTATTTTCTTCTGGGTGGAGTAGTAGAGGAGATCTGAAGGTCAATGTAACTTTTTTAAATGGGATGCTATAATTTTCTCTTCAGAATGTAACAGCAGGCACCGAGACGAATTCAACCATGTGCTACATGTTGGTATTCTGATTTGGATAAATGTGAATGTATGTAAAAAACCTAAAAACAGCATCGTGAATTAAGAATTTTGTATCAGAATTTTCGGGAGCCCCTTTTGCGGAATCAAAATCCAGATTTTGAGAAATTGTATCAGGAGAACATGATGTGCCAGGAGGTAATCTTCTATAATAAACTATTATAGCAATATTCTAAGATATTTCGGAAGGGGTTGTAGTTATTAAAAATGTGTTCGTACAAAAGTTGCTTGGCAAAATGGGGTGCATCGTGTGGTAATAATTATTTTCTTCTGGGTGGAGTAGTAGAGGAGATCTGAAGGTCAATGTAACTTTTTTAAATGGGATGCTATAATTTTCTCTTCAGAATGTAACAGCAGGCACCGAGACGAATTCAACCATGTGCTACATGTTGGTATTCTGATTTGGATAAAGGTGAATGTATGTAAAAAACCTAAAAACAGCATCGTGAAATAAGAATTTTGTATCAGAATTTTCGGGAGCCCCTTTTGCGGAATCAAAATCCAGATTTTGAGAAATTGTATCAGGAGAACATGATGTGCCAGGAGGTAATCTTCTATAATAAACTATTATAGCAATATTCTAAGATATTTCGGAAGGGGTTGTAGTTATTAAAAAAGTGTTCGTACAAAAGTTGTTCGGCAAAATGGGGTGCATCGTGTGGTAGTAATTATTTTCTTCTGGGTGGAGTAGTAGAGGAGATCTGAAGGTCAATGTAACTTTTTTAAATGGGATGCTATAATTTTCTCTTCAGAATGTAACAGCAGGCACCGAGACGAATTCAACCATGTGCTACATGTTGGTATTCTGATTTGGATAAATGTGAATGTATGTAAAAAACCTAAAAACAGCATCGTGAAATAAGAATTTTGTATCAGAATTTTCGGGAGCCCCTTTTGCGGAATCAAAATCCAGATTTTGAGAAATTGTATCAGGAGAACATGATGTGCCAGGAGGTAATCTTCTATAATAAACTATTATAGCAATATTCTAAGATATTTCGGAAGGGGTTGTAGTTATTAAAAAAGTGTTCGTACAAAAGTTGCTTGGCAAAATGGGGTGCATCGTGTGGTAATAATTATTTTCTTCTGGGTGGAGTAGTAGAGGAGATCTGAAGGTCAATGTAACTTTTTTAAATGGGATGCTATAATTTTCTCTTCAGGACGTAACAGCAGGCACCGAGGCGAATTCAAGGATGTGCTACATGTTGGTATTCTGATTTGGATAAAGGTGAATGTATGTAAAAAACCTAAAAACAGCATCGTGAAATTAGAATTTTGTATCAGAATTTTCGGGAGCCCCTTTTGCGGAATCAAAATCCAGATTTTGAGAAATTGTATCAGGAGAACATGATGTGCCAGGAGGTAATCTTCTATAATAAACTATTATAGCAATATTCTAAGATATTTCGGAAGGGGTTGTAGTTATTAAAAAAGTGTTCGTACAAAAGTTGTTCGGCAAAATGGGGTGCATCGTGTGGTAGTAATTATTTTCTTCTGGGTGGAGTAGTAGAGGAGATCTGAAGGTCAATGTAACTTTTTTAAATGGGATGCTATAATTTTCTCTTCAGAATGTAACAGCAGGCACCGAGACGAATTCAACCATGTGCTACATGTTGGTATTCTGATTTGGATAAATGTGAATGTATGTAAAAAACCTAAAAACAGCATCGTGAAATAAGAATTTTGTATCAGAATTTTCGGGAGCCCCTTTTGCGGAATCAAAATCCAGATTTTGAGAAATTGTATCAGGAGAACATGATGTGCCAGGAGGTAATCTTCTATAATAAACTATTATAGCAATATTCTAAGATATTTCGGAAGGGGTTGTAGTTATTAAAAATGTGTTCGTACAAAAGTTGTTCGGCAAAATGGGGTGCATCGTGTGGTAGTAATTATTTTCTTCTGGGTGGAGTAGTAGAGGAGATCTGAAGGTCAATGTAACTTTTTTAAATGGGATGCTATAATTTTCTCTTCAGAATGTAACAGCAGGCACCGAGACGAATTCAACCATGTGCTACATGTTGGTATTCTGATTTGGATAAAGGTGAATGTATGTAAAAAACCTAAAAACAGCATCGTGAAATAAGAATTTTGTATCAGAATTTTCGGGAGCCCCTTTTGCGGAATGAAAATCCAGATTTTGAGAAATTGTATCAGGAGAATATGATGTGCCAGGAGGTAATCTTCTATAATAAACTATTATAGCAATATTCTAAGATATTTCGGAAGGGGTTGTAGTTATTAAAAATGTGTTCGTACAAAAGTTGCTTGGCAAAATGGGGTGCATCGTGTGGTAGTAATTATTTTCTTCTGGGTGGAGTAGTAGAGGAGATCTGAAGGTCAATGTAACTTTTTTAAATGGGATGCTATAATTTTCTCTTCAGAATGTAACAGCAGGCACCGAGACGAATTCAACCATGTGCTACATGTTGGTATTCTGATTTGGATAAATGTGAATGTATGTAAAAAACCTAAAAACAGCATCGTGAAATAAGAATTTTGTATCAGAATTTTCGGGAGCCCCTTTTGCGGAATCAAAATCCAGATTTTGAGAAATTGTATCAGGAGAACATGATGTGCCAGGAGGTAATCTTCTATAATAAACTATTATAGCAATATTCTAAGATATTTCGGAAGGGGTTGTAGTTATTAAAAAAGTGTTCGTACAAAAGTTGTTCGGCAAAATGGGGTGCATCGTGTGGTAGTAATTATTTTCTTCTGGGTGGAGTAGTAGAGGAGATCTGAAGGTCAATGTAACTTTTTTAAATGGGATGCTATAATTTTCTCTTCAGAATGTAACAGCAGGCACCGAGACGAATTCAACCATGTGCTACATGTTGGTATTCTGATTTGGATAAAGGTGAATGTATGTAAAAAACCTAAAAACAGCATCGTGAATTAAGAATTTTGTATCAGAATTTTCGGGAGCCCCTTTTGCGGAATCAAAATCCAGATTTTGAGAAATTGTATCAGGAGAACATGATGTGCCAGGAGGTAATCTTCTATAATAAACTATTATAGCAATATTCTAAGATATTTCGGAAGGGGTTGTAGTTATTAAAAATGTGTTCGTACAAAAGTTGCTTGGCAAAATGGGGTGCATCGTGTGGTAGTAATTATTTTCTTCTGGGTGGAGCAGTAGAGGAGATCTGAAGGTCAATGTAACTTTTTTAAATGGGATGCTATAATTTTCTCTTCAGAATGTAACAGCAGGCACCGAGGCGAATTCAACCATGTGCTACATGTTGGTATTCTGATTTGGATAAAGGTGAATGTATGTAAAAAACCTAAAAACAGCATCGTGAAATAAGAATTTTGTATCAGAATTTTCGGGAGCCCCTTTTGCGGAATCAAAATCCAGATTTTGAGAAATTGTATCAGGAGAACATGATGTGCCAGGAGGTAATCTTCTATAATAAACTATTATAGCAATATTCTAAGATATTTCGGAAGGGGTTGTAGTTATTAAAAAAGTGTTCGTACAAAAGTTGTTCGGCAAAATGGGGTGCATCGTGTGGTAGTAATTATTTTCTTCTGGGTGGAGTAGTAGAGGAGATCTGAAGGTCAATGTAACTTTTTTAAATGGGATGCTATAATTTTCTCTTCAGAATGTAACAGCAGGCACCGAGACGAATTCAACCATGTGCTACATGTTGGTATTCTGATTTGGATAAAGGTGAATGTATGTAAAAAACCTAAAAACAGCATCGTGAATTAAGAATTTTGTATCAGAATTTTCGGGAGCCCCTTTTGCGGAATCAAAATCCAGATTTTGAGAAATTGTATCAGGAGAATATGATGTGCCAGGAGGTAATCTTCTATAATAAACTATTATAGCAATATTCTAAGATATTTCGGAAGGGGTTGTAGTTATTAAAAATGTGTTCGTACAAAAGTTGCTTGGCAAAATGGGGTGCATCGTGTGGTAGTAATTATTTTCTTCTGGGTGGAGCAGTAGAGGAGATCTGAAGGTCAATGTAACTTTTTTAAATGGGATGCTATAATTTTCTCTCCAGAATGTAACAGCAGGCACCGAGGCGAATTCAACCATATGCTACATGTTGGTATTCTGATTTGGATAAAGGTGAATGTATGTAAAAAACCTAAAAACAGCATCGTGAAATAAGAATTTTGTATCAGAATTTTCGGGAGCCCCTTTTGCGGAATCAAAATCCAGATTTTGAGAAATTGTATCAGGAGAATATGATGTGCCAGGAGGTAATCTTCTATAATAAACTATTATAGCAATATTCTAAGATATTTCGGAAGGGGTTGTAGTTATTAAAAATGTGTTCGTACAAAAGTTGTTCGGCAAAATGGGGTGCATCGTGTGGTAGTAATTATTTTCTTCTGGGTGGAGTAGTAGAGGAGATCTGAAGGTCAATGTAACTTTTTTAAATGGGATGCTATAATTTTCTCTTCAGAATGTAACAGCAGGCACCGAGACGAATTCAACCATGTGCTACATGTTGGTATTCTGATTTGGATAAAGGTGAATGTATGTAAAAAACCTAAAAACAGCATCGTGAAATAAGAATTTTGTATCAGAATTTTCGGGAGCCCCTTTTGCGGAATCAAAATCCAGATTTTGAGAAATTGTATCAGGAGAATATGATGTGCCAGGAGGTAATCTTCTATAATAAACTATTATAGCAATATTCTAAGATATTTCGGAAGGGGTTGTAGTTATTAAAAATGTGTTCGTACAAAAGTTGCTTGGCAAAATGGGGTGCATCGTGTGGTAGTAATTATTTTCTTCTGGGTGGAGCAGTAGAGGAGATCTGAAGGTCAATGTAACTTTTTTAAATGGGATGCTATAATTTTCTCTTCAGGATGTAACAGCAGGCACCGAGGCGAATTCAACGATGTGCTACATGTTGGTATTCTGATTTGGATAAAGGTGAATGTATGTAAAAAACCTAAAAACAGCATCGTGAAATAAGAATTTTGTATCAGAATTTTCGGGAGCCCCTTTTGCGGAATCAAAATCCAGATTTTGAGAAATTGTATCAGGAGAATATGATGTGCCAGGAGGTAATCTTCTATAATAAACTATTATAGCAATATTCTAAGATATTTCGGAAGGGGTTGTAGTTATTAAAAATGTGTTCGTACAAAAGTTGCTTGGCAAAATGGGGTGCATCGTGTGGTAATAATTATTTTCTTCTGGGTGGAGTAGTAGAGGAGATCTGAAGGTCAATGTAACTTTTTTAAATGGGATGCTATAATTTTCTCTTCAGAATGTAACAGCAGGCACCGAGACGAATTCAACCATGTGCTACATGTTGGTATTCTGATTTGGATAAAGGTGAATGTATGTAAAAAACCTAAAAACAGCATCGTGAAATAAGAATTTTGTATCAGAATTTTCGGGAGCCCCTTTTGCGGAATCAAAATCCAGATTTTGAGAAATTGTATCAGGAGAATATGATGTGCCAGGAGGTAATCTTCTATAATAAACTATTATAGCAATATTCTAAGATATTTCGGAAGGGGTTGTAGTTATTAAAAATGTGTTCGTACAAAAGTTGCTTGGCAAAATGGGGTGCATCGTGTGGTAATAATTATTTTCTTCTGGGTGGAGTAGTAGAGGAGATCTGAAGGTCAATGTAACTTTTTTAAATGGGATGCTATAATTTTCTCTTCAGAATGTAACAGCAGGCACCGAGACGAATTCAACCATGTGCTACATGTTGGTATTCTGATTTGGATAAAGGTGAATGTATGTAAAAAACCTAAAAACAGCATCGTGAAATAAGAATTTTGTATCAGAATTTTCGGGAGCCCCTTTTGCGGAATCAAAATCCAGATTTTGAGAAATTGTATCAGGAGAATATGATGTGCCAGGAGGTAATCTTCTATAATAAACTATTATAGCAATATTCTAAGATATTTCGGAAGGGGTTGTAGTTATTAAAAATGTGTTCGTACAAAAGTTGCTTGGCAAAATGGGGTGCATCGTGTGGTAATAATTATTTTCTTCTGGGTGGAGCAGTAGAGGAGATCTGAAGGTCAATGTAACTTTTTTAAATGGGATGCTATAATTTTCTCTTCAGAATGTAACAGCAGGCACCGAGACGAATTCAACCATGTGCTACATGTTGGTATTCTGATTTGGATAAAGGTGAATGTATGTAAAAAACCTAAAAACAGCATCGTGAAATAAGAATTTTGTATCAGAATTTTCGGGAGCCCCTTTTGCGGAATCAAAATCCAGATTTTGAGAAATTGTATCAGGAGAATATGATGTGCCAGGAGGTAATCTTCTATAATAAACTATTATAGCAATATTCTAAGATATTTCGGAAGGGGTTGTAGTTATTAAAAATGTGTTCGTACAAAAGTTGCTTGGCAAAATGGGGTGCATCGTGTGGTAATAATTATTTTCTTCTGGGTGGAGTAGTAGAGGAGATCTGAAGGTCAATGTAACTTTTTTAAATGGGATGCTATAATTTTCTCTTCAGAATGTAACAGCAGGCACCGAGACGAATTCAACCATGTGCTACATGTTGGTATTCTGATTTGGATAAAGGTGAATGTATGTAAAAAACCTAAAAACAGCATCGTGAAATAAGAATTTTGTATCAGAATTTTCGGGAGCCCCTTTTGCGGAATCAAAATCCAGATTTTGAGAAATTGTATCAGGAGAATATGATGTGCCAGGAGGTAATCTTCTATAATAAACTATTATAGCAATATTCTAAGATATTTCGGAAGGGGTTGTAGTTATTAAAAATGTGTTCGTACAAAAGTTGCTTGGCAAAATGGGGTGCATCGTGTGGTAATAATTATTTTCTTCTGGGTGGAGTAGTAGAGGAGATCTGAAGGTCAATGTAACTTTTTTAAATGGGATGCTATAATTTTCTCTTCAGAATGTAACAGCAGGCACCGAGACGAATTCAACCATGTGCTACATGTTGGTATTCTGATTTGGATAAATGTGAATGTATGTAAAAAACCTAAAAACAGCATCGTGAAATAAGAATTTTGTATCAGAATTTTCGGGAGCCCCTTTTGCGGAATCAAAATCCAGATTTTGAGAAATTGTATCAGGAGAATATGATGTGCCAGGAGGTAATCTTCTATAATAAACTATTATAGCAATATTCTAAGATATTTCGGAAGGGGTTGTAGTTATTAAAAATGTGTTCGTACAAAAGTTGCTGACAAAATGGGGTGCATCGTGTGGTAATAATTATTTTCTTCTGGGTGGAGTAGTAGAGGAGATCTGAAGGTCAATGTAACTTTTTTAAATGGGATGCTATAATTTTCTCTTCAGAATGTAACAGCAGGCACCGAGACGAATTCAACCATGTGCTACATGTTGGTATTCTGATTTGGATAAAGGTGAATGTATGTAAAAAACCTAAAAACAGCATCGTGAAATAAGAATTTTGTATCAGAATTTTCGGGAGCCCCTTTTGCGGAATCAAAATCCAGATTTTGAGAAATTGTATCAGGAGAATATGATGTGCCAGGAGGTAATCTTCTATAATAAACTATTATAGCAATATTCTAAGATATTTCGGAAGGGGTTGTAGTTATTAAAAATGTGTTCGTACAAAAGTTGCTTGGCAAAATGGGGTGCATCGTGTGGTAATAATTATTTTCTTCTGGGTGGAGCAGTAGAGGAGATCTGAAGGTCAATGTAACTTTTTTAAATGGGATGCTATAATTTTCTCTTCAGAATGTAACAGCAGGCACCGAGGCGAATTCAACCATGTGCTACATGTTGGTATTCTGATTTGGATAAAGGTGAATGTATGTAAAAAACCTAAAAACAGCATCGTGAAATAAGAATTTTGTATCAGAATTTTCGGGAGCCCCTTTTGCGGAATCAAAATCCAGATTTTGAGAAATTGTATCAGGAGAATATGATGTGCCAGGAGGTAATCTTCTATAATAAACTATTATAGCAATATTCTAAGATATTTCGGAAGGGGTTGTAGTTATTAAAAATGTGTTCGTACAAAAGTTGCTTGGCAAAATGGGGTGCATCGTGTGGTAATAATTATTTTCTTCTGGGTGGAGTAGTAGAGGAGATCTGAAGGTCAATGTAACTTTTTTAAATGGGATGCTATAATTTTCTCTTCAGAATGTAACAGCAGGCACCGAGACGAATTCAACCATGTGCTACATGTTGGTATTCTGATTTGGATAAAGGTGAATGTATGTAAAAAACCTAAAAACAGCATCGTGAAATAAGAATTTTGTATCAGAATTTTCGGGAGCCCCTTTTGCGGAATCAAAATCCAGATTTTGAGAAATTGTATCAGGAGAATATGATGTGCCAGGAGGTAATCTTCTATAATAAACTATTATAGCAATATTCTAAGATATTTCGGAAGGGGTTGTAGTTATTAAAAATGTGTTCGTACAAAAGTTGCTTGGCAAAATGGGGTGCATCGTGTGGTAATAATTATTTTCTTCTGGGTGGAGCAGTAGAGGAGATCTGAAGGTCAATGTAACTTTTTTAAATGGGATGCTATAATTTTCTCTTCAGAATGTAACAGCAGGCACCGAGACGAATTCAACCATGTGCTACATGTTGGTATTCTGATTTGGATAAAGGTGAATGTATGTAAAAAACCTAAAAACAGCATCGTGAAATAAGAATTTTGTATCAGAATTTTCGGGAGCCCCTTTTGCGGAATCAAAATCCAGATTTTGAGAAATTGTATCAGGAGAATATGATGTGCCAGGAGGTAATCTTCTATAATAAACTATTATAGCAATATTCTAAGATATTTCGGAAGGGGTTGTAGTTATTAAAAATGTGTTCGTACAAAAGTTGCTTGGCAAAATGGGGTGCATCGTGTGGTAATAATTATTTTCTTCTGGGTGGAGTAGTAGAGGAGATCTGAAGGTCAATGTAACTTTTTTAAATGGGATGCTATAATTTTCTCTTCAGAATGTAACAGCAGGCACCGAGACGAATTCAACCATGTGCTACATGTTGGTATTCTGATTTGGATAAAGGTGAATGTATGTAAAAAACCTAAAAACAGCATCGTGAAATAAGAATTTTGTATCAGAATTTTCGGGAGCCCCTTTTGCGGAATCAAAATCCAGATTTTGAGAAATTGTATCAGGAGAATATGATGTGCCAGGAGGTAATCTTCTATAATAAACTATTATAGCAATATTCTAAGATATTTCGGAAGGGGTTGTAGTTATTAAAAATGTGTTCGTACAAAAGTTGCTTGGCAAAATGGGGTGCATCGTGTGGTAATAATTATTTTCTTCTGGGTGGAGCAGTAGAGGAGATCTGAAGGTCAATGTAACTTTTTTAAATGGGATGCTATAATTTTCTCTTCAGAATGTAACAGCAGGCACCGAGACGAATTCAACCATGTGCTACATGTTGGTATTCTGATTTGGATAAAGGTGAATGTATGTAAAAAACCTAAAAACAGCATCGTGAAATAAGAATTTTGTATCAGAATTTTCGGGAGCCCCTTTTGCGGAATCAAAATCCAGATTTTGAGAAATTGTATCAGGAGAATATGATGTGCCAGGAGGTAATCTTCTATAATAAACTATTATAGCAATATTCTAAGATATTTCGGAAGGGGTTGTAGTTATTAAAAATGTGTTCGTACAAAAGTTGCTTGGCAAAATGGGGTGCATCGTGTGGTAATAATTATTTTCTTCTGGGTGGAGTAGTAGAGGAGATCTGAAGGTCAATGTAACTTTTTTAAATGGGATGCTATAATTTTCTCTTCAGAATGTAACAGCAGGCACCGAGACGAATTCAACCATGTGCTACATGTTGGTATTCTGATTTGGATAAAGGTGAATGTATGTAAAAAACCTAAAAACAGCATCGTGAAATAAGAATTTTGTATCAGAATTTTCGGGAGCCCCTTTTGCGGAATCAAAATCCAGATTTTGAGAAATTGTATCAGGAGAATATGATGTGCCAGGAGGTAATCTTCTATAATAAACTATTATAGCAATATTCTAAGATATTTCGGAAGGGGTTGTAGTTATTAAAAATGTGTTCGTACAAAAGTTGCTTGGCAAAATGGGGTGCATCGTGTGGTAATAATTATTTTCTTCTGGGTGGAGCAGTAGAGGAGATCTGAAGGTCAATGTAACTTTTTTAAATGGGATGCTATAATTTTCTCTTCAGAATGTAACAGCAGGCACCGAGACGAATTCAACCATGTGCTACATGTTGGTATTCTGATTTGGATAAAGGTGAATGTATGTAAAAAACCTAAAAACAGCATCGTGAAATAAGAATTTTGTATCAGAATTTTCGGGAGCCCCTTTTGCGGAATCAAAATCCAGATTTTGAGAAATTGTATCAGGAGAATATGATGTGCCAGGAGGTAATCTTCTATAATAAACTATTATAGCAATATTCTAAGATATTTCGGAAGGGGTTGTAGTTATTAAAAATGTGTTCGTACAAAAGTTGCTTGGCAAAATGGGGTGCATCGTGTGGTAATAATTATTTTCTTCTGGGTGGAGTAGTAGAGGAGATCTGAAGGTCAATGTAACTTTTTTAAATGGGATGCTATAATTTTCTCTTCAGAATGTAACAGCAGGCACCGAGACGAATTCAACCATGTGCTACATGTTGGTATTCTGATTTGGATAAATGTGAATGTATGTAAAAAACCTAAAAACAGCATCGTGAAATAAGAATTTTGTATCAGAATTTTCGGGAGCCCCTTTTGCGGAATCAAAATCCAGATTTTGAGAAATTGTATCAGGAGAATATGATGTGCCAGGAGGTAATCTTCTATAATAAACTATTATAGCAATATTCTAAGATATTTCGGAAGGGGTTGTAGTTATTAAAAATGTGTTCGTACAAAAGTTGCTTGGCAAAATGGGGTGCATCGTGTGGTAATAATTATTTTCTTCTGGGTGGAGTAGTAGAGGAGATCTGAAGGTCAATGTAACTTTTTTAAATGGGATGCTATAATTTTCTCTTCAGAATGTAACAGCAGGCACCGAGACGAATTCAACCATGTGCTACATGTTGGTATTCTGATTTGGATAAAGGTGAATGTATGTAAAAAACCTAAAAACAGCATCGTGAAATAAGAATTTTGTATCAGAATTTTCGGGAGCCCCTTTTGCGGAATCAAAATCCAGATTTTGAGAAATTGTATCAGGAGAATATGATGTGCCAGGAGGTAATCTTCTATAATAAACTATTATAGCAATATTCTAAGATATTTCGGAAGGGGTTGTAGTTATTAAAAATGTGTTCGTACAAAAGTTGCTTGGCAAAATGGGGTGCATCGTGTGGTAATAATTATTTTCTTCTGGGTGGAGCAGTAGAGGAGATCTGAAGGTCAATGTAACTTTTTTAAATGGGATGCTATAATTTTCTCTTCAGAATGTAACAGCAGGCACCGAGACGAATTCAACCATGTGCTACATGTTGGTATTCTGATTTGGATAAAGGTGAATGTATGTAAAAAACCTAAAAACAGCATCGTGAAATAAGAATTTTGTATCAGAATTTTCGGGAGCCCCTTTTGCGGAATCAAAATCCAGATTTTGAGAAATTGTATCAGGAGAATATGATGTGCCAGGAGGTAATCTTCTATAATAAACTATTATAGCAATATTCTAAGATATTTCGGAAGGGGTTGTAGTTATTAAAAATGTGTTCGTACAAAAGTTGCTTGGCAAAATGGGGTGCATCGTGTGGTAATAATTATTTTCTTCTGGGTGGAGTAGTAGAGGAGATCTGAAGGTCAATGTAACTTTTTTAAATGGGATGCTATAATTTTCTCTTCAGAATGTAACAGCAGGCACCGAGACGAATTCAACCATGTGCTACATGTTGGTATTCTGATTTGGATAAAGGTGAATGTATGTAAAAAACCTAAAAACAGCATCGTGAAATAAGAATTTTGTATCAGAATTTTCGGGAGCCCCTTTTGCGGAATCAAAATCCAGATTTTGAGAAATTGTATCAGGAGAATATGATGTGCCAGGAGGTAATCTTCTATAATAAACTATTATAGCAATATTCTAAGATATTTCGGAAGGGGTTGTAGTTATTAAAAATGTGTTCGTACAAAAGTTGCTTGGCAAAATGGGGTGCATCGTGTGGTAATAATTATTTTCTTCTGGGTGGAGTAGTAGAGGAGATCTGAAGGTCAATGTAACTTTTTTAAATGGGATGCTATAATTTTCTCTTCAGAATGTAACAGCAGGCACCGAGACGAATTCAACCATGTGCTACATGTTGGTATTCTGATTTGGATAAAGGTGAATGTATGTAAAAAACCTAAAAACAGCATCGTGAATTAAGAATTTTGTATCAGAATTTTCGGGAGCCCCTTTTGCGGAATCAAAATCCAGATTTTGAGAAATTGTATCAGGAGAATATGATGTGCCAGGAGGTAATCTTCTATAATAAACTATTATAGCAATATTCTAAGATATTTCGGAAGGGGTTGTAGTTATTAAAAATGTGTTCGTACAAAAGTTGCTTGGCAAAATGGGGTGCATCGTGTGGTAGTAATTATTTTCTTCTGGGTGGAGCAGTAGAGGAGATCTGAAGGTCAATGTAACTTTTTTAAATGGGATGCTATAATTTTCTCTCCAGAATGTAACAGCAGGCACCGAGGCGAATTCAACCATATGCTACATGTTGGTATTCTGATTTGGATAAAGGTGAATGTATGTAAAAAACCTAAAAACAGCATCGTGAAATAAGAATTTTGTATCAGAATTTTCGGGAGCCCCTTTTGCGGAATCAAAATCCAGATTTTGAGAAATTGTATCAGGAGAATATGATGTGCCAGGAGGTAATCTTCTATAATAAACTATTATAGCAATATTCTAAGATATTTCGGAAGGGGTTGTAGTTATTAAAAATGTGTTCGTACAAAAGTTGCTTGGCAAAATGGGGTGCATCGTGTGGTAGTAATTATTTTCTTCTGGGTGGAGTAGTAGAGGAGATCTGAAGGTCAATGTAACTTTTTTAAATGGGATGCTATAATTTTCTCTTCAGAATGTAACAGCAGGCACCGAGACGAATTCAACCATGTGCTACATGTTGGTATTCTGATTTGGATAAAGGTGAATGTATGTAAAAAACCTAAAAACAGCATCGTGAAATAAGAATTTTGTATCAGAATTTTCGGGAGCCCCTTTTGCGGAATCAAAATCCAGATTTTGAGAAATTGTATCAGGAGAATATGATGTGCCAGGAGGTAATCTTCTATAATAAACTATTATAGCAATATTCTAAGATATTTCGGAAGGGGTTGTAGTTATTAAAAATGTGTTCGTACAAAAGTTGCTTGGCAAAATGGGGTGCATCGTGTGGTAGTAATTATTTTCTTCTGGGTGGAGCAATAGAGGAGATCTGAAGGTCAATGTAACTTTTTTAAATGGGATGCTATAATTTTCTCTTCAGAATGTAACAGCAGGCACCGAGACGAATTCAACCATATGCTACATGTTGGTATTCTGATTTGGATAAAGGTGAATGTATGTAAAAAACCTAAAAACAGCATCGTGAAATAAGAATTTTGTATCAGAATTTTCGGGAGCCCCTTTTGCGGAATCAAAATCCAGATTTTGAGAAATTGTATCAGGAGAATATGATGTGCCAGGAGGTAATCTTCTATAATAAACTATTATAGCAATATTCTAAGATATTTCGGAAGGGGTTGTAGTTATTAAAAATGTGTTCGTACAAAAGTTGCTTGGCAAAATGGGGTGCATCGTGTGGTAGTAATTATTTTCTTCTGGGTGGAGTAGTAGAGGAGATCTGAAGGTCAATGTAACTTTTTTAAATGGGATGCTATAATTTTCTCTTCAGAATGTAACAGCAGGCACCGAGACGAATTCAACCATGTGCTACATGTTGGTATTCTGATTTGGATAAATGTGAATGTATGTAAAAAACCTAAAAACAGCATCGTGAAATAAGAATTTTGTATCAGAATTTTCGGGAGCCCCTTTTGCGGAATCAAAATCCAGATTTTGAGAAATTGTATCAGGAGAATATGATGTGCCAGGAGGTAATCTTCTATAATAAACTATTATAGCAATATTCTAAGATATTTCGGAAGGGGTTGTAGTTATTAAAAATGTGTTCGTACAAAAGTTGCTTGGCAAAATGGGGTGCATCGTGTGGTAGTAATTATTTTCTTCTGGGTGGAGCAGTAGAGGAGATCTGAAGGTCAATGTAACTTTTTTAAATGGGATGCTATAATTTTCTCTTCAGAATGTAACAGCAGGCACCGAGACGAATTCAACCATATGCTACATGTTGGTATTCTGATTTGGATAAAGGTGAATGTATGTAAAAAACCTAAAAACAGCATCGTGAAATAAGAATTTTGTATCAGAAATTTCGGGAGCCCCTTTTGCGGAATCAAAATCCAGATTATGAGAAATTGTATCAGGAGAATATGATGTGTCAGGAGGTAATCTTCTATAATAAACTATTATAGCAATATTCTAAGATATTTCGGAAGGGGTTGTAGTTATTAAAAATGTGTTCGTACAAAAGTTGCTTGGCAAAATGGGGTGCATCGTGTGGTAGTAATTATTTTCTTCTGGGTGGAGTAGTAGAGGAGATCTGAAGGTCAATGTAACTTTTTTAAATGGGATGCTATAATTTTCTCTTCAGAATGTAACAGCAGGCACCGAGACGAATTCAACCATGTGCTACATGTTGGTATTCTGATTTGGATAAATGTGAATGTATGTAAAAAACCTAAAAACAGCATCGTGAAATAAGAATTTTGTATCAGAATTTTCGGGAGCCCCTTTTGCGGAATCAAAATCCAGATTTTGAGAAATTGTATCAGGAGAACATGATGTGCCAGGAGGTAATCTTCTATAATAAACTATTATAGCAATATTCTAAGATATTTCGGAAGGGGTTGTAGTTATTAAAAATGTGTTCGTACAAAAGTTGCTTGGCAAAATGGGGTGCATCGTGTGGTAATAATTATTTTCTTCTGGGTGGAGCAGTAGAGGAGATCTGAAGGTCAATGTAACTTTTTTAAATGGGATGCTATAATTTTCTCTTCAGAATGTAACAGCAGGCACCGAGACGAATTCAACCATATGCTACATGTTGGTATTCTGATTTGGATAAAGGTGAATGTATGTAAAAAACCTAAAAACAGCATCGTGAAATAAGAATTTTGTATCAGAATTTTCGGGAGCCCCTTTTGCGGAATCAAAATCCAGATTTTGAGAAATTGTATCAGGAGAACATGATGTGCCAGGAGGTAATCTTCTATAATAAACTATTATAGCAATATTCTAAGATATTTCGGAAGGGGTTGTAGTTATTAAAAATGTGTTCGTACAAAAGTTGCTTAGCAAAATGGGGTGCATCGTGTGGTAATAATTATTTTCTTCTGGGTGGAGTAGTAGAGGAGATCTGAAGGTCAATGTAACTTTTTTAAATGGGATGCTATAATTTTCTCTTCAGAATGTAACAGCAGGCACCGAGACGAATTCAACCATGTGCTACATGTTGGTATTCTGATTTGGATAAAGGTGAATGTATGTAAAAAACCTAAAAACAGCATCGTGAAATAAGAATTTTGTATCAGAATTTTCGGGAGCCCCTTTTGCGGAATCAAAATCCAGATTTTGAGAAATTGTATCAGGAGAACATGATGTGCCAGGAGGTAATCTTCTATAATAAACTATTATAGCAATATTCTAAGATATTTCGGAAGGGGTTGTAGTTATTAAAAATGTGTTCGTACAAAAGTTGCTTAGCAAAATGGGGTGCATCGTGTGGTAATAATTATTTTCTTCTGGGTGGAGTAGTAGAGGAGATCTGAAGGTCAATGTAACTTTTTTAAATGGGATGCTATAATTTTCTCTTCAGAATGTAACAGCAGGCACCGAGACGAATTCAACCATGTGCTACATGTTGGTATTCTGATTTGGATAAAGGTGAATGTATGTAAAAAACCTAAAAACAGCATCGTGAAATAAGAATTTTGTATCAGAATTTTCGGGAGCCCCTTTTGCGGAATCAAAATCCAGATTTTGAGAAATTGTATCAGGAGAACATGATGTGCCAGGAGGTAATCTTCTATAATAAACTATTATAGCAATATTCTAAGATATTTCGGAAGGGGTTGTAGTTATTAAAAATGTGTTCGTACAAAAGTTGCTTGGCAAAATAGGGTGCATCGTGTGGTAATAATTATTTTCTTCTGGGTGGAGTAGTAGAGGAGATCTGAAGGTCAATGTAACTTTTTTAAATGGGATGCTATAATTTTCTCTTCAGAATGTAACAGCAGGCACCGAGACGAATTCAACCATGTGCTACATGTTGGTATTCTGATTTGGATAAAGGTGAATGTATGTAAAAAACCTAAAAACAGCATCGTGAATTAAGAATTTTGTATCAGAATTTTCGGGAGCCCCTTTTGCGGAATCAAAATCCAGATTTTGAGAAATTGTATCAGGAGAACATGATGTGCCAGGAGGTAATCTTCTATAATAAACTATTATAGCAATATTCTAAGATATTTCGGAAGGGGTTGTAGTTATTAAAAATGTGTTCGTACAAAAGTTGCTTAGCAAAATGGGGTGCATCGTGTGGTAATAATTATTTTCTTCTGGGTGGAGTAGTAGAGGAGATCTGAAGGTCAATGTAACTTTTTTAAATGGGATGCTATAATTTTCTCTTCAGAATGTAACAGCAGGCACCGAGACGAATTCAACCATGTGCTACATGTTGGTATTCTGATTTGGATAAAGGTGAATGTATGTAAAAAACCTAAAAACAGCATCGTGAATTAAGAATTTTGTATCAGAATTTTCGGGAGCCCCTTTTGCGGAATCAAAATCCAGATTTTGAGAAATTGTATCAGGAGAACATGATGTGCCAGGAGGTAATCTTCTATAATAAACTATTATAGCAATATTCTAAGATATTTCGGAAGGGGTTGTAGTTATTAAAAATGTGTTCGTACAAAAGTTGCTTGGCAAAATGGGGTGCATCGTGTGGTAATAATTATTTTCTTCTGGGTGGAGCAGTAGAGGAGATCTGAAGGTCAATGTAACTTTTTTAAATGGGATGCTATAATTTTCTCTTCAGAATGTAACAGCAGGCACCGAGACGAATTCAACCATGTGCTACATGTTGGTATTCTGATTTGGATAAAGGTGAATGTATGTAAAAAACCTAAAAACAGCATCGTGAATTAAGAATTTTGTATCAGAATTTTCGGGAGCCCCTTTTGCGGAATCAAAATCCAGATTTTGAGAAATTGTATCAGGAGAACATGATGTGCCAGGAGGTAATCTTCTATAATAAACTATTATAGCAATATTCTAAGATATTTCGGAAGGGGTTGTAGTTATTAAAAATGTGTTCGTACAAAAGTTGCTTGGCAAAATAGGGTGCATCGTGTGGTAATAATTATTTTCTTCTGGGTGGAGTAGTAGAGGAGATCTGAAGGTCAATGTAACTTTTTTAAATGGGATGCTATAATTTTCTCTTCAGAATGTAACAGCAGGCACCGAGACGAATTCAACCATGTGCTACATGTTGGTATTCTGATTTGGATAAAGGTGAATGTATGTAAAAAACCTAAAAACAGCATCGTGAATTAAGAATTTTGTATCAGAATTTTCGGGAGCCCCTTTTGCGGAATCAAAATCCAGATTTTGAGAAATTGTATCAGGAGAACATGATGTGCCAGGAGGTAATCTTCTATAATAAACTATTATAGCAATATTCTAAGATATTTCGGAAGGGGTTGTAGTTATTAAAAATGTGTTCGTACAAAAGTTGCTTGGCAAAATGGGGTGCATCGTGTGGTAGTAATTATTTTCTTCTGGGTGGAGCAGTAGAGGAGATCTGAAGGTCAATGTAACTTTTTTAAATGGGATGCTATAATTTTCTCTTCAGAATGTAACAGCAGGCACCGAGGCGAATTCAACCATATGCTACATGTTGGTATTCTGATTTGGATAAAGGTGAATGTATGTAAAAAACCTAAAAACAGCATCGTGAAATAAGAATTTTGTATCAGAATTTTCGGGAGCCCCTTTTGCGGAATCAAAATCCAGATTTTGAGAAATTGTATCAGGAGAATATGATGTGCCAGGAGGTATTCTTCGTGCCACTTCCCAGAATTTTAGTGACGTCGAATTCCAGGAATTTCCGGGATCCCCTTTTGCGAAACCAAGTTCCAGGATTTTTAAAAATGTATCAGAAGAACAATAGTACCGCCGTATTTCTCTATATAGAATTTTGCTATAATAGTTTATAATTTTTACTTTTATTAGTCAGTGTCTGTAGAGATAGTACGTACTTTGTAAATAGTATAAATTATACAAATTATATATTAAGTATTAAAATAATGTAGAAAGAAAGATAAAAATAAACAAATAAAGTGTGATATAAATGTATTTATTTAACATACCTTCCAAAATGGTTTCCAAAAATTTCGCACTCCTAAAATCAGAATTTTGACATAAGAACTTTGTATCAGGAGAATATGATGTGCCAGGAGGTATTCTTCGTGCCACTTCCCAGAATTTTAATGACGTCGAATTCCAGGAATTTCCGGGATCCCCTTTTGCGAAGCCAAGTTCCAGGATTTTTAAAAATGTATCAGAAGAACAATAGTACCGCCGTATTTCTCTATATAGAATTTTGCTATAATAGTTTATAATTTTTACTTTTATTAGTCAGTGTCTGTAGGGATAGTACGTACTTTGTAAATAGTATAAATTATACAAATTATGTATTAAGTGTTAAAATAATGTAGAAAGAAAGATAAAAATAAACAAATAAAGTGTGATATAAATGTATTTATTTAACATACCTTCCAAAATGGTTTCCAAAAATTTCGCACTCCTAAAATCAGAATCTTGACATAAGAACTTTGTATCAGGAGAATATGATGTGCCAGGAGGTATTCTTCGTGCCACTTCCCAGAATTTTAGTGACGTCGAATTCCAGGAATTCCTGGAAACCGTTTGTACCGAATTTTGTTCTTCTTTGTATCAAACCGATATTTTTCGTTTCTTTTTCTACTTTTGTATTTCGAAACTTCTGTGCAATGTTTTTCTACATTATTTCTTGCTTTTTAAGTGAAATTTCGTAAGGGCTGGATAAGGGAGTTAGGTTTATAAATGAATAAACAATTGCTTTAGTTTAACTCTATGTTTATTGAAAATTCTTTCAATTATACATGTTACATAAATGTTACATTGTTAATTCTAATGCACTTATAACTACTAACTGTAAAACTTACTTAAATATTAGATTCTTAACTTTAACGCACTTATAATTAATAATAACAATAATTAATAATTAATAATTAACAGATCTTCCTTTCGTTTTAATAATCTATCGTATCCTCTTCTGTGCTGCATCGATTCATTTTTTAACGAAGATTTAGTTTTCAAATCTCTTTCATTTTTAATAATGTATATATTTATAATCGTGTTTATTTCTTGCCTCATAAATGTATTATATTTTATACCGTCCATTTTTGAGGATCGTGATGGTGTACGAAGTTTCTTAGCAATTTCATGTAATAACAGCTATTTCACTCTCTTGGATCGTTATCTTGTTAAAAAAAACACAGCACCCTTCAACAATTTCATTTGTTCCCACTATGGTTTGACCTTTCTTTTCAAATATTTAAATAAACATTTTGATCTGTAATGCTTTCAGTGGATTTTTAACCCTTTGCACTCAATTTTTACTATGGGCTATCAGTTACTCCAGATTATTTACACTTAAAAATAGGAAAGTTATTATTCATTATCGAATACTGTAATATTTCAGACCTTGTAGTCTTGACAAAATGGAGGTGCTACCGTTTATTTATAACGAAAAATTGAAATTTTACGTTACTGTTGCTAAGAAATCGCCCAAAGTATCGCATGCAAACAAAATTCTATAGTTATTACGTATAATAACGTTAGGAGAGGTGTATGGTTCCCCAGCATTAAAACTAAGGACACTCCAATATTGATTTAAAGAATTTCAAAGCGGTGACACAAGACGGTGTTCCTTTAGGAAACGTTTAAGAATTATTGGCGGAAGTAGAATCTTAAACCGTGGTTACGGAATTAGTTAAAAATTTTGGAAAGTGGAAGTCGAAAAAGAATCGTACAATACGAATTTCAATTTATGTTGATTTATGTATACCTAACCCTTTTTTACATCCTTTTCGTTAATAAGGTGCATAACAGAATTAAAAATTTCCCATTTGTAATTCTTGTAACACTTGATCTGAAATGAAATAACTGAAAAATGTATATTTCAGATTTAAAACTATATAGCCTGCCACACGAATGTTCCACAATTTTCACATGTTACAGGAAACTTGTAAATACATTTACGTTTCTTGAGGTATTTTTTTCAAAGCTTACTGTACCCGTTCAAAAAATTACGATAGTATTTTATCAGAAGAAACAAAAAAAAAAAGGGGGAGAAGGATAGCAGCAAATTCCTCATCTTATCCATTACAGGTTATCAGGCTTAACGTGAAAACTTATCAATGTAAACTCTGTGTTCTTCTCTGTCCACATACTATTTAACTGGCCGTGTCATATCTTACATGGTAGACGAAAGAAGAAGAAGAAGAAGATCTCTTCTTTCCGGTTTGTTGAGCACTGTTACAAATTTAGCCGGCGAAAGGACGGGGATGTTGGCCGTCTTGTCGGTGCTTCCAACCGGCCTGTAAGGAACCTTTCTCGTCCTGCCTCGTTCGAGATGAGTTTTTCTTGATTTTTGTCCAGCCTTTGTATTTTTACATTTTTCTCGCTAAAATCTCCGGTTCTCGTCGTCGACACGTTCCGCGATACGTTTCTTTTTCTCTCGTGTCCCCGCTCAGTCAGATTTCATCGTGCCCAAGTTCAAAGTTCATCCTTCGAGCGGCCGATCCAGGTAGACGAGAGAAAGAAATGGTCCGGACGTGGAAGAGCGCGCGAGATCGCCCGTTCGTGTGTTCATACACTGCACCCAGGTGTATAAACAAGGCGTGTCACTTTCACCGTGACAAAACCGCCGGCGACCGTCGTTTCCTTGGTTCTCGTGGATCACCCATGGCATCGCCTTCTCCTCGTGGGGGGGAGAAAGATCGCGCCGCAAAGATTGTTCGGCTTTCGCGGCGCGAATTGCCCTCGGCCGAAATCGTTCGGAAGATAATCTGCACCGGCCGATAACGGCCGAAGAAATAATTAGAGGCGTGGATGCTCGGCCACTTTCCAAATATGCTTTTAATGCTCCAATAGCGAGTTTGCTCTCGCGATAATCCGTGAACACGATGGTCCGTGTTTATCGGTCACCGTGGTTGTAAAAGTGTTTTCGGTGCTGTTGCGGCGAACAGAGGGCTAGTGTCGATAAGCGATAGTCATCTCGGTAAAGCATTTTTATTTGAAGAAGGGCGAAAAACGTTCGGAGGGCGTGCATCCCCGAAGCCTGTCTTTGTTTGCAAAGGATTAAAAGCGCGTTTGGTATTGAATTTCAATAGACGATAGGTTTGTGTACCGACGGGATAAACTGAAACGACTAATTTGAAATTGTAACAAACTTTTGCGGAAATGATTCGTATGATCTTGAAACGAAACACGAAATCTTATGTTACAAATTTGAAACTGTTTTAAAACGTTGAAAGCGTTTAAAAGTATCTCACGAAATAATAGCATTATTTAAAATATTTAATTGTCGGTAAATAATTATTTTACAGCAGGAGCTGTGTCGTCGAAGCATATTTTCTTACGATTGTTAACATCGTTAGAAAACAAGCTGGGGGGGAAATAGCAAGATCTTCTCAGCGCACCCTCGAAATAATCTGAACAAATAATCCTCGCAATCTAAGCACGACTGCAACGACCACGGAGTCACGGTCGTTTTTAAAGGCGACCGTTGACGACACAAAGGGAATCGTCCCGCTTTTGAATGGACTTTTCCAGGTATTCGACGCCGAAAGATTCCATCGTGGTGAGGTCTCCACGGTGAAAAAAGTCACGAAAGGAAACAGAGTCGAACGGGGGCACACGGTATAAGGAAAAAAAAAAGACGCGTGTTCGGCTGAAACAAGGGTGTATCGCGCTCTCGAAACAGGGGATGATTTCATGCAGCGACGAAACGGACTTACCGGCTCGACGAAAAATCATGACTCAAAGAGCCCAGATGACACCGGTCATCCTGGACCTAGAATGCATTTCCATATATTAACCCTCCGCGTAGAAGACGATGTCCCGCGTCGTTCGATCCATCTTTCTCTCTGTTTCGTTGCCTCCGTGCGCTGTTTCCTCCCGGAGCCACCAGGTTTTGTTAGAATTATGACGGATAAACTATGCGCCCAGATACAATGCGGTAGCGTCCAACGAGGGTGGTTGCCCCCAGCGAGCGAAGATTTTGAGAGGCCAGGCCTTTGGGGATTCCAGTAGGCTGATCGGAATTTATCGGGCCATAAGGCAGTTTTATAATACCCCCGGCCAGCAGTCTTAGTATTCAACGGTAGATTTTACACGTATGCGCGGCATAAACCAGCATCTGAACTTCGTATCGTTTCTAGTGTCTCATTCCTTTCTATTATTTGTTGGCAGGTGTTTCTTCTTAGTTGTACACGCTCTAACGAGATATATTTTCTGTTTCAAGGTTGCAATACTGCCAACGGGAAAGTTATCCTGTCAGCGTATACAAGGTGTTCCGATAACTAGAGTACCGTAGAGTGCAGATTCCTTTTGAATGAATTAATTAAAATTGTAGAATAAAATCTTTTCACGAACAGCTTCGGTTTTAGAAAAATATTTGTACAGATATTTGTTTTTGACATAAGTAATAATTCGTGTTGCTTTAATACAAAGTGATAAAGTTACTTTTAATATATTATAATTATTGAGCAAAACTATTTACCTTATAAAATAATTTTATGTATTAAGCAACAAGTGGTTTGATAAGTAAATTGTACTATTGAGTAACATTTGACCCAGTGTCCTGTCGAAATTTCAATAATAATAAATGTATATAATTTTCATGGTGAAATTTTCAAACGGATCATTACCGAACCTATTTAAATTCCTCAAAGTTTTTCGATCGTTCATTCAATTTCTCATCCGACATTTCTGTTTTGGACATAACGTACGTCAGGGTTTTTAATACATCATTAATAAAAGCGAAACGCGTGCGATATAGGTTAGCATTTAGGAGCGTGACGAGAGAGCTGGGAAGTGTCAAGTATCGGATCGAAAGTTCAAACTCATCGAGAAGGAAGGTTGAAGGGAGTTTTCTGGGAATTATGACGAGTATATGCTGACTAGTTCCCTCCGGGTGGTATCCCTGGGCCCCTGCTCATTCGGTAATTAATTACACTCGCCGTCGAAGCTCGTTCGTCGATCTTCATCCGAGATATCGACTGGATTGACCGTACGACTCGCACCGATTCACTGACACGAGCTTTTCTTCGTTGGCAGCTCTGCACAACACATCCACGCACGTGTACACATGTACACGCGTGTCACGGTGAGTCACGGTACAAGATTAATAAGATTGTGTACATTATACATTTCATTTGACGAACAGTTCTTTTTTCTGTCAATTTCTCACTCAGACCCTTCCCCTTTCTGATGAGCGGAATTCAAACTGCAAGGTTTAATAACACTTGTTAAGAAAAAATCAATCAATTTTTTATATGCTGATCATGCTTTTACATTGAAGAAAAATTTCCCAAATTTTTCGCTAAATTTCACACCTGCGTATTCAATATTTAGAGTATAATCAATTTTTACGTGTTTTAATACGTAATTACATGTGCGGTTTGATCATACACGTATGATATAATAGTTATCGTAATATTGTGAAAATTAAAGTTACTTATCCAAATTTAGTTTTTTCTATTAAAAATCAATTATTTTTCATATTTTACATTTGAAATTTTTCTTTGACCAATGTTTAAAGAATATTTAAAACATTAATTTAAAGTTATACAATATACATAATTATATAGTTTTGTTATTTATTATAAGTCACTTAATTTTTTATTTCTTACACTGTAGTTCAAATTCAGAGGCAATAATTGATAAAAGAATTTACAAAATAATATTTTTATTTGTTTAAAACAAATCAAGTTGTTTCCTACATCCCAAGAATCGTGTGAATTGTTACAGTTGTAACAACTTATTACTATTTTAATTGTTACAAAGACAATTTTAGAAATTATTTGAAACATTTACTAGAACATAGACCATAAAAAGTGATTTAAGTCTACTTATCTAATGTTTGGAGACATTTTCAGCATACCTAGTTAAACTGATCGTTCATTGTCACGTATTTGTTTAACCAGAGTATGCAATCTGCAATATCTTAGGTGTGAAATATCAGAAAGAAAAAAGAGGATACACGAGGCGTACCCGTACGAAGACACTTTGTCAAGGTAAGAAACGACCGAGGCAGACTCCTTCAGTCTCTTTTCGAGGATATAACCGGTCAGCCAATTAGAGGTCGGTCTAGCGCAGCGTTTCTAAATATTGTTAAATCACTCTTTCATGCGATGTACAAATACATAATCTCCTTAATATCAGTCTAATTGGCCACGACGTAGCAAAGGGCGAAGAGCTAGCCCTAAGGGTACCGTGATTCATGTGTATTCATATTAGCACTTAACGGGCAACAGAAATCGCATATGTCGAGTACGCTAGAATAGCGTAGCCCTTGTCATGGATTTAATAATTTATGGTAATGCGAAACGTAATTGACGCGGGAACATAAGTTATTCGGTCGGCATTGTCTAAACTGTATTCGGATATATTTTAACATTGAAACTTTATTTCGATCATTGATACCGATGGAAAATCTATCAAATAGATATTAACTCGTTCACTGCTATGTAATCAAATAATTAATCAAAGAAAACTAAAGTAAACCGTGGATATTGCTAATATTAGATTAACAGCGTAATGTACCAATTTGAATAATTATATTTGAACATTAATCGATAGAATCCTTAATAATTGCAATTTAAATGTGTCTTATCAACGATTACCCACAACAACAATACAAAAAACATTATCAAACTTTTTTATTGATAAGTAATTTAATTGAGTAAATTTTTGGAAAAACTTTGTTCTCTTATTTAACTTCCTTTTAGGTAAGTAGCGAACTGGAATATTGCATTGGAGATTTATAGACACGTATAGTCAGGTCTGTAGAGATTTGGAGAGGGGCTTAATTCCTAGAAATAGCGATATTCAGAAGAATTCGTCAATTATTGCTTTACATTTCTGCTGGCTTATTATGCTGTTAGAAGCTTAAGACGTAACTGCTTTTTCTTCTGTTCTCTGATTCTTATTGTGCAGCTAGGCGAAACTAATGGAAAACTTCGTGAATGGATGTGCTTTAGAGTTTGAAAAATTTGGTCCGTGCGTTTAGCGGAAAATTAGGAATGCAATTTGGAACAAGCGTATACCTACAACATCGGTAAAACCGAAACCGAACACGTTTACACAAAAAAAAAAAGATTGAAGCAGACTATATTTGTGCTTCCAAATCAATTTCTAGATAGTACATATTTTCTTGATAAAATAATTATATTTTTCAGAATTAGCTTTTTAAAGATGCACATCAACTTTGTTACTAATTTTATTACAAAGTAATTCGGTTAATTGTAATTGTACGGTTATATGCATGTTATTTGAAACACCCGGTGTATCGAAAGATAAAAAAACCGATTCTTTTATTTCAGCATCAAATTCATCAGCCTTTGATTTTCTCAAATGTCCGAATGTTTTGATTTATAATCCACATCTCACCCACGGTTACAGCCGCGTGATGTTGACTCGTTGACCGGTTTATGCCATTATACCGTGCTTCCTCTGATCTCTCTCTCCCTTCTTCCTTCTCTCTCCTATACCCTCTCATTCTTTCTTCTTGATCTTTTTCTACATTTATTTATAATTATGCTCGATGGATTAAAGTGCGTTTCCATGCGTTATTATTTTACGCTGTCCCGCTTAATACAACGTTACCGCAATTTTAACCCCTCTGCAGAAACTCGAGTAACATTAATGTAACGTAGCAAATTTCTGTATTAACGTTTATGAATTCCTTTCTTACTTTTTGTATCGTACACTTTTATAACGCTAGGTAACATGTTAGGGATTCGTCTATAAGAAATTGCCGGTGAAAATTTCATTTTTATTCTCATTCGTATATTATTACTGAAATTTTTATAATGTTGATATTTATAACCTTTTTCTTCGTGAATATACAAAATTTAGGTTCTTCTGTTTTATTATTTTTAAGTACTTTATATTTGTAATGTTTGTTTGTTTAATCAAGTAATATCCAAAATTATTTATGTTCTTCAAAACTAGTTGACCATTAGATTACTGGCACTGTTATAGCAAATTGAAAATAAAATAGAAAACGAGATAAAATGATCCTTTATCTTAATGATCAATTTTTTAACATAAAATATGAAATTTGAAACAGGGTATTTTGACCCGTTTGGTAGTTCCAGTGTTAAATATTTACACTTCAATATATAATAAATAACATACCTCGCAATATAAAAATCTACAATGTAAGTAATTACGTATGAGTACTGTAATAATGTTTTTGTATGGAAAAAATTTGAACTGTTTTAAAAAATAATGAAAGGTCTTAGTTTGACGCAAGTAACCGGTTTGGTAGGAGTTCCTTCAACTAAAAAACCTAAGATAATTATAAACATTGGGAAAACGAATGTCGGATTAACCTCCATCAAATATTTTCTCTGAAAATAAATGTTTGAACTTGTACGCTGTATCTTGCGCGACTAAATGACGGTAATTATTTAGGATAAATGTTTTTGCAAACAAAAATGTGCCAACTAAATTTGGCCAATAGAAATACGATCAACGAGTACGTGAAATGAAATACTTAAGGCAGGCGTTTGCCTTCGATATTTTACAGGAACGACGAAACCGCGAGGACATGACGTGGCGTATGCAATTTTAAAGAAAACCGAAAGAAGGGGTTGACAGCGCAGGGGTAGGAAAAGAACAAGAGAAACGGAGAACGACTTTATGTATCCACGTCGAGACATAGACAACAGATATACGAGCTATGTTACAAACTGCTACCTCGCACTAGCGAGTTTTATAAGGCGCTTAAAATTTTATTCGTTATAAAGTTCCCATCGTGTTCACCCCCCGATACTTGTCAACCGTTCATCTTGCATGCTCACTGAAAATTTCGTGCATACGGTGGGCCAAGTAATTGCGAGCGGTTATATTTTCTGCTATACACTTCGTAATTATTTCGTTCTCGGTAAAAGCTGGATTCAAATTTTAACTTGGTTGTGGTTTTCAGAATTTAATCACTAACATCGATGCTTTATTATATTAAGAGTTTCATCGTTTTGCTATAAATTATACAATTTTTCATAAAATTCTTAAGCGTATAACTTCACATTCTGATACTTACACGGTCAATCTTTCTACAGGTGTATTTTTATCGAACGAGCTTATGAGAGTCAAAGGTGTTTAAAGAATCGTTTTTATTATTTATCTAATCAACGAAATTTGAAACAATTCAAAACCACGAAACAACATGTAAAATGAAATAGTTTTTATTCCAAGGTTATTACATGATATTCTGTTCGTGAACGAAGAAAAAATATTATACTAAAAATATTCTTTTTACAATTCAAAGTATGCAGGTAAAAGGGGGTGGTCGGATGAGATTTCTTTTAGGTCCGAGGGTGTTAGGGTGATGAATGGAAAGGACGAGCTGTTACATAGGCCAGGTTTTACCCTCACCGATGCATTGTTACCGAGTTATGTTCGAACGACTGCATCTGAATTCTGCTTAATTTTCTCGAGAAGAGAGATTAGGCGAAAATGGCCGACGAGAGAGAACGACGACAAATGCAACGAGCTCGTTCTTGTAGAAACCCCTCAAAATATTCGAAACTGTTACTGTAACCGGTGTTCCTGCATTGTTGCCCGTATAGATCCTTTCAAAACGTTTTTTTTTTCTTCTCACTCTCAGCATCAGTTTTTGAACGACGAATGATGCTTAAACGATTTTTAAAAGGCTCATTAATTGCGTGTATCCGGCTGGTCAATCCTTTGAAGCTGAAACGATGTTTTTTGATACACTGTGGCGAGTTAAATGAAATGAAACACGTTGAACACAAAAAATCAGACTCTGTTTCGTTTTTCTTTTATTTTATTTTACTTGATTTGGCTGAGTTAATTAACTATTAATGATCAACGCGGTCGAGTAACTAAATAAATAAAATACTACACGAGACATAATTTGCTTAGCGAACACATTCTAGAATTTTCTGTTCGTTTCAGAAATTCTTTTTTGATGTAACTATAACAACTTCGGATTTCAAAGTTTCGACACCGATATTTATTTTTAATAGTAGCATTCAATACTTCCAAATTTTATTTTTTATTTTAACATTTCAAAGATAACCATTCCATCTATGTAGTGAAATGTAGTAAAACGTACGAATGCTTTCAATTAATCGTCCACCTTTGTATTTTGCAAAATTTTTCATTTTTTCTATGAAATTACATATTTGATAAAATACCTCAACTTTCAAAATGAATATCAGATAGATTAACGTTTTGACATATTTGCTATAAAGGTTGGTTAATTTTAAGTATAGTTAAACCGTTAACTTAATTACGACAGAAAAACTGTGACATTTCATGAACGTTCAATGAAAATGATCTGGCGGATATCATTCTCATCGGTAAGATTCAGCAGTAATCCGATTTGAAATTGTCACGGCTGTCTCTAACTACATTCAGCTTGCCGCGATATTAACCCGTTTCGAGCTTGTACGAAATCTTGGAGGGAATCAAGGTGCAAACTCCGAAAGAATCGAGCGAGACCGTAGAGGAATACGGTTTAATTCGCGCCAATGAAATTAATTATGAAGATAAAGGATCCTAAAGGACGACGGCTGGTCCACGGTGCCTAGCATCCCTCTTCTTCGTTTTCCGGAGGGAAGCTGCGAGGGCTCTCGGGCTGCAACCAGTTTCGAACAGTTCGACGGAAACCAGTCGAGCGAGAGGAAACAGGGAAGAGAAAGGCGGAGAGGAGAAAGAAGATAGACGCTTAGCGGAGGGACTTACGGACACTTGGCCACTCAATGGTGCGAATTTAAGAGCGTCAGCCGTTACGCTTCTCATTCGTTAGCATAAATTAATTATTTTTCAAGGGGACTGAAAGGCAGAACTTCTCGAAATCGGCCGGAGACCAGTTTGCTTCGTTCCTTGATTGTTTGTCCAACGCTATATGACGGTTAATACACGATGCAGTGCGGTGTTCAAAAGGTGTTCGTAATTGGCTCGCATGCAAGGACTTTTGCCACAATTATCCGGGAATCACGTTTGAATCGATATTTGCTCGAGCTTGACTGAAAAATGCGTTCCGTTAAGTTGTACCGTATCGGACGCTTGATTTCAAGGCGTAACAAGTTTCATATGATTCGATGACAATAATACCGTAAAATAGATTTCAACTTATTAATTTTTAATCTTTTTCTAAATTCGACAAACAAAAATTCTGCTATTAAATTTTCGGGGTTCTCAAATGGAGCCCATAATAGTTAACGTATTAAAGTGTTTCTGACTCAGAACAAAAGTAAATACCGTTCATGTGTACTTACAGTGTTTTAAAATCGATTTGAATGAAAAATTTATCTTATTTCAATTAGAAGATTTAAAACTACAGATATTAAAATCATCTTTGACATTTGGTTAAAATCATATTTTCTCCCGATATTTACTTTATCATCAAAATTAGTACATTTTATCCATACATATACGATAAAAGTTACAAAAATGAATAGGTTCTAATTCTAAATTAAAGAAATCATAGTATCCTGAATGATCGAGTGAAATTAAACTAAAAATAATTCGCCATCTTTCAAATTCATATTATTTTTTTTCTTGTACATTCCTGGCGAAAAGAAACCATTCCAAAAACCAGTCCCGCTAGAATGTCCGCATTCAAACACTTCGAATCAGGTTAAAAAAAAAGGAATATAACTCGCATAGTTACGCCTACGAAGAAGCAGAAAAAAGGGGACGAAGAATACGAGGGTGAAGCAACGGGGAGAAAAAGAAAAGAGACCAGCGAGACATCCGGCACAAATTAAAGAACGAAAATGAAAGTTGATGAATGCCGATGAAATCGCAAACGAATTTGACATGAATTTCGTCATTTTTTCAAGGGACTGGACAATTAAATTGCTCGAAGATGAAATACCGTTTTAGTTTTAGTCCGAGGAAATAAATGCAAGCTCAGATCCTTCTTTTCACAAAATGGTTATTGTAACCGTGCACCATCCATTTTATCTGGATACTAATAAACCATCCCACGTTGAAATACTAAACTGAGTACTTCAGTATAACGCAGTGTAATTCTGGACTGATTAGACGAGACCTAATCAGACAGTATTTCATTCAGGAAAAATAACACACGAAGCAGACTGTTTGGCTACCTAGTTCTTTTAAAGTATGTAATACAATACGTTATAATTGCAATTATTCTGAATACGACCGTTTCACTTTTTAATTCAAACCTCTCGTTTATCATCTTAGAAAATTAAAAAGAACTACCAATGCCTAAGCTACACGTTTTCTTAAATTGGAAATAAAATAGAAAACGAAATAAGTGAGGGACGAAATATGAATTATAATACAGAAGCGTCTTGATAAATATGGCCCTAGTGCGAAATTCTTTCGGTTGCTGTCGAAGCCACATTCGCACCGGTCGTCCACTTCGCTGCGCGTCATCGACAGTTTCGCGGCCATTTTTAAACTGTTCTACCCACCTGCAAATGTTCGAACGGTTGAAACACTTATTCCCGTACACTTTTAACATCCTTGCATGGATCTCACTACCATTAACACCTTCTGCGACTAAAAATCTGATCACAGCACGTTGTTCTTCCGCGGTGCAATTCTCAATTGGACTTGACATTTTCAACTGATTGAATTAAAGATTACGTTTGCAAAATCTTGTCAAACGGCTGATCAGAAGTCGTTACAAGGATGCCAACTTGAAATATAAAAAGTTTCGTATTGCTTCATGAAACCGTTTAGTAGCTATATCGGTTTGTCTCGTTACTTATTGAATGGCTCTCGTATTTGTGGCATCGGTGGCCGGAAGAGCGAAAGGGTTAATATAATCCGTGTTTAATTTTGTGCGCTTTAAGCTATCCGATTATGGTAGATTCGTGGTACTGGTCAGCGGTGATCCCCATGGTATTCAACGCGTTAACAGAGCTATCGTGTATAAAATCGGCTGAAAAGCTTGCGTGCAGAGAGGTGATTCTTGTTCCGTGTCTCTTGAAATCGGCGCGGATAGGTTTTGAGGTCGCGTCCAGTTCGTGTACGGGCGCGCAAAATAAGCGAAGTGGACTTAGATTGGGCTAATTAATTAATGCGCACGTCCTGTCTCGTCCCGCCTAATTATCTCGCTTGTCAGCTCGGACGTCGTTCGCTACACCGTTAATGCGTGTCTCCCCTTCTCCTCTCGCGCATTCCTCGTTCGTCATCTCGTTCCTTCTTGCCCCTACACGGGTATCCCTCTCTTTCTCTCTCATCGGATCTCCGCGTGTTTCTCATTTCCTTGTGGTTAACCCGATTCTCTTTGTTGTAATTATAATCAGGCTAATCGTGACATCAGACAGGAAGCTACACCTAGAAAAATTGCTCGACTTCCGTGCACCACGAGAAACCTTCCACATCCTACGATCGTTTAAACGATACCGATCTAACGCGTTCGAAGGTTCTTATTTACCGTACCTGCGACAGCAGGAAATTTTTCAATGTAGCAGAATTATGGCTCAATTGTTCAAAATGTAAAACAAATTACGGTGCATACCGATCGATAGTACATGTGTTAAATGGATATCTGTGCTAAGGAATAATAGAATGGTACAAATAATTAATTTTGATATTAGAACTATTAATAATTCACAATGTAAAAATCCTCGAAATTTTATTTAGAAAGCAACAAATGGTACCGAACAATACGGCTATCCTCAATTATTATAGCTCTCATAAGTTAAAAGTGTCAGTCACTGAACTTCAGTTGGTCAATACTAAAGCTTAGCTATGATCATTTTTATTGAGATATTTCGGGGCTCCGTTATCGAATTAATGCATTTTAATTTTACTGTAACAGTTAATGGTTAAATATATTTAGAATCTCTTATCTAATTAAAATAAAAAAAGATATAAGGGAAATAAATAAGTTTTGCGATTCTCGGTAACATTTAAAGCTGGTACGAATGTTAAATGTTATCTCAAAGTCTGATCGTTTATAAACAAATAAAATAGATCCAAAGAGAAAAGAACCGAAAGCAGAGATTTAATGAAAACTAGCTTTATCAAATGTACTTGTTACAGTTAACATTTTAGACAAATAGTCATCGGAAATTCGTATTATTGTTATCGTTTAAATGAAACCGCCAGTTATTTTCACGAACGATACGCGTCGTTTTGTCGAAGTACCACTAAGATAGGCTGCAAGATAGGCTGTTTCGTGAATAGTCTCTAACTCGCGGTCCATTAATTTTGAAGAATTTATATGTAAGCCTGGCTTCGTGGTATAATGCAGACATTAGCGATCGAAAAGAAGCGCTTGTTCGTTCCTGCGGAATAGGCTTGAACTTGAATCGATGATCAGACCGGTGGCACGATGGGAAAAATCATCGATGCGTGTTTACATTATAGTTCATCGTTCGTTTGCGTGCGCGGGAAATTATGTGCGGTGATCGTAAGAATTTATCCGTTTATCCAAAGAATTTATCCACGATGGATCGATCACGTCGAGAATTAACCAATGAATTTTTGTTGCAACATCGACCTAAATATGATTACCTCTTTTTTCCTGCTTTCTATAATTTTGCGATAATCGTAATGATAATAGGTAAATAATGGCAATAATAATAGATTGGAGCTCAGGAAAGTCACGCGACTTCTGCCTCGATATGGATCGTTGCAGTAAATGGAAGTGTTGCTGAATTAACGAAACGAGAAGCAAAAAATAGGCTGATATAAACTGATTTAGTTTATTGTGCACGAGTTTTCTAAGAACCAAAGGGAGGCATTGACCTTTACTTGGTATCATGCTTATTTTGTCACGTAGATAATATAATGTAGTTCAACAAAAAAGGTTCAGCAGAAATACAATATCGTTGAGTATACTTGGTACATGCACCTACTATTTAAGAATCGATTAAGCTACATTTCTTAAAGAAATAAACATTTGAATATTGCTCAGAATAATATTAATTTCAGTCAGAATCTCGTATTAAAATTTTAATAATAATTGGCAACTATTTTTTACCTGTAAGTATTATTAACAGATAACATGCTTGAAACTAATTGACAATTAAAAAAACTCGCTTTGAGCAGATTTAATTTCACGGAAAAAGGCAATACTGTTCGTGTAACAAAATATGTGAAATAGATTATCAACTTTTCGAGTATGCTCACATTTGCAATGATCAATTTAGCAAATTTGGAAGCAACTTTTCACGATGTATCGGTCGATCTATTAAGCAAAATATTCGATGCAAGAAGTCGACCGATACAAGGGCAATATATTCTCTTATGACTTATGTATATGTGTAATTCGATTTAGCCTGGAAAACGTACAGCAGGGACGAGGATCGCGTCGCTTGTCAAGACTCGCGAACAGCCTGGAATTCGAATGAATAAACGCGACTCGGTTGTGCAGCTCTGAAAGAAAGGAAAGAGAACAACCAAACGAAGAGCGAAAATGAATTATGGAGGAATGTGGCGAAAAATGTGCCGTGCTTCGATTTGTTTACGCATGTTCCCACGAGCTACGTTCTGGAACGAGGATTTCCATGATGCGTTAGAAATAACAAACATACAATGCTAAACGGAAAGACAGCGTATCAGCTTTTTCTCGGTTTTGACAACTTCCTCGAAACAGCTTGAACAATGTCCATTTTAATTTCATCCCCTCTGCACACTGTTTGCTACGAATTAACGAAATCACTTGGATGTTCGAAAACATAATCCTTTAATAATTATTTG
Organism: Anthidium xuezhongi; assembly: GCA_022405125.1. Classification (NCBI taxonomy): domain Eukaryota; kingdom Metazoa; phylum Arthropoda; class Insecta; order Hymenoptera; family Megachilidae; genus Anthidium; species Anthidium xuezhongi. The sequence goes on along the minus strand of CM039646.1, from coordinate 1,158,046 downwards.
CACTTAAAATTTGTCGTTTGATATTTTCACGTTTGTACGTGAATGTTAAAAATTGTAGCATAATTCTGAAGCTAACAATAAGTATTAACCCTTTGCGCTCGAGTGGCGCCTCTGAAGCGACATACGTGATTGACCAGGATATTTTCAAGAAAGAAATAAAAGTAAATAGATCATAAACATTTGGAATTCTTGTCTTTCAAAATAAGGCTTTTAAATTTTCGAAGCTTCACCGGAAAACCAGGTATTTAAGTTTAATTAATAAATATCTAAATCTGTATTTGAAAAAATAAAAATGAAACAACGGAAAATTGTTACAGCGACTTAACTGCCATTACAATAGATAAAAGATTCTATCCGTCCGAATCCGAACCGGACTTGATAATAGGTAATAGATTACGGGCGAAATAAAGAAAGACGACTTCCGGCCCACTCGATTCCAATTCCATGCGACGCATTCACCGTAATCAAACGGAATTATGCGCCATGAGGCAACGACTAACCGATCCCACAAATCAAAGAATCTATGTGGAAGCCGTTCGAACGTCCCATTCGATGAATCGAAGGGTGATGAAGATTCGGTTATGTCGGTAGAATAAAGAACCCCGGTCGATTGGGCGATCAGTCAGGATCAAAGAGAGAGGGAGAGAGAGAGAGAGATTAAAGTAATAGCAAGAGGAAACCCTGGGCCCGTAGAACAGGTAGAAGCAGCCAGGACGCTGGCCCAGATTTTCTCTTTACCTTTACCCCTTTCGTTTTGGCGGTACATAAATCGAACAACAAACGAACAGCACCGAAAGAAAGGGGCCGAGGTAGAGGGGTGAGTCAGGCTTTAAATACCGCAACGTACTTTAATTGTATCATCGAAACGAATGAAAAGAGAAAAAAAAAAATCGACCAATGGAGAGGGAAACACCAAGGGTTGGAGGAAGAAATAGAAGAAATGGAGCAGAGGCTCATCGTGTATCATGTATTTTAAGGTATTTGGGTCGTGCCAAGGGTGGTAGCACTGTTTCTATTATTGTCTCAGAAGGGAAGCAGCCCCTTCGCTTTCGGATCCCCGACACCTATTCACCTCGAAAATCACAGATCTCACGAACCGATCCGTGCTCATTCATTCTCTTTGCCGTACCTGGCCGAAACTGAAGTGACAACTTTACGTGAATCCGCTCGCTCTTTCTTGTCCCGTCTATCTGTCTGGATCAGTTGGGGACAATGCAGGGAATTAAGGGCGATGCCATAGGTGTGGGAATTCCGGCCGGAAAACAGATACAGTTCGGCTTGACTCTCACAAAAATGCATACTAATACCAACCGAAAGCTTTTGCTCGTTGTATCGAACATGCAACAGAAACAAAGATTTTATACCCCCCCTCAGGGTACGTATGAGACCTTCGAACGAATGTCAGCTGAAATTTCTCCCATGATGAATGCAACGCTCAAAATATTGTGGGAATTGTGCTTTAAACAGGACACAAAGACAAGTTCTAACCAATAATCGAGAATTTGATTAATTAACACTACAACTACTGACGTCTAATCTGCACTTTCTTTTAAATTGGAAATAAATAAGGGATGAAATATGAATTATAATACAGAATCATTCCTTATAAAATAAAAAATTTGAAATGAGTCATTTTGGCTCCTTTAGTGGTTCTAGTGTTAATTACACTCTCTTAAAGTAATAACGCGAATGCTTTGCTCCTTGCAAAAAGATATATGTATATGTAGGTCCGACAGATCAAGAGCATGCGTAAAAATTCGTTATTTTTCAAATACACATATAATTATTGTAAGTTGAAATAAATTTTCTTCGCCTATAACAATTGACCAAGCTACATTATCATTGTTTTCTTTTTCAACCCTCGTACAATATCTATCTCGTTTTTTTCTATGAATCACCCTTTTTCCCTCTTCCGTCTGATTAATGGCGCTTTTGTTCGGATCAAATTTTGTTTCTCCGAATTCGAAGATTATCGGCAAATGGAAATTCAGAACGAGCATCAGTCGCTGGTCCTTCGTCACCGACGAAGCGAAAAAGCGTTTCCTTTCCGCATACGCGCAGTCAGGTATCCCTTGCTCCCCTCTGTTCGTGCCCCTCGGAGGGGTAACAAGTGCACGCTTCACGTGAAAATGAACGATGCAAAAACGTTGCCCCGTAGTGGGAAATTTGAATTTGAATCTAAGCCAGCGTTCGTTCGCGTGTCGTTACGGATCTGGGGCTAAATTTGCATACGGAAAGGTGGTGGCGCGGATGAAAATCTTACGGCATTCTTTGCGAGAAGCGTGCCACGACCGAGCGTTCGATTTTTCTGATACGCGTAACGGCCGTTACAGTTTTAAACAATTTTCGATTTGCCGCCGCTTCAAATTCGTTCGATCATGCAACGATCATTTAAATTCGTCCGTACACCTTGTCTGAACATGAATATGAAACAATACTCGAAGAAGGCGCACTGTTTTCTCAATAGTCTGTGTAACACAATCTCGTATGAAAAAAGACAAGCATGCAGTTAATCTTTCTTTTTAAACATTTCAAAACTTCTTCGAACAAATTGAAATGATAATTTTCAATTACCTTGTGTTGCAGACCGTTCAATCCGTCCTGGATATCTTCCATTTAAACGTCGAAGATCTCCTTAATACCTTGCGATAACGTTTCCATCTGCAAATAAAATAATATTATCAAGTTATGTTTGAAGGGTTGTAGTTTTTAAAATGATCAATTACGGAGGGCATTGGTATGAAAGTTTTTCGTAAAAATTACACAATTAATGCTTGTTTTGTGTTTGATACAAAGTTATAATTATGAGGAACGATTAAATCGAATATAATTATTATCTGAACTGAAAAAAATATCTTAATATGATAACAATGTTTTTAATTTAAACACGAAATATACTGATATTACTATGATTTGTGAATATACTATCGATTCGATATCTTGTATATTATTACTGAATAATAATCTTTTATAATTGCCGTCGAATTAATTTAAAATTCTTAAATATACTTTCAGAAAAATATAATTTTTTTTTATTAAACCCACCACATATAGAAGCAATAAATTTAAATAAATTCTTTACATCAGTTTCATCCTTACCGTTCAAGTTATATGTCAACTGGTATTTTATTTATAACAAAACGTTTCGAACACTCGTCAAGTAATTTGCAAAGTAATTTTGTGTAAATTGGTTGTGTAAATTTAATGTAAAACGGAATGTTTATATTATTGTAACACTGCATTGATGTTTAAAGTTCTTTCTCCTCTACATTTGTTTATCAATGTTAAGTCATTGAACGATAGACTAATCGAACATATCATTCTTTGTCCATTGCTCCCAAGTTACCCTTTTATCCAACTTAAAAATGGAAATAAATTCCGTACACACGTTCCAGCCTCGTGTCAATGTTCCTGATTTTAATTATAATCCAGGGAGGCTGCACCGGTGTCGTATCCGTCGCATCATGCAAATAGATTGGGAGGCCACAATGCGAACGCACGCCACTTCCGGCTCGTGTCTCCGGTTGAAAAAATTTGAATATTTCCCTCTGGTCTGGTCTCAGACGTTCCTCTCTCTCTCTGTCCCTCTCCCTCGTTTGAGACTAAGCGATCATCGATGCACAGGCACGTGTCCAGAAATCGGCGATTCTAATTCTAATCTTCATGCGATGAATTTAAATAACATTCTTCACCCTCGAATTTGATTTTGTACTCGGGTACGAGCCAACGATATGTATCCTTTAACATCATCGAGGACACGCGACTGAATCACTCAGGCCCTCCTCTGATTTGCATCGTTTTTTTTTTTTATTTCCGCTCGCACGAATCGCGCGTGCCGAAATTGTAAGCTTCGATGATAGAAGAATTTATTTGGCGATCCGAGCAAATAAATCTTCGGGGCTCTGAATACTGTATACATTGGAACGACGCGAACAAGTACCTGCGTAACTTCGACCATACCAGTTCTGTGATAAAGTCATGGACGAAGGAAACGTAATTAACATTGATACGATCGACAGCGGTTGCTTTGTCTTTTTACACTTACACGCCACGATTACAATATTTCTATAATTACGCTGATGTACGGTATATTTTTTAAAAAAACACATCGCCGTCATTGTCTGCTAAACGTTTCTTTATTTTGCTCCGTTAGAAAAACCATAGGTTAAGGGGTTAATTGTATTATTACGATAATTTCTTAACGCTTTTGTGTGTTAATTGTTAATAATATTATAGTGATTCAAAATAATGGCGTACTTTGTACCAAAAAGTTATGAATTTTATAAATAATAAATAAATTAGATGGCTGGAAAGTACACGTTTGGTAGGTCTAGATCACTTTTCGTTAATGAGTCGATCCAAATGGTAACGACATCCGATGAAAGCAACGAAGAAGACAATTTTGAACCGTTTTAAAAATAACAGTAGATCCATGTTTTGCGTCGAGTCTCCCCTACTTTCTTTTATATTTCTCATCGTTGTACTGAATCTTTCGAATGAAATATTTTAACAGCATTCCTTCTCTTTTTTTTCCTCCGTTCGAACACGAAGTTGTGAAATGACGTCAAGCTCTCGAAATAAATATCGTCGATCGTTCGATACAAAAATTCTTCAATCACCCCAATAAAATCTTTCCCCGCGATATCGGAACTTGGCTCGATCCGGTCGCGAGTCCGGTCCGCTTCATCATCAAACCGGCGATCTATCGCGACCATCGCCGGGTAAAACCACGGGAATAAAGTGAGGCTAAGGTACGACGATCAGGACGAATCTCTCTGAGCACCAGTGTAAACTCGGTAAAATCGTTATTGTCACCCACGAATCGCGCGGGAATCACGGGAACGGGACGCGTGCACGTAGTTTCTACGACGCGGGCCGAAACGGATCGTCGTTTCGTCCCGAGATCCGAGCGTGTTCGGGACGCGCGTACGACCGTACAATTATTGTCAACATCACCCACGAGTTTCCATACTCGTCACCTACGATCGAGCAAAAGCCGATTTAACGGGAGGTCCGGCGAACGTCGAGAGGGAAGTTTGCGTACGATCGCGGCCCGCCCGGCGAATCGGATCCCGTGTAAAATCCACGGAGAGACAAACGGAATGACCGATTGATCGCTCGTACGCACGACAATTATTACTATCATCGTACGACGATCTTCGGCCGTGATACTTCGTTAACACGGTAAAAAATTGCCGGGGATACCTTCGCGCATCACGGCCCTCGTCGAACGAGCGGTCGTTTCGCGAAGGCATTTCGTCGATCACGCGATCGACGTTTATTGCTATTGTCGGGCATTCGATCCGAGAATTGATAAGCCGTCATGATTTTTTTTATTACGCGCGGACAAATTGTCTAACAAGTTGCGTTGTCCTGCGTCACGTCCCGCCTGCGAGAGATTGAAATCGAGTCGAGTCGACCGAGGTACCCGCGGAGAGTTCTCTTTCCATCGAAAAGAGTTTCGTTATCGTACGGTTTATCTATCGGAATGCTTCCTACTATTAAGATACGCGGATACGCATCGATGCGAACGCTAGGGAAATTTAGCAACGTCGACGGGGGAATGCCTATGGGCTTCGAACCAAACTGCGATGTAAGTATACTGATTTTATATAGTAAAGAGTTTTTAAATTGCAAATTATACCACGAGAATGTTCTTTCCCTTCCGTCCGCGTTGGACGGATACGTGACATAAGAAGGAAAAGTAGATCGCCAAGGATAAGTATAAATTAATCAATGGTTACGATCCTTCGAGTAATTACACTCGGCGAAGGTGATTATTTAGTTCAGTGAAAGCAGTGGCAGCGAAAAAATCTTCAAATCTGGACAAATTGATATACCAACAGATATATTAAAAGTACGTTCCGTGTATATTTGAAGAGAATTTAAATAACAGATTATTTAAAACTTCATGGTAAATCGTCATCTTTTATTCTACTGTTCTGAAAACTGGAAATCATTATGCAAGTATTCGAACTTACGTATTTTTTATTTGCAATTCAAGTGTTCATACTCCTTTCCTTTTTTCGTGGAAAGATACGTGTAGTTAAAAGGTTCGACATGTTGTACGGTGCGTTTATAATTCGAATACGTAAATATAAATGCTCGTTTGTAAGTTCCTATAGCGTCGAAAAATATAATCTAAAAGTATTAACATCATTGAATATTAAAATTGTTCCAATGTGAATGCAGATAAAGTTGACGCGAAAGTCAAGCCGATACATCGAAACTGTAAAAAGTTGTATTAATCTGTGAAAAAAAAGGAACGATATTATCGTTGTTTACTGTCGTTTTATCTCATTTGTTGCGTTCGATTGGTGAAATTACGATTCGAGCCGAAGAGATACGTTTTACGGGTCGATTTTGCAATATGGAATACACGTCCAGGTAAACAACCCTGTCGTAAAAATCTGACGTTTCTACAGAAAGTGGGAAGGGAGGCTGTATTCTCTTGATCAGCATATAGTACAGCGGGTATTAAATCCAAAATTGTGTATATATCTCGTCGTGTTTTTTTCTTCCTTTATTCGACCGGATGCTGAAAACGTTTGCGACTTTGAGTAAAGAAACACTTCGACGAAAGAAAAGAAAGAAACAGAAGGGGGAAAAAAAAACAGGAGGAAACAGAAAGAAACGACGCGAAGTCAAGGCATTTACGACAAGGCGCGTTTCCAATAGTCCCTTCTAAGTTCCCGCTGTCTCTGTCTTTCTGTCGCGGATCAGTCTTTTCTCTTCTTTAGCCGCGAGACGGTCCGGCAAAGTCGCGTGGGCGAACGAGCGACTTTATTGGCTAGTCTACAATGCGACATTTGCAGCTTCGTGTGTCGCTGGGACGTTGGTATAACACGGCCACTTCTCACGAAGAAAAAATCCTCGTGGATCACGTGGTCCGTAACGAACCCGTTTTTTTCCCCCAGTCGAATTTGCTTCCGATAACCGAGCCGAGATTAATGTAAGTACAACCGAAATCTCCTGTAACGCGTGCATGTGATCGAAAAATCCCCCAAAAATTCCGAATAACAGTATCAACAAGTATTTACTCTCAAAATATGATCGCTGATCCGCAATTCAATTCCGTTGCATTTTTCTGAATTCTTTTGTGTTTTTGATTTTTTACAGTTTGGATTCTGGAGGAAAAAACCTGTTAACTGAAATGCCTCTGTTTTTTTTTCAGAATTTTTCATGCATTACAGTGGGAGAAGGGGGTTCTTTGCGAAATCTCTGTTCACTGGTACTGTTAGATTTTCGCAGAGATTATAATAATTCACACGTAACCTTGCAACGGTACCGTATGTATAATGTATCAGCATTTTTGTGGAAAAGGATAACAAAAAAGTGAACAAACAATCGCTCAACACCGGCTAGTCTAACTGCTTCTGTGAGCGTAGTTTGCGCTGTGCAAACGAACATCCGAAGTTCCACCGATTCTAAACACGAGATGTCCCATACCTCTCCTATTTATTTTCCTTCACCTTGCACTCCGTTTTCAGATGCCATTGTGCATCAATCTTTGTTTAAATTAACGGCTTAAGAGAAAAAAGCTACTACATGAATCGATGATTTCTTTTTATGCATGCAGCGTAAATACTTATGATTTAAATTATCGCATTGATCAAAGTTATACATTTAAAATAGAAGTGTGATTTTACGTAAAGGTTTGTTCTTCTGTTAGTGAATAACAAAAAAATGGTTCAGAATATGACATACACGTATCTGCTTATAAATATTTTTAATTAATGGATTGAAATTTTTAGCTCATCACCGTAACATACCCTCTGAACGATTAATTCTCTAAAGTCTGATAGCCGTAATAAGTGTATGAAGTGGTTGTTATCAAGGCGAATCATGCCACGTACAAACTTAAAATTTTTTAATTGAAGGTTGACGCCACCACTCAGCGCGCCTCTGTTATTTTTGCTTTATGGGGAAATAATTACCTAGTAATGACAGCTCTGTATGCTCTTACGATCGCCGTTTATAGTTTTGCACCATGCAAGCGTACGCTTCGGGTTTTACGGATTCTAAACACGGAACTAACTGGATGTCCACCCCTTTACAATTCTGTATCCACGTTTTCAGGGGATTAAAGAAATAATGTCTGAATGGAAGAACGCATCGACGTCTAAAAATGGAGGTTTCAACAAGGCTGTTCGAGAAAAAACGATACAAGAGGAATAAACATAAAACCCCGACTAAAATTAATATTTAAAATGAAGGAACGTTGTAATTTCCTCTCGATGTAAGATTCATCGTACAGGTTATTTGCGTGCACGTAGATATACGTGTAAAAACTCATCTCCGGGCATGTACTTGACCCAAGCATCGCAAGGTGTCATTCACCACTATTTTCCTCGGTTAAATCCAGCAATTAAGTAAATAAAGCTGCCTGTCGGTGCATCTCCACCGATTGTTGCAGATGCCTCGCAGCAGTCGTACCGAGGTGAGTGTATGGGTGGCCAGTGGAGACACCAACTAGCAATCAGCACGAAATTCTCACGAAGCAATTGCTTATAAACGTGGCTAACTTTAATCAAACGTATTACAAAATCTATTTTCATACTGTACCATTATTTAGCCTCGCGATAAAACAAATGGCAAGAAATTCACTGAAAAAATGCGTACTATCAAATTTCAGAAGCATATGCGTAGTTAAAACTTTACCCATACAAAGATACAAGGAATTTTGCAGCACATAGCAACAGTTTGATTCGCAATCAAGTTCATTATAATAGTTCTAGCATTTTCTTTGTGATACGTTATACGAGAAGTTTAATTTTCTAACGAGCTAAGCTGAATATAGAACACACTTTGGTGCACACTTTAGAACATGTTTTTTCTAGGATTTGATCCATCGGACAGAATTCGGTTGTGCTCCTACGCCAGTGTTCAGAAGTAAACCGTTTACAGCATTGTACAATTACCTATGTCGGGATTCCATGGTCCTGCCACACCTACACCTACGCGAACGTCGCCCCGAGTGGTAAAACACACGTATATACGAGCATGGGTATCAGAAAGCATGCACCTACCGAGTCTCGTGTGTGTACACGTGAGTCGCGGCTTGGGTTAGGTTAAGTATAATGCGCGGTCGTGCAGCTTTGGGGGCCCGGAGGCGCTAACATGAAAATCGTATGGTAATGGGGCACCGTGGCTCCTCCAGCACGGGGTCGAGTCCGTGTAGGAACCTAGCGAAGCTCGCGGTAAGTCTAGGTTTCTTCCTAGTATTAGCGAACCGATGGCCAGCGCACAAGAAAGAAAGGGAAAGAGAAACGAATAGGTTGCGAGCAGAAGAAAGAGAAGTTCTAGGCTCTCCTGAGGAGGGTCTCTCTGGGTTCGCGTGCCTCTGATAATTATACGCTCGAACCGAGTCCCGGGAGAAATAAAGACCAAACGACCAGCGAGAGAGAAAGAGAGGCCGCGAGGGGCAGGGGAGGGAGGGGGAGGCATACGGAATATCGAGTCTGTGGTTCGACAGGGTCGAAGTTGACCGGCGTCTAATCGATTCGCCGCCACGGCATGGAAATTTCTTTCAGGCTGCCCCGCGGCCACCTTGCATCCGCAACACCTAACATCTTCGAGAAAACTCCGTGGGACTGACTATGTAAGCCTTCTGGCAGCTTTCTTCATCAGATTTATCCTGTTCGATGGTTCACGATTCATGAACGATCCTGCTGATGAATATTTTTTATAAAATATTACGTGTAGAAATAAGTTCCTTCCGATTTTTTCGTAAAATAAATATTCTGTTTTAAAAAAGATATAGAAAGTTAATCATCGAAATATTCGCCATTGTTTTCTACGACCTTTCGCCGCTTTTTGGATAAACGACGAATTCCCTTACGATAGAAACTCGGTGGCTCACCGTTTTATCTGGATTAAGCATTTCATAGTACAGAATTCTCTTCATGTCTCACTATATGCAGAGTAACACCTTTTTTTTGCATGAATATCAGGCTTTGCGGTTAATGTTGGTTTGCCACGGTCTACCCATGATTTTTTTCGTTTAGGATTTCTATACAACATCCATTTTTCATCATCTGTAATAATCTGATGCAGGAAATCTTTTTTATTGAAGCGACTTACTAAGTTTAGAGCCGATTTTCCATATTTCTGTATTTTTCCAATTTTCTGTAAACGGATAGATACTGCTTTTTGTGTAACGTTAAGGTGACCTGCCGGTTCTATTTGCGAAAGAATATTTCGCAACAAACGATCATAGCAAACGATTGAAATTCGCGGGAAAGAACTATTTCTACACCTCATTCGTTTAATTTATGGTTCTTTAAAGAGAGTTCTAAACGTTTTTTAACTGCTCGAATTGGCTGTTTAGCCGTTATTTAACTCTCGACAAGAGGATCATTCAACACGGGAAACAGTGCCCTGTTAACTATTTCACTTTTTGTTATCGTAATTTATTTTACGACATTGTTAGTCCAATCCTGCCAGTTGGACAATTATTGTCCGAGCTTGTGATTTACTACACGAGATATCCATAGTTGTATTTTAAATAAGAAATGTTAAAATAAAATAGTAATTTTTTTAGTGAAAACGGACAGTTAATAACGAGAAACTTATTAACTTTTCGATTCCAATGCAAACTTGTTCTTAATACTATTGCAGTAATTTGCATAAAATCGAGCAGGAACAAAGTGTCCAATAATAAGTAAATAAGAGTTTGGTTATTTCTTTCTTTCTTTTTGTTTTTGCAGAAAACATGTATAATATCATTCCGTTTGCAATTAAGACCGCAGTAAAGATCAGTGAAAGAAAATGAGACTGGTTTGCTGAGACTAGCATCTTAATGGAATGCATTTACATTCACACGTATCTGCATAATATTCAAATTAAAGTTTACATTATCTTAACGGTCAAGTTCTTGATAGCCTTTCACATACATTGCTCTAAACAATCCGTTTTTAATAAATGTCGATCAGAGGATAAAGAAGAATCTAATGGTGCAGATTTTTGTACTCTTAAAATTAATTTATGCAAACACGTATTTTTGTTTTTCGAGGCATTATACATTAAACTTTTTAATTGACGTAATCTCTCGGAAACGGTTAGCTATAACGAACATGGAATTTTATGAAGCACGGTGCGTTCGATAACGAACTCAATGAAGCAGACGTTTCTAAACGCATCGAGCACGAAGAAGTTCAGTAAAGAATACGAGTGTTGAGGATAAAACGACCGCGGAGTCATCAATGATAGGGTACCGAACATTTTTAACTCTAGAGCTACCGACGTTCCACCTACGTTTTCTTTCAAATTTCAAATAAAGTAAATAACAAATACACACTAGCATGTATAATAATTAAAGTAATTTCCTAATTCAAAAGTACAGAATCAAAAGAAGATTACAGCCGATACATTCACACTAATATAAAAAAATTTACTTTAATTCTACTAGAAAGTTCCGGTTATCTGAACATCACTGCCAAAAAAAAAGGAAATGAAGAATAAAAATATTTACTCGACTTTAAAGTTAAAAAGTTTTCTACTAAAGTAAATTACAATTATTACAGTTACGTTGAGATATGAATCGACAGTCGCAGACTTAAATTTCAAACGAGATCGGTTACGATAATCAATGAAATTGTTGGTCGAAGAGCATGCGAGTGCAACCTTCAGTAATGTATGCGATAATATCAAGGTTGGGAAAACCGTTCGACGAGAAACGTATGTGTTAATCAAGCGTGTGACGTCAGTGTGGCTTGGCCGACGATAACAAGGACATTGTGGATCTTCACTGAAACGATCAACGATCTTACAGAAATCGGAAACAAGGTTCTGGCCAGTAGTGTCAACAGATTTGTCCCTGATAGTTGGCCGTGTGAGGGAGGGGAGGTCAGGAAAGAGTGATCGATCGTAAAGGAAGGGTGGGGGGTGTTGGTTGAGTCAGAGCGAAGCAAGGGTGGGCTCACGATCAAATATCAAGTCTTATCTGGCGCCGCTTTACCCAGAATTCGCTCTCTTTCCCTCTCTCTCTTTCTCTCTCTATCTTTCCCCCGTTTCATTCTTTCTATTTGATTTTTCGTCTCTTTTTCATTCCGTTTAATTATCCCCGCCAACGACCGATGCTTTCACAATCCTCTCTATTTCTTCCCTCCCTGATTGTTTGCCACCCTTATGGTCGTGATGCTATTCTCGATCGGTGAAATTAGACAGGTTGAATATAGAATATATATACTATATATACCGTGTATATACCGGACTGTTTCTCTTCGTCTGCGACCAACATTCATCCCCCTATACTTCTGCCCCCTTTTACACCTATTTGGCTCTCTCGCGCGTTCTTTTCTTCGATCGGCAAACGTTAATAGCCGCCGCTGTTCCTCACCCATTGCCACCCCATTCTCGGGGGACCGTAATTAAGGGAAGGAAGGACGCAAATGAAACTGATGTGGGTTCATCAGAAAAGAACATTGAAGCGGAAAATCATAGATGTAGGAAAGTAGCTTCTTCCCTCATAGACACGATCACAATTTTTCTCGTTTTTCGCTGGCAGATGTGTCTTAATTTTGACGAATTTTATAAGTATTGAAAATTCAACATTTTTCATAGTACGTTGTTAAAGATATCAGGGATTTATGAAATATTTTCAATTAAAAAGTGAGATATTTTACGTAAAGACTCATGGTGTTGACTAACTATTTTAAACATTAAACAATTTACGAATAATCAGTACATATTTTAATTACAAAACGAACAAAGTAAGTCTAAAAAGTTTTATTACGATACCCAGCTGCTTACATAATAATACTAAAAACAAATTAAAATACATAATCGCACGATGTTTGAACCTTTCGTCACCTCCTCGCCATTTTTATTCGCTGACAGCCCGTATTTCATTGAGGCAGAATTGAAATTGCGTATTTCGGGAAAGAAACAATGGACAAAAGATTTCGAGGCGGGTAACAGTTGCGGAGGACGAGAAGAAGGCGGAGGAGCCGACGAAGGCGGCCTCGTTACGCGAAAACGAGGGCGAAAGCGTTTTGAGGATTGCGATTCGATTGAAAATTCTCTCAGGTCCTGGGATCCTTAGGGTCGGATTGGTTGGCGCCAGTGGAAAGAAAGTTTTTCCCTAATGACCAAGTCGAAGTGGTTATCGTTAATTTGGCTCTCCCTTCCACGTTTGGCCCCGCGATTCTCTTGCTACTTCTTCACCGCAGTCGTCCCCCCATCGTCCTTCCTCCCTTCTCCCCCTTCTATTTTTCGTGCAACCACCGGCGTGTTTATAGGGTGACCCAGAAAAACAATGGCGAAGAACGATCACGAAGAATAAAAGAATACGTGAATCGAAGAGAGAAAGGGACAAGGAGGGACGGGCAAGAGATCGATTACCCGTGGCAACAGCGTCAAAGATCGACGCGCTTGATCGTGATCGATATCTCCTGACACCAAGGCTAAACTTGATGTACTTTGCATAACTGTCAAGTCTTGGCTTCGCATCCAGAAGTTACGAAAGCTATAATCGTTCTTCGTTCTAGTAAAGGCGTTTAGCGATGGTAAAAGATATACGTGTCGCGTAGTCAGTTTCGGGGCTATTAATATGAAATGCGCTGCTCTTGATGAATAGTTTCTGTATTCAGCATCGCATGTATTTTTAATGGGCGTACGTGTATACGGTACAAAATAAGTAAACGATTTTTCCTGAAGAAACTTTATGCCAAACTTAACCTACCACGTGAAATATAACATACATCAATGGACGATTAAAATTGAAATGTTTAGTTCTTAAATTAAATTGATTTATTTAAATGCAAACGATATAAATTAAACGATAAATGGAAAAATTATTATTGCACGTGATAATAATAAAAGTTGCAGTAAAAGTTTTATTACAAATTTTATAGCTATCGAAGGGAGAGAGAGAGAGAGAGAGAGAGAGAGCGAGAGAGAGTTTTATAAACTTTCATTTTGCATAAATAGTGCACGTAACGACAAGCAATATTCCTTTTAGAGAATAATTGCCAATGAAGTATCATTTTAAAAATGGTTAATCATTCATGGAGAAAACGAGAGATTTAAAGAATAAGTATAATAATATCCTGTATGGATCCTTTCAAGAAAAAATATACAGAATGAAAATTGCATATTTTCTACGTCAACAGAATTATTTCCGTATAATAATTTTTAGCTAAGCACTGTGACGTTAAATTGTTATAATACAGAACTAGTGTAAATGATCTTTTTCTTATTAATGGTATTTATTGAATTTTTGTACAAGGTTAGGGTTAGGGTTGCAACCTTTTGTGCAACCTTTTAAATAAAATCCCTTGCATATAGTTATACAAAAATAATATTTAATCAGCTTCTAACATTTTGACAGTTTAAACGCAATTATAAAAAGCAACTTTTATCCACTATCAAAAGTAACAAAACGACATGCGAATCAATCACCGGATATGGAATGAAAATTTCCTTGCCGTTGATTTTTGCTTTTCGAGCACCGAGTATCACCTTGCAAAAGCAGCTTGAATAGCCACAACCATGCGAAAAAAAAAGAGAAGCGTTAGGGGTGTGAGGGTGGCTTCCAGAGAAAGATAGAAGACAACAGAGTGAAAACTGTAAGTATACGAAAGTGGGGTGGGAAAGATAGAGAAGGATAGCTTGGGAAGAAGGGGTGCCGGCGCTCTTACATTCTTTTTACCAAGCGAAACGTTGCCGGCGGAGGCAGCGAGAGCGTCGCCTATCGATTTTTACTTCTAATGAATTCGAGCTAAAAACCTACCTCTACACAACTACCTTGTAGCTCGCTTTCTCTCTCTCTCTTCATTCTCTCTCTTTCTCGCGCACTTTTCTACCACTACCGCCACCCTCGTGCTTAGCCACGCTTCCACCCTCTGTTCCACGAACTACACCAATCACTGCGCGGCATAATTACACCGTCGTGGCTGGTGTGCGACTCTGACGAAATTGTGTTTCTTAGACCTCGTATACTACGGTGAAAAAAAAAACGGGAAAGGTGGGGGACGATAAAGGGGAAAAAGTGTCTGCTGGTTTAGAAAGAATTTCGTTGAGTCTGAACGTCATCGAAGGGTCGATTATCACGAGCTTAAATTCCGGATCGTTTAGAACATTTTTGGACTACAAGCTTCTCAGTTGATTCGATTAAATGTATAAAGATACGTTTTTACCAATGTAACATGGAGCAATAGCTTTGTTGTTGCTCATTGTCACTAGGGATGATACCGGAATGTTGAAATATTTTTACCTTCACGCTTCACAATTACTCCTTCTGTCAAAGACTAATTGTTTCTATCGCTTGTTTCCAGCAATAATTGAAAACAAAAGTTTCTCAATACTCTTCAATATCTCCTGAAGTAGATACGTATGTACCTTAACCCCTTGCCATACTGTGACGAGTTAGACTCGTGACTTTTATTTTTCTGACAATTGGGTTTTTAGTCTAATTACAGCTATAATTGGTATGGTATACTATCGTCGAATGTAAATTATATACGACATTAGAATTTTCTTTGTTTGTTTGAATATTGCAACAATAAATATTTAGCTTTTATTTAGCAAAATTAATCTTTCAATCTTTAAGTTAAGATAAAATAAATCTATGAATATCCTACGCGGCCTAATTGCAAAATTGGAACGTAAAAGAAAAAACTGCAATAATTATATTATTCGCCTTATTGATAGAACTCGATAGATTCTAGTACACACCATTTTTAATATGCTAAATAAATAAATAATTAGAAATGGTTTATTTTCTCAATTAGTTTTGATTCCTAATAGGAATATTTATAAAATACGAAAACGAAATCACTCGGACGTATTTGATATTTTTAATCTGCTATTAGTAGTACTCATAAAAATTATATTTAAAAAGTGTACCGTTTATATTTCTTCGTACGGGTTGGGGTCTATTTAAAGTATTCATGAATTATTCGAAATTATCGAGCCAGGTTCGAATTTATACTACCCGCTGTATATTTATATCTCATTTCTAAATTAGTACTGAATAATTTGAAAATTGAAATCATATATCACCTTTGTAACACGAACGAATACGGAATAAACGCTTTTTCTAACGAGCAAATCTCCGAAACAGAGGTTAACTATAAATTCTTCGATCCGTTCGCAATGGAAGCATGTAGAATCGCGCATTACAAGGATTCCGCGGTATTATAAAACGAGGACGCAAGATGAAAACGGAGCGAACAAATCAGCTGGCTGCGGACAAGAGACAGACTACTGACGAACGCAATCTGAATTTGTGCCAGTTCCCCCGCTCGAAGCAATTACTGTATTAGAAATGATTTCAAATTTCCACAGACCGTGTACGTGCACTTGAAATCCACGTGTGTATGCACCGTTTGCATTGTGACGAGTCGGGTATGCGATGCTAGTCGCCGCGTTGAAGCCCGCACAGGAATAGATTGGTAACTAGTTGCCAGATGTGCGACTCTGTTGCTGATCGTCAAAATCGCGTTTCTGTTCGCAGCTCTAGGATCTGTTTCGTTCACAGCGAATCGTAAAAGTATTTGCACTTTCTCGATCTGGCGACGATGCGGGGAAGTACAGCAAACTCGATCGGTTTCGATGCGTTAAATGTCGCGAGGGCATCGGTAACCGGCGTTACGAATTCGATACACGAATTGTATCATCCAAAAACTGAGAGCTCAAAAATTTAGGAACACTTTAGCCCAACCTTGCCATACAATATCGGGTCACACACGTGATCTCTATCCTTTGTATTTTAATTAAAATTTAATTTTTAATTTAATTCTAATCGCAATTTATACGATCTGGGACACCCTGTATAACCAAGGCTTGTCAAGCGTGAAATATATATAATGTTTCTATTATCTTCATTTTTTTTTTAACATTGAAGCTCTAACTGGCGCATCCGTTAAAAAAATCATAGATTAAAAGGATAAATAAAAAGTTTAAATTGAGAAACGAAACAATCGTACTCTGAACAACTCCAAATGCAATGCATCGAAGCACGTTCCGAGGCTGTATTTAAAACTTCAAAAAGCACTTTGCGTTTATTCGAACTTGCAATCAGAAAATATTTATTCGATATTTATAGAATGGTCATACGCGCAACGAGAAAACTTTTCAACTGAAAAGAATGACGACGTATAACGTGGAATTACGAAAGAATAAATTAATTATTATCGCTTAATGTGCGCAGCTTGCGATCATAAGAGGATCATTATTCTTTAATTGCGTTCAAGTTGGTAGAAGTATCAATAGAACAGCTAAATGTTATGAACGACCGTTATTCACAGCTATTGAAATTGATCGGCCTGCTTCCTCGGTCACCCCTTCGTCATAGAAACTAAAAACAGGATCGATCTTACGGACCGCCTCGGGGTGAGAACAGCGTATAAAATGAAACTAGTTTCGAAATCTATCCCTTAACGAGATGCTAACTCGTTTGGGTTAAGTACTATGTCGTAATTATCCGTGAAACATCGAAACCGGGTACGAATGTACGCGCGCGTAAATATATTCTATGGCGTGTAGTTTAATGCCCGTTCCTGTTGCGGACGTTTCATTTATTTATTATTTATAATCAGTATCTCGTTTCATTGATCAAAGCTTTCTAGAAATTATTGCCAATGAAAGGTTCGCGGGCTGGTAATCATAAATCAGAAATTCTATTTTGAGAAAGGTATTAAAATTGCGCATTGAAAGGTTTTTTTTTTTAAATAAAGTTTTTAAACTCTGATACTGAATTCGTACGATTCAAAATAAACGCGAACAATTCTATTTTGAACCGAATTTTGTTTACGAAGAAGAAGCAAGTTTGTTTTGGAATACAGACGGTTTTACATTGACAAGGCAATGGTTTTTTCGATAAAACTACTTCTTAGTCGGATGTAGTATCTTTATTTGTACGTTTCTTTTTTCACCGAAAGGAAGGGTTGTAAACATTTATAATTAAATATTCTGTTGAGTATCAGGTAGTTCATAAGAATTCGTAATACAATTTATTGTGAAAAAGAATGTAAGTAAATAAATAAATTAGTGTACCATTAAAACAAACTATCACGTTATCACTTGTGAGATTTAACCCTTTGCACTCCTATGCCGAGCGTGACTCGACATCAGTTCTTATCTCAGGAGCTCCACTCGACGTTTATTTAAATCGCCCTATTTGTTAGTTAACGCAAATTTCAAATAAAACACTTGAAAGCGATGGGAGGTGCTGGGAACAAAATTGAAATATAATTCGGAGTGCAAAGGGTTAAAATCATGACAACGCATTACGCGCTTTTATTGATTTTAATTTGAACATTTGAATCCTATCTTTTCGTTTATCAATCCGAGGTTTTCACGCGAGCCGCCTCGATGACACGAAACAAAAACGCCGACAACGAATAGCTGTTATCGTCTCGTGACGGAACGCATAACTGTGACCAAATGCGTGGTCTCCTACGACGGCATGCTCGGAACTTCATAATTATGGTAATTATCGCAATTAAACGCTGTAGCGTCGACCACGGATTACATGCAGCCCAGTTTCTCGGAACGCACCCCATTACATGGTGAATGCATTTCGCGCATGCCAAATATATGTATTATTGAAAAAGCAACCGAGAGGATCTAACAATGCCAGCTTTCGAACGATTGCTTTAATTGTTCGAGGAATAATGGAACATCGGAGATGATACAACAAATTCTGCGCTTTGGTTGCAAAAAGCAGATGCTATGCCCTTTGCTTTTACCATAAATTAATTTAATGGGGGGAAGGTTGAGTCTACACTTGCGGTGGCATTGGTTACATTAATTGTAAAAAAAGATTTAATTCCTATTATTACAAATATTTTCGTACCGGTTCTTTAATAAAAATGCCGATAGTCTATTAAAAGATAATAACTAAAAGCCTTGTTTTCATCGCATAAAAATAGTTCAACATTACTGCAGAAATAACAATTTTTAACGTGTTTTTCAAACAAACAATGTTTTGAAAAACCGTTCCTACACTCAAACTTCTTTTGAAAAAATAAACAATGTTTGCTGAAACAATTTTTGTATAGCAAATAGTTTTCGAGAAGTTAAGTATGTTTTCTAAATGTGGACGATAAAAAACATGGGCGAATTATTTTTCCGAAAGTTACCATTTCCCAAAGTTTCGTTAAAATCAACAACTAATAATAGATGGAAAGCCTCCCTTAAAAGAAAAGTATCAGATATGTTCCTTTAATTCGATGTTCTTAAAAATGAAGTTTAATTAATTATAATGACCGTGCGTATAAAATTCAAGATTAATCGTTGAACGAAGTATACGTGCTATTTAGAATTCCATTTTTAAACCTAACCCAGTTAACGAAGACGACTCTATTAAACTGTTTTCACTTATCAACGTGATATACATTTCTGCCTTGTTCGAATCGTCCGAATGAAATTACGTATTTGATAAAGTGACACGGACAGTCGCGCAAACGTTATAAATCTTATAAATTCAGCGGAGTTCAGGATGTTTCAGCTGCACTGATGCGCACGTTTAAAGCAACGACGTCGAGTCGTCCACGGCTAATCGGATTTCTCAGTTCTGCTGGACAACGATGGCAGCGATAATGGAATTACCGTGGGGTCAGCACTTAATTACCCAGATATGTAGCTCGATACACGGGGCATTTTGTTACCGGCGTCGCAAACATTGGCTAACGGTTGCTGTCAGTTTTTAGACGTTCTAAGCCGATCCGGTCAAGAACGAAGTAACTCGGTTATGCCCGTTCGCCTCAATCTCTGACCGCTTGCGTTCAACTCGTTTCTCCTCGTTTGTTTTCCACCCCGTTAACTTCGATACCCCCCATTCCCGGGAGAAATTCTTATTCTGAAAGTCAAAAGCAGCTGCGGCGAACGGCACGTTTAAGTAGTAACAACAAGCAGACGATACTGCTTAACGTTGATATCGGAGGAAGTAAGAAGAAATGACAGAATTAACGAAGAATTATCTTGATGCTTGCGCTCGCTTTTGTTAAGTTTTAACCCTTTTTAGTCCACTTATTTTATTAGAGTGTTGGTAGCCGGGTCCAAGTTAATTTTAAGAATGGAATAGGTCAATTTGAATAAATGGAAAAGAAACAAATCCGGAAGATATACCCTTATAAGTATAAGTAACAAAATTTTTATGTTACAAAATTGATCCAAACACTTTAGTCAAAAAGTAAGCTAATTTTTATTAGCATAAAGCATCATTCTACGAGGACCATGAAAATATTCTGATACTACTCTTTTAATCTGTGCATGTTTATCATCTATCATATTAGAGCGTTGAAAATTGCTTTTACGAATAAAATGTCAGATATTGTCTATATATCATCACCTATTCTAACAGATAGTATTGAGTAAAATTGCAGTGAATAAGTAATAACGTTCTTATAAACGATATTAGATAGGTTTAGATGAGATCGAAACGGTTCCACCAATAGCTCCTGTAATGCCAAAAAGTGAACTTGGCCTATTTCGGAATTCACGACTGTAATTGCCAATAAAACGTTCCTCAATGCTTCTTTGCCGGTTATATATCCTTATACCGTAGAGCAGGAGTGTATCAAGGAAGAACCACGGCCAACGATTGACGAATTCGATTGGCGTGAAAACATGGCTCGGATCGTGCCACGGGACTATCGATTGGCTCTTCCTGCGAGGCAGGGGCCCCCGTATAATCCGACTGCCGCGTCTTGAAACGGAATTATTTTGACATCGGTTTCGATCGTCTACCCTCGTCCGGATATCGTCCGCCTCGTATGTCTCGCTCACTGTCTGTTCAAGAAATCATTCGATAGAAACTCGCTCTCTTCACAATGCTATCCCAATTGCTTTATTAAGCTGTTGCGTATCAAACGGCGAGTTACGGAATGCAAAAATTCTAACATAATTCGATGACACAAAAGTACCTCAAAATAACACCCATGTCAAATCAACTGTGGCTTAAAGTTAGTAAAATATACCTTTTCTTATCCGTTTTATTCCGAATCGTCAGAGGTTGCCCCTAAAATCTCTTTCCTCCAAACGAAGCTTCATATTTCCTGACTTCTTTTTTTAATCAAGTTAATGTAAATACTTGATGAGACGTTATTTATAAATGCGGGTCATGCGCGATAATTATTACTCTAGAATATGGATCTAAGGTCGTTGCGCTACATGAAATCGGTCAAAACTGAGGAAAAACTAAATTAGGTATTAACTAACGGGGTAGGAATACTTTTGCAATTGTTCACGGGATGAATATTATCAGATTCTGGCAGCAAACATGGTGAGCGATTAACACGGTGAGGGAGTCGCGACTCGCGCGATTTCTTCTTGATTTTTCAGCAAAACATCCCGCCAAAGCTGGCCGCTCTGGTGCCTCTCGGACAATGAAGAGAACGAACGAGCGAAATTCACGTTGAAGCGTGTGCGTGTAATCACGTGATCGCGTAACCATAGGATAATAACAGGCGGCACCGGTTCGTTACAAATTAATGATCGACCCCGTGGCGAGACAGAGAAAGAGCAAGAGCAAAGGGAGGCGAGCAAACGAGGTGAACAGAGAGGCTAAGGAGAACCTTTCGAATGGGACCCCGTGATTTCGTAACTGATTTCACGGCGGAGTTGCCAGCCTTCTCGCATTCTTTGTCACAAGACACCATGGCCCAATATGAGCGCGGATTTTCACGGTGGAACTTGCCCGCTTTTGTCTGTGCCGACGTGAGAAACATTGTAAGAAAAAGGTACGAGATGGGGGCCTGATCGAACTGATCGAAAACGGTTCGAACGGTTCGCAGAGCCCCACGGAACGGTCGACACTCGATATTCTTACCGATACGTGGGGACGAATTTAGGCCCCGCCACCTGCCACTTGCTTTTGTAATCGTTCTCGTGCTCCTCTCGTGACCTCGACCTCTCCTATCGAAAACCGAACGTTCTAATGTAAGAGATGGCCGTTTTCGAACGAGAAACGCGACCTTCCTGATCCTCTTGTCTTCGGTTACTTTCAGGATTTTTAGCGCAAGCGAACGGATACGCTTTAACTAGCGCGAAGAAAGGATTTTAATTCAAAAATTTTCGGTATTGTTAACTGTATACTAAGAACGTGCCTGTACTGCACTTATTTCGTACAAAAGAACCAACGGGTAGTATGATTTACTTTAAACGATACTCGAAGATGTAATTTAATGCAGAAACGAATCGAGAAATTAATTAATAATAATTATTAATAAAGCCTTACTTGAAGAACAAAGATAACAAGTATCTTTAATTTTTATCCAGGTATGCGCATGTATCGTTTCATAACTGTTACTAATAATGTACAATTATAAATGAAAAGCAGAATTTTAAAATAGTACAAAAGGCCTCGCAAATTGTAATGACAATTAAAGAGGAACCTCATTACCCTATTATCGCGCTGGGTTAATTACTGTGTTAATCGTACAACTACACTCAAGTCAGATTTTAACCCTTTCCATTCGATTGTCCCCTCTTAGGGGATAAGAAAAAAATGCAGATGAGTTTTAGGGAAAATATAATCAATTTATTTCTCTTTGTCCAAGTTTGCTTCCAAATACGATTTAAACAGAATAATTATTCCTAATACTATATTATCTTATCTATGATTGCAAATAAATATTTTGTAACTGTATAAAATAAAAAATTAGTAAAATTTGGTAGTAACAAAAAATGAAAAAGAAAATATGCCTGAAATCAGATGCGAACATCTTGATAATGAACAATAGTAGGTAAATTGATAGAAATATAAAGCAAAAACCACACAAAAGGAAAAGAGATTAGAAGAAAAGGATGAATGGGGTGAAGCAATGCTATGGAAGATCAATCGGTAGGGAAATATCATTGAAAAGGACCGGTTAGTCGGAGAAAATAAGAAGAGCAACAAGGAAAAAGATATTGAAGACGATGATAAAGAAAAGAGGGTTCAAAGCGCACAGGGAATGCTGCACCCAAAAGCTGCATCTCCTAAAGGGATGATTTTTCCCTTTAATATTTGAACGTATTCATAGATAGGTAGCTATCTATCAAAATTGCACGAAGTTTAAAACTTTAATGAATAATCTCTGCTTGAAATTGATCTAAAGTACTTTGAAATCGAAAGATTCGAATTACTAATTATCTCCAATGATCTCACGAATTATTTTTAATTCCTTAACAGGAGATATTCCAATACTTCTGAGACCTGTCGAAAATCAAATTTACGTCGATTAATTTGAAAAGAATAGAAAAGCAATCGATGAATTTTACACGAGAGCGTTTTCGTTGCTTAAATAAGTTACAGCCACCGTTGAAAATGAAATAAACGAAAAATTTGACAGAAAAGAATCACGCTTCACTTTCTTAATCTTAAACACGACCGTTTCTGAATAAAAGTGGCGTTACACAGTTCGTGCGTTTTACACAAAATTGTAAAAAGTAAATCGACGATCGATCCATCAATTTCAGTGTGACATGGAACATCCATTCTGCGGTTCGATTGTTTCTGCGTGAACGAGAACCACCGGCAGTGTATAGCGATCGATTAGTGTAACAAAAAGTAATTAGAGAACCACCTTGATTCGTCGAAAAAACGACAACGCAGTAAGAAAAAAGGTAAAGAGACTTTTCTTCGACGTTTTCAAGCTAAACTTTCCCGAACCTAACCCCTGGAGTCTCTTAATTCGAGGATCAACGTGTCTGTTTCCGAAGACTAAGTGCGTGTAGGAGAAATTAGAGACAGCTTTTACAGAAACTTTCTTTCCATTTTCTGTCAGACGCTTTTTCACTGACATTTATGAGATAAAAAGATGCATTGTACGGTTATAAAGAATTACAATGATTCGTTGAAAATACTTTTTTTTTTTTATTTCATTTGTCATCATAGAAATTCCAATGCGATTAACTACAGTTCAGTTTCGTACGAAATCATTTC
Source organism: Anthidium xuezhongi (assembly GCA_022405125.1). Taxonomy (NCBI): domain Eukaryota; kingdom Metazoa; phylum Arthropoda; class Insecta; order Hymenoptera; family Megachilidae; genus Anthidium; species Anthidium xuezhongi. The sequence goes on along the minus strand of CM039646.1, from coordinate 1,134,171 downwards.
TGCCTCGTGTTATGATTTTCTTGATGTCATTGAATAACTAAAATTATCAAATTTTTCACAGAAATACTTCGACATAAGAGTTTTGCGTTCACGAGATTTAAAAGGGAGATGGTAGAACGGTGTAGTAGTAAAAAAGTTTGAAAAATGTTGAAAGACGATTGTACGGCAAGCATTTCTTTTGTAACGTCTATTTTATTTTGTAATTGGAAAAATTGGAAAGAGAAGAAGAAGCGAAAGTTAAATTAATCGAAGGAAATAATTCAGAATGGTTAAATTCTGAAGAAAAGAACGAATAAAAAAGCCAGGGGATCCTGCGTATTGATGGCAAGCTCGAGTTACTAAGTACATTCGGTTAAGGAAAAGTTAAAAGTTGACTCTTTCGAAAAAAAACCAAGCAGCGCATCGACCGTTCGAAGCCGAACGATCGAAACAATTCGTTGAAAGGCGCGTCCGCGAAATATTCTATTTAGAAAAAGTGCAAAGTAATCAAAAGGATGACGTCAATCGGGTTCGATTCTTGCAAAGAGATTCGAGGCAGCGTGTTGCGTTCATGAAAATTCCTGAGTCAGAAAGTTCGCCGCGGTTTGCACGAGTCTGCGATCTTTAAAATGCAGTTGAACGACTCTCGATCTCGCGCGGATCCGCTGGCCGATGCACGCCGTTATCGAAGCTATCCAGGTTCAGTGAAATGATCGGCGCAGTGCCGTATAGTAATCGGATGACCCGCGGGCACGTACGCTGACGGATTTCAATTGCAAATCGATTTCGCTTCTTTGTAGTCAGCCACCTAGTGCGAGCCACCTATCTTCGATTCGTGACGCGGAGGTCCGACATGCATCTAGCTGGCCACGCCACGCAGTATTCCCAGAAATAGTTTTAATCTCAGACGTGCTGGAGACCCGACCGGCCAGCCACCGCTCGGGAAAATCCATAAATTTTTGCTGTCTAACGGAATCGATACGGCCGATGAATGATTAAAACGAAGAACCGACGCTGTGCTTTTTATTTAGCGTTGCACAAGCGTTTTGTTCAATGAATTCTCTTGGTACATAAGTTAAACCTCAATGTTTTCAATGCAATTTAGGTAGCAATAGTTTGGTTGTAATCATTAACCATTTGCGCTCGGAAATTTTGCTCAGATTATTTACCAGCTACCCAAAAATACTTGATTACAAAGTAGTGAACAACATACCATTGTAGACAAAATAAATTACGAGGGCCATTCAATAAGTAACGAGACAAACTGGTATAGCTCTTAAACTGTTTCATGAACCAGTACAAAAGTTTCTATATTTTAAGATAGCATCAGATTTTGTCAGTTGAAGATGTCGAGTCTGATTGAGAATTGCACCGCGGAAGAACAACGTGCTGTGATCAGATTTTTAATCGCAGAAGGTGTTAATGGTAGGGAGATCCATGCAAGGATGTTAAAAGTGTACGGGAATTAGTGTTTAAACCGTTCAAACATTTACAAGTGGGTAGAACAGTTTAAAAAACCGGTGCAAATGTGACTCCGACAGTAACCGAAAGAATTTGACACTAGAGCCATCAGAAAATTGGAGGAACGATGGGACAAATGTATAAGTGTTGGGGGGAATTATGTTGAAAAGTAGCCCAAAATATTGTACTAATTGAATAAACAGTTTTTCAGCTATATCAATTTGTCTCGTTACTTATTGAATGGACCTCGTACGATAGAGAATAATTATTCTATTTAAATTATATTTGGAAAAAACTTAGAAAGTTCAATATAAATTAGTTATGTTTCCCTTAAAAATCACCTGCACTCTTTGCGTGTCCCGTCAGAGGGGATATTTACATTGGTTTTACAGTTTGCATTCTACACATGTTTTTAAATTAAATAGATCGATGCACAAATAATTAGGTCGTAGGTTTATACTCTTCAAAATTATTTATTCAATTTAAACCTTTCAAACTTGTGTAATTGAATCGCTATCGAATGATTTTATTTTGTGTAGCTTATTAGAAAGCTGCAACGACATCCATACCGAGCAAACTAGTTCGATTAATCGGATTGAAAAGCATTAACCGGGGTAATTACGAAATTTTCTTATTTACCAGTAACTTATACGTCTTTAATAGTTTTATGTGTGCTCGTAAACGACAGTACCTATATTTACGCAATATGGTTTATAAAGGGATCAATAAATGAGAAATCTAACAATAAAGAGAGTAACAAATGATATGAATAAAATGCGTATAGATTATAACTGAATTAATTATCCATAATTATTCGGAACGGTCTTAACAAATATTTAGCTTTTTATATTACAGGCATCTAATTTGTAGCAATAATACACAGTTTTTCGACAGGTATTGGTAACACGTATTTACCTAACGATTTCTGTCGAAAATTTGAAAGAGATAGCACTTTGTGAGTAGTAAAATTAATTGGACGTTCAAAGGCACCCATAGAAACTTCTTGATTCCAATAGCAGTGGAGGGTTTAAACGAATTTTACATTTTTTTTTCTATAACTAATACATTATTAATTTTATTACTAAGAAAATGAATACATTGTATTCCAGTAAGTCCAAAAAACGAACAACCTGTGACTGGCTTAACTCTGCTACAGTAAAAAGAAGGAATATATTTGATCGTTGACAACCGTGTCTAAAATTATTTGATTCTGAGCAAATAGATTAAAGCAATCTGTAATGTTTTAACTGATTTTCAACCGGGTGACATAATTCTCCAGAATGGAATAATACGAGGAAGCGTCACGACGTATCGACACCTTTGCGAATTTTGTGAATAAGAGACTTTGCGTAAGCTGTTTACAGGAGCGTGACAAATTTCTTTGACAGCCATGACGCGAATGTCGGATACGTAAAATGCTAAACCACAACTAATTTGTCACTAACACGATTCACGATAAAAATTCAATTTCCGCTTTCCAAGGCGATTTGCATGGCAAGTACTATTTGTATGATAATTCTGCATCAATAACGATTAAGATATAATATACATAATGGATCGAAATTCTCTCGAAATCCGTACCCTATTCTCCACCCTCTTCTTGTGTTCCTGTGTTCTCAAACGTTTAACTCCCTTTCTTTTTTAACCCCAGTTTTTGTTATTCACCAACACATCATCGCTATAAACCGTAATTTTATTTAATTGTATCAATTTTGATGATTAAAACCCTTATTATTATTATTCTGAATAAAAATAAAATAAAGTTTTAACGAAGTCCTATGTATACATTAATTTAAACTGTGTAACTTGCAAGCAGTTATGATCAAATGAATTCTATAAGTAATACAGTAATATAAAATTAGAAATTTGTTTCACTTTGTACAAACATGACAGGACAAAGATATAATTTTTTAAAACAATTAACTAGTGCCATGTAGGTGCATACGTTTTTTCTTACAATGATTTTTGAAATACCCAATAATTTATGCTCGCGATCGTATGAAATGGTCATCATCAAAGAATGTTTTACTTAAGTATCAATGCAAACTTTCGAGCTGCACCGCTGGATGTGATTGATTGCGAATGCGAGCGATTGATGGATTTGTTTCTCACAGATCATTCGGCCGATTATTCGAAATAAAAGCAGTCAAATGAATCTTCACAGGATGAGTGATCAACGTGGCTCGTCAAATTTTGACCCTATCACTTTGAACACTTCATGATTTTTATGCTGTACAATTGGCTTGCTTATTTCCTATCCGTAAGCTAGCGTTTTGTTGTTTTCGTATCGTCGATTTGCTAGAGGATCCCTTGAAGAATCAGTTTGAAACATGTGACAGAAAATTATTGCTCGCTCGATCATTCAGCGAAGATAAGGTTTCGAGATTTTTGGATTTTGAAATTTTTTGGACTTATAAATAGCCGAAAATTGTACAATTCTGTTGTGCATTGATATTATTTCTATTCCGGATAAAAATAGTTTATTTTTACAATTACAAAAAATTCATCTTTCTGGCAAATTGACAATATTACAAATCTACGTATATAATTTGGATATTTTTTACAAAGTTCTATAGAACCGTATGTTGTACCTAAAATTGTTATTCCAACGACGATGCACTTAAGGCTTAAATACGATAAGCGTATCGTTAACAAGATACGTAAATTTGAAAAAAACTTGTAAATTAAAAACTAAATATCGACGAATAGTGATGAAACTTATTTCGTGGGTAATTCAACTATATGTACTATCTTTAGCACTTAACAGCCAAAAGTACATAGTAGTTATAATTCTACCGCGTATGTTATATTCCTTGTACGGAACAGGATTTATTTAAATGAATCGTAATAATAAATGCAAGTAAAGTGTTTAAATACTACGACTAGCTTACTACTCCGTACGACACTTTATCTTCTTCTAATTACCGAAATGATAATTTAGTGGATGTAAGCGATGGCAGTACGAATAGAAAATTTACTGTTATAAATAAATATATTCGAAAGATACAAAGTGGTAAATAAAGAATAATTGATCGGTAATATCTCTGACGTATTGAATATTATGAAGGTACAGGTAATCAGCATTTCAAGTTTCATGTAACATAGGTAATTGAATGATTGAAAAAAGAATCGAAGAAATTGTAAGTCGCATAAATATGGTATTAATTTTGTATGATAGTAAATGGAAAAGATATATATATTACGAAATAATCATTATCATAACATCTATGACTGTTTTCATGACAGTATTAAACATCTTAACGATGGACGATGTATTAAAAAAAACGCACGAGTATGTACTGTAGATATGTATGCAATTACAGGGTATCAAAATATGTAAAATATACAAGAAAATAATTCATTTTACCGTGATAATTGAACATGAAAGATACATGAATACTTCTGTGTGTTTAACTTGCAAATCCAAATAGAGATACGAAAAAATAATTAACAACTTAGTTATCAGCTGTTTGATTTTAATGATGATGAACAATCAGAAAAAAGTGTAAAAAAAATATGTAGTATATCGTTTAATGATAATACAAATTCTTGTCCAGGATTTTCTATAATTAGCTTTTATAAAAATATGTATTTACTTAAACATTCATAGTTGAATAATAGACAAACTAAAAATAGAAAGAATTTTAGGATATCGACTTAGAATCGAGTAAAAGTTGTATAATACGAATTACATTTGCAATTAATTTCTCATTATCGAGGTACATTCGATTTAATAATCGAGGATCAACAAAATTTCTCCTCATCTCGATTTAAAATGAAAAATTTTATACCTTTCATTTCCATCATAGTCGATCTCTGCTTAACAGGCGCTTAATTTCAGCTCGATTATACAAATTGACTTCTAAGCAACAAATCCGCTATTAGTCACAGATAATGATAGGTAATTGCTGTATAATTAAATCGTTTCGATTATACAGGGTGAAGCATTTAAAATCAGCCAGCTAATTCTATGTTAATATTTTTTCTGTAGATGGACGCGTAGAGGGCATACGAAGGTCAACTCTTAATATTTTACTTTAAATCATCGGTGATTTGCTTATTTAATGATACATTGCTAATCCAAATGCTTGAAATGACGTTCGATCAGTTTCTTAAAGTAAAATATTTTCTACCGCGATTGATCTTCAGCGATCTTCGATCAACGATCTAGAAAAGTATATCATTCTATCCGTGCACCTTCAAAAGAAAACTATTAACATATCATGCTACCCTCGAAATCAAACAAGTCTCGTCTGACATATTTTGTTTTATCATCATCGATTCTATAACAATCGAGTTGTTTTAAATGCTTCTAATAATTCTTAAGGCAAGCTATTATTTGTCACAAATATTCAATATGAAATATATTATACTTTAATAGTAATGTTTATAATAATTAATGATTTATTCTTGAAATAAAACCGAACATGTGTTTGAAAAAAAAATAACCGAATAAATCGTTGAGAATATGTAGGTACTCAAAAATCGATGAAAAATAATATTTTTAATCATCTAAAAGCAGAAAAAATAATTTATAAACTTGTATATTTACACGAAGATTTGCAGTTTACTAGTTACAGTTACTCGTATTAACGTTTGGACATAGTACAGATCTTTTTTTGTTTTGTATCCAAATGGATGGTGCGGTAGCCGAATATTAATGTAAATAACCGAAAATTCTTCAAAATATATCGATTAACCAAACTGTTTATCAAATACAGCCGATCTTCATGAAAGTTATTTGATTTTTAATAACGTTATGTGTATTCCGTATGGCCCATCGCATAAAATCCTTCATTGCTCATAAAACTGTGTCCAATGATTCGTTTGCCATTTTTCTTTAAAAATATCTCGACCAAACTCTCCTGTCCTGTCAACTTTTACAATTGGACACACCCCCCTAGAATCGGCAGATCCGTCGATAAATCAGCACGCCGATTCTATCTTCCCACCTAAGATGTTCGAAGGGAACTTAAACAGAGCTCCATAAAAAGATGGCCGTGATAGAGGGAACACGCGATAAATCCCGACAAACTCCGGGGTAGAATATTTCATTCGCGTAACGCTTCACGTTAACAACTCATCGAGCGCAGTATTACGTGCGCCATTCAAGATTACCAGTGCCAATAACCTTGCAGCTTGATCTATGCACGGTTCGCCAGGGAATCCATCGCGGCGAAACGCGCGTACCACGAAGTAAGCCCGTTTATTGTCGCCCATGGTGCAACAGCGAGGTGTGTACCCGGACCCGCTTACCCGTGGCCCAACAATGAAACCTCGAGAAAAATGGTCCTTGTCCGAGGAGACGCGGAGAAGCAAACCCGATGGGTTTCTTCGCGCGCCGCTTAACGACGATTTCGATCGTTTACGACTTTAATAATTTAGGCGCGGTCCGGCTCGCGAAGCTCGACACGTTTTCGGTCGTAAACCGCGCGACTAAATCCGTATTTATGGGGAAGAAGAGGTAGTCGGAGGTAACCGAGGCTCTGTCTCCTTCATCCTTCGTGTTTTTCCTCTTCGCTCGCTCGGCCACGCTCCTACAGCTTTATCTCTTTCTGTTTTCGATTCTCTATTTCTCCGTGTAACATGGACATGGTCGGACACTGTATCTCGCGGGACATCGATCCGATTTCAGAATTTTTGCTTGACGTTGGTGAATTTTCAATATTCGCATGGGTGTGGCACAACTCACTTCCTCTTTTAATCATTAACGATTTGCGCTCGAAGCATATTTTAATATTGTTAAGTCTAGATTACTTTTCCAACGAAGCTTCGAAAATTTCAAAACCCTATTTTGTAAGAAAACGATTACAAATGCTTTCTGTCATTAATTTCCTGGTACATTTAACACTTACATTTCCCTTTTTAAAATACTTTACTTAATTCCACGTGTCACTCAGGCGGTACCATTCGAGGGCAAAGGGTTAAAAAACAAGCAGAAATCACTATCAGATGATCACTAACTCCGAAAATTCTATTATCCGAGCATAATATCGACAATTTATTGCATAAATATTGTATGCTCACCATTTGTAAAATTTCAGTTTTTATATGCAACAAATAGTTCCAGTTGTATCTTTATGTAGTAAAAAAATTATATTTATATCTGTTTTATGAATTTGATAAGAATAATATTGCTGTTTATTGTACGTTGTTCAAAATTATTATCATGGTTGCATAAACGTCTATAATACTGTATATTTAAATTTATATCGTTATTTAAATACTTTGAGATTTATTTTATATAATCTAAAATACTACTGAATCTTAGCACACTCCAAGTTACAATATTTGTGCAGTATGTTTTCTATACAATGCATTCTTTATTCGATGAGACTGTCTTTATCTGACGTTCGATTTGTATTCTTACATGCTTTACTTTATGTAAAGAAAAGATCACTTCTTATGAAAAAAAAAAAATGAACTTTTCGCTTTAAGATATCACTAACTTATCACTTTTAAATAAAATAATAAAATTCTATGTCATATAGTAGATAATATGAATTTATTTAATATTCCATTGTTCAAAAGTGTGGAAATCTCTTCATCAGAAATAACGTACATATATCGCTACTCGTATTTGTTTAAAAAATGACAAAAACTGACCGTTAAAAATTCTGATTGAATTTTGATTGGAAAAAGTATTATCACTGAAAAGTACACCCCCCAGATATACAATATTTTTCAAACTGGTCGAAGTGATTTAACCCGTTAAAGAGGTATCTTCGCTCGGCACAGATTACAGCGATGCATGCATATAATAAGGATACCTTTTGCTCGGTCATAAGGCATTTTGTACGTTTTTTATATTCATGTTCACGACTTACCAAGGACGCAAACAGCAGAACTCATTTACGTTCCTTCCGCTCCCGTATGTCCTGGAACAAAAAGATAGAGCGATGAGCGCACACGCGTTCACACGTACGAATAAAATATAATGAACGGCTGCTTGCAAACATTAATGTCCGCAGCTGTGACATAGCCAGTTGGACTATGATCGAAATTTACGATTTAAATATTGCTCGTTGAAATTCTTTGGTGAAATGATCTTTATCTAATTTGTTCTATCTTTCAAGTTTAGATACTGTCTAATCATTTTGTACGAGGACCATTCAATAAGAAACGAGACAAACTGACATAGTTCCTAAACGGTTTCATGAACCAGTACCAAACTCTCTATATTTCAAGTTAACATCCTTGTAACGACTTCCGATCAGCTGGTTGACAAGATTTTGTAAACCTAATCTATAATTCAGTTAGTTCAAAATGTCAAATCTGGTTGCTGTGATTAGATTTTTAGTCGCAGGAGGTGTTAATGGTAGTGAGATCCATGTAAGAATGTTAAGTGTGCGGTAATAAGTGTTTAAGCCGTTTGAACATTTACAAGTGGGTAGAAGTTTACCCGATTAAAAAAGCCCGTGAAATTTATTCGAAACAACATTACTAACTGGAAGGACTTCCCGATAGGTGTATCGAAACCTTTGAGCGACAGGATTGCGTTCCAAAGGTGTTTTTAATACATCCGATTTAACCACGGATAAATCAGCAGGCAGCATAATAGGAAAGAACGTCGCGCTTTAATCAGCATAATTATTCTCCGACCGAAAGCGTGCAAAGACAAAAGAATACGAAGGGTGAAAGGAAGATAATAAACGAAACGGAATGGAAGAAGTGTGACCGCTGGCGTGGAGGTACAATTAAAACGACATTAATTAATTGCTAGGCCAACAATACATCCGGTAGGGACATAGGTAAGAGAGGGCGTCCAGGCCTCGGGGCCTTCATAAATTTACATGTATTTCGCCGCGAGAATCATTTTTTACAGCCGTTAGGAGAGTGTCCGCGGTTGGTGTGCGTGCGGAGAGAAGCCGTAGACCTACAGCAAAGCATGAGCTATATTACGAGTCCCCATGGTGTTGCTCATAATAACCATCGATGTCTCTCCGGGGGCATGGAAGCAGTCTCGAGCTCTGATCTTGTTATCCGTTTCGGTTCTCGATCGAAGTATTTTGGCCTGATCGACTTTAAACTTCGATAATAGTAATTTCCTTGCAGGTCCTCGAGCCTCGAATTACACGACATTACATGAAACTTTGCAGACCTTTTCGGTATACTTAGAATACATTTCACCCTCGAGATATTTAAAAAGAGTTCCTTTTCCTTTTTTAAAGCCATTATATTTGTCCATCGTTACAGAGCAGCGAGTTTCTTTACCATTCTCTATGGATATCTATTTTCGATTAAGATGCTAATGAATACCATCATTTCTTCGTCTATTTTTGACGAATCATTGCTGCATCATTGGTAGAATGATACAGGTATACGCGCCGCCATTGATGGGCTTTTTTACACTCAAGAATCAGTGACTTTTCATTCATTTTCTGTCTTAATTTATTACCCAACTAAAATTTTTATTCTTCTTTAAGCACCTTTTAATTGATCACATTATGCCTGTTTATTTCTTAGCTGGCGGATTAAGGGTCAAATGACCACTTGAAAAACTTGATATATTATTAGAAAACTGAGATAGTTACGCGTCTGATGCAATATTAGGTCGTATCAGAAAATTTCCAATGTTAATATTCTTTTATTGTAATTTTACAAAGAATTCAAAGAAGTAAATGTAACGAAAACAAATTGACTTTTATAAGAAAAGGACTAAAAAGCGACGGAAAATTAATTGAACAAAACAAGTAAATAATACATCTGACACAAACGCCTGTATAAACCATGAGATTAAGTATATTTTTCATTTAACCGAAATTAAGATTATAACATTTACTTAACCTACTTAAGAACGTATACGATAACAGTTATATTTTATAAAAGTTCAGATCGAACACAATTAAGTCGATACTAAGGAAAATCATATTTGATATATTATAATATAGTATATGTATATTTTACATAAAATGTATTCATAAAAAGGAATAAATAAAACATTCTAATAAATGTATCTGATTCAGAGAATAATGATTTTCTTTCAAACAGCCAATTAATTTCTGCGTACGAGCTGATCGTATTAGCGTTTCCCTTCCATAAATAATAACAGCGATAGATCCGAGGTCACCAAACCTGAGATAATTTTCTAATAAATAAAATCACGTTCGACTTTACCTCCTTTCAATGTCATTATAATAATCGCATATGAAACATATTAAATCAGTTAGACAAAACATATAAATTATTCTATTTTTTGCATAATGAACGCGATTCGCACGGCTGCCAGTTGTTTCGTTACCAGGAGAGAATGGTTATTTTCGTCAATAGCAATGTCGTTCGTCGAAAATTCGAAAAATTTCACATAGTGCCCTCACCGAACGGCTCCGAGTCGTATTAAAAGATATACGCGATCGTAACGCGAGACCGAAACGTGGGTGGTTCGTTGCACAAGAGCCGATAGGTGGTTATTTTTAATGTTGCCTCAGACCGTGATGAGAAAGAAAAAGAAAAGGTTTATAACTGATACAGGTGTTGCCGAAGCTTAATTAGATTCTTTTTTGATTTCCTACGTAAAAACGGAAACCTCCCTCGAGAAGGATGGACGATCATTTATCATATTGAGTGGAGTTTGTTGCTTTTGTTAAACGCATTCACAGAAATGAACATTTTATCGCAAAGACAAAGAATGACAGGAAACGATGTGATATAAAAAGTTACAACAAAAATATCAAATAATGATGAATTGGTTTTTATTTTGTATATTATGGAGTACGAAAGTGACAATAATTAAATATTATCCATAACAATGATCGAGACCAGTAGGTAACATTTTACTATATTTGTCTTTATGGGAATTTGTAATTTACTGAAATGACTTATCGTAAATATCGCTTTCCTTTTCAAAATTATTTTGTCATTATTTCTAGTTATAACTTTATAGTCACAGATATTTGACACTGTTCCGTACAAGCCACACACATTAATCAATATTTGAATTTTTCCAAATCAAGTCACCGAATTCACGACTGAACGGTGAAGACCGAACCGGTTAATTTTCGCTAGAATTTTACATGAAAGCTGCACTGTAATTGAAACGAGGGTGGAGAAAACATCGTGTCTTCCTTTCAAAACAATGTCCCGGTCAGCCTGGTCAAAGTAATGTCGTGTCCTGTCTGGCCAATAAAAAGCCGCGCAAGCGACATGTTAGTAGCAATGCTTTTATTACTGCCTTTACGACGTTTTTCGGTCCGTCCCGGCTGCTTGTCGTTGATCCAAGAATCACCCGCTCGCTGCTCCGAAAAGCTTCGTTCCGGAATTTCGACGGACCCCCGGCTCTCACCTACCCATCGGGGCATATTTTATTTACGATGTCCTGCATTATCATCGAGCGGACGCGCGCCATTGTAGCCTACGTGTGCGTTATTACGGGGAGAGAGAAACACATAGAGAGAAATTTATGCGTGGGCGAAACGAGCAACCGAACCGCACAAAGTGGACGTATCTCGCCTCGCCTCGAATTAATAAACAGCAACAAATGACCGCCTACGTCCGCCCCTTTCTCCGTCACCGATTTCATCGTTCTGGTAGTCGATCCGTAAAAGATTTTTCCCTTCTCCTCTCCTTTCGTTCCTGCCCGAGCTGTCTCGCTTTTGCGCTCGCGTGCACGCGCGTACACACGTCCACTCAAGACCCGTCCCTCTTTTTCCCTCTCTCGTCCTCGTTTCATCTCCTTCGTCCTTACTTGATCCTGGACCGCCCGCGGTGATTCTCCCGGAGGCTTCTGGATTCTCCGTGGATCATTTGCGCGCGACGATCGTTACCAATCCTGAGATATCCTACTCTCGATTTTTCGACCCCCGATCGTTAAACATTTCTTTAAAATAGAGCTTGTTTACATATTTACCTTCTTCGCGTTTTTATCTGAATAGTTATTTTATGTGGCATCGTCGTTTAGCTTGAGTTATTAACGATACAGAATATAACACGGGTTTTTATAATGTTTTCAGAATTTTATTAGGTGTAGTTTTGTTTTATGCCACAAGATAATACATAAGTTAACATCCGACCGTGACATACGAATATTCGGTTATTTCTGTGTAATCAAAATTGAATGCGAGCTACAAAATTATCCCATTTTTTAATTGATTTAAAAAGGACAAATGAATTAAAACAAAAAGGAAATCTTATTGATTAAATTTTATTTTATTTTATGAATCTAATCGATACGAATACTTTTGCCAGAAAAGAGTAGATTTGTAAACAAATAAAGTAAATAAAGTTGAGGGCATAAAAGAAAGTATTGAGAAAATATAAAAAAACGTTTTTTAATTAGTTATTCATTTCACTTTTTATAATTTTCATATAGCACTAGATTTAAAAAAGAAACAAAAGAGAACAATTAGGTTATATAAATGTAACTGAAGGTCAGAAAAGGACATACGCTATATTTAAACGGATAAAACGATACCAAGAAAAATTCCAACAATAAATAAATGTACGAAGTTTAAAAAGCTATTATTAAACAACAGTAAAAATCTACATGACCCGAGTCTGCCAAAAATAACAACTAAATGATGAACACAGCCCACACATCGCTGTAATTTTATAAATTCACATTCTTTTTGCAAAGAAAAAAAGTCAATTTCTTCCTTCGAAATGTAACGTTACATTGTTAATATTTTTGTTTAAACCTGCTTATAAAAGATGTTCGAACGTCATACTTGTCTTTTAAGAAAAATGTAAAAAAAAAGTATTTCTATCGTTAAAAATAAACGTTCGGACCAGGATTTTTTTGTTAACCGGCTACGGTGACTTAACCCCCCAGGTAAGCAGGGAAATTGAGTGGCCCATTGTTTCACATTAAGCTGCTTCGACACTATCGAAATTTAACATCGAAGGGCGATTGCTTCGAGGCATTTCCCTTTGTGGGATAGAGAACGTGGGCACACTCACGGCACTGAATAATTAACTTCTCTTTGGCTGTGCCGGTTTTATCGTAATTATCATGCACATAACTCGTTGCCACCGGTGCTGGAACGATCGATAGTACATCGTGAAAATGATCGGCACAAGTGGCATAGGTCTGCCATTTCTGTGCTGTGTTCATTTGCTCGTTATGGAAAATAAACGATTCCCCTTTTGTCGTCGATCGAACCATCGCGTTGCTTTCTTAAAAATTACTAATGACCATTCGTAATTGTCGCGGAACAGAAATAATATTCGATAACGTGGTAGCTCGAAAAGCGCCGGAAACATCTTGCGATCGAAAGAAATATTTTTGATTGCTTTAATTTTAGAACAAGCGAACTGCATTGAATATCCTTCGATGCGGCTAAACTCGAAACAGCTCGAATTTTGCCAATATATTTTTAAACCGTATTCTTCGCTCGAATTCTTCTTCAAAGATTTTTACCGGGAAATCGCGTTCATCGACTCGATCCGATGATTCGATTGTAATTTTCGGAAGGAATCTGAAATACGGACCTACGAATTTTGTACGTATAAATTATTGAACGCCAACGCTACCCCTAAACTGAGCTATGAATAAGAGACGGAAAAACAAAGTTCACGTTTGGAATGTAAATACCGAGGCGCCCGATAAATAATTCCTCGTACGATCGATGCACAGTCGGTGGTTAAAGTACGTCGGACGTTCGGCTGCTCTTGAGAACGAATATTGAATCGAAAGTTGACGCTCGACGCTCGACGCGAAGATAATTCGTCTTTGCCTTAACCTTCCGTCCTAACGCCACACTTTTTCACCAATACACGGCTCTGTGGTCGAAGTCGCGGAAGAACAGGCGGAGGTGGAATTACGAAATCATTGTCGGGATAATAATAGACGCAGAACCGTCTAGAGGACCAATTTGCATCGGTAATTACCGTGGTACGTCGTTAATAACTAATTAATGGGAGAGGTCCGGCATCGAAGTCGCGCTGGTGTGACGTAATCGTCACGTGGGACTAGGCGACTGTTAATTGATCGACGATTAATCACGTTCCTCTATCGTTCAAGCTTTTTTCTTATTCCATGCCGAGTATGTAATTACCGCCGAAATGGCGTCAATCCCTCAACATATGTATAAATAGGTAACAGGAATTTGTTTTCTCAAACATTGGACAATGCAAATAGAAAGCCGTAACGAGATTGATGGTAATTGGCGGCAACTAATTTAAATAACGAACGAATGAATTAATGAAAATTATACTTTGTTATTTAATGGTACGGTTGATGTGTGTGTTTTGGATATTAATTCGACTGAGATGTTACAAAATTTAAATTTTAAATTCACCGTGAAGTGTTAAGAAGCATAATATGTATAAATTATTTATTACAGTTAAGTTTACAACAATAAGCTTTTATTTCTCTTCACTTTATTATATTTATTTTAATTTATGCCATTTGTTCACATTTAGTGGAAAATTGACTTGAACAAATGTATGCAAAGTACGTCTCCATTATAGATCTTTTAATGATTGATCATTACAGAATAATTATAAAGATTCTTAAGTAAAATTTGTTTCATAAGAATTCTATAACAATATAACTTGATACCACTGAAAGAAACATTATACGAATTTAAATTTTCTCTACCAAACTATATAAGTTAGCAAGGTAATTTAAAATCATTCGGATCGAAACATTGACAAATTAAAATGCCACCGGTTAAAATTAAATTCCAAATAGCGATCAACTAGCGAAAGATTTATAGACGAATGATTTCAATAAATATTATTAATAATTACTGTACTAATTTCTGTCAAAGGTGTTCGAAGATTTATACGAGGCTGGAATTTCGTAAAAATACCTGGCCGAAATTACAGTAGTTTTACGACTCCTCAGAGCCGATGTCCATAAAACTATCAAGCTCATAGATGTGTAAAATGTTTCCTTACTAATATGGTAGGAACACCGCAGTGTCATTGCGGCTGACGAGAAACTTATTAGTTCAAGGTTGCTGAAGTAATTCCGGGGCTGACTTCACGCTGGGTGTATCATTGCTACCGGAATATCAACTGGAATCTTCCGATCAAATAATGGGCACACCACGTTTAAAGACGAAAGCTTAACGATTGGCCACTTGTCTCATAATATAAAATTATAATTGCTTCTTTCTAATATCAAATTTCAAATACAATTTATATAATTGTATATTACCATATTACAATTAAACAAGTTAATTATTGTGAACATTTCAAGATAAGAGGTATGTCCATCTCAATTGTTAATAAGTATTAATTTCAATCTTTGAATTTACCATATCACTTTTGTGATAGCATTTTGGTACTACCCTACTGGGTTACACTTCTTTCTCTCCATCCTTCAGTATTTTACTATATAATCATATGGAAGAGTGTTACGACATAAATTAAAATTTCTAATAATCTTTAGCTGATCAAAGAATAATTAATCATCAAGATAATTATGTTGCTTTGACATTTGAAATCTGTGTGATTCTGATTGACCGAGATTGAAGTCAACGATTAATTAGTTTGTACGAGTTATATCAAAACAAAACTTCGCATATGTTAGCATCGATTTTGAAATAATTATGCAATAACATTATCTTCATAACGATTTGTTTCTCGAAAATGTAATAACAGAAGAATTGAAAAAATTTTTATTTCTTAAACGAAATGCAGCCGTTTGTAAAGGATAAGTTGGTTAATTGAAATTGCTTTCTCGAATACCATCTGATCCAACCAGCCTAGATTAATTAACACTCCAACACCCCACTAACGTTGGAAGGGCAAATCCGTCGCGTTGTAAGTATTATCGGGCACAATGTGTGTGTATGTATGTACACAAGAAAAATTCCTACTCGACTACGTAGGGACAAGCGTGGTTCTTACTCTTGATTTAGGGATGCATCCAAATCGAGCAGTACCCCTGGCCGCCGGTATAGGGAGGAGGCAGCGTTGTTTCGGTCCTTGCGGATCGAGCACGTTCACTCGCAGTTTTAAAGCGTTATCGCGTGTATCACGCGAGCAAAAGCGCGGTCAAAGAGGCGGATATCAGAAATCGAGATCGTCGGAAAAAAAATCGTGCGAAAGAAGAACGACCGGGATGGCGCTGCCGTCGACGACGACGACGACGACGACATACAACGACGGCGACGACGACGACGACGAGAGGCGTCTCTCGCCCGACACACACACGTGGTGGGGGCGTCTGCGGCCGCTACAGCAGAACTAAGGGTTTGTTTGCCCCGTTGGGGGGTCTCGAACGGCTCCGCCACCCCACCAACCTTGCTATTTTGCATAGGGCCTGCGCGTCGAAGACGGCACACACCGCCACCCACCCTCTTATTCCGACCTGCAACGACGCTCCATCTCCTCGAGGAGTCCTTCTCCTTCTCTCCCGCCGACTGCTTTCGCACAGGGGGCACACTTCGATTTGTCGAATCCGCGTTCCGCGGCTCTCTAACCTCCTTCGGAAGGGAAAGAGACCCTCCGTTCGTCCTCCACCCTCGAGCGACACTTCCTTCCTCTCTTTCTCTCGTTATATTACTCTTTCTTTCCCGCTTTTTTTTTCCCGACCACCCTCTGTCCCGTTTCAGCCGGGCTTCCTTCGCTATTTCTATCTTTCTTTCGTCGCTCTGCTCCGGCTCTGCTTCTCTCGGGCTTCTTATTTATCTCGTTGCGCTGGCACAAGCTCGTCTCGGTCATTTCCACCATGGAAACGAAGATCGAGCCGAGGAAATCTTTGAAACCTCGAAGATTTCGAGCCGCGGAGACCGCTTGCTCGTAAATTGGAGATTGCGAGGTCGTTACTTCCTGCGAAACGTCTGTTAAGATCGCGGGAGGGTGGGTGTTTGTCTTGCGAATATGAGATTAAGTCGAAAGGGGACCCACGACGGAGGAATATTGAATCGGTGATAGCTTCTAATGGAACTGAAGGCAATGAATATAAAATACGACGGCTCTTTGTGTATCGTTCGCTGATTAATTATTAGTATGGAATTAAAAATGAAAACACTGGAACGGTCTCTCAGGTAAAGAAGGTTATAGCTCTTGACTTATGAAAAATTTCAAGTTAAAATTTTTAATGAGAATCTCACAAAGAATCGTATGAATCGTATGAATAATATCAACCTCGATCTCCGTATAATATGAAATTAATATGAAAATGTACACCCGCGTTTACAAAATTTCAATGTTTTAATCAATTTTTAAATCGATTATAGACACCTTAAAAAACGGTACGTATAAAAATCTAAGCGAATTATTAATTTATGTATGAAATTATATTTGATAACTTTTTCGAATACAGGAAATTCATCAGAGGATCCCTTAATTTATTCGATTGGTTGAAGAATTTCTTAATTGAAAATAAATTGACGGTAGCAGGAGAAGCTAATCGACACCGGCGGTTTCCTTCTCGGCACGGCAAAGGGTTGCGATTCAAGGGTTGGTCGAAAATTAGTTAACGCCTCCGCGTAATTAAGCAAAGCAAGAGCGTACTGTGTAGAGAGAAAGGTCCATGCTCCACCCAGGTTCCAACGAATGACGACAAGAGTGGTTGAACCCTCTCTGCAGAGAGGTCGACAGGCCCAGCCTCATTGGAGGTGGGTTGGTTAGCGCATGTATAATTAGCACGAACAGACAGGAGGGCACGGTGACGACGGGGAGAGGTGAGGGGGCTACAGAATCCCGGTGCAGGACAGGGTGGAGCCACCCCGTCGGCGCATGTGCCAGCATCCCTTGGAACCTGGAGATATAATATATTCATAACGTAGCTGCTCGCTGTGCTACCCTCTCCGTTGCGTTCATCCCTCTGTCCGGCAAAACCCATTCCCGATTTACCGTTGCGCAGTATCCCTGGCTGACGGTTGATTAATCAGGAGATTCTAAGAACGTATAGCGCTGGAAATACCTTCAGACGATATTCGATTCTACGGAATTCCGATGTAATTGAATATATTAAGGGTTGGAACGTTGATTACGCGCGAAATGCGTACCGATTACATAGAAATTTTCAAATTCTCCAAATAACTTAGGTAATTCTTTTATTTAGAAGCGTCGATGAATTTTTTTCACTTCACAATTACTTGTTAATGAATACTACGAAGATACATATGAATAATTCAGAATTTTGCGCGTATAAGTACAAGCTTTGACAAATGTTAACAAAAGTCGAAGACGACACGGCTTTAGCCTTGGATTTAAATTTAGCTATGAATTAAATAGAGTTCGATAAAAAAAATTATACATAACCACTATATTTATCCGTGAAATTATAGAAGGTTCAAAAATAATTATTTTTCTTTTATCTCGAATGGTATGAACGCATCGATTTATATTACAAAGTTTAACCAAAGTATTCTGTGTAGTTTCTTGATAAAACGAAACTTAAATTTAACTATACAAATTTATCACTCTTCTCATAAATATATCCGCCGGATGCAAATTTCTGATTAAGATGTAGATAGGCGGACTGTTGTTGAAAACAGCAATAAAATTATTCTTTATCCAGGTAAACGTGACAGAATCGTTGCCCCCGGAAAAGAGTGTATCGTGGCTAGGAGGAAGAAAAAACAACCCCTGAACGTGTGTCGTGTATTTTGGTCCGGATCCTAGATAACTCGGTGTGCTTTTCCGGATGCTTGAGCACGACACATGTCCCGTCCGTCCAAGCTTTTCTCTTCGTCTGAGGAGCGAGGGTTCGTCGACGGACAGCGGTGGGTAGCTGTATTGGGGGAGGAAGGAAACGGGGGAAAGGAACGTTCTGCGGTTTCACCCCCGAGGACACGGTGTCATCAGGCGCAATTAGGGATGAGTCTCGGTCATCAACACGTATACCAAGCTTTCTTCCTCGATGAGAACGTGTTTCTCGGTGTTGGAGCGGACGTCTGTGTGGCTTGTCGCGCAACTTCACCCCCCCCCCCCCCCCTCCTCCTGCCCCTCCCTTCTCCGTCCCGGTCTCTTCTTGCCACTACTTACCTCCTATCGCATTATTTCTTTCCTTAATTTCGTTTCATTCCCCTTCATGAAACTGCGACTCGATGTTTCGTTTCTCTTCTGTCAATTCATTCGCCTTCATTCGTTTCTACGAACCTCGTTGCAGTCTGACTGCGCCCGTACGATCACTCCCGTTATACGTCTTTGACGCAATTATACTTTGGCTCTTATGACGTCTCGTTAACTCTGCCAACCCCCCGGAGGGACGCTGCATTATCGCTGCGCCATCCATGCTGGAAACCACGCTGCTACATCGTGATGGAAGCAACGCGTAACGCTTCGAAATCAAGAAATATATTATGGTAAGATCTGTCTATACGCTAGCCGAGCAGCGGACCGACTGCGAACGGTCTAAAGAGGACGAGCCAAGAACCAGATATGACGTAATCATTCGGAAATCACTTGACGAGAGAAGTAAGAAAGAATAAGAGCGAACAAGACGCTATTTAGTACCCGTCGACTTACCGTGTATTACAGAAATAATTAATTGCATCCTTGTGAAATGAATTTAGACTGATTGATTGGATAACGTCGTTCAGAGTATTAGGGGCTAGACAATTTCTAACAAGATTTTGATACCGAACTTACGTCGTCGTGGCAGATAAATGTGTTTTAGTATTTTCTGACGGAATTAGTCAAACTTTTTTAGCAGTAGATTTTTACAGCATATCTTTATATGTATTAGAACATTTGCAATATATGTTGGTTATATAATAACTTGCTTGAATTTCTGAACTTTTACACTCACCCTTCAAACTTTCTTATACAAGTGCCTAGATTGACAGCTTGATCTTATCATGGTAACAATGCAAAACTAATACTACGTTTTCTACACCTAATAACTGCATAATACAACAAAATCATTTAACATTACAAAATATAATATTCAGTCATTTGTTCATGTGGTTTTACTCCGGTCAGGACTATCTTTCTCTATAAGTAGAAGCAATATTTCTCTATATTTAAGAAATCTATTCGTTTCCAGTGAGCTCGTCAGATAGAGCTAAATATTTACTCGATGTTAAAATAAATGAAGAAACCCGAAATATTATTTATACTTCGCATTCGATAAGCCTTGGTTGCATTAACTATAATCGCAATTAAACTTAAAATTAAGTTGTAAATCAAAGGCGGGGAGAGGACATATCTGAACTGCAGGGCGCGTCACGAGTGCGACTCGATATTATAGAGCAAGGGGTTAAGATACCACCTTTATTTTGCTACATTTACCGAAACATCGATAGGGTAAATATGTTTCGTAAACTCGTATTCGTGGCCACGATGGTTTATCGAAGTTCGTTCGAACGATCTAAAATACCAAAATTTGTATAACTGTATGTAGACGCAAAGCGTGGCTGTGCGCTAGTAATCAGCGAAATGGACGCGAAGAAAGTAATCAGCCGAGTCTCTTCCGTCGAACAAATTGATCTTTCCATGTAGACAGAAATTTGCGGCAAGGTGTGTGATAAACAGCCGCGTGTTGTTTCTATTGTTCTGCGAAAAACGTCGTTATGCCGTATGCATGTACGATTACAAGCGCAGATAGTGGTAATAGCAAGTGCAAGCGTGACATGCTACACTGCAAGAATTTCCTGCAGTACAAACATTTACTGTTACACGGGGCGGGGGGTAACTAGAACGCAAGAAACACGAGTTTCTACCACCGATTGTGCTGGAAACATGCCGGTTAGATTGAAGTATTTCCCCGGTGCGCTGTTACCGTGCTCATTGAAATATTTAATTGGCTCTGCTATGATAACGAATCGTTACGGTATTTTTAATTCTATGTGAATGGGCGCAGTGTCGTCGATGGTTTCAAATATGCACAAACTGTAGGAAGTTACGTCGTGTAAAACCACCACAATTCGCTGAATTATAACATACTCCCTGTATATGTACTTCAAAGGGAATGGTAACAATAATAGCGGATGAAAGTATAAGACAGCCACGGGACTAATTCGAAGAATTAATGCTACCGTGGACATATTATATGCAGATATTATGGACGGATCTAAGCTGTCTTATAAACGTAAACGTACGTGTGATTACCTTATTAATATTCAAAAACTACGATGTTTACGGAGCATTCTTTAACTCTCGCACGTACAAAATGGCTGGGCCGTCATTTTCTCGCTTGTTCGCTGGGCGAAGACGATCATAGCCGCCGATATTTCAACATTTCTATCGTTAAATACGTATGTATGTACATAAGTCCTGTAAAATGTGGAAAATAACATTGTAATAACGTAGGAATATAATAATCGCAGGTGCGTTCCTGAGCATCTCATAAAATGTCCACGTGTTCGTCAGAAGGTTAATTATGCTAAAGATTTTCAGTTTTGCATTTATTTGATCAAAAGCGTTGACTTTACTTTTCCTCAGGGAATATTATTATACGCTTGGAAACGAATTCTTTAGTAAAAAATTAACCTTTGCTTTCAATCTACTTTGTTAATACACAGCTTTTTTATAAACTGTTATATCACCGTATCTTTTTTTTTTTTGCAAAGCTCAATGTACAGTGTTAGGATTGTCTGTGTACAATTTTGAAGTAACTTAAATGTTAAGTCAGTAACGATCCTGAGTTTTCTTCATTCTGTTTAGTACTTTTCCATAATTTCATGAATTTTAATAGTTTTGGTCCTTCTTTTTATTGAATGGACCACTAAAGGAATACTAACTCCTTGAACTCGAAGCATTTTTGGATATGATTAAGTTTAAATTTCTTTTTCAATGAAACTTTAAAAATTTAAGGGCCTTATTTTGGGAGAAAAGGGTTACAAGTAATTATGATCTGTTTAGTTTTATTTATTTAAAATAAGTATACAACTTATAAAATTCTTTGATTTCTCGATAATTATTAACGTCATTGCAAAATTTAATTATTTTGCTGAACTTAAATACATGTAAAATATAAGAGCAGAATTTCCAGTGGCGAGCGTAAAATAAGTGAAGTTAATAATTTTCACACTTTCATTAGAAGAAGGTATTAAGCCGCGAGTAAACCACCTGCAGTAACCGTGCAACATTTGTGTACGTGTGTGCACACATGTCAGAGACGCTTGCGCTTACGCGGTTGTGTTTGGACTCTCAACGTAGAAAAAGGATTGCTGGTCGAGGCTCGATGTTTTTAATAAGCGGTCGACATGTAGCACGTACTAGATATTACCACAGGCCAGGCATTGCACTCCCGTCTCCCTCTCCCCTTGTAGGGTGTTCTTCCATCCTGATGACGGCCGAGACTGTAAGGTCGCGAAGGGAGACCGTAAGGGGTGCTCTACGTACAGTATGGTCTCTAATTAACTCACACCCACCTGACGAAGGTGCATGGTGTCCCTCGTTGAAAGTAGACGAGGTTCACGAACGCAAGGGCAACCTTCTTCGTGGTCTGGGTTAACTTGTACGGTCAAAACGCTGGCCTAGGGGTAATAATCTGATTGTGAGGAAAATTTCATTATACCGTCGTTAATAATTCAACCGACGGGTTTATAAGTTCGAAACAAATGTTACAACTTTATATCGAAACTTTCGAATGTACGGTGGATTAGGCTTAACGTAACTTGATATTTTTTGGGGGGACGATTCAAATTGGATTTGATGATTCCAGGTGGACCGACAGTAAAATAAAACAGAGGTATTCACTGTGAGCAAAATATTTGTTCAGAATCGTCTCAACTACCCCCCATTTTCGGTTATTACACTACTTCTGGGACACCTTGCAGAATGAGGCAATTAATAATATGTCCTTTAAATAAATTGGCAAAATTTCGATAATAAATGCCCCTCCATAATATGTGGTTAACGAAATATGGATCAATTATTTCACATTACACATTTACTGAAAATCTCAGCAATATATCGAAATGGGTTTTAAAAAATATTGTTTATTAATTGTTAACGTTTAAATGTTCGGCAATGAGTTAAAAATGTAACAATAAAGAAAGTTACATAAAAATAAAGAAGTTAATAGAATTCTTTGTATATTTTACTATAAAAATACGAAATTGAATTATCACAAAATACCAGGGTTATTCCATACCGGTTTCTATTAGTCTCTGACTATATTATTTTATATTATTATTATACTACGATCTAAAAACAGAGAGTCGATTCTCTAATAGCAAATAATTTCAAGATGATTATTTTAGATGTAAGGAATATTATTTCTGATACTCATTTTTAATTTCCATTAAGCAGTGAGATAAAAAATGTAGGCTTAAGCACAAAAGATAAAAATTTAGTTGCTTTTTTGTAAGTAATAATGATTAGGTCTTTTCCAAGCGTTATTTTTAATGTTCTAAATCTAAAACATGTATTCTCAATTAGCACAAAAAATTATATAAACATTTCTCCGCTAGAATAAAAAATTGTCACTCTATCCAATTAACTTAACCAATTGAATTTTATTAGCCCTTAGCAATAAAAGCCCTTTGTTTCAACAGAACATTGTTTAATTAAACTAAATACAAAAAGCTTGTACAAATAGTTTGCCCTACTTCCTGACACGATTTACCGTATATGTAAACGAAGTTTGTTGAAAAGCAAAACAGAGCGTAAATACACCGAGTGGCATCGATAGTTCGCGACAATATTTTTCGTCCATCTGTCGGGTTCATCTCGCTCGTGATTAGAGTGCAAACGCACATTAGCACGGTTGTATATACATATCTGGTGTTCTCGTCACGCTTTATCGTCGCGGAGGTGCGAGGACGTTTCTTAGGTATGTAATTCATGAAAAGAATATTCAATGAAAATGCTCGGCCATTGGCAATGGATATTCCCGACGTGCACCACATTGCAATTTACGACGATCTAATCGCGGCTAAAGTTCAGGGTCGTGCAAGCTACTACAGGCGCCCACCTTGTATTCTAATATTTTCGTACGCCCTCGAGAACTGTAGCCCAGAAACGAGATCTGCGCCTGTGGACGTTGGCGAAACGCCATTCATCAATAGGAAGAATGATCAATGAATGCTTTCTGCAATTGGCTACGCTTTCGTTGTACACTGAGCGCGATGGTTTGCGGTATGAAGTAACCGTGACATGATTCTTGATGTTAATGTCTATTGACTTTTTTTTTTTCATTGATTAGAATGACAATCACTGTCTAGAGATACAGTTATACATATTTCATTTGTCATAAACACAGCTACACGCAGGAGTATAAAGTTATAGTAATTTACATTTTAGGTTATTCGCAGAATAATTCTTATATTTGTTGCAATAAATATTGGGCGTAATTCTAAACGTTTACGTTTATACAAGAAACCCAATTATGTAGCAATTTATTCGTATCAGACACGCTTTAAGTTAACAATTTTTTAATTATGTTCTTTCTATTACAAATGAACATTTTTTAAATACAGTACGATTTGGCACATACATCTTTGCTACGACTTATGGTAATGCAAATATTTAAGGAAACTAAAAATTCATTTTTTAACATAGTACTTCAATTATTATATCGTTTCAAATTATTAGAGTAACTAGAGTAAATAGAGTAACTTAGAGTAAATTTTAATACTCAATTGTGTAACCATTTTAAATTTATTAAATGCTGATGAAGAAATTGCTGGATATAAATTTATATTGTATTGAGATTCTCGAACTGTTTACAATTTCATTATGAAATACAACATAGCAGTAGTGGTGTAATAAATAAGGATTAATAAATGAAATTTGGTAGATGAAATTAAATTTGAGGATAAAGTTTGCCTCCTCGAGTAAACAGAACCTGAATTTTGTTAAATTTTTTTAACATAAATCGATATGTATGGAATGTTCGAATATTACGTTAACCTTACATAATACTAGGATCAGTTTAACATGTAATTATAAAATATTAAAGATAATAATTAGGTAGCTTAACAGTGCCCAATATCTTCAATTACTAAGTAATTACTAAAAATTGTAACTAATTTTTAGGATAAAAATATAAATCACAGTTTAAATTTAATATTCTTGTTCGTAATGAGACTTTTTGCATATGCATTAAGAGCTGCAATTAAGAATTCCAATTGACGTTAGATCTGTACCCTATAAAAAGTCTCGAACAGGCGTTCGAACAAAAAGCGGATCTGATCTGTTTTCATTTCTACCCAGGAAGTCTGTTAAAGAAACGGCCAGAATTTTCCAACGTAGCTGCGCGTTCATCAAGCGCGGTCTACTGCATCACATTAATAATATTGATTTCGAAAAACACAATCAGCCCCGGTTCTCGTCCCCTCCCTCGTTCCCTTGTCATCTTTGCACAAACTCTGCCCTCCCGCCCGGCATTATCCTTACGATCACATTTTGACACGTATCGGAATACTTATTATCGAGGCCGCGTCCGTTCGTTAATCACCGAGAGAATAAGATCCTTTATCGGTATCGGGCTTGTTTTCATCCCCCCCGTAAAGCTTTCGTCTCAGCCCCGTTCATTTACACGCTAATGTTTCGCTTTACTTAACCAACCGGCGCCCGATAGATTTATCATTCGATTTCGGTATCCGCCGCTCGCATTACCACTTTTCGCTGCGAAGAATTTATAACGGTTATTTTCCGCGGGATAATTCCTCGCGATCGTAACGACTAGTCGTCTCGGTGTCCATAGTCGTTTGTGTTTTGATAAATTACGAGAACCCACGCTGATTCGTAGATTTATGGTGGCCCCGGCTCGATAACGATCTACATCGTTAATTAATGTAACAGTCGTGATCGGTTGCAGTGATATTTTTTACCCGCTCCTGTCACCTTCTCCCCCCCTTCTCCCGCCGTTTTTCGTTTTCCTCTTTTTTCCCCTCCTCTCTTTTGATCATTCACTCATTGCGATCGCGTTTTCTCCGGCACCGACGAATCGGAAGTTAAGCGGGTGCCGCGAAATCGATATCATTTTGCACTTGCAGCGATTAATGATGTACAAGCTCTACGTATAGCGTTTCATACATCAACTCGTCGTAATTAATGTTTCTTTAGTCGAGAACTTCCATCAAGGCGTTACTGTACTTTCAGAAGTTTCGTCGATTTTGCGAAGCGTAACTGTAAAGTCTGCTTTAAATTATGGAACCACCAGCGACTAGTTTGCACAAATCCTTTTTTTTCCAACGTAACAGCACGATGTAGTTTATTAAATACGACGAATAAATACGCGTGCGATACTTTTTTTGTTACCGTAAGTGGCTCTAATTGATTCATTTCACTATGTATGGTGCGCCGTTCCACACTAATGACGTATATTGGTAATTAATAGTATCCGTGTGGCGCGTAACAACAACTTCTAGAAATGTCTATTTGTCCTCTGTTTAATAAATGCGATCCAACTTTCACTCAACTTTCTAAAATTCTTACGTTCATATTGCATTTACGATTATTATATTGTAAACTCTTCATCTCAACTCGGACATTTATTCGTAGCTCTCGAACAAAAAGTAAAACTGTTCTCTGCGTTAGACGATTTTAAACGTAATATATTTATATTTTTTTGTGAACAAGATATATATATATATATATATATACACACGTATGTGTATGCATTCTTTACTTCTTACGTAGTTTTAAGACTCGCGTGTAATGAGATTTTGATGAGGGGTCGAAATGACCCTGCATCCGGCTACTGCATCAGTCCCTTTATGTTTAATAATTTATTAAGTAGTAATTCTGTTGAATAACGCCTGAAAAAGTAACAACTCGTTAATCATTTTTAGGGTAATAGTGGCTTTTATGAATGTTTAATTGTAATATTAACATTATTTAGGAAACCTTGCCACTAAATATCATAAATTCCTTGTTTGTGGTAAGTAATCGTTGGATAATATTTAATACAACCAACGGTCTGTACAATTGAAGGTTCAGCTTTTATTGTTCCGATGTTTTGGCCATAAACGAAAAAAAATCACCAGACAAAATGAATAGGAATAATTAGATTAATTTAACAGATATATTTAAATACTCATCTTTTGCTATTGTCATTGAATAATATATACTACAATTAAATTACTTATCAATAATTATTAAAGAATTTAACACTTTGAGTGCCACGTGAGCCACATATGGGTGACACCTGAATTTCCACTAGAAACCATCGTCCACATTATTAGGAATTCTTTCATTTATTTGGTTGCAAATGTTACCATTTGATATTTAAAATTAGAGTACAGAAATACAATATAAAATTTGTCAAAAAGAAAATTACTATCAAATGGAATTTTTAGTAGCGTGGCAGTCAGTGTTCAACTTTCTAATAGTATTTAATTAACTTAAATGCTTTATAAGTTTCCTATAACACATGATATTTTTGCTAAATAATAATTATTATTCATGGTCGAAATGCGAAAGTAATAAAAGCTGACACTTTCATCTGAAAAACGCTTAGTTAAAAAATTCACATCACTATTAAAATAAACTTTCATGTATTTTTTTTTTCTGGATTTCCCGTTTGGCAATTATTTAAAACAACAAAAAGTTGTAGATATCCTGTAGATATTTTTGTCGCGAGTTAGCAATCTCGATTGAGTTCACTGGTAGATCAAGACGGCCGATTTCGAATTCGAACCTCGAGCCGTTACTCCTCGCCTGGGCCGACAATTCGCAGAACGATTAATCATATTAATTGCACGTAGCCTGAACAGGCCGGCACACGGGGCACCACGAGCTTAAACTGCTTAATTATAAATTGTAATTAGCGCTCGTGAAGCCGTGCAGCTTCGATTAATTAACGGGCCAGCCCCCCACTTCGCTCGCCGGCCGGGGACTCTTAATTATTAATTGCCGGGACCAGAAGCGCGCATCCGGCTGTTTGTCGCGACACTTCGTTCTCTCGAACCTCCCTTCCTTTCTTTCTTTTCCCGCGACGATCGTAAACGCGTTTTCTTGCTCGTTTTTTTTTTCTCTCTCCATCGGTTTGCATTCCTGCCCGGTCGGCCAGTTAGTTTGTTTCATCGAACCCTCCCCGCCCTAACCCCCCATTTTATTATATTTTCAGATTTATACTCGTGTCGCGGAACGGAATATTTATTGCACTATTCACAAAACGCAATGCGTCTTTTTAGCTGTTCGTGAATGTTTTACACGGAGCGCGTGATCGCACGTGGGACCAAAGAAACGTTTGATCGTACCACGATGCTCTATATTCTGGATTTCGTGTTGGATTGCAAAGAATGAGATGCTTGCCAGTAACTGGCCTTGTAATGTTTACGAACAGAAACAAACCACTTGTCTGACCATCGGGATTAAAACCCCAATTGTGATCCTTTGTTCACGTGATATTAACAAGAATTTTATTGATTTGTTAAATTTAATTTTGTTTAAATACCACCTTATAAGTAGAATATGCCTTTAGTTTGGAATTTACATCCGATTGTCTCGAATGTCAAGTATATAAATGTTAAATTTATACAGTGAAGTTGATCAAATGATTAATAAATGAATCGTTCGGAACTGCCATCTGGTCTCCGGAGGATCAGACTCATCGACGTTAGTTTTAAAATCCAGTAATTAAAATGGCATATGTAAATTAATGTATATTCTATTTCTTATTATTAATTATGTCATGAAGTCACGAGGAAGTGAAATAAGTTACGCGTCCATCCTACAGTTAACTCATTTGCAGTGTAGCTTGTAATGACAATCTTTCATTTGTAATAGAAAATATTATGTCGAAAGTAATACATCGACTTTTGAAAGTTAACTATTTGTAAAAGATTTTCTGCACAGTTTCGGTAATAATTTTCTTACGATAATTGCTTGAGTATAAACAGGAATAAAAATACTTCGGTATATTGTGATCCAACAGCATCTTAAAATCGCGTGGCTTGCGGTAAGTTACATCCTTTGTGTTCAATATCCTATGCGCTACGTGCTGCATGCGGTGCATTCAACGCGGAATGAATTGTGAACACGACTTCTCCCGGCCAATTTTGCGGTGTATTCGATGAACTTTCTCACACGTAGCTCGCGTTGCACGTGTCTACTCGTGTGAAAACGCTTTCTGAATATTACTCTCGGATATGTTCCAACGATGAGCTTTAAATGGACAATCACGAATTAATAAGTCGCGATTGGCCGACTGGAATTTCATGATCGATTATTCTGTTTGGAAAATTCTTAAACAACAGCAGGCACGGGGCTTAACGCTCGTACAATAGAAATAAAGATGAGTTTAATATTTGCACGAACGCGCAGCCATACGTCCGCGCGTTTCACACTTCATTCTTTTAACGTTTAAATTTGAATAGAATAACGGAATCCGTTAGAGAAACTTGTTGAATGAACGAATGCAATTAATAACCGAGTTGAGGACTTAACCGTGCAATAAATTATTACGTGTAAGAATCGTCAGGTTAATGCGATTTCTACTACCACCGTAAACTTATACGGGGAAATAAGATATACCGTACGCGCGCGAAAGTTTAAAAACAGTAGGGACAAATGATATATGATATTTGTTTACGACTATATGGGAATGCTAAATATGATGGCAGTAATGAAATAGTGTCATTGATAAAGACCATAATGTAAAATATCGAAAAGGACACAATTTTTCATTTAACTTTTTCCTGATAAATTAGTACCTTGTGTATTCGAACTTTCTTTTATCCGAAGTTCTATTATTTGAACAACAACGATTTTTACATAATTTAGAGTCTAAAATATCTGTTTAGATTTCTCTTTAACTCCTTGCAACTAAAATTGGTATAGTATACTATCGTTAAATGTCAATTATATATAACATTATGGCAAAGGGTTAAATAAATTCAGTTGAATATTATTATAGTTTATTACTCTAAAATTTTAGAGCTGCCGAATTTTCTTTTAAACCATATTTAAGGATAAGAATAAGAATCATATTTGTCATGTACCTGGTGACAAAATGAAGCAAGCATCCTGAGTAATCGGTTGTATATTATACAATACTAAATTCACTGAATCGAATTTTTCAAGATATTGAATATTATTAAATCATCACAGAGAAATAGTCACATAGTGGACTCTGTCAGTTACCAAGTTGGTAGTTGAGGAAACGAATAATTAGAATGCGCGTAGCAGTCCAAAACTCAACGGATCGGAGTTACACATTCCCTTATTCGGCGTGTTTAGCGTACGCCAGTTGCGAAAAAAATGCTCGTCGGACAGCGTGTAATCAGACGCGATTCACGCAGTCGGCAAAGTGTTAAGAGCTAGCCAATCGATGGCACACGATCTACGGGAGAGATCGAAAATACTGCTCGCGGCATTTCGTTATATATGTGTCCAGCTGGCGCGACCGAGGGAGGCTTAATTATCGGCTCGGGGCCGCAGCAACGGCAAGTCGCGCGGCACTCGCTGGACAATTAACGGGCCGAGTGTTTACAATCTAGCGCTTAGCGACGGCAAATGGCAATCAAGGAGGCCAATTAATGAGCGGCCAGCTTCGCCTGGAACGTTCTGAGCTTAAATTTCTTAATTTGTGGCAATTATGCGCGGTCTAGTAATTAGCCTCTCTCGTTCGTCGAAGGGCAAAGTGGTCTTTCGGTACATGACAACCGGTGCCCATAGCGTGAACGGATGAAAAATTCATCTAGCAATAACTTTCGAACGCCTTTACCTGTTCCCGTGGTTCGAATAGAAAAAGGCGAGAAGTTACTTCAATGATAAGTGTCTTTCAATTATTCTGATTTCTGAATAAAATTTAAGTCGTTCGGCTCAATTTTGAAAAAGTTATTCTGTTTTTAAGTGTGCCCGAAGACTTATGGACGAGGCTGTACATACGAATTATCCGCGATTTGTAGAAATTCCGGAAATGGTCGTAAACGTCAGATACAAACTGACGATAGATCATTCCGACGAGGCCAACAGCTAGACGGCGCATAGTATCACAATAACAACGTACCATCTGGAAGTAAAATATTTGAAAAAATGTGTACAACGGTTCGCAGCGATTTTATCGGTTGAAAAGTATCGAGACCACGTTTTCGCGTATTTGCACTTGGGACACTTCGCGATATTAAAACGCAACATTCAAATAAATTGACGGTCGGGCGCTAAGTAAAAACGCCATCGCAATTATTGCGCTACTTCATTAGCTGATGATCAAATGCATCCGGCAAAAACTTTTACAACGTTCCAGCGCCGTTCATTATAGCTCATAAAGTGTTCTCTTTCCGCTTATACATTCTATATCCTTTGCTCGAACTGCCTTGCTTCCAATAACCAAGCAATCTCATCTGATACTGGCACGAACCTCAAAATGGTTTATCATAAACTCGTTTAAATGATCGAGGGGAAGAAAAATGTTAATCACGGAAGTTGGCTAGCTGCTAGCCAGCCTTAGCGCAACGATTTCACTAAATTATGTTGAAACAAAATTTTCCTTACAAGCGGGGAACGGTCGATACTTAAATGGAACATGCGACGCGTTTATGACACAAATAAATTGTCTGCGTATATGAAACAGTTTTAACTAATCTACCAAGGTGATTCCGCGTTTTAGACTTGTATTTCATGGCTAGTTAGGCAGAAGAAGTCTTGCTCGCGAACTTGATTTCAGTTCTCCTTAAACCGATGACAAAAAGCTCCACGGATACTATAATCGTATGTGGTTTGTACATTTTTCAAATAAGCCATTTAAATCTTTCGAATCTTCGTTCAAAAAAAAAACTTATTTATTCAATTTTCTTTTTTCTTCTGTTATTGGTTTAAAATATTCGTTTCGGGATGTTCTGTAATTTTGAACACGTTACATATTGCACGCAACAGTACAGGATTGTAATTACTCGGAATACGATCGTTTCATTTTTCAATATAAACATTCCACTTGTTGTCTCATAAAACTGATATATTAGTTCTACTTTGAATTCTCCTTTTTTTTTAGTCATTCGAATATATTAAATACGTGATACCGGTCACCGATAAACTTCACGACGTTCAAGGCGTTTAGAATAGCGCTAGTCGACACGATGTTAGTACATTAATAGGGGCCACTTGTGTCCGGCACCTTAAATTAGATACTTTTACGGTCAGTGATTTAATTGAAGATTATTGATAAAGTAATTCCGATTTTTAAACAAAAAGTTGAAGACCCAAGGCCTTAGTAGAAAGAATGTTTTAAAATGTCAAGAATGAGAATGTGGAATAGTTTAAAATTAAGTTTAAATTGGTGGTTTAAAATTAAGATCTTTGGTAAACTATGCTGCAACTATGCTGCATTACCGGTCGATAAATTATGACTAACACGCGACGCAATAAATTAAACAACCACGAAATTACAAATATGTGACGTCAACCATCAAAATATTAATATCTATAATCAAATAACTGAAAAAAGAGAAGAAAAAGTTGCAATAATATCACCGCTATCCCCTACACATTAACTGTGTCTTTAATAGGTATTGCTTTAATACTCCTTGCTGCACACAGTCGTTTCCATCGGTGGTAAAAAAAAGTTACAAAGCATTTGTAAATAACGAGAGTCGATTAAAGCACAATATTTGCTTTATCGGGCTATCGTTTGTTATGATACATGTAATCCACGATGGTGCACCGTGTAAAAGATAAGAAAGAAAATTTGGAATTTATGAAAAAAAAAGAGAAACTTGATATGTTATCTCGAAGTTACGACAGTACATTGACAGGTAAAGTACAGGTGATATTGACCGTAAAATTTTTTCTTCAAATTCCTTTGATGCTTGCGGTTCGATCTGCAGCAGCGCGAGCAATGCGCGCTGGCTGTGCGAGCAGGTTAAAAGTGCGAGCACTGGACTTTACTGACGCGATAATTACCGTACGAAAGTGTTGCTACGAGCCAATTATTGTGAAAGGAACTGAAACGTTGCCAGTCCCGCGGCTGCTAGCAGGCCGTGCACGACTTTTATCGCCGGAATATCGGCGGCGTTATTCAGGTGTCACGCAGTTATTTCGGGTATGTGCTTGTATCCTTCGCGTCAATCACGAAACTACTCTCGCTTTCGTATCGATTACGTCGCTAAACAGCTATTTTTTCCTCCATAATGCCTCGTCTTCGATAAAAGAAAAATTAGTTGAAAACGGGAACGTTCCCTCCTATTTATTATAATTAGAACAGTGCAAAATGTGGAGTAAATGAAATGTTAAGGGGTATTTCTATGTAGAAACGTAATTTTTAGAAAACTTTTAGCGAAAGGATAGTGAAATTTTTCTGCAATTATGTTTTACATTAATTAAATTATTGCATGTTGTTCGTAACTTATCATTTCTGATAACTTTATATATACTTGTATGAGGGCCATTCAATAAGTAACGAGACCAATCGATATAGCTCAAAACTTGTTTATTCAATTAATGCAATATTTTGGCCTCCCAACATTTATACATTTGTCCCATCGTTCCTCTAATTTTCTGATGGCCCTGGTGTCAAATTCTTTCGGTTACTGTCGGAGCCACATTTGCACCGGTCCTCCACTTCGCTGCGCGTCATTCACACTTTCGCGGCCATTTTTAAACTGTTCTACCCAATTTCATTTACAAAAATATTTAGTATTTCGCATTTATTTTATTTCTTATCAAAAAAACTACTTAGAATATTAGGCTACCAGTTTACTGTGCACATAATTGTCATTATGGGTTAGATAGAACGTGACAAAAATTATTTCTTCTAAGAAGCAGGATGGAATTTTTAAACACTACAGTGCGCATATAATTTTAAAAACTGTCAATTAAATCGATTTGGCTGTTTTAGCATATGTTAACACGTCAGTTGAATGGGTCACCGGTAGGCGATACTATAAAAAACAAAAGGAAACAAAATGTTGAATAATATTTTAAGTATAAAGCTGTAATCGAAAAGTTAAATCATCGTACTCTTAGTAATTGTTATTAGAAAGTGTCCTGCTTTGTACGTCCAGTACTCACTGTGGTAACACGTGGACCACTTTAACAGAAACAGTCAAGTGCAGCATGTACACCACAGCAAAAATAATTTTTTAGTGTTATTTCAAGCTATTAGTATAATCCTAGTAGTAGATATTCGAAATTTGTCAATTAGTTTTTATTTTTTAATTACTTGACCAAATTAAATAAGTAATATCGGACACTGATGTCACTTTATCTGCTTCTTAATTACTTTACCATTTAGTATTTTATCGGTTTCAACAGCACCGCTGCTTTTTTACAAAACGAAATCGTGATGTTTTAATGGTCCAGGTTTTGATGAAAATATCGTCGCAAGATTGTGCCAAATTCATTATAAAAAGGTCAATGTTCCACCTCTTTTGCTGTCCGTTTGTCAACTACCCTATCTGGGGCACACAGTTCTCGATACGAAGCATCCCCCTGTCGCCCACACTGGCGATCTATTATTTCACCGGAACTTCAAACGCTTTGCTTCCAAAATTATAGACCTTAACATTAAACTTCTTTTCTACTCCAATTACCTTAATAATAGACGTATTCTTTATAATAATATAAATTCCTTCTCTAACGTATAACAATTAATTCCAATTGCATTTAGAGAATTTTTAATTCGCAAATACGTGGATCTTAAAATCACGTTTCTTTTGTTAATTTTAATCGATTATGCACGGACTCGGGGAAACTGGTCGTCCGATACTTTTGCTTTTATTATCCTACCAATAAAAATAAGTCATTCGGATCTCTAAAACATTAATGTATTCGAAAAGTTTAAAGTTCTTAATTTATTTAAGCTTGTAACTTTATATTCAGCGTGGTGTGAATTTAATGATACTTTTATCGGTAATTTGTATGCGTATAGTCGGTGATTCGAAGATTTTTTTCGAATGAATCATCTTCGGTCGAAGCTCCGATGTTCGTAGCCGAATCGCATGATCGGTGACAGTTTTGTCTCTCCC
Organism: Anthidium xuezhongi; assembly: GCA_022405125.1. Classification (NCBI taxonomy): domain Eukaryota; kingdom Metazoa; phylum Arthropoda; class Insecta; order Hymenoptera; family Megachilidae; genus Anthidium; species Anthidium xuezhongi. The sequence goes on along the minus strand of CM039646.1, from coordinate 1,099,027 downwards.
ATTTTTATTCCCGTCCATTTCCTTCTCTCCTCTTGTTTTAGTTAGCCGTCGACGATTATACCGGTGCCCATTAAAATTCTGATAAATCATGTTCGCTTCTTTCGTGCCTCTCGAAAGAACAATTTCTTCAAACATTCGTTTACCAACCGTTTGAAACAACTTTTTATAGATTCAGAATGCTTCTCGGGAGGTAATTAAATATTCCGTCACGGTTTTTCCGTCGAGGATTACTTCATCGAGACAACGTTCCTGTCCTTGCTGGTCTTGTTTTAAAGCCTTTTTTCACTGACCAATGAAAAACACATCTCACACACACACACAGACATGTATATGTAGGTAAAGGAAAAAGGACCATTGACATAAATCGGTGAAATTATTAAACCGTTGAAAGATTATGGAACAAGATCAAGGTATGATCCCAGGAAAAAAATTAGTCATTTTGATTCGCTCTGTACAACGTTTCCTGCTGTTTTATGTGTGTGCATAATTTAAAGGTGGCGTAATGAAGCTACGCGTTCGATACGGTGTTAATTGACGGGGAGACGATTACGGCATATCGTGAACAAGTCGCTTCGTTAGTCATGATCTGCGTCATTTGCCGTACTCGAAGGACAGATGCAATGTGGGCGCGTTCATGAAACGTGGTGGCGGTCGCGGCATAAGTCCAATGGAAATTAAAGGACGACGATCGAATTAGTGTACAATGAATTTCGATACTTTACTTACAGGGATTCTGTCAACTGGTTTTCGATACGATCGGTCGTTGTGGATGTATCGGAAAATCGATTAATAAATGCCTGATGGTTTTTCACTCGTCTATAACTCAATTATACAGAAGTGATTGTGCAAATCTGTTCCATTTGTTGACGCTAATTTACAAAGAAAAGCTCTTACAGGAGTAATTGCTTGAAATACTCTCGAAGGGCCGATTATTTTTTTTTATTATTCTTCGATTATTTTTATCTTATAGCTAATTCAAGTTTTAGAATTCTGTTACCCAATGTTTTTGATTTGATGTGAATAATTTAGAAAATAAATTAATCAAAATTATGAAGGTTTGAATAAAAATTTATTTTCAAATTATCAAAACCAAGTTCGAACTAACTGGATAATAATGAAAAATACATTAACTGAAACAATCGATATTAAATCAAGCCATAGTTGCCTTATACATGCTTATAAGATTAATTAACAATTATCATAGTGGTTATTTCAATCCTTTTGTGCATTCAATTTCCTCGTTGTTTAGAAGAATAAATGATAATAAGCCAAGGTAACATTAAAATAACATCAAATTTTTATCGTGGCTTCGAAATTTTCTTTTTCACTCTTATCAATGCAATATATAAATTACAGTTTAATGAAAAATGCCTGTGAAAAATAAATCAAAACACAAAGATAGATTCAATCTAGGATTGATGTTAAAATCAAAAACCTTGAAGCAGTGACAGTAATAATTAATACTTGTCACTACATTCTATTGATGAACAATTATTGATGTACCTGTTATTTTGTTAAATTAAAAGTGACATTATAATTTTTAATTATTTCAAGATTTCATTTTGATTTATTTCAATTTACAAGTTGAAAATAATGCTGCTACATCAATTACCAGCATATACATCGTGTAAAAGATAGAAAAAATGGTGAAGCTATTTTGTGAAAATAACTTGAAAAAAGAAAATGTTAAGAAAGATTAGATTTTATATTTCAACGTGGTTTTGCAGCTTTTTCTAGAACGAAACCGCAATAATTTATGGGCACGGGAACATTGTTTAACGAATAGCAGGCTGTCCGTGTCAGATGTTTCGCGAAGATTGGGAATAACAACGATTAATTTCGGTAAAAAATAAATGACCGGTGAATAATGTGGATCAAAAGATAGAGCAGACTGGAATTTGAGAACAGAAGGGGTGGGAGGCTTAGCAATAATATTTAAAAATAGAGACGACGAGGCACGAACGATGGCGAACGAAATAATAATAATAATCTTTGAAATTAAGCCGAGCTTCGAGATGCAGGAAAGTTCGGTAGCTGGCAAATTCGAAACGTTTCGCAACAGGTGTTGTGGAAATTTGGTACGTCCACAACTGAAACTTAAGCCGTGCAATCGTGTAACACACAGGGAAAACACTTGTTGCCAACAAGTTAGAATGTAAGATACGAAATGGCCAATTTTCGAAACTAAACGAAGAACAATTTCTGATCTAGAATTAATAATTGCACGCGTTAAACACGATGGGAAAGTTCGAAACACACTGCCTAGGTATACATGTAAGAATGTCATCGTGACCGCTTGTTTCTTGTTTCTTCAAGGCTAAAGAAAAATCATCGACGTTAGAATTCTACGCACAAGGGTGGATAAATGTAGGTTTGCAGCAAGTATGCGAAACAGGATTTGTTCTTAATTATTGTATCGCTTGCATGCGATTGCGCTTTTTCGATCAACAAAACTATTGTAACAATCTTAACTTATGCAAATAACTATAAACTGTCCAACTCTATATTTATTATGTCATGTTTTAACAACTAAACAGATTAAACAAGTAAGAATCTAATTATTAAAATTATGCAAATGTTTCTATTATCCACTTACGTATTAAAAGCGATATGACCTATATTTTAAACATTTTTGACGTGTGTCTGTTTAATTAGCACAAAGCTTATTGAAAATTGTTGCTGTTTATCAGGTATTGTGTTAAAGAAAATTATCTTCAGAATAACTGAAATTTTTACGTGTAATCTGTTTTTAGTAAAATGGATGGCAAAGTTAAAAAGTGATAATTATATATTCTAAATATCAGAACCCACAACGACTTTTAGATCTTTATAAAACTTTATTTATTTCATAAAAGATAATAAAAAATAAAAAGTCAAATCTAAAGAATAAAGGAAACCACTGAACTACCCCGGAGTTTATCAAAGATGAAGGTGTTATAGATGTGGTACAGATAATTTTTCTAACAAATGAAGAAAACATGACAATGCATTTACTGTGGTTTAGTAATAAAATGCGTTTTTTAAATGTTAAAAGGTAGAGGAGACACAAAAAAAGAAACTGCTGCTAGTGAGATGTAATGTTAACTGCATTCCTATATTTACATAATATAAAACTTAATGTTAGAATTAACAAGCTCTAATGGTTTATGTATATACACATAACTTGAGAATTTAATGTACATAGAGAGAAGATTGACTTTTAGCAAAGTAATCGATTTCGTTCAAAATGTAAAAATTTATGGGCACCGGAGTATAAAAGTATCTAAAAGTACCTGACAATACTATACCGTAATTAAGATTTAATTCATTTATTTCGAGTAGCACTAAATTAATGTGTAGAAAGTGCCGTTTCATTTCTATCCAACCTCAGGTTAAAATATAAACAAATTTTCTATTTTTAACTAATTACGTTTTATGATTTTCCGTACAATTTTTAACGGAAATCACATTAATGGATTATTGCAAACTATATATTTATGAATAGTCAGTTAATGAAAACATAAAATTTCTTATTTAATATGCAAAAATACTTTCTACGCCTTAATCATGTCATAACGTATTTATAATCTGTTTATTCTGAATGATGCTAAAATAATGGCAATAAAAAGAAGAGTAAAATTTAGGTAACTTATATAAGTATGTTGAAGGTCGTGCTCATAAACAAAGTTATAAAAATATTTTAAAAAACAATTACCGAGAGAATATCAGCCTTTTAAATCTTTTTCTAAACACTTTCAATCTAACTTAATAACATTTCATACTATCTGTGTATAACATTCTATGTATCATATGATTTATTACACGATTAAATATTAATCAATTAATTTGAAATGTAATGTACGTGTATAGTGAAAGAAAAGTTTCTTTTTAGAAAGAAGTGGAACAATGCCAACACTATATTTTTCAAGGACTAAAATATTTAAAGATAGGAATCGTAAAAATGCATACATACATGCATCGGAATAACTGAATGGCGGGTTGTGAATATATGTATGAGTAGTATAAGGATAGATGTCCTTACGGGTGGTCAATTCTTTTTAAAGATTTCAAATTTTTATCAATGTAATTTATAAATAAATTTCTTTACTACTACTACTACTACTGCTACCACTACTATTACTACTACCATTATGGTTTACTAATAGAAAAAGTAGCGAATATCTGTGATCACAGTAACTTTATACCGATTCCAAAATCTTATTTAATCAGATCAACTGTAAATGTTTTGTATCCCCTTTAACGTTATTTATTAATACAAAAGTGTCCTGTATTGCTATATATTATTTATAGCTACGTAAAAAAGTATCCTTGGTAATGTTTATGTTAACCTTTTAACACTACAATCACTGACGTTTATTGTCTTCTTTCGAATAATAAATAAAGTGGTAAACAAAATAGATAAGAGATGAAACATAAATTATAAAACAGAACGATTCTTTATTTTAATAAAAGTCAGCTCACATTTTGGCAAAGGCGTATTGGTAAATCTTTTGACCCGTTTGATAGTTCTAGTGTTGAGGGCAGTTCATTTTTCAGGTAAAACATTTTCATTTTATCTATCGTAATACCAAAAGAGCAGGTACTGTGCTGAACGCATTTATATTTAATACCACCCGATGCAGTAAGACAGAAATTTTTCATGAAGAAGGATTCCGAGCATTTTTCAAAATATTTTATTAATCTAATCGTTCATAAGAATCATTCTTATCTCAGCAATCCCAGTTATTCGTAAACATCGATTTTAAATTGTGCACACGCTGTCCCAGATCTTAATAGCCAAACTTTATCGGTATATTCTATGGCTCTAAAAGCAACTTAAACATGGTTGGTTCAAAGCTTCGTTGCAAAAGTTAGCGCGATACAATGGGTTTTTATTTGCGAACAAACTTTAAAAGGAAAAGTGTATCGATTATGAATAAATTCGCGTGTCGAACCGATACGAAAAATTAACGATGCATTCAGCGAAATGAAAGAAAATAAAAATGAATTCTATTTTCACTCGCTATCAATTTTGTATTGTGATCAGCCATGGACATTATGAGATATTTCAGTTATTTCTGGAAACGCTAAAAGTATTGTGTTAATTTTGAAGACCTCTGATAGCACAGACAGATTAAACGTGAATATTACTGTTCAACAAATTCTACTATAACTTTTGGATGAAACTTTAAACGACCTATTTTTATATGACAGCTTTTTTTATTTAGAACCATAGAAAACACTGATAAAAAGCTGTTACTACAATCAATATTTACAATCAATCAATTATTTCATTCAAAAGCATATATAATATCGTTTCACATTATATTATACTGCTTATTAAAATATAAAATACACTTTGTAGTCATATTTAAATTTTTGTTTAAACAAATTGTGAAAGCGCGGCAATTTCGTTCAAATTAAATGTATAATCCTGTATTGTTTCAAAATGTTTCAGTATACAAACCAGAAACCTTTAAATATCTTGTTAATGAAATATAGCGTTTTCCTATTTTCATAATAAACGACCCGTTTAATGGAACTATTTGCTAATACCATTTTTAAGATAAATATTCCGTCGTTAGCAGTAAAATTTCAAAATCGACCGAAGTAAATATATCAGAACTTCTATTCAAATACGACGTTAACGCGTTGATTACCGTGGCTGCAGTGAAAATGAACGCAAGCGATAAGACGTACTGTAACTCCAATTATTAAGAATGCGAATAGTTAATTTTTAAATTTATGTTTCCAGTTAGTTACCCCACATTATTAGCATAATACCAACCATATTCACCGGACGTTTCTTCTTTTGGTTTATTGAGTATATAATTATAATCATCAACGTGTTAAACCGGCTTAAGGTATTAAGGAAATACATGTCTCGTTTTTCACAAACGTTGTTAAATACTATCAGATCCAATGGAATGTGAACTTTTGAATACCAGGATCATTGATTTCCGTATGTTATATCGTGATACTAGAAAAATCACCTCGGGATCCCTTTATATCGATTTTCGTAATAACGAAACAACGAGAATCACATTTTAAGGACACTCGACTTTAATTACCGAGATTAAACCTTGCCACATCAAATTAACCAATACTCAGACATTTTAAGCACGCGAAACAATTGATTTACAAAATTTAATTTTCAAGTTATCTTATAACCATCAATCATATGACGGACGAAGCAAAATAAACTCTACTGGAAAAAGCAATCATAGTTTATTTTGATATTCAACATCATTTTTATAGCCGTACAACAGAGTAGAGTGAAATTGATTATAAATCGATACGCGTCACAACACGTGGAAACTTTGGCTACTTTTATTTTAAAAAACAAGATCTTCCTTCGAATCGAATAGTTTCACATTCTGTTGATTTACCTGTTCTATTGGTTCTAATAACCCGAAACTTTTATGGAGTTATTTGACGTATATGAAAATTGAAAAGCGAAAATAAGTATCCAAATGTTCGAAAGCTAGCTGATATAATGTTGAATTACTGAATACGCAGATTATTTGAAAAACAATCGGAATCGAGTTTAATGCATCCTGTGTAAGGAAATATTTTGAAGAGGGTTTAAATTTAGCATTATTCAATCAACGCCATTTACTTCTAATTATATGCAACGAACAACATTTTCAAGCGCTTAGAAGCGAATCTAACGATAAGTGGCGTACATTTGGTAAGGTGCTCCTGATCCAGCCAACGGCGGAAGAAAACGTGGGAACATCGTGGCGCGATAATTCGTTCTTTTATCTCCGCTTCGGAATTACGCAACGGACGATTCGAGCGTGTGGCGGCGAGCAGCGACGCAGTCTCGTGAAAACGTTCCTACCGGAAGTGCGTACTTTAATTAAACGTCGTTTCCTGCCTGTCATTAGCTCGACCGTTTACGGAGCGGAGCGATGCGCGATTAGAGCGTAGTGTCGACGAGTATTTTGGAAGCAGATATCGCGCATCGCGTCGCGAATCTCCGCGAGGACGGTTCGGTTATTCAGACGTTGTTTACTTTCGCGCGAGTAAAAGTGACGCGGGGGATCACGTTGGCCGATTTAAAATTTTTGCCGAATAAAACGCGGCTGACGTTTCGCCAACCGAACAGCGGCAAACGCCGTGAACGGGGGGCGCTTTGAGCTACTCATTCGGACCCAGTGTACTTTCGTGCCTCATCTATCAGAAATTCTTCAGATAGTTACATTGTTCGCTTCCGCTAATGGAAGCTGCTCAGAGCTTTCCCGAGGACGATATTTCTTGTATGACACGCTGTCGCGATGCTCTTCGGTAAGAGAAAACCTTCTTACGGACCCGTGTGCTCGTTGAATCGGTTCAAGTGACCGACTTAATGAACAACGACATTTTACAACGAATTTACTTCTTTACAGACGCCGTAGGATTCTGTGAAATAGCATAGTTAAGAGGTATCATCAATTGCATTTTACATTGTTCCCGGTTACTGAAGATGTGAATAAATTTACATTTATAATCTACGCTGAAAAAGAACTGGAGATCCTTCGATTCATACGTTCGTAACGTACTATCAATTGGTACTGTTAAAACCTTCGTTAATTCGATAATTTTCTATTTACAGAGGCGAAACACCCTCGCCGCTTCGCAAAGTATCGTGTTTTGAGGGATTTATTTATAAATAACAAAAATATTTTCTTGAACATTTTTTAATGAAGGCAGAAAAAAAAACGGTGATGAATGTATACAATTTCGTTTCAGTATTTCTTTGAAAATAAACATAGCGGCTGAGAGCATACAAAGGGGTGTGCAGCTGGACGATGCACACGATTTCGAGGTGTACCAGGTTTCTGAAACAAAATTTAAACAATGGAATATTAAATACATAGATTAAGCTTTTAATAATCAGATTTTCCTTCAAAGCGTTGCCAAATCAAACAAAAAGGTCCTGCATCGGGTAAACAATTGATTTGTTTCACATTCCATTGTTTAAACCTTGTTTCTAAAATTTCTACGTCTTAAAATTATGTAAACCCCCCCAGCTGTTTAGGCTATGATATACTTCTGATCGGCACATTTGTTTTCGAAGAAAACTTGTGAAATAAAATAGTATATATTCTGTGTTTATTGAACAAGTACTTTTGTTACTTTCAAATAAACTCAAACATACAGTATTTGTTTAATCGGCCAAGCTGGTCTAACTACCTGTAAGGGGTGATTAATGCAAGGAAAATGTGGGTGTTATAGAATTTTTTCAATTATATCAAAATTATTCATGCTTTCTATTTCAAATTACTAAACACTATTTGCATTTTGTCTAATGCATTTTGTCTAATTTGCATTCTGTCAAATTTTTACAGGCAATAAGCGATTAGTACAATTCTTAAGGGCAATTTAACACGTTCACTGCCACAGTAGATACAGCCGTGTGTGGTAAGACTCACTTAAATTCCAATTATCAAGGATATTATCGATTAATTTTTGCACTGCTAGCCTAATCCTAGCAATATCCACGGTTTATTTTATCTTCTGTTTTGTTAATTATTCGATTATAAAAAATTTGAGGCGCCGGTCACCGGTGACCACCCTGGCAGTCAACGTGTTAAGGATTCTTTCATTTATTCAATTGCAAAGTCTCTTCGAGTTTCATGAGGTACCGTGGTGTAGATAATAATACACAAAATAATGTTATGAATTCTATAAATTATATTTGCAACAAAAATAAATAAAATATAATGCAATTATCAAATAATCTTGACGATTATTGGTTAAAAACATTTGAATCAAAGAACATTGTCGAAACAGTCACTTACCAAAAACAGGTGATTTAAAGTCCACGTTGTGGCAAGAATTCGCGAAGCACCGGGGATACTTGTTTCGTGACCGAAGGTGGGTCAACAGTTTCGTGTCGCTTTCTGGAACACGCACACGGTCCCAACTTTTTGTTGATTCTCCTGGTAAATCACCGAGTCACCGAGTCACTAAGCGAGGTGAGTCATCATTGACAATCTCTCAATTAACCTAAGAAGTATACTTAACGACTTTTTTTTTTCGGTTAATTCTGCATCGATTCGATTGATTTCCCCTTTCCCCTCCTGGTACAGGTGAGATGTATACCGTTGTAAAATATAAATATTATTAAATACAGGTATCGAAAATGTTACAAAATTATGTCACGCAGTTTCTGATAAAGAAACAAATAGCATCTTGTTGTAATACTGTTATCGTTAAATTATAAACAACTAATAGAAATAGTTTACCACGCGTTTGTCGCATAATACTTTACAGTAGATGTTCAGCTTGGTACGTGCCGAATTAAAAGATGGCCGATAATCTGCCAACACTTTTTACACCAGATTACCGATTCGCTACTTCTGCAATAAAGTTTGATACAACTATCTTAGGCGATTTTATTCCCTGGTAAACGTGTTGTTCACTGTTCACTTCTATTTATAACACTAAAAGACACCAACTTCTTTTTCTTTTATTGAAAAACAACGCGTCACGAGGACAGTTCCGCGACATTTAATTCGAAGCGTTCAATGATTAGCCGCGTTGAAATTTGCAAAAGACCGGATTCTGGGCTTACGCGATGATCCTAATTGTTCTTGAAAGTGACTCCGATACTCTGTCATTTTCGTGGTTAGAGTTCGACGTCTTCTCGAACGATAGTTTTGCGTTTAAAAGGGAAACAAGCGTCTAGCAGACAGCCGGCTGAAAGACGCAACGTCATATGGGGTAAAGACGTTGACCTAGATCAGGATCGCCACGTGATGACATGATGACGTAGATCGATACTCCTTCTTCAATCCAAGGTCAGGCAAAATCGTTTTACGGTTACCGTTTTCGTTACAAGATAATAATAAGATCGTTTGTTCTAACACAAAACAAATTGAATGAATACCTTTAACCCTATCGGCGATATTTGATAAATGATTAGCAGCTTGATGTCGTTACTTGTTACTCGGCTACAACGATCCGTAAAGGTACAATCGATCAAGATGACGTTATCGATGATTTTTCGTCGAGCAGTTATTCATTTCGTAAGATATGCAAATTCAAACGGTTAACCAATTAACGATACTACGAAAACATAGTCCGTGCTGTTTCTCTATTCTCGTGGAGCCACTCCGAGACGAAATCACCCGTCGAGATTCCCCGAAGCGATCCTCTTGTTCAAACACGTAGCTCGGCTCTCGAATGTCATGCATCCAGCGATAGGTGGAAGAGGACAATTGACGCTTTGGCGCGCTAAAGCTCGCCGTCCGATGCTCCAGAATACGATGAAAAGACGCGCGCGATATCCTGGTTCACGATACGCCGCTTAAACTCACGTGGCCGGTGCGGTTCGAGCCCTCATCGACGGTGACCACTTCCTTGAAGTTTCGGCCAATCAGCGGTGAGCCAGGATACCTCAAGAGACGATCGTCGCAGCTCGTTGGCGTTCGGCCGTGCTCGGTAGCGGTTCGTCTTCGTTCCGCTCACGTGTACCGCGTGCCCGACGACGTACGGTCTGTGACTACTTTTCGGACGTGTTCTCGAGGACGCTCCGGGACACACGGTCGTGACCAGTCCTGTCGGCGAGGCTCGCCACCAGAACGGCATGGATTACGTCCAGGAGTAATCGTGGTCCTGGTACACACCGTTTCTTGGTTTCCGTGCGTGAAAGCACACACTACTTCGCATCGAACGTGCGCCTCGTCCAGCGTCCGACACGATACTACCTCTCTCCCCTTCCTCTCTTTCTTTCTCACTCTCCCTACGCCCCCTCCACGGCCTCCGCTAGCTCTGTCTCCCTCTGGTCGCGATTTCTGCTTGAGTAGGGACGACTCAGGGAGAGAGACCTGGTAGCCGCTCATTAAACAAACGCCTCGATGACGTCAGGAAGTATCGCGGAACTATCGAAATCAATCCCCCGTGACTAGAGACAGCTATCGATCCCTCGATTCTCCTTGCGAACGGATTTATAATTCGACCAATTTCTGTTCGACGCTTGAATTTCCACGCCGCGCACCCTGCACTCAGTGGTGTACTTCGGGAATAGGTCCCGCGAATCGTTCATTAACGCCATCGGATTGCCATCATGTTCACCGTTAACCAACATTAGAAATTTCATGCGTGTAATCAAATAACCGAAAGAAAAAGTATTAAAGTTAAATTTCAAGTAGCAGTACGAGATAGAAATTTTTAAATTCAATTTTCAAAATGGAATAATTCTATCCTGAATAATTACAATATTATTAGCGTACGTGTTAACAGTATCCAGTGATTTGCGTCGATGCTTTGCCATGTATTTTTAAATCAATCTTCGCAGACTTCGTTTCTAGTAGAATTACGCTGATTAATCATGTTATTTTCCTATGTAATTTTATACTCAACTGTTTCGGAATAGTTTCTTTTCTAACTCGCCTAATTCACTCTTATCTCGCGCAAAGGATGAATATTATTTTAAAGGTAAATTGAACACGCGTAGTAATAAAAGAAAATTACATAAGAACTGGTCTAAACTTATCCCTGACCAATAATATTTCAACAGCTGGATTATTATGTATTCGATCAAATAATTAAGAGAAAGAAAGACAAAGGAAAGCTTGAGGACCGTTTATCATATTTTATGCATATTAATTTAGCAATAGAAAGCTTTATAGTAAAAAGCTGAAGTGTTCCTATAATTCTTGCTGTAATATGTCGCCCCAGACGTAGCTATTTTCACTGCGACAGTCAACTTGTGCATAAACCTCATTCCAATGAGGTTTCATTCGAACCAATAAACTTTGTCATGTTAAGTGGTATCTATAACCATGTAGAATATTATTCAATATTATATATACATATTTTATAAGGTGATCTTTTGAAAGGATCCAACATTAGAACAGGTAAATATCACTTCTTTCTCATTGAACAGAATTTCTGGTTACATATTAAAGAAATATATCATTAACATTGAATATCTGTATATAACAAATAAAAATAAATTTAGTTTTGCATTAAAATGGAGACCATTGTAGTTGTTACTGATAACATATGTCACGAATGTAATAAGTATAATTGGATAACTGATAAAGGAAAGAATAAAAGACAATTTTAAATAGCTTGAATGTTACGTCAGTTTTGTAAAATAATTTATGGAAAAACTGAAAAATGTAATCATAGTGACCCTGAATACCTACGATTATAGGGTGCCCTGGTACACGTGTCCGTTTCCACTGAGACAATCAAGGTGTTAAAAAAGATGATTAACTAGTTCGTACAATTTATATTTAACGGTTATTTATTAAAAACAAAAACGTACATATTGATGATAATTGTGTAGAAGTAATTCTTGCATAAAGTTTTTTAAAATTATAAATAATCATTACGAAAAAATGAATGTTAATGGCAAAAAAAAGTAATTTCCTAGCAACTGAGAGAGAATTAGAAACTAGATAATTGAAAAAATAGCTGTGCAATTAACAGAATCTCTTTAATTGAATGATCAGCGTATCCTAAAACTTAATTAAAAAATCGAAATTTCAGATTGAATTTATTCCCGAGTGAAAAGTAACTTCCTTACATTACCTTCATTTAGATATCTTGATATTATAAAACACTTCTGTGTACTTGATTATAGCTCGCGTTTTTTTCTAGTTTAAATTTATTATATCAAAACTTCCCTTCGCGTGTTTTTTCTTATTAATAGGTGCTTTACCTCAATGATACGGTTAGCGTTAATTTTCCCGCTATAATTATAAAAATTGCTGCTAATATTTATGTTCGTAATCTGCGCAATTTACAGCACACCACAATAATTATTGTAGAAACGAAGTATGGACTATTATTTCTACAATGATGCTTATGGTATTTTCTATATAACTTATCACGTTTCATTATTAAGGGTATGTAAAAAGTTTTGATCCTTTATTTAACGTTTCATTATAATCATTATAAATTCAAATAAGTTACCCCTTTTTTGCGTTATTAAGTGATTGGTATCCAAGTGATACGAAAAGTAAGAAACCTAATTCAGTCCTATTTTATACACGGCATAAAAATAAAAGGAAGATTTATGGAAAGCGATTAAACCTTTTGTATATTACTATTATTTTTCGAAATTTCGAAATTTCTCCATTATGTTGGATATAATTTTACGAATGTTATAATCAGTGATTATAATTTTTTATCTCAATAAAAGTTGATAAAGTAACGCTAGAATATGATAGGATAATCAATGAAAATTTGTGCGGTTATAAATAAGACATTTAAATAGCTGAAAGAGTATGGTGTTTTATTGAATACAGAAATGTGTCGTGAAATTCTGCGTTCAGTCAGTAAACCGTGATGTTAGTATTCACACCGTGATCTCTATATTTATACCGTACGTTGGTGACGTTCGTTAAACAAACATCTCGATGACATCAGAAAGCATTGGCGAACCATCGAAAATCGCGTGTCATTATTAGCGACAGTTACTGATCATTCGATCCTTGGTGCGGACGAGCCCGCAGTTCGTCTGTCGTGTTAACGCAGTTGGACGATTTATTTTGATTCGCTGAAGGAACTATTGTTATGTCTGGTTGGAACCGTTTAGCCGATCCGTAAACTATGTTACATATTTTAACGCTTCGTTGACTATTAATTAGCCGATCAAATTACTTATAAGAAAAACACTTATCTTTAAAAATTATGCTGGGATAAGAGCGAAGGTTACGTCTGATGTCATTAGTGGTTAAACATAAGCAATGCTTGGAGATACTGATCATAATCATACAGTTGAAAATTAGCAACAAAGAAGAAATGGAAAAAAATTATTTACCTCAGCAGGAACCGAACCCACAAAACGTTTACCAATCAGCATCCCCAGTCGCTGCCGGAGAATCAACAGTGTTGTTAAAATTCTTTTGCTTACTTCCTAAAATAGTTACCTTGATTTATTTAATTTTTTAATGTTCCTATGTCAGCTGTAAATAAATGTCTTTGAAATATGAGTCTTTTTCCTCACTTGTTGACACAGAATGTTAAATGTTGTGTTATTTTTTGTATTCCTATAATAATATTTTGATCGCGGACTTCGTGTCATGAAAAGATTATAAGAGGACGTTATTTAACTAAAGCTGTAATATATTATGGATAATAGTTAAATATTATTGTTGAAAATATTTTACATTTGATACTTTGTTGCCACTTCTTACTTATTGTTATATATTACAGATAATCTTATTAAATACTGGAATGTTTAATAAAAGGTATTTAAATATCATAGTAATAATGTATACTTATTAAAAATAAAATTAATAACGACGAATATTTGTTGAGATTTAGACAAATTTAATGTAATTAGTACTTCAAGAAAAAGACACTTTTATCAGAATATAGACAAATGTAACGTAAATAAATACATAATGTAAAAAAATATAAGTACCTATGAAATTGTATAAAATATTAAACATCGAAATTTAAAATCGTTTAATTTTTTATTGAAGAATAAACATAATATAGTAGAAATAGTTTCCGAAATAAAAATTCAAGCATACAACCTATTTTCACGAAAACAGGCAAAAATCACAAAATTTAAAGGCTTATATTTCTCAAAGGGTTTCAAAACGAGCAAAATGATGACTTAACCCCCCTCCCCCACCCCCCTAATTTCTCGTGATTTACATATATTCAATTTAGTACAAAATCCGAGACATCGCCAAAAATAATTGATCGATTTGGCGTGGGATTACCCTGGAATATACTTTTCCTTTTCCTTCGAAACTTCGTATTATGTAGCACGTTTAACTCATCAACTTGTTTATTTTGATTTTTAAAATTAATGACCAGATTTTAAGAGTTTGTAAATAACATTAGCGAAACGTTTAAAATCAAATTTCATGGATTTAACTAATAGGTGTATTTGTCTTTCGTTGATGAAGTCATAAATCAGAATTGGAAATGAAATTTATAGTCTTAAATAATACTAATAGTGCAAAGGAAGATGTGTCAAGCAGGAAATATTGTAACTCGAATTGTAAAACGCGATGATAATTGCTAATAATTTCGAACAGTTTCATTAAAATGATATTACTATATAGTAAAATTCATTTCGAGTAATCACCAATATTTTAGTAAAACGAACGTTTCAGATGTTTTATAATATATTTAATTACATTAATCATAGTAATGTATTAACGTTTATGCAAGAGAGCTATGAATCATACTCTAGAATTTTGTTTATATTACCGTACTACTAAAAATAGTGTAGTTTTTTATTATAAAGTAAATGAAAGTAGTTTTTCTTCTTTTTATTTTCCAATTATAAATTCGATTCAAATGATATTTTCATTAAAAAAAAGAATCAATGTCCTAACTATCATCAGGAATACACATTTTAATAAAATGAGTAATAAGTTATACTCATGTAATAAGGTAATTTATGTAGGAAATACACTCATTCTATTTATTAATGAGGTCCATAGATGGGGTGAAGTAATTGCCTGATATGTTTGAATGTATGCTGATAGTTGTAGGAATTTGTTATAATTTTCAGTACCTATCTGGATTTTATTCATTTAAATGTGTTTCATTATTCTTTTTGTAATAACATGCAATATATTGTACGTAGGTGGTTAATGCTTATTCCACAGTTTATGGAATATTGATTTTGTTTTACCATAGAGTATTATACGAATTCTAGCTTATACTTGTAATTGTATGTCTAATAATCTATGCCTAGTTGAAAATATTGGTAGAACCACTGATAACGTGATAATGAGAGTTGATATCTTAAAAATACTGCAAAAATTAAAGAACGATTAAGTGAGAAATAGAATATAGCTAACTAACTGTGTGCCTGTTTGTCACTCGATACTAACATCAATATCAATACATAAACAATAAAAA
The DNA here is from genome assembly GCA_022405125.1 of Anthidium xuezhongi. Classification (NCBI taxonomy): domain Eukaryota; kingdom Metazoa; phylum Arthropoda; class Insecta; order Hymenoptera; family Megachilidae; genus Anthidium; species Anthidium xuezhongi. The sequence continues at coordinate 1,083,214 of CM039646.1, read as the reverse complement.
AAGAAAATAATTTCATTGATTCAGTTTTACTTCTCGCCACATGTGTGTACGATAAAATGGTAATGAAACGGGGAATCTATTTTCAGCTTTTGATTGGATACAATTTGTCTATGACCTTTAGTTTTACATTTCTAACAGTTGGAGTTACGTTGTTATAATAATATAAACTTACTTTGAACGAATTTAAAGGTTGTTTCAGATTATACTTCTTATATTATTGAACAGTCGTTTCCGTGACCGCAACACAATCGCAACGCTCCGTATCCTCGATTTATGTTCCAGCGAAGAAAGTGCGGAGGAGGCCAGCGGCGTTCATTAAACAAACGCCTTGATGACGTCAGAAATAACCGCGCTCCCCTTGAAAAGTGTTCCCGTAATTCGCGCCGGCTGATATTATCGATTTCTAGACGCGCCGATCTCGTGTTCGCTCGCGATCGATTAAACGAATTTATCCAAATTTCCGCAGCCAGCACGTACGGAATACGTATCGGTAAAGCAAACACGGAAGATTAAGCATTTTAATTCACGCAAGAATTCAATTTTAATTCGTCGCGAGACCGAAGACGAGCGGCAAAAGACAGATAGCTGAGAAGACATGGTCGTGGGTGGTCCATTCAAAACGTCCGTAGCTACTTGGAAATGGATTTTGCTGCGTCTACTACGTCCACTGCTATTTAAAGAGGACGCATACGACGCTGTAACCCCTTCTTTTTTCTTCGCACGGCGCCGCCCCTCGTTCGCTCTCTTTCTCCGTTCAGCACGTGACTCGCGAATGGAAAACGCCGTGAGTGCAAAGACACCTTTCACGCGATGCTATCGGTAATAATCACCAGGGCGAAAGGTCTCGCCACCTAAGAGACTGTTTCGTATCGTTGTTTTACATCCAGACTTATAATAACAGCTCGTAATTACTTCTAATAACTCGTTGGAATTTCGCAAAGCTTTCAGAAATAAAATTACCCGTTTCTGCACGCTTTCATTTATCTATTACATTTATGCTCTATTGATATTAAGCGTTAGGAGCGAACGACTTTTTAAAGTGCTGGTTTTTTTTCAAACTTGAATTTCATGGGATAGTTTAGGATTTATGTGTCATACGAAAGATAAGGAAATTCTTTACGACATGCTTGCATTAACACTCGATAATATCTCTGGTTAATTATTAAGAAATTATTTCGTGAAATTACGAAGGATCGACATTTTCTAGTGGTCTCTCATTACTAACATAGACTTGGCAATGATGCGGTGAAAACAACTCGAAAAAATTCATTTTTCGCTCTGTTAAAGTTACATAAATGTAAGAATTAGAACTACGGTTTATAAAATTACGTTTCAATGATTTTGAAAAAAAAAAAATACTAACTGTTTTGCAGTTTTTGTACAAAACCAAAATATCAATGAGTATCAAAATTATCGCTATTCTTTAGATTTCGATAATATTTTTTAATGTTATGGCTTGGACCGTCAAATTAATCTTTGTACTTACTAAAAGTGTACTTTTCAAGCTACAAATGTATTTATACGTTTTAAATATAAAATCATTAATGCGCAAAAGGAATTCGATTACGCAGACAGTAATAATCAATGCTTTTTCATTGGCGACTGAAATTTTTTGAGCGACAGGCATTGTAATGAACAAGGCGTACACTAATAACGCAACATTCTCGCCTACGATAAATCCTTCCATTCTTAGCTATCGCACGAGTCATTACTATCCACGGTTGTTCGATCTACCACGACCGGCCACAATGATTGTTTTAAATAATTAGACGGCCGACCAAGAAACCGAGCAAAGGTAGTCGATTAATTAAAACCGAAGTGTGAAACATTTGCTCGAAATATCTGGCATCCGTGTGTCCTAAATACCTAAGGCTTCGTGTTCAGATATCGCCTCAGTAATTATTTTGAATAAATGGTTGGCCTCCTACACTACGGCGAGCAGAAGTCGTGAAGTTAACGTCAAAGCGCAAAACATTTCTGAACCGAAATAGCTAGCGTTTCGCGTCACGTACAAACCAGCGGTTCGTTCTAACTTCTCATTGTTTTTCTTAGATCGCAAGGTCAAACGAATCGTACACCTAAGATGCGAAACGAAGGATCCCGCTGTGGATCCTTTCGGAATGAGACCGATCAAAATTTCTCTGTCGAATAACCGCGTCTTTCACAATTACCTTCAAATATTTCATTTTATATGCTTCTACGGGCGAAGGATTTCGCTTCAATGTGAATTTCTACAAGAGAAAAATTATTTTACGTTTTCGGTTAACATGATCTGCTGGTTTCGTATGAAGAACATTAAGATACAGAAGCGAATGTGAAAGGGAATGATCGGAGCTGTCACCTCTTGCCCCCTCAAAAGTCAATAAATGTAAAAACTGCTTTTGCCAGTATTTTAGTTTTATCAGACCCTGTACTTATTCTTTAACTTATTCTGTACTATTACCCCTTCCCCACCTCAGACAAAGCTTTTGGATTCTGGAAAGAATTCGACATAATACTAATTGTTTCGTTATTATTAACTGTAACAATTATTATAATGTGTGATTCGTTTTGATTGTTTCAATTATACAGTAATTACGTGAAATTTCATTATTTACAATTTGTGCGAATTTTTTCTTTCCAAATACAGTAAGTACTTGTTTTCTTAAATTTAATTATATGAAATGTCAATTGCTTGCTTTTAATTTAGAAGATATTAGAAACTTATAGTTAAAACTTTTCATAAAATCTTAAAATCTATATCTAGTAAGAAATTTAATGAAATATTGAATTATAAATTTTGAACATTAGATTTCAACAACAACAGATATTTTTTTAACAAAATTAATTAAAGTTACATTCTATAATTAGCAACTTTAATATTAAATAAGGTCCCAAAAGACACCTAAACTAACAAAAATTTTATTGCATACAATAGTTTAATTATATTTGTAAAAGTACCGCATCTGATACGTTTAATTTACAATTTTAACATAATGATTTTAATTTTTGTATTATTACTCGGTACGGAATTCTTCATTCACCCTTTTAAAAGGGTATATTTTTTAGCAAAACTTGCTACTTCTAAAATTCTTTATAGTACTCTAGCATGAAGGTAATTAACGATCGAATATACATACGTAATTTTGTGTAATTGTACAAAACGTTACTAAATTGCACAAGCGATATATCACCCTGCGCGAGTAACTACTCCTTGATTTTGAGCCATTATTTAAGGCGAATAATTTTAATTGCTTGCGTTGTTTACAATTTTCAAAGTACCTATAATTATCATGTAAAATCGCAAAGAAGATATCTCCCAATGAAGATGGAAGAGGAGGCTAAGGGTCAAAGGGTTAAGAAGAGGAATTAATGGTCGTCATTAGTCGAGTAGGGGGTAAAAAAAGGAGTAAAGTCAAGCGGCGAGTAGAGTGAAGGATAGGGGAGAAAGAAAGGGTAAGGTTGTTTCGTGGACGAATAATTTGATAGAACGGGGCGAATTAGTGGCGGAGCAAAAGCTTGTCTAAGGAGAGCACGTAGGAGAGGATACCCTCATGCTATAAACGTTCAGTTCAGAATTAGCGTAGCCAGCACATGCTAAACATTCAATAAAGCGCTCGAAAGCCGTCCGAAATAATCGTAATCATAAATAATCGGGCCTAAATATACGTCGAGGCACAGTAATGTCCGTGAAGTTCTCTCGCATACCAACTGCTGTCCACGAACCGTTAACGCGAGCAGAAATCGCTCGGTTACCAGTCGATCGCCGCTTTTTTTCTTTCGCCGTTCGCCTTGCTAAACGATTGTAAAAACTAAAATAGTGGGCTAGGACAATCGCGTAATGAGATGGTAATATCGACACGGGACCGAATAAGAACGACCAAGGAAATGACTAGGCAATCGTGACGGAAAGTTGTTTGAAAACGAAGACGCATCCCGCGTGAAAATGCGATTGAAATTGGATTACATGCACCTGTTTTTTTTTCCCTCTTATTTTCATATCCTTATGCGATTACACGGATCGTGTTATTTTATTTACTTCTGTTCAAAGTTTCAAACTTAAATAGTTTTTGTAGTAATAAGCAGCTTTGATTATATTCGAGCACTGATTATATCGCCGACGCATTAACCGTTACAGTGGAAACGAACATCTGCAGTTAGGCATAACAAAGTACTAATTACGGAGGATAACTGTCACTCTTAACTGTCTGACAGTTACTCTTACCGCGGTATTTACTTGCATGACATACTCTCGACAGTTTTTTACGCGAGCTTCATTCTCGAACGAGCATGCATTAAATGTTACTCTTAAATGTTACAACTTCCGAACAAAATGAGAAATTACTCGATTTTAGTAAATTGTACGAATAATTACATTTTTTAAACTTAATTATTTATAGATACCTGATGTTTTAACAGTTCATAGACCCTGTTTCGATATTAAAAAATGAAATTAAATTAAAATTTTGTTTTCGACCCTCCAGTATCTCTACTACGAGTGGCAGATCCAACCTGGAATATGAATCTCAGCGGGGGGTATCCTTAATAATTAATTGATACAAGTTCTAAATCGAGATCGAACGGCTGAGGCTTAGAAATGAACCGTATCTACTGAAGACATCGCGTCGAAGCGAAAAAGGAACTGTCATTCGCGAAATATTAAAACTTAAAACAGTTCGTTACGGCCGATCGAAGCAAAGTTGTTCGATACTGGCCAACACGAAAGTAACCTTGGTGCTGGGTCATATGTTTAACTGAGCGTGCCCGCGATCGTCATTAGTACGCAATAATGGTTAATGGTTAGGTTTAGCATGTTCATGTCGCTGCAACGCGACGCTGGCGCTCGTTGTGCACAAACGGACATATGGTCGGCTGGCTTGGCCGATTAGACACATTTGCATCACAATGCCGAAGTCTGCCCACCGCGGCTCAGGGTTCGTTCTCCTTCTCTTTGTCTCTCGCTCATTCCGTCTCTCCCTCGTTGCTTTATTACGTGTGCGTGCGGGGTATACCTTGTGCCAGCATAATGGCACTTAACAGAGAGAGAAAAAACGGGAGACCGACAGAAAAAAGTGTTGCAGCTTTTGGTTACCACGGCAGCTCGTTTGTTTACGCGAACCCTTTAAATCTTGCCCACCGTATCCGTGAACCAAGCGCGCCCCAACTGTCCCGCTTGTCGGATCAACGTTGCCTCAACGTCCTGCGGGTGTACCGGAACTGAGAAATTCTTTACCGGACACGCTGGAAATTGTTTAACGCTACAACTACCATATCTTATTTTATATTTATAAAATTTATCGAGACGCTTTTGTTCAAATGTAGGCTTATTTTTATTAAGATAAAGAATCATTCTGTATTATAATTTATGTTTAACCCCTCATTTATTTCGTTTTCTATTTTATTTTTTATTTAAAAGAAAGCGTAGATCGAACATCGGTAGTTCTAGAGACGAAACACTTTTATTTTGCTTACAATAATAAAATGTACATATAATACGTCACTTTTACTTTAAAAAAAACTTAATGTAGATAATATGCAGAAGTGTGCAAAAATAATTGATCCCCTAAGTGTTGAGATCTGTTACTAAAAGTACTGCCTACAAACAATTGTATAACACATTATGAACTGTGAAAAATGTTATAGCAATAATTGTGTATGAAATATTACAATGGAATTACCGATTGCGTATAAACGTGCGTGTATAATTCATTTCTCTCGTTAACATTTAACTTTTCATTAAAGTATGCAGAAGTTATAGTACCACTAGATAAACCAGTGAACATCAATAAATTCTACGATGAGGTATAAAAGATAGCGAACGCAGCATACCTTCGACGCGAAAAAAACATAACTTTTCATCTTATCTTGATAAGCTAACAACGACGTGGTCAGTAATTAACTTTAAATTAATCGTTAAGAAGAAGGCAGCATTACGTTGATCCCTTAATTAAATATTTCAAGAGGATCATGGAATCGAGCTTGCGCTTTTCCCTACCCGCCATTAGGTTGGAATTTCACGACGAGGTAGCGAGAGTCATTTTTCGAAATTACGCATCCGGTCACGCTATGCTCGCTCCGAATCGGTGAACATTATCCAACACGTGTCCGCGTTGCGTCAATGACTTTATCGTTTTATCGGCTAAAGGTTCTTGTAATTACATAGGCAATTACACACGACTTAATTAATAAATCTTTTCTCCTCCGCGTGCACGTATCTTCGCATAAATACTTGAATGAATCACACAATAAAAAGAAGGTGCGATATGGTTCTTATGCGTTTCATACCGCATCGAGCATGTCAAGGATCAAATTTGTAAAATTGAAACTTCTACGAAATATGTATATTATGATTAAAAGATAATACTTAATCACGGAATTTGTACTTAATGTTTTACTTCATTACTAAAGTGTTATTTTACCAAGAACTTCAAGTGAAACTTATGGTAATAATTAGTTACATTTTTATGTTTAGTTTTGAAGACCGATAACTAAAAGTATCAATTATGGATCATAAAACGATCAATTATTTTGCAGTGAGCACAAATTAAAATAGTTAGTTAAGAATCGATTGTCTTGGAGCTGCATGAAATATTTTTAATATAATTTTCAGTATGAATTAGTAAGGATAAATTAAACAGACCAGATCTAATTACCCCTTAACGAAATAATTGAAGCACGAATCATTTTACGGTGCTCGTCTGTAACCGGAACTAAAAATTAAAGGGCTTAACGAGAAACGGTCTACTCTAATATCCCTGAACGGAGTCACCATTTTCCTCTGTCGTCTTTGCATCGATCACGTCGGCCCATAAAAGTGACGACGAGCGTTTCTTTCTTTCCACCCCTCGGCGAGGCGCTCGAAGAAGCAGCGGCGGAGGGTTGCCGGTAGATCGAAAAGACTACGGGCTAACCTTGAGTTAGAAATTAATTAGAAAAGTGCGGAGAGACGGCCTAGATACGAGCTAAAGGGAAGGGATGCGAGAGGGGGTAGGCAATCAACGAGCAGATGAATTAATGGCCACGCCAACTACCCCTCCGAGATACCGTAAGAAGAAGGGCAACGTTTATACATATGCTGTCGTACAGGATACGCGAAGTAGATTCTTATAACCGCTATCGACATTTTCTTCCCCTCGACGCTCGCTCAGGAGTACATCATCGTTCTCGGTTTGCGACGAAGAACAGTGTTTTTAATGAAAATTTAAATGTTTTATTTGAAAACCAATATTTTCACCCTCCTCAAGAGGACCTTACTTCTTTTAGCACACGATTTAACAAAAAGATAATAAGGGAAAATGTTGATAGTGTTACAGGAAATTTACTTAATAAATATTAAAAAATTTGTATAGTGTTTCATTTAATTTACTTGCGAGTATCTTGGATAAGATGTAACAATTGATTAATTTGTTTGAGGTAACTTTAACACCTTGACTGTCATGTTTAACGCCATGACACCCATATATGGGTGACACTTCTTCTTTTTGAGAATAATTGAAATCTGCAGAATTGTTAATTCGTCTGCAAGAGTATGTTATATATAGATTTTAATCGAGGAAAAGATTGAAAATTCTAATTTTGCGAAACATTTCGGAATCCATCGACTGATGCTTCAGCTGGGTATTGTCTTTTTGTTAGGGAAAAACAATGGGCAGTTTTCGGTTGACGTTAGTTGAAAATAATTGTCTGTACTCATCAAAGAGGGATTAAGACGGTCTGGGAGATTAGAGTGCACGCTGCGGAGGGTGGAGCGCATTTCTTCAACGAGTAGCATGCACGAAGTAACCTTTTTTCTTTATTCCGCATTTTTACTTTGTATTACTCATTTCTATAGTTACAGTTATTAACATAATGTAATTAAGCACTATTTGATACATTATGTTCATAAAACAGTGTCACTGAATTAGTAAGTAGTTGTGTTACAATTGCAATTGTCTTTAATAAAACTACAACTGTGTAAATGACAGCAAGGTTGACTTATTTACAATACACAAAATAATTAAAAAATTCTAATTGAAGAAGAAATAAAATGTAAAAAGTAGGAATTTTAATATAAAATTAGCTTTCCAAATTTAAGAATAATTGACAGCAAATAAATGATATATTTTTTAGTATCAGCATTATTGTAGATTGAATCAACTTCTTCTACTTTCTAATGTTTAGATTCGAAGCGAAATTTGTTGCCTTTCCTGTTTCTTCATTCGCCTTTTGTATTCGATTATAGAATAAGGTTGTCCATCTGTACATCCGACTTAAATATCGCAAGTAATGATTACGTGATGCTCGCAATGCTATTGAAACGAGGGCTAATGCTCGCCAGGTTCCTTAATATTTCATGGAAAATTTCTCCCCTCGGGAAGTGACGCCACGAGTCCGGAAGCTATTGTATGAAAGAAAGAGCAGCTAGATCCTCGCATGTCCTGTCCATTGCTTCTCGGCCGAGTCCAGGGGTGGTTAATTCATTGTTAAGTAACGTCCAAATGCGTTTAATGGGATCTCTTGAATGTCGCTAACGGACGTAGCTCTTACATTTCAACGCCTTAACTTTCGTTAGATGAATTCAAAGCAATAATGTTGCACGAAACATTGTAAACTTTGCATAATTATAATTGACTCGAAACAATTAAAAGTGTATCTTTATAAGTTGACAATTTTTCTTTCGCTGTGGCAGCAATATATTTAACACGTTTTGAAAAAACAATCGAAAATTGTGATAAAATTGATTAATGGCTGATGTGATGTGTTTGTAACTTTGATATGTACTTTTCAATTTATAGTTCATTCTTATACGATATGGTAATTATCAATTGCAACGTAGAAATGAATAATTTCACAGTGTAGGTCAAAATATTTTAGTATAAGCTACCAGCTACTCCAGTCTATTTACGCTATGGAATATTGAAAATCTTGCTTTGTCATTAAAAATTGTTTCTTTTAGATGTCGCTGCTGCGACGATAACAGGGTAGTAGCTTATTTTACAATAATAAAATCGTTTGCATTATTTTATTCTACTGATCCTCCCTAAATGATAAACGATTTCACTGTATAAATTTAACTTAAAGCTAATCCGAATTGATGATGTTAACAAGAATAAAATTGATTACAAGTCAGTGGTACTTGTTCAGATGAAAAGGGATATAAAATCCGGGCCTTTTCTGATTTTAAAGTAACGAACTCCACTATTAAGTTATAGTAACATGTAGAAAGTTATTACAATGGTATATAGATTATATTTGAAACTTTATTCCCTGCTTCGTCGAGTTTTCAGCTCGGTTTTGACGAAACTCCGCCGGTCTGCAACAGAAAATCTCGTTCGTCAATCTTCCCAATCAAAGATCTGCATTCACGTGGCCCCTTATTTTCTGCGGGATTAATCGATTTCAGTCACGAGCATATACGTGGATCTACAAGAACACCAGCTGCCCTTCGAAACGAACGGTACGTACGAGCCAGCGAAACCGAGATTATAAAGCATTTATAGCGCAGCTTCCCACCTCGGGGCGCTCGCTTCTGATCTGCATAAAAATAGGGGAACACGGCTGGAGGAGAGGAAGACGGGGCAGACCGGGAAGGGCAGAGAAGATCCTTAATACGAGATCAGATTATGATTTTGCGGGGGAGTTTGCTGGCAAGAGAAGATGGAGAGAAAGTAGCGAAGGCCTTTAAGAGTTCTACCAGCGTGGATCACGGATCCGCGTTTTGTTTCTTTATCTCTTCCCAGCTTCGTCTTCGTTAATGGTTCGCGGTAATACGCTGATCTTAAGATAATCACGTGGAAAAAAAGTTTTTTTTTAACTCAACCGCTTACTCTCTCTTGTTCTCGCGATGAATGCCAGCGAGATAGGAAATGACCGGATTATCGTTTATAATTAGATTTCATACCGGTATTGGAATCCCATGGGATTCAGCTATGATTCGTTAAAGTATATCTCCTAAAATGTTCGTTCTTTACTGTAAAAGGTAAGCACCAGAAGAAAAAGTCAGCAGTATCACTGAATATATTAAAAATTGTAAAAGAATTAGAAGCATAAAACAGGAAAACCTTTCCCAGCTAAGTAGGTTCAGATAAGTGGCATATTTGCCATTTTATTATGTTGTTGACAAGATTATAATAAGTTTGCAAACAGGTCTAGCGCGCGCCATTATAAAGAAATGTCTCATTGACTTCAAGCCATCTTAAAACACACTCTAGACAAGTTTTTATAGGACCACGTAATTCACCACCTTGTTGTAGCAAGGAAAATGTAATCCACCCGGATGTAATTGTGCCACGGCAATTACAGATAACAACGACCACCAAAAGAAACGCGAAACCATACCATTAACGCTAACCATTTATATTTTTTTATAACGAAGGATGTTTTATTACATTTGCTTAACGTTACGAAAGTTTTCTACCTTGTTTCTAATCGTATTAAGACAAACCTCAGGATAGTTTAATCGAGAATTAAAAAGGCAAAACCAGCTAAGAACGATATTCCTTATATAAATACAAATCTAATTGATAGTTAAAAATAAATGTATAAGTTGTTTGTAAAATTTGAAAGTGAAAAGAGCGTATTTGGAAGTAACGTTTGTTCTATCAGTTAAGTATTGAAATCACGGGCTCGTTCGTTAAATATATTGAATTATGTTGATTGTTCGATCGAGGCGAAACGCGAAAACACAAGAAGGATTCGTATAGTGGGTAAAAGGTAGCCGGATATCCATTCCAGTCGGCATATAATCGAAAGCATCGGCGGCGCATCGGCGGCGCATCGGCTGCAAGTCGTCGCATTATCATTGCCTCGAAAGCAAGCGCGCGTTGTAACACCCCGTGAAGCCGAAATAAGAAGTGAAAGAAAACGAAGAAGAAGGAGAATCGAGCGTGCCAGTATAATGGCGCTGAGATGCGAAAGGGCGAAGCTAACGATATATCTTGGACTATTGTCTTGTGGGCCGCGACAGTCGCGGCCATTATATCAAGATTAACTCTCTTATTCCCTTGGAGAAGGTATAGAAGGGCATATAAAAGTACACAGACTCCCGAGGGAAGAAGCGGAGGGCAAGAAAAGGAAGGGAGAACGAGAGAAGGCTGCAGGCAGGCCTTATGGCGCGTACACACAAACCACCCACACTTTAACGTGGAATACGAGAGCGACAACGACAACAACCGCGAGGACGAAGAAGCAGAAGTGGAGGAAAGAAAGAGAGAGGGGGAGAGAGAGAGAGAGAGAGAGAGAAATGAGGAGAAGAAAAAGAAGGAGGAAGAGAAAGAGAAGAGGAGAAAGAGGAGAAGGAAGAGGGTCAATGGTGTGTTCACGGTGTTCCTGAGACGGCATACGGGAACGGGGGTGTATGCTAGGCATCCGCAGAGGAGGACATTATAAGGAGTTATGAGGTCCTGCTTCATACGTGAGCATCCTTGCCTCCGTCTCCCTCGCCACACTCTATCCTCCCACTATTCTCCCTTTTATCGTTCTCTCCCTTTTCCTTTCTTTCTCCTCCTCTCCCTCTGTGGTGAGGATCCTTATACACAAGATCTGTGGTGGTTCTTAATGTCCTCTCCCTTTTAATGCTTCGCTCGGCCTGCCCTCGAGGTCGATCCACGAGCATTTTTGCCTGCTGCCTTCTTTTTCGTAGCCCGATATTGAGTTATACGTGCGGCGCATTTATCGTTCAAAATTCTCCTGCGAGAGTCTAAAAGGGAGTACACCGGGAGGAGAAACAGGAGAGGACAAGCCAGCGTAGATCAAGAAACAGAAAGAAAGGTTGACCTGCGTACAAGGCGCTTGCTGAGGGAAGCGTAGAGAGAGAGAGAGAAAAGACAAACGATGGGAAGAAGCAACGGAGATTAAGTGCGTGCAAGTATGCACGTTCTTTGTATTATATTTATGCGATTCTCATACAATATACCTTCTCAAACTATGCTTATAGATAAATTTATTATGTTGTACTTTGGCCGTTTGTAAAAGTATCACAACGTTTTGAGTCACGGCTGCGTAATGTTACCGGTTTTATTAAATAAACAGACATTATTCTTATATGTACAGGGTAGGTCAATAATGCTTATCGATTATATTATGAGGAGTTTTAAATGCAGTATGTTGCATTTTAAAGAGCCGTCGAATGGATGCAATTTGATTCGAGAGTCGACTCAAGGATATTATATTATAAATCACTAGTCACAACTTTCTATCAAAAATAATATTAAACTATAAATTAAGCTATAAATTATGAGCAAGTTTGGTATAGTGTTAAAAACGTGAACGATTGTGCAATCATTTTTATAACAGTTGAAATAATTTATACGAACAATACTTGCACTAGTTTTATACGATTAACAAAGGGTTTATTTTAACTTTTGACTAATAAGAAGATGAAACAGCAATTACAAAGTGAATAAACGAAATTAAAAATATGAGAACATGCGTGTAATTTTAACTATATAGTATTGAAATTAAAAATTTAATAGTTAATGTTTACATAATGAATGATAATTAGATTTCATTGCATTAAATTATATAAATTTGTACTTTAAATAAATTGTAATAAATATTTCAATGCATTGTAATGTTTTTAACCGGCTAATACCTTTTTCCGATGAACACGCATTGCCGTTGACATCATAGGTCAAACACTTACGTGTCGACAACCTCGGCCTTCCGTATTCGTCGTGGAATGCAATTGCGGGCGTGTTTTCGAAAGGCCACTGGGAAATCGAAGCCGAAAGAATCTGTGGCGAGGTCGTGACCTACTAAAGCTGACCCATCGAAAGCGGAGGGAACCGATGTGAAAGGGGTGGCCGTTAGATCGACTGAACTGGATTCTAGTAAGTTTTACAACCCAGGGTTATAGCCCTCTACGAGCCCGTTGCTGAATCGCAATGTGTACACGAACATGAAGCCAGAATCTCCTGCCACCCTCAAACTAGAGGGATATAACGTCGCTGGTAGTAGGGAACTATACTATTCTTGTGATAGCAGCAACGTCACTGACTCTTCGTTTCACCCACCTATAATAGTTCGTACCCCTAACCACCCATACTACTTCCTCCCTCCATTGCTTCCTTTGACCTCCACCTTCTCCTAGCCAACCTCCAGTCAGCATGCTTGAATCGTAGTAGTATACCAGCAGCAACCATGAATGGGGACGACGTGGCTGTCTCTCTCTCTCTCTCTCTCTCTCTCTCTCTTTTTCTCGGCTTGGTTCAATGTCACTGAAAGCTCAAGGATTCCACACATCGCTGTCTTTTCGAGGCGCTGGCCACGTGAACCGCGGAGAACAGACATCTGGATGACTTTGTTTGTTTTCAAAGCTTCGATCTTAAAATTTATATCCGAACTTATTGCGAAATGAAAGAAAGCTACGGTTCTTACGGTTAAACGTATGACGTAGAATGTTTATAAAGAATTTGGGGATATACCGATTGGAAACTGATTAATATACATGATAACTCGAGTATCTTAGTAGGTTAGCATAAATACGTTCGCATTTTTTATTTTTAGCGACTGATATTTTCAATTTTAACCATTATGTTAATAATGAAATCTAAAATGTAGTTGTTTAAGAACGAAACACCTGGTTTTACTGCTAATTATCACATCACAATAATACACATGTTATGATGTAATCATGTATTGTCATATATAACGTATAGAAGGTATATTAATAAATGGTATTTTTCAGGATCAATTCTTTTAGCTATTCTTACGTTTATTAGGAAAAAATTCGGTTTGACTGTAGATTTAGGACAGGACGAACACCCTACAATATTTTATTGCACATTTTCGGCGTAACAATTGCCAGTGAAATATTAAGAAATTCTCCGCAGGGCAATTCAATTATAGCGTGTCAGAGAGAAAACCCAAACTGGCCACGTACCAAGAAACTAGGGCAAGAGGGCTAGACAAAAGGGCATTGTGGTGGATCTCCTCTCCTGGTAAGGGAACCGCCAGCACCCTAAACAACGGCCGCGGAAAGTGAAGGAGAAGAGATTAACGAATTCGGGGGCACCTCGGTATTTTTACGGTCGATTACAATCGCTTTTGTCTCGTCGTTCGCCCTCGGCCAGAAAACGAACACGAGTAAAGAAGACAACAGATTGGGACCTGAGATAAGCTTTCCTTTTCTACGGTCATACGAGTTTGAAAGATGTTTTCGCCCTGTAATTACATTTCCCACTTATTACAATGACGTACCGATAAACGAGTAAAATATTTTCAAATTAACACGACAACATTGTAATATATATTTAAATAGAGACAATTTCTGTCAACTTACGTTGAAATTAATACAAGTTTAGAGTTTTATACAAGAATCAAAATGCATTAAAATAGAAAAAACGTTTAATAAAATGTCCAAGTTTTAAAGTACTTTACTATTGAAATGATTCTATTTATGATATGCATTACTTGCCTAAATACCGAAAGAAATGATAAAATTATTATTTTATTAGATTTTTTGTACTCAAAGTTTCATATTTTCACTTTTTTTCATGATAAAGCTTTGCGAAAATATTAACAATAAATATGGGGTGTTAGGCAACATATAATGACTATGATGGGTGTTTATAACATATGAAAGTTTACAAACATGAAATGTATAAAATACAGGAAGCAAAGTATTATTTTTGTTTAGGTCAAAGAAGAAAATATTGTATAAAAATATGCAGTATAAAAGTGTACAATTCAATAATGACGCAGATCGTGCGTTTAGAATCGTTACACTGTTAGAAACGATTGAGTAAAGGGGTCTCCGTAATATGATTGTTTATTTTTCCCAAAATATAATTGTTTATTTCGGTTTCCTCGTCATTTCTCCCTTCTTTTACTTCCTCGTATATCCATACGTTACGCTCCCTTATATTTTCAACGTACAGCGACCGAGCACCGGTAAACAAGCCGCGAGAGCAATCGAAGGTTTAAATATGCTATCTAGGGAACGAAAAGCACGAAGACAAAGGGCTACGTGAATTTTCACACGCTCCAGGAGCAAGAAGATGAAAAAAAAAAGAAAAAAAGGACAGATTTGACGTGGTCGTTCGCTACGACACGACTGGTCATCACCTGGTCAAAAGAATGAGACTCGGTACGATGTCGGTACATTATTGCATAAATTAATTCGCCACCCTCCTGTGACCCTTCTTTTAACGTGTCCCCTCTGTACTGAAAGACTTAAGAAGAAACCGTGGCAGCTGATGGGAGTTCCTATGGTGTCGTATCAATGGGGCCAAGCACTGATGCATCACGTTGACCATAGTCCGTACCAAACGATTACGACCAGCTTAATTATTCTTCTTGCGAGTGTTCTATTGTTATGGTAATACGAATCCAAGAAGACAGGACGAAGAGATATACTGGAAGGCATACAAACTGGTCCAATGTTTTATTAAAATTGTTCGTGTCTTCCGTTCGAAACAATCTAACAATTCGAAACAATCAACAGCAAAATTTAATTTCTTCACCAATAATTAAAGATCGAGTATTGTAATATATTTTAATTACAAATTTAATAAATATCGTTCATACGGAATGTAAATTATAATTTAAAACCAAATAACTATCGTGACACTAAAATTATTCAGTTCATCTTTTACAAATAAATAAATGTTTAAGTTCAGTTTGTATCGATTCTTAAACAATCTTGGTAGAACGTTTCTTTAACAATGATACAACTATTTGAGTGCAAGCAATTCACATGACAAGTTAATAAAATATTGCCATCAAACCGTTTCAAAAATAATTTTTATATCTTTCAGCAAGAGAAATACATATAACGCAATAAACAAATTTGATTAATACAGTAAAAATGTAAAAAGTGAGAAAATTTTTTTTTATAATTTCTATCTGTTAGTGTATTTTCTAAGTGTCTGTCATTGTCAGTGCATTGCTATAAATAAAAAAGGCCTCGGTTGTCGACAATTCTACGACGTCTTATTTGGAAAATTCTTATAATACGTGCTAATAGTTGTCATATTTTAAACAATTAAAGTAATGATTGTTAATGCACATTTAAACCAAACAATTAGTGTTTTGGTTACATAAAAAGTTTTCCAATTAATTACTTTTTGGGTTATCGAGGCGCGACTTAAACAATGCATTAGCTGGATAATAAAAATAAAAGAGAGTATTTTGATACTTTTAAATATTCTGACTATAAAGACTAAATAGTTTTGCTTTTACTATATAGTTTCTTCAAATAAAAATCACCTATTTTATATTCTCGTAAAAGACACTTTATTCACCGGAAAGTTTCCAAGTTATTTAAAAGCGTTCTTAATATAAATAATATTGGAAAGCTACTAATTTAATGAATTTATATTTGTAAACGCAAAAGAGGAAAAACTTGCATCGTCTTTTAATGAAACAAAGATCAGCAAATTCTTGAAGATACCTTCGAGAATCTTCTTGAACACACTGAAAAGAAACTCTTGATTTAAGATTGCGGATTGAAGCAAATGGCTTGTTAAAGACGCGACTATATTGAAGATTTTTCTTTGTACTAAGAAGCCTTATGAAATTCTTCAAAAATCTGTTCGTTTATTAGCAATTCAAACAGTAATTGTCATAATACCTGCACGAATTATGGAGAACTTCAATCTATCGTTTTATTAAACTAAAAATATTCTTAAGACAAATAAATAACTTGTAATATATTAAAACTTGCTTTCTTTTTTGTGAAACTTTTCACCATAAACATGATATTAATTTTTTTTTTAATAAGAATGAAGAAAAATAACTTATTGTTACAAACAAATGTGCTAAATTTATTTATTGTTTCTACTATTTATATAACTGAAATCGTGTTCTTAACAATAAGTAAAATTAATGTGAAATTTTGTACGGTTCAGGAGCACGATTTTCAATTGAAATTAAAGCTATACTATGAATGTCATTATCATGTTTATACACGATTATCCAATAAAAATAAGCACTCATTTAAATACATTTCAAAGATTTTCAAGATTAACGTATCCTTTTTTAAAACCATATTTTGCTTAATGAAAATACGAATATAAAGAACTTGAGTTCAATCTTATTGATTTTGGAAAAAATTCAAGATCATCTTAACTTTTCAGAAAAAAACTAAGATTTAATAACATCAAATACTATCCATTCGATGAATTTTTTTAAATGCTATACATTTTATTAAAAATGAAGGATACTCACTTTTAGAATTTGGAGTAAATCTTAATTTATAGATAAATTGTTGCCAAGGAAGAAGTTTGAAACTTGTTTTCTAAATTATTAATAGACCTAATTTTAATTCTAAGGGATAACTATTCAACAAACACGTATAAAGGATTGTCTATTTGCTTGAGCGATGAGAATATCAGCCGAGTGTTTCTAATATGAATAAAGATCTAACAATTAACAAAAATAATATTTCATTGTCGTTTTGTTATTAAACAATCACTCGAATGTTGACATAATGGTTCAATTTTTAATAAAAAAAATCTGTTAGTTTTACGCAGAACATGAGAGAATAAAACAGCATTTATTTCGTCGGCGACAATAATAAAGGTCAAGAGAGAATTGAAATTTTCGAGGATTAAATTCAGATTTTATATTAGTCCCATAGTTCCATTTAGAAACGTTAGGTATATCGAAGAACTCTGCAAAAACTATAAAATAAAAAAGTGAAAAAAGAAACTTCCGTCGTGTGAATATGCATTCTTAGGCTGTCCCTTCTCTCATCAATTAATTCTTGTAGGGGACAGGAACCCACTGAGATGTTCCCTTTCGTTCTAGAATGCGTCTCTTATTCCTTTTCGGCGCTTTCAGAACAGTTCGAATACTGTTTCTCACGGTGGCTAGAAGGGAACGTCCATCAGGTAGGGCCAATTGTGTCGTTCTTGTCGATTAGCTTGGGAGTTTTCCGAAAATTTGGGATCTGCATTATGCTTCCTTTCCTCTCGTGAATATCGAGCTTCTCTTTTGTATCGTTTTATCTGCGTCCCCTTTATGCACTTTTGCTAGACACCTGCGGTGAGCTCCGGTGCTCGTCGAATCATCGTAATTTGAGATTCCGCTGGATTTTCACTGTTCATGCTCCCGAGAGTAAACTTTGTGACACTCGAATCCGACGCGAATGCAAATGTAATGGAACAGGACCATAGATATTTGCCGTGTCTCCGGTTCCAAATAGAAAATTCTGTTTTCCTCAATTTTCCTTCTCTTTTCAATCTGTATTGAAATACCTTACGGGAAAATCTACGAAACTGCGGAATAGAAATAGCAGAAATAAGAATGAATTTTATAGACATAAAAAGGCTTTAAATTAAACTTGAATAAATATACATAATGATTGTATCGTTTGTCGTTTACCATTTTTAATCTCCTCTTAATTTGTAATATTCTTTTTCATTTTTCATTTTAAATTACACTCGACGAATTTTCAAACGTTTAACATTTAGCCTAATTTTTTCAAGTTTTATACAGGATTTACCGACATTTTTAAATATAAAAAATGGTTATCTTTTTACTGTTCTAAGGAGAAACATAACTCAATTATTGCAATTAGACACTAAATATTACACATGTTTTATAATATACGATGATTACACTGAATGAATATTAATAACTTTGTTCTGTATGTAAAGGAATCTAATATGTAATTTGTGTTTTTTATGTTTCGCATAATTTTAGTATAATTTATTCATAGTCATACATACGTTTATCAGACTTGTTTCATCAAAAAAAGAAGTACTTATTAAACATGCAAATGACTCGGTATTAATTTTAAGCTTAAATAATTGTTTTAAAACTATTATTAGAATACTTTTAAAAATAATAAAATCATTTTAAAACGGTAGCCAAATAAATAATTCCATAATTTTTTATTTCTGTTCCTATTAAATTTGAATTAATTGAAAAAAGTGTTTTTCATTTTGACGTATCTAAACCCTACAAACGTCTAAAGTCTAGCGATGATATTTCGGAAAAGGGGGGTGTCATTTACTAAAATTTACAAAAGATATTGCCCCCCCCCCCCCCCCATTTGAAACAATTCGAATTCGTGAACGACGATAATAATCTCAGTTGAGAACCGTCAAAGACGCGATCCCGGCGAAGTCACTGTGCACACGTATCCAGCCTTTAAAACGCGTGAATTTATTGGAAATCGTAGGATTTCTGGACCACAAAGCGGGACAGCGAGGCTGTGCAAAGAGGAAAGTGATCCATCTTTGGTATTCATTCGGCGAAAGAATGAGCTGTGGGAGAAGGTTAGGCTGTTCTGGAGGAGGGTGGACAAGGGATGCTGTCGGCGGTAATAAAGAGTGGAGATATAGAAAAAGAGAGAGAAAAGAGAGATGGGGTAAAAATGAAACGGAAGGCTCGAGAACATAGGACACGTTTCGAAAGAACAGTTGAGAACAGTTGAATCGAAGTAGGTGTCAACCCCTGTCCACTAAGATTTTCGTGGGTTGGAATTTTGTTTTACGTTACAACGGAACGTTGGATCACGGACAAGCATAATGAGTGACCGGTGGATGCATTGTCATACTAATCTCGCCGTGAGGATCATCGAGATGCTCCTCTCCCTATAGTTCAGCGGGAATAAAGGACCAAGGATCTTAAATGAACAAAGAGACCAGTTTCCCTTGGACCCGGATGCCTTCGGTTAAACACTGATTTCTATATGCTATGATTTAAAAGGTAACATTATTAAAAGTGGACGTTAACGTTAATGCGTTTATGATTAAACAGAATAACTATACTTTTAACAAACTGCTGATGCGTTCGGTAGACAATTCTTTTCATATTTATTTCTGTCATTGCTGTTACACCATAAGTTTTTCTGTATAATACGACAAAGAAATTGAAGAATTCAATTTTTCTCATTCGTTAGCTGTGTTTATATTTTTAAACATGTAATAGATATTTGTGACTAATTGAATTTTTCAGAAGCAATAAATTATTGTTACGAAGCCTTTTAAACACTTGTGTCGATAATAATAATTTAAATTATGGTACTAACGACTAAATAAAGGAGAGAACTTATTGTTAGTAGATAAATAAAAATAATTCAATAGTGTAACTACTACCGATTGAGTAGTTGAACTCAATAATTGATAAATACTAATATCCAAGAACAAAAGATTTCTTATCCTTTCATTTAAAAGAAAAATTTTCAGTAAAAGACAACTGTCTCTAATTTGCTTGCATTTTTATTAATATTTTTATCTAAACATTTTTTAAATAATATTTCAACCTGTATTACTCACATTTATCACAAATATGTGTACATATTATCTCTGTATCTTCAGTTCCGAGAAATATCTTCGCGTAATTTTGCTAGGTACCCTTATAGGATTAGCGTGGATCCTATAGACGTCGTAATTGCTTGAAGGATTAAAAACAGAGCGGGGTATGGGTGCGATTAGACGAAGGAAACAGTGATCGGTAATTCAGTGTAGCTTTCGTGAAATGTGTGGTTACACGAAGTCGATAAGAATCTCCTGAACAAATACTCTCCATTGGCCGAGTACTGGCGAGAACCAGGCTTCGCCTTGTTCGGGCCAAACAAAAGCAGGGACGTGTCTTGGTTTCGTGTTAAAAATCTTAGATATCACGAACGCGGTCTCGGAACTTCGTCTCGAAATCGGAATCCTACGAAGATAAATTAGAATCGACGGAATGAAAACTCAGGACTGTTGGCATCGAACGATTAACGCGCGTCACAGCTCGGCAACGCCCTTCTTTTTCTCTCTCTCTCTCTCTCTCTCTACAGTTTCGAAGATGTCCCTGGCCGTGACTCGTATTCTGAAATTTGAGGTGACGAATGAATGCGAGAAATTCTTTTTAACACCGATCAGTTTCGGTCAGGTGAGGAGATTTCCGTCTCCTCAAAAACCTCGAGCCGATCAGGGACGTGTTCGCGCTTCGATGTGCCCCGAATCTACGGTTTCGTTTGAAGAAATTTAAGAAGTTAAATATTTAGCTCCACTTTTCTGAATTAAAAATACTTAACTGTACTTCTTTTGTTTTTTTAACCGACATTACTTATAAGCAATCGTAAAGGTATCGGCAAAATAAAAAATAAAGGAGCTATTAAAGGAAATTCGATATTGCTGATGAGAGAGAAAGGTATAGCTGCGCAGAGATGATTTAATTAAGACGATGAAATTTGTGAAACAAATACACAATTAGAGAAATGTGACTGACGGTCGCGGCGTGGTACCGGCTCGAATGTATACGACCCTGACCCCTTCTGCACCCACTCGTGCAGGTAAACTCCTACGAAGGTGAAGCCAGGTGTGCGAACCTCGAAGGGTAGCGAGTCGGTATTTCTTTCTCTTGTGGCCCTCATTGTTATATAGTTTATGTAGGCCCGACCCGACTGGTCGCTAAACTATTTGTTTACTAATGACGAATTGTCCTGTTCCCGAGGTCCTTCGATGGAAGCCATCTCCCCTCCTCTTCTCACCCTCGCCTCGACAATTTTCCCTTTTCGCATATTCTCTGTTCGTGTATACTTCCTCCGGTTCCCCGCCGCCCTCGTCACCTCGCATCCGTTTCGGCTTTGCGTTTCGAGTCCCCGAGGATTCGAATCTTGAAAAGTGGATGCGGAACAACAGTTGAATCGGCTTATGAAAAGACCAGATAAATATATGCTTTCCCTAGTTTCGGAAGAAACGTATTATTTCTCGTAGCCCTTGATCCGAATATTTCAAGTATTTTCTGGCGGGTCAAGTGGGCCTTACGTGGGCTCGTATTCTGAACGAATAAAGATTTTCAATATTTTGTTTCTTGTAGGAGTAACTCTAATTAAGAACGTTATTATATAGAAATATTACATCCCTGCATCTTTTAATAAATTCAAAACTGAGAATCGATAACAGCTGTGAAGAAATACAAATCGTGTTCTTTTCTCTTTGTTTGACTAAACTAATTACTTCTTTTAAGAATTCATTATTAACATATTCACGACCGCTGACGTGGTGAATTCACGTCATTTCAAATTGTATTCAAATTTTTATCTTCGTCCTAATGATACAAATTGGCGGCAACCAGCTCCAGAATTTCATTATTTTCGCCAGTATTCGGTATTAGAAACGTAAAAAATGTGGGGTATTACTGTTATGAAATTCGTAAATTATAACTCATTATAGCACAAACTATCACGTTTAAGGCATCGTTCAAACGCAACTTGTTAAGATTAAGATAAGTAAATTATGTTTTTGTTTAAAATCTACAAAATAATATAATGAAAATTATAATTCATAAGTGAAACTCGACTGTTAATTGCTCATTACGCCTTATATACCGGCATGACTTCAAATATGAGCGCAGTTATTTATGATCACCTGGAGTTACAAACGCCCGAGGTATATTAATCCTGATGCTCTGGGAAAATGGCACAACAAATAAACCAGAGAGGACAGTGTTGCACGCGTAATTAGAGCCACGTAATTACAGTGCATCACCGTGGTAAACGGTTCGTAACATTGAAACGCACAAAACATCGATACCGCCATTAAGTTGTTCTGTGATATGAAGGGAAAAAGGCAACCGGAACGTGGGAACATTACGATCAGAGATCCTGCTAATATTACAATCTCGAGAACAGAAGATTAAGAAACTTCTTCCCTGTGGTCCGGTTCTGAAGAATTTGCGTGGCTCGTCTAGCGAGTTACTTGAATTTTTCATTTGCCTCAAACTAGAAACGTTTTAAATGTAATGGAATTACGATATCACTAAATTTTTTTCTATACGACGAATTTTTCACTGTACTGTTACATATTGCATTGCTGATTGATATTTTTTCAGAAAACAAAAGTGTATCTAAATATTACATGGATTAATATTAATTTGTATATATAATACAATACGACAATATAAAAATTATTTAAAGTTTGAGACTTAACCCGTTGATATTAATTTGGTATCTTGTTAAAGGCACGACTTACACCGGAGAACTTAAAATGGTTCCTTTCTAATTGCTAGCATTGATGATACATTTCGATTCCAAGTTATTTTTCCACGAAAGCTCGCATGATTGATTATGATAATTGCTTCTCGCATTTTGCATAAGGAAAATGAAAGGCAAAACTAAGGATTCTGGATGTAAGGACGATTCTTAGTCACTTTCGCGTGAGTTTACCGAAGGAGAGGAGGTAAGAGGTTCTGACGGAGTTTGAGTCCTTAGGCTAGCCGCGGATCATCCGTCCAACCAATCCGAGCTAATTGGCCTCCATAGGTAATTACGCGCAATTAGGAGTAGGCCAACCGGTCGTCCCATCCTTCTTGTCCCTTCTCCCGCTAGCTTGCTCTTTTGCTCTCCCCTGTGCCAACTATTCGCAACAAGAAAACACACATTGAAACGATAGATTGGAGGAAGCGAGATGATCTGAAGCGGTTAAGACCTTCAGGGGGATAGAGAAGGTTGTAAAGAGACAAAGAGGGAGCCTGGTCACGGCCAGAAGAGCAGGGAAAATAGAGGAGGAACTGAAATCGCCGCCAGGTACACAAATTATCTGGCGACGACGAAACAACGGAAAAGCAATTAAATAATGCTACGTCGCCACATAGTAGTATTCCCTACCACTCTCTATTCTATATCGGGTGTCCCGAACAGAATGGCTCAACTTTCTTCTCAATTATCCTTACAGCATAAGAAACGTTTCAATGAAGATTAATTATTCAAACTAAACGTAACGGTAAGAAATATTACCAGCGGTAGATACGCGGTGATCAAACGAATAGAAGATACCTTGTATCTTTTTATAACAAGAAATTTGATGGCATAAATAATGTGAATGTAGCAAAATTTACATTTATAACATTTTCTTCTATTTTTAATAATATTATTTTGCAATGTAAAAATAACTTAATGTCACTGATATTGTTGTTTAAATATTAAATGTGTCAAAATATAAGTAAATAAATAACACTGACAAATGTTCACGAAAGGATTATCGCATTTTACAAGATGTTAATGAAAGTAAATTGTAAAATACTTTTGAAACATTTTGAGCAGTAGAAATTGAATGAACAGAGCACCCGTTAGAATACGCCAAAGCTGTGTTTTAAGACATTATATGTAGTGGTGATTGGTGGCGTTGCATTAGAGCAACCCGACTCATTACCGCTGGCACAATTAAGGCCCAATTTCGGGACATAATGGCCGCCAATCTGACCGTACAAAAAGCCCGCGGTTCTTCCGTTCGGAGGAGTTAGAATCGTGCAGACGTCCTTTACTTAATAACCAACCAAATTCTCGGCCCAGACTTTCTAGTCTCTACGAATTTAATCCCCGGTTTACCTGAGTTAGAATCCTTTTCGGTGAAGACGGTGCCCGTGAACTTTCACCTCGAAACAATGGCATCGATGTCGCCGTGGTCGAAGATCGACACGACGCTGCGTGAAGCTGTACGAAATGGGACGAAATGGGACGAAATGGGACGAAATGAACGCGAGTCGCTGTTAATTTATGGGAAACGCTTAATCGCTAAAAGAATGTTTGCCCCGCATTTATTTTCGCATTAGCGTTGATATCGTAAATACGCTTCATTCTCGGATAGCAGATGGCGTGATAGCCATGCTTAGGCAGTAAAATTACATTTTGTATTTTGTTTTCCTTTTAAATTATACTAGTGCATAATAAAATTATTACATCATTTTTAGAGGTATATTGTAAACGGTTACAACATATTGTACTATATTTATTATGATATAGCATATTACAGAAGTCCATAGCTACTACACAGCTTTTTAAATAGTTAATTTAAAAAAGAAATTATCAGCTATTGTCAGCTTTATTTTAAAATCATGGTTCAGAATAGAGAAGGGTTAGACGAGAACAATCAGAAAGATTCTTAGCTTGATATAGTTGAACCTTGATAACAAAAGGAACAAAGAGCAGTATTTTTGTCAAGCCAAGAAAGGGAAACAAATACAAATGATGTGTTTAATTGATATACTTAACCCCTCGTCCTACAATATCGTGTCACACTCGTGACGCACCCCGTGTTTCGAATGTGACCTCTTTCCTTTATACTTTGATTAAAATTCAATTTTAAATTTAATTCTAATTGCAGTTTACATAGTCAGAGCTTGTCAAGTTTGAAGTATACGTAATATTTCAATTTCCATCATTTGTTTTTAAATTGAAGTGGTATATATTTAGCTCATTGTGTCTCCCGCTTAAACATTTTGAACAACACATTGTCTTTATTTATTTGGGTCAAATTATTTTTAAGAATTATTTTGCTGTTCATCCCTGTTTTAAAATATTCCAACTTGTTCTTCGATTTTCTCATTAATACCAGGAACAAAAACAAGATATTGGTAGAATATGTTACATTTTGTTATCCAATTTAAGTAACAAAAATGTTCCATTTTCGTCCAACAAAGAATGGCGTTCTCTTAAAAAAAAGTTAATATAACTTTCGACAAAAATATTATTTCTAGAAATAATTGCAAACGAAATTTTTCACAAGGTTTCGTTAATGAACACACAGATTAAGATCTTAAGATCTTCAGCAAAAAGCGAAAGCATTCATATTCATACCCCTTGAATTAATTACTGATTCGACACGAATGATAGTGTCTGTATAAGGTGCTGGATACTATCTTTTCTAAATCGTTTAAACCCATTATTACATGTGTTTAAAAAGATAACGATCTTAGACGTGTAACTTATGTTATATGTATACTATGAATGTTCGTGCAAACACATATTTTCCCCTTTGAATCCAAGTGATATTTTATATTTAATATCTAACACATTTTATATGTTCTAAATGCGTTATATTAATTTTGTGCAACATAGGGATTAGTTATGTCTTGAAGTAAAAAAATATAAAAAAACTTCTATATACTTCTGCAATGCTAGGTTGATAAAAGTTCACTTGAATTGAGTTTACCCCTTTTCCGAGAAACAACCTTATTCACATAGTTGTGATTATTGTATCTCTTTTAATACTTGACGATATGTTCGCTTAAAAGAACCAGACATCATAGTTCATAATTCCTAACAATTCATAATTTCAAACGTCTAATAGGAATATTTTCAACCAAGGAATTCTTAATTATATAACATCACATTAATTAACTAACATCTCGTGGTATTTTATCCAGAAAAATACAGTTAGCAATTGAGGGGGCACGAATACTTATACGATCCCCTGCAAGGCTTGGTCTCAAACGATACTTGAGCCATTTCCCGAGTGTTGGGGAGAGAATCGACGTAATGTTACCATAATATTTAGAGATTTCATGGGGAAAAATGTAAAAAGCACGCGATACGCGAAACGTAAATTCCTTTCGACGACGTTCGAACTAAATTCAATTGGCGAACGAATCGGTAGCATTGGCGACCAGATATTCGAAAACTAGAGAGCTCGGGGAAACTGCCACGCAGCCATGAATCGGACAATGGTGGACAATAGGATCGCATCCGATTTTTGCATGCCAATTTCGCACCCGGTATTGTGCCGTAGACAATGTGCCAATAATTACGCTAAACGGCGACCATTCATACGCCCATTCGGCCGGATTCAAACCGCCTTTCCGTATCCATTATCGTCGCGCGGCGCAAATAATCGCTCCGATGCGCGCCGGTTCCAGTATTTTTCAAATGTGTCCTGCAGGTGGCATCGATTTTCGATCGATAGTTTTAAGTATGTTTCATTTGATAAATGCTCACGGAACATTTCGTTATGCAGAATTGTCATATTACCGCAGACACAACTACGCTTGGTTGTAATGTTAAAAGACGTAGAGTAATGCGTATACATATCATCCCCCTATGTTTCCAGTTTTTAATAAATAGAACGTTCTAGCATAAAGTTTTCCAATTTTTTATTTGATGCATTGTCGTATCATTTAATAACCACATTTAGTATTTAATGTAGTGTAATTCTTTAGACTGGTGCATCAATCATATCTAACTATTTATTGCTTAGTAATTAATCCTTCATTGTCTCAGTCAGTTATAATTAAAGTTAAACTTAAAATTCAATTATCCGAGCCAGTAAACGTTAACCTATTATTTGAATAAAAAGATAATGAATTCATGCAATGAATGTCACATGAATGATCAGAGCTGATAACCTAGCGATACTTAGAAGAATCTCGATTAAAATACATCTATGTGCAATTTTTTATACAATATTTTTTTTATATTATGCGCAATACTTCTAGAGCCCCAAGCAAAAGAAAAGAATTTAATTATTATTGCTACAAGTTGACCGATATTCTGCAATTCCGGGGCGATAGGCGTCATTATGAATTACTATAACCGTTATCATAATCATAATCATGATCGTGATCACAGTCATAATCATTATCTATTGATTTTTATATTTAATTATAAAAAGTATTATTAGTCTTCTTAATTTTAGTACTGATAATTACAAAAAATCTAGTTCGCATCTTCGTTAACTACAAAATTCTGTTTCTTCTATTTCCAAGATTTACTGAACTATTTCTAATTTTACACCGGTAGTTCTAAACACATACTTATTTTTCGTATTCCATCCTACATATAATACAAGCTAAAGTTCTTTTGATTACGTGGATAAAATTTGAAATGAAATGTTACGGTAAATGTGATTAATTCGATGATTATGTGTAATTGCTGGTTATTATGTATAATCACCACTAGGTTTGGTAAATGTGATGAACTTACAATGAAAAATTCAATAAACAGCTATTTTGAGTCACATGGATGTAGTCTGAACGAAATTTGAATAAGGGACTGACATGTCTCGTCAAATGAAAGACCTAAGTAGAGAAAATAATTGTATCATTAGAACTCATACAAAACAGTTACATTTTTCAAAAAACATTTTCCCAAATAACGTTTATTACTATTACTACAAATTATTCAATATTTGAAGTTAAATTTAGACATGTTAGACTAAACTCGCCGGTTAATTCGATAAATATTCAAGAATTCATCAGATTTACCAAACCTAGTGGTGATTCTAAATAATCACCGGATTAATCACATTTACCGTAACACATACATCAAGTAAAGAATGAAAAGCGTTACGTATTTCGCTATGCTGATAGAAAATGTATTAATTTTGTCGATAATGGTAACCGTAATATTACGTTAAACAAATCTAGCAAAGGAAACGGCGGTATTACGTAACAAGCGGCAGACGAATTTCCATCAGAACTGGCTCGCCATGACTATCGTACCGTTCCGAGCGCGTATATGTAGAGTAGCGGCCGGGCATGCGTTTGAAAAAGAGCGGAAGAGACTCGGCACGGCGTGCAAATCGGATTTCCTTTCGTTAGAATCGCTTGCTCTTCACAGTTCGTTCAACGATAGCTTCTTCTCGCTCTCGCATCTCGTTATGCGCGTCTCATAGAGGAAAGTCCACAAAAGAGAGACAGCGTAGCCTGTTTACCGTGCCGTGGCAAAAGGAGAAAGAGGGATAATGATTAGAGGGTGGAAGGGGTGGGGGGGTACATCCCCCTGTTACTTTTAGAAAGAAGGGGCCAGAGGTGTGAGCCACGGTACAGGGCTAAACCGCTCGTTTATTATGCATCGAAATGCCAGCAACGATGCCACGCGAGTGGACAGGACGTTGTAAACGCTCCGCAAAAATGAAGTAACGGCCGGCGCTGCTCTGAGTGATTCCGCGTCGCTCCGGGCTACAACGCGCTGAAGGGGCCTCCTTCGTTTTCCTCTTTGCTCCGAACCACCGATCCTTTTTCTTTTCTCGCCGACCCTTCTTCGATACCTATTACGAATCCTATCGATTATTTCGCGGCGGATCGTTCGGACGTTTCTTCTTCCTTGTTTGCAAATTCTTTGCGATCCGGATACTTGTAACCACGACTGCTGACTCCAAGTCAGTCGAATCGAGTAAAATAATTCGACAAATAAAGCTAATTGTAAACAGTACTTGACAAACTTTTTTCTTAGCTTTTCTTACACAAAATTTGTTAATTTATTATAAAATATAGAAACCACACAAAACACTTTTTCTATATACTGTAACTATATAATATAAAATCTTGTTTATTTCTAATAAGAATGATAACAAAATAATTCAACGTTAAAACAGAAAACCTTATTCTGACAAATTTAAACGCAATTATTTCCAAAATGTTTCCGTTACAGAATTTCGGAGAAAAAGAACAATGGTCAAATTTGACCAAGGTTGTTGTAAATACTATGATAACATCACTTCGTTAAAACTTCAAACAATTTTCCGAATAAACAACTTCATATTTATATTCATGGAATATGTTTTTTCGTCATCATCAACTGATTACTACGCAATCGATGGTAAGATGCATCGATTACCGAGTGATACGTATGCAAACGTTTTAGTAGCACAATGCGGTCTACACCCATTCTCAGGGAAAGATAAGTCAACGTATGCGCATACCTGCATAGGTGTGTCGCTACGATGGATAATTACTTCGATTGTTAAGTCAAATAATTGCTGGCCCCAACAAAGAACGGTACCATTAATTAATCACTGACTCACCGCTCCGGAATTAGAACCACGATCCTCATCCTCTGTGTCCCTGCTGGTTACATTTTCATCGAAAATCTGAAACAGATAAAATCATTTTATAGTGAATTTTATTTAAGCCCCAAAAAAAATATATCAAGGTATGCACCCCATGCAATAAAAAAAAACACGTTCAAATGTAATTGAATTTAACTTGTTCTATTCGAATAAATAAATTCAAAGCAAACAAACCGTTTAGAGCGTATAAAGTTCACTAAATGCAAATTAAAATAGCACTTTCAATTACCTAGAGAGAGAAAATATTTGTATAAAGACTCAGTTTATTCGTCACCAATTAAGGGTAGATCAATTTAGATTAAAAATTTCTTTTTTTTTATTTCTAGGAATTAATGTTCCAAAAATTTCGGGGTTTGAATAAAATTTAAAGAACATAATTTGAAATCTTCTTCATATATTTATATTTTTAGCCCATCACTACCCGTAACGCTAAATGATACTAACTAAAATTAATTAAGCCTAAACACAAATAATTTTATTAATTATCTCTTACTCATATGCATTTAGGATAGTTTTTAACCATACGTATGTACATATATATATAAAACTATGTAAGTTAGGTACTTAATAATACATCAGTTTAATAGCTCACGGTCCGTGTATCTCAATATCAATCTTTTATTATAAGCAGAAACTGAGGACACGTAATGCAACGAAAATAAACCAAGATATATGTTATCTAAAATTGTTGAAAAAACATGTTTTCGTGCACCTTTAAAAAGCTGCGAAAAGTCGTCAGCAAATTGTTATATAATTATGTACTCTATACATATGTGTATTGATATCAGATATTAATTAAATGATTTAAAAATTACAAAGGCACATAAATGCAAAAAAGATATAATATAAACGTAATTTTTTATAACAATAAACTTGTTAATAGCAACGACTGGACTAGAAACAACAATAATTATCATAAAGACGTTTTTGCAACTTTTGCTTAAGAAGTGTCATGGTGTCTCTAACTATTTCGAAGGGAAAAAAAACACTAAAAGGACGATTTTCACCCTCTTAGATTGAAGACAAGCTACGAAAAATTCGGGAGCTCCCGTTGTTATAAAATAAAATATTTGCATGTGGTTTTAGTTTAATGGCCAGGGACTGGTTAGATTGTTAACTCATGGCCACTTGTGCTTTATTTTGGATCTTCAGCACTAATGGGATAACATGATCGTCCCGGATGACCAGATCAAGTTCGTACTAGTTTAATAATTAGGTATAAGGTACTAATAATAAGACGTGTAAGTTATGTATGACAACATTATTTTTAATAGATACATGACACCTATCGCTAAATCATGGCCATGGTCTTAGAAAGGTCATCAGAATCACCAGACCAGAATCTTATCAAAAGCCTTTGGAACCAATTAAAAAGAGAAGCTACCAGTTCTAAAGAAACACGTTCAAACTCATCTTTATTATGAGAATATGAAGACAGTGGAATGAAATAAGACATTGAACGATAGAAAGAAATTGGTAAGCATTAACGTCACGGGTGGACACAATATATTAAATCCAACATTACACTAATTGTCTAATTAGTGTTCTAATAAAAATTCTTTTCCGTACACTCTGTATTTTTTTAAGGCTTCATCAACCTTATGGATTACTAGTAACCACGATGGCAATTGTTGAGCGCAATTAAATGTAAATGAAATATACTTATATATATCTTTGGGGTAACCTTTACCCAGTCAAGATTATTTAAGATTTTATGCAGGTCTGAAAGAAAATTTATTTTTTCCTGATATTTGTTTAACTCAGATACTTATTTCTCAGGTACCCCCTACCAGTAGATCTGTATACAGTAACACTGTATCTTTGTTTATTAACCGAATGGTTTAAATCGTACGTCAAATACATTTTCAAAAATTTGTAATTACACTTTGATTATATAAAATATACAACAAAGAGAAATATTTGATTAATTTCCTGAATCGCTGAAGAAAATCGTATCACCAAATTAGTGTCACCTTGGTCAGGAAAGAATTAATTTGTTATAACCTTTTATATTCTGATTGGACCGATCAGTCAAGGTACTATTATTCGTTTATTTATTATTAGGTTGTAATAATAATTAAAGGAGGATCTGTGATGTGAATCATTTGCGACCGACAACATTAGCTATCGGTGCAAATTGAATCCTGTGAAGCTTCAAGAGATTGTAACGCATCAGCATCATTAATAAACAAATTCATTAAACGTTATCGGGTAAATAAGAAGGAAATCCCTAATTGCATCAATCTAATCGTATGCGCGTAAAGTGGAATAACTCGAGTCTAATTATCTTTAGTATCGGTCGCTAAGAACGATATTAATTTCCTCCCCGTAGTAAAAGATTCATCAAGACTAAACTTGACCACTAAGATCTTTTTTTCTTCTTTTTTTCCAAAAAAATAAGGAACTTAGTCTAAACACCCGGTACAATACGTCGACGTACATGTATCGATATAATTCAAGCGGCAGTTGTTCGATGAGCGTATTCTATAATTAGTATCGGAGAAGGAATTTTTATTTTCGTTTAAACTTGAACGTCCTTGCCTGGCAGCTGAGCGTCATGGATTCGTATCCTTTTTCTCCACCTCCGGCGCAGCCATGATCTGGCTTGGCTTGATAATAATTATTATCGTCCGCTTATTTTTTCACCTAGCGCCGTTCTCATCGTCCTGGATCAGCTCGGCTGCGCAGTATCCGCAGACGCTAATTCTTCTCTGGCGGGCAGTTAAAGAAAAAAATAAAAAACAAGGATTATAAATAAATTGACTCGCGGCCACCGCGATATTGTCCGATGAAGTATATCGTTCGACGACCACCTGGCCTTCTCTTTTCTTTTCTTAACTTTCTACTACTTTCGTGAAATTCGAACTAAGGAAAAATTCCAATCTAAGAAAAAGTCCTAGTTGTAACGAGCCATAGGATTGTTTTGAGCCGAATGTTAATTCTATCATAAGTTTCTCTTCGTATCTAATAGTAAAATATTACATAATAATAGGAACCAGAATTGATCGTAATCGAAGCTTTCGTGTACTTCGAAGCATTTTCTATAATTGTTTAATCCCGAAAATATGTCGTTGTAGTAAAGTAAATTACACGTTTTATTATGTTTGATATTAACAAACGCCTCATCGATATCGATTTTAAAGTTAAAACTATGGTAACAGTATTCAAAGTTATCGACACGATTAACTTCGCGTATTTCTTCGTTTTGTAACATTACTTGAAAATAGAAGAGCTCTTTTTTTCGCGAGATTCGTAATTTGCTCGTTCCGTTGCTGCGGTCTCCGTTATTTTTGTATCGGTTCCAGTAATATCGGTACACTTTGAATCGCGATGCTCTGCCTTGGTAACAGACGAGTAGTAGTCTCTTAATAGTTCGAATCGAGTATTTCTGTACGATCAAATTTATAAGTTCTTCGAGAAAAAAAAAAAAACGAGATGTAGGAGTAAAAATTGTACAGCTAAACCTGTTAGCAGTCAGCCAACGAGCTATACGTCCGATGATTATTTTCGGTATTTTTCGCAAACGGCTACGACTAATACCTCGTGACTGGAAATCTCAAAAAGCGGCCATAAATCCAGGTGAATTTTTTTTTTTCACGATTTAGTGACCGCTATTTTTAATTCATCCCGCGTAATTTCGAGAGCTTCAGCCTTGAGTGACTCGATGAGATTCATGCTCCGCTAACCGGCCCGGTCAAAACTATTCTCTATGTATTATACGCGCTCATACATTTTCATTTTGAGGACGTGCGACGAAAATGAAACAACGAACATTCTACGAAACCCCAACGGGCTCGCCTCCGGGAATGAACCACCGGTACGTGTATACGAGAATAGGCTAAAAAGCGAAATAAATGGGGAAGAAAGGTGTAAGAAATGGGAAAAATGATAAGCGGTAATGACTTTTAAATGTACCACTTTACTGGCCCTGCTTCAATTAATCGGATACAAAATGAAATTTCAACATTTAAAGATTCACTGATTCGTCGTCCTTCGTTCGCTTTCTCCACGTATTCCTATCGTCCGTTTCCGCTTTTCTTTCCTTAACGTTTCTCCTGTCCCGTCCTCGTTTCCCTGACTTATTTGCGCTTCCTTGTGTTTGTTTAATCAGACATCGGACTCGGTCTTCATTACTAGCGCTAATTTATCTACCTTGTCGTCCAACTCCTTTCAACTTTCTCACTTGAATTGTCTCCATCTCCTGTATGCAGGAGAAAACAGTGGCGTAACGAAGTAACTGATAGCCTTCATTTCTGTTCAACACGAAACTGAGATGTTTCATTGTCCTCGTTCTCGGTAATTCGACGCAATCCCCTTCGAGCCTGCGTTCTCCGCCTTTTTTTTTGCCAATTTTTTCCTTTTATTTTTGTTTTTAAGTGTCATGTATTTCAGCAATTTATTCGTAATCTTAGGACATTAATCATCGAGCATGACCAATTCGAGTAAAGAGAGAAAATACGATGCAATCAGAGAGGTTCAATTTAAAAGCTCAACGAATCTCTGCCAACGTTCGTGTTAAATCATATTTTGTAATTTTATTTTCCTTACACTTTTGTAATTTACAGTGAAAACTGAAAATGAGCGATGAATGAGCTTAAAGATCGATCTTGGTCAAAGTACAGAGAATTTCTTATAATTGTTGAAACCAAACGTAAGTAAACTATCTTTTACAAGTAATTCATACTAACGCTTTGACTGTCACGTTGCAGCTACTGAAAATTCTATTTGATAGTAATTTTATTTTTGACAATTTTTATATTTCATTTCCACAATATTTTGTTATTTATAATTTCTGATATCTAATGGGAACATTTTCAATCAAACGAACAAAAGAATTTCTACTAATATAAAATTCAAGTGTCACACATATAGGGTAGTCAAAGTGTTAAATAAGTGATTATACGGTTTATATAGCTTTTAATGTTCATCATAGTTTCTCAACAAGTTAACCAAGTTATTTGAAATTCTACATCCCTATCAAATTAATGCCTTTTTGTTATGTGTATCAAAGTCATATCAATGTTTGTAATAATTTTTTTTCTTTAAGATTAAGATTCTAATTTTAAAAACTTTTTTATCAGGAACAAATTGCTTTAAAAAAATTGTTAAATCATTGATTCACTAATTTTCAGTTTTAAGAAACCACCTAAAGCTAACTCCTGCGGATGGCAATGCCCCCGTAAATTGGCGTTGAAGTGGAAGACAGGCACGTGGATTACATGTTTCCTGCAGCAATTGAACGCAAGAATCTGCTTTCAAATATTTACTTTTATGAAGATTGATTGATAAGCTTGGGTCAAAGGAATATTTTTTAATTTCTTCGTTTCAAATTGCTCGGTACACGGTTCCCACACGTTTTGGACTAGTTAAAACGCGAAGGGACTTAAAAAAAAAAACAGGCAGAATTAGTTCGAATACGAAATCCATGGTAACAAATTAATGTGCACGTTAAATTAACTTGACCAACCTTGGAATCGATCAGCGAACCTCGGTAACGCGTTTCAGAGAAGGGACAAAAGAAAGTTCGATGGCGGGATGAGAAGCGTCGTATAGGGGGCTTCTGGATATCGGCGGCAATATTCGTTAAGTCCTGCTAAGACCCTGTATGCGGTGTAGTTCGTTCATTCGGATTACCAAGTCTCTTCCCATCCCTTTCACTCTTTGATTTCCTCCCCCTGGCCTTTCTTATCTTCCTGAACGTGGACTTGTAAGGTGGGAGTAGCCTCCGTTTCTTCATTCTGTCTTTCTTGTCTTCAGCGACAGAATCGAATTCAGAGCTGCCTTTCCACGCCAAAAGATCAGCATGTCAGCAAAGTGTTTGTTTAATTTCTTGGATTTCTCGCTGGCTCTTGGCTTGACCTCTGGTCATTTGATCCGTGGTCATCCGCACGGATTTACATCGATCCAGAAATGTTAAACCCTTTCAGAATATAAATATATAAGTGCATATGCGTAATATTCTTCTGTACAATGTTAACTTTTATTGTAAGATTTATAAGAAAATATTATCGGTACGCTAGAACAGGAAGGAGCATGTCGCTCAGAATACGTTTCATCGTAAATATACGAAAATTGAGGAGCAACATGTTTTTTTTATGTCGCATAAATGAGGCGTTATACATATGAATCAATTTTTATTATAACAGGTATGATGTAAGTACGTTGTCGAAGACAACGCGATTGTCAGGCAACAGTTAACGTCATTTCAGTCGATTCCCATGTAAATAAATACGAGCGAAACCAGCTGTCCGTCACAATGTATAAGTTCCATTGATGAGACAAACAATTACATAAGGGGTGCGTTCGCTGTAGGCCATAGCCTTTCTCTACGTTCCTAAACCAGATCCTTTCGCTTGATCGAGCTTCTCTTTCCGGTAAACAAATGACGAAAGTGTGCACAATTTCAGATCACGCGTAAAAAGGACAACTGTTAAAGCGCTATCAAATTAAAGCAGACTCCTCTTCAGACTTCAACCTAACTCTGGTGCATCGTTAACATTTTTATCACACTTGCACCATTACGTTTACGTGTATATGTCACAAAAAAGGCGCCTTTAATAAAAATCAATAGTTTTATATAAATGTAATAAAATGTCTTATTAAGGAATAATTTAATACTGGATTTCCATTTCGGGTCAATTTAGTCTGAATATAACACGAGGATTCGATACATGAAATTTTGTACATTTTGTATGCATTGTTAATAACGATCGAAGTAGAAATGAATAATTCAAAAGAAATTATAAAGGGGGCGTAGAATTTTGTACTTCAATAAATATACACGTGCAAAATGTACGACGTGATATAAAAATCAGATAAATAACAAAAGTTTATTTCACAAATATAATAACGTATCTTAGATGAAGCTTCTCCTTAAATTATTTCATTTGCCACTTTTCATCAATAGTTTTATCGTTTGCATATTAATTGTATAATTGTATACTTGTTAAAAAAATAAAACAGTCATTTTAGTACCTTGACTAAGAGGCGTTTACGTACTAAAAATGGCTAAGGTATAAAAACATTTGAACATTTTTGTTCGAAATAAAAATTAAGGAAGTGAAATTGCATATATGACTGCAACGAATGAAATTTAATAAACGTATCCAATAATCGAAAATAAAATTGAAGAAGAAAAATCAACAACTGGAAAGGCCATAAAGTAAAATTACACGCTCAATGTATTTCCATTCCTATGATTCCCGTGTAGGTTTTAACAATGACAGAAGAACCTATGAAACGCTCGAAATCGACGATTAAACACCGTTGACAGATAGAAATGAATCCCCATCCTATCGAAATTACTCTCTCAATACTCTGGGAAATAGGGGTCGTTATTGCAATGCAATGTGACGGTCACGAAAGGTCATTGTTCAACCGTTTTTAGGGTTCCAGCAATGACCAGTTCTGCCGCGCATGAGAACGGACTGAAACAAAAGCTGGCAAACCTGTTGGAAACAATCAGGCACGGCTCACCCCTGGTCGCGAGAGCTTATAACGCTTAGAAGGGGATGAACAGTTGGGTGACTTTTTTTTTGGCTTAAGAGGAGCTGTTATTGTGCGACATTCGCAACATGTGTGCCTCTGTGTCGTCACGATGAGATCGACTGATCATCGTTCCACCATGTTTCATCGTGATTCGAAGGCTGACGAAGGTGCGACACTCGAATCTTTTCTCTTCAACGTTACAAAACAAATGTGTCAATGAGAAACGATATTCGTCAAAGGGTACGTGAAAGAATTCATAAGAATGCTCATTCTTTTTGTGCAAGTAAGTTAAAAATACAAGAAATATTTACGTCCATGTATTATGTTCAACCAATCAGCTGTGTTTGACGACAGTATCCGTCGTGAAGAAATGGCAGTATTTTGTGTCATGACGACCACATCCGTTGTGCGTAAAATTTAGTTACCATTTGCTTAAATTGTAATTTTATGCGAAAATTAAAGTATGGTCGTAAATTTCAATATATTTAGAATCTTTTGGGGTCAAGACGAAATAAAACAAACAAATTAGGCAACTTACAACTTAAACTTTTGATCGATAGCGTTAGTTATAAGTAATAAACTGATAATCAACTTCAAGAAAGATATATTTCAGTTCATAATATTAAACAAACAGTTGGAGAGTTTTTGGGATGTATAAACACGAAATGCTTAATACACTTGAGATTCCCAAATGAACAGTTTGGTTATTGATGCAAGGGTAAATATAACTTCATTAAATGAAATCCAATTATTTAATTAGACGAATTTTAGTCTTAAAACTTTTCTTTAAGAAAAAGCGTTTTATTCGTTGCTATATGAAGCCAAAAAGAAAACGGTTAGTATCATTATCATCATCATCAAGGTACATTATACAACCTTACTAATTCTTTTCATCCCTTTTTCTGATTGACATTTTTAATCCTATCCTGGTCCATCTACCTTCGATTCGTTCTTTACACGCTTCCTGTATTTCTCTCATTTTTCGTCTTCTTATACAATCCTCGGCTTTTCCTCTTTCAGAATGAAGCTGGAAGGGGTGTGGGGGCACAGTACGAGCGCCCATGAAGCAGCGAAGAAGTGCAAGGTACCGAAGGAAGGAAGTAAGCTGGCCATGAGGAAGAAGGGAGAGGGTTGGTCAGTGCTCCTTACTTAGAGGGTGGCGAGTCTGTTCTTAATTAACGCTCGCCTCTTTTGCTGCACACCCCTCGCCACCATGGCACCGTAATGAGGCTTCTCGAGTATGTGTACAGCGTGTGTGTGATACGTAAGTGCCGGCCGTGTTGGTAAGTAGTGTGGGTGACCTAGATGAGACGCGCCCCCGTCTAGCTAATTCTTTTCTTCCGCGCTGACCACTAAAGTAAGTAGATGGCCGTGGTACGAGGCATTGCTGTCGGTGTGCGAGCTAGCCACGTATTTGTGCTGGTTCCACCAGTGTCTGGAAATACGGGCGAGTGTGTGTGTGTGTGTGTGTGTGTGCGGCTGTATGTTGGCCGTGCTGGTCATATTCCTTTGGAAACGTGGAACTTTGACGTTACCTCGTCAAAGTTACGTGGATGAAAATATAGAAAGTAATTTCTATGTGTTAAGGACTGTGCGCTAACGCATAAAATATCGCGGACCAAATGTCATTGATTCTAGGAAATTCTCTTTTGCTTTTACGTTTTTCAAATTGAAATTCTCTCGTGTACAAGTAAACGTTTCATTTCGAAATTTGCTTTCTGTTCTATACAAGTTATACTTAACAAAAATGTAATATCTGTTTCTAGTACAATGTTCTACGTTTTAGTAACACATTAAACTGTGTTAATTATATAGAAAAGTTTGGCTTTCTTTGTATGATGCGAATTTGAAATAAACAAGTTAAGCAACAAATGTAATAACAGATAACTATATGATGGTTAATATGTTTTAAGAAGCTAACTATAAATAGAGCTCATAATTCAAACAATAGAGCTCATATTTAACATTTTTTTGTTTACTGCGTTACAAGAATTATTTCACTGAAAAATCTAAGAACACTGTCTATAGTATGTAAATTCATTTGCTATTAGACAAATTTCAAGTAACGATTAATCTTTACGATTATAAACGAAAAATAAATGAAAAGTGTATGTTAAATATTACACGGAACAGTAGCTATATTAAATGGTCAATGTACGAATATAGAGTATCGAAGGATTTATTGTTTTCCCTGAAACTTTAAACAGGAAGTTTGAAGGAACCCATTGAACGTGGGAAAGTTAAATATAAATGCGTTCATTTTGCTCGGGGCGTTATATCCTAAACCATAAAATTGTGCTATTCGTTTCGTACAAAAGCTAACGAAACACAGCTATCTGTCACGAAGAAAAGGAAAGACGGGTGAACGATCGACGGACCCATTCTTCAGTCACATCCTGGGCTGGTCCCACCTCCGCCTTCTCCTTCTCTTACACCACCCCTTTCCTAGCGGAGTACGGCGTGGATAACAGCAATTAAGCCTTCCCCGTTAATAGAGACGATTGTGATTAATTATCGGATTTAATGACCGGCTACTTGTACTTGTAAATACGGGGACAGAGGAACGCGCGTATATGGGTACACCGTAAAAATTAGAGACCATGATTCCTTAGGGTATACCTCCTACCCCTCTGACCTCCTCCTCTTCTGTCTACTTCTGTTTCTTCGTCCTCGTATGTCACCGGTACGTGTGTGCGCCCGCCAGAGAGAAACGTCCCTGTCACAGTTCGCTGATCTTTTAACCGACAATCAGCCAGGTCTGTGGGACCGTCCAACTCGGTATTGCAACAAACCTAACCTAAAATACGTTCTACTTATACACATTTATGAAAGGAATCGCTTTTCACGAATCTCCGAAACCGACATCTTATTCCGTACATATTACTTCTTATTTACTGTATAATTATACCTATTATATACCAATTAATACCTAATCCGCATGTTCTGAGAGCATTCAGTTAAATATAATTTTACACTCCCCTTTTTGTTTTCATTCTATAAACTATAAAATACTCTATATTCGTCAATGTATAAAATATTTCATTCAAACACCAAAGTTCCTTATTTTAGTTGAAATAGTACTCGTAAAGTGGAAAGGAACAGAAAACCTGTAATTTAAACCTTGAAGAAATTTTGTTAAAAATATAATTACGATAATCAGCAATGTTCGAATTGCGATAAAAGAATTTTTATACATTGTAAAGCTTTGTGTAAATTGTATCTACAAGATCAACCGGCCGGCACGTATGTATTTAAACATTGTGCATGCACCCGAAACGCCGGCGTGGGAGAGCATGAGCTCACGTACCGAAATTAACTCTGGTTTCTTGGTATTTAAAAATAATTGATAATTATTGGTGGTATAAATAATTTTGCTGCTCTAAAGCAACGGTAAGCAGGAATGTGTGTGTGCTCGCGGTAACATGCTAAATACCGTAACGTAGTTACATCAAAAGTATTCTACATTGCAATACTCGTATATCGATTTTACTCGTTGTCAATTACGATGAAAATATTTCTAATCATTTTAATTCAAAATTTACAAATAAAATAGTAAATAGTAAAAATCGTTACTCCGCGATGTAACGTTTCTGTGTTTGAAAGAATATTTTCGTTAATTACATATTTAACAAAATAGTTGTTGAAAACAATCGTTTTCAACTTAAACGAATTAAAAATCAATATCTGTGTTCGTTTTACAAAGAAAAGTGAACTTTATAGCAAAAACAATGAGTTCTTGTATGATGAAGAGAAAAAGTTTAATTTTGCATTAACCTAGCATTTTTAGTTGCGTTGATTGGATAAAAATTTAATTTTCCGAAAGAATAAAATAGTACTTTCGCTTGGGAACGTAATCGACTCGATGAAAGGAGCTTAACGTGCTTTTTTCCTTCGACGAAGAACTGAGTCGTTCATCGAAGTATCGATTGGTTCGTATAATAATTACCTCCCCTGCATTAGGGGTAGATACCCCCTCTGCTTTCCTAAACGAGCCTCGCTGTTTCATATTAAACTAGACTCGACGAGGGATGATCGAATGTGGAGTAGGTACACCTATACCAGCTGCTACATACTTTCAATCCTTTCCAGTCACGTTAGTTAATTATTTATCCAACTTGTGAATAACTATTGACCATTTATAGCCACCACTCCGCTCAATACACGACCGCTTCTTAAGAACTAGACTAGATTCTACCAATCAATCGATAGTTTCCAAGAAACTAATCGCAACGTTTCCTACATTAGATATTCATTACTATATTCCAATCTGTTAGGCTGTTGTAGATGAAACGAGCAACTTATAATTACATAAAAAGTGTTATTTATTACTTAAAATGTGCGTCAAGAATCTGTATTTTTTAAAACGACAATTTATTTAAGATTATAAATCTTAGCTGATTGTTGAAATAAATTTATGATTCACTTTTAAAGTTTGTATAGCTTTAATTTGACTGCATTTCCCCTAACGTTTTATTGAATTGCATCAAGTAACATCCGTTAAGAAATACACGTAATTGATCTTCTTACAGGAACTGTAGCTCAATTTTACTTTGAATAACTATTGAATTTTCAATGCCAAATTGATGCAAGATAAGTTTTCCTTTTGTGAATACTTACATGTTATCGAATCCTAACGAAATTTCATTCTGTTTCAGATGAAACCTACAATATAATATGAAAATATTGTGTTGCTCTGAAAGTGACGTTTCAACTTTCTTTCTTACGATAAATAATTGTTCAGTAATTATTATTCACCTTTAATCGTAGACTTTATTTCCGTTGAATTTTCAACTATGAAAACGATCACGATAAAATAAAATTTATTTTAATTCGACATATACGCTTTTAAAATCAAGTGTTTAAATAAGTCGTTAGAAACTCGGATAATGAGCACACGCACACACACACGTCGCCATCAACCGTTAGACCTAAACGAAGTGTTCCTAATCGGAAGCGTGAAACAACCCAGAAAGGAGGGGAAAGTGATGTAATGTAGCCTGCGAATTATTTAAACCGTGATCAAGAACCGGTTACCAGGTACGTTGTAACCCTTTCGAGTATAAATCCGAACAGCTGTAATTGCACCGAAGATCACCTCGCAATCAGTTTAAAAAATAATTTATAATCTCAATAAAATCGACTACTTTTCTATTTTAAATTAATTTTCTTCTATTGAATTTGTACTTTAACCCCAATAAAAAGAATCTAACGTTAATTCTGTTGCCCGAAGTGGTCATATTCCTTGCACTTCTCGTCAAAGAGTTCGAAAGTAGCATCATAGAACGGAAGACAAAATAAATCATTCAATCCGTCCTCTCTGATCCATTATTTCAAATTAACAATTAGTCAGTGGGGTTTAGAGCTTGTATAATAAATCAGGCAAGATGAAGTGGAGCAAAACGCCGTCTTCCCGGATGATTGTTGAGGTCGCTTGTACCACCGGCAACGATCAAAAGTAAAACGAACAGGGCCACGATAACGCGAATGGCGCTTCAGCAGCTTTCGGATCCGGGATCTGTGAACACACCCGCGCTTTCGCTCGACATGCCGACTTGTCGGTTCGGTGGGTGGGTGGCGGTCGGGTATTTTTGTATCTAATTATAATCCTCGGGTGAGGGAGCAAGGCAATCGCCTAAAATTAGAACATATAGTCTAACCGGTACACGTTGCACGTTATTTTATATTTTACTATCTCCTT
The DNA here is from genome assembly GCA_022405125.1 of Anthidium xuezhongi. NCBI lineage: Eukaryota > Metazoa > Arthropoda > Insecta > Hymenoptera > Megachilidae > Anthidium > Anthidium xuezhongi. The sequence continues at coordinate 1,040,566 of CM039646.1, read as the reverse complement.
CCCGCCCGGTATACTCGTCTTTCTCTTTCACCCGCTCGCTCCCCTTTTTCCCTCATTTCGCGCCACGAGTTATCGCTCATCTTGGCACCGGTTTTATCGTTTTTCTTCTATCCAACGGATACCTTCTAATGTTTCGGGATGCAACTTACTCTTATTATAAACATTGTAGAGATCGTTGAAGAAGGAATTCCATCTATCTGACCAAGGAAAGAGTTTTTCATTTGCAGAAGATTAGAAATTTCGATATTTTGTATATCATGAAAAATTCTTCGAGTAAAATTCATTTATCGTAACTCTAAATTATTATAGTATATGCTTTGAAAAATTCAGTAAAATTTTTACCAATTTGAAAAAGTGTATTGCGTTAAACTTTGAATATAAAAGAAGCTGAGGAAAGATATAAGTGAAGTAAATTTGTAAAAAATTAATTCGAAAGATTGAACTTATCGAATTAATTCGGCTACTAATAATTTTGATTTTCTAATACAATTTTGCTTCTACTCATAGTTAGAAAATTGCAGCTCTTTTCCATCAATAGAAAACAATATTATTTAATAAAATATTATCACAATGTGTATAATAAGGGTAACTACTCGAACGGCATGCACATATCCGTATGATATTAACGTTTAAGGCTTTTAATGGTCTCCTTCGGCTATTCTGAAGATCAACGGTGTAGGATCAAACGGGCATGTCGACGGGGGTGCTTAAAAAAAGAACGTTGGCTAGCAAAACGTTATCGAAAAAGCATGGGGTAAATGGAGGAGAAGAAAAAAGGAATAATGATCCACAGTGAAACAATGACACGAGTGACAGCTTGTGATTGGCCGGTATGGAAAATAATCAGAATAATGATGGGTTTACACCCTCTTTGGTTAGAAGAAAGGGAGCCGATACAATGACGGAAGGGCGAGAGGACGGCGGTTGCACGATTTGTCGAGTTAATTGTCGTCTAGCGTGTCGATGCGAACGTATCCCCGTTCGGCCACACGCAAATGTCACTGCGAGGCACGAGGAAGAAAAAAAAGGAAAGTTTCTCGTGGAGCTCCTACGACAATTAAAGGGAAAAGTGGACGAGCCGTTTCGTCAGCGAAATTGCGACAGTTCGGAGAACTGTAATGGATGGACGATAAAGAAACACAATTGCGCGCTAATTGATGTTAAAACCATGAAGTTAATGTTCCCTTGGTTGATCGTCAAATAATTCACATCGTTAACTTCGATCGCGACCACTTATAATAACACGTTGATAATTCGAAACGAATATAAACGCAAAGTACGAAACTGTATTTTAGTCTGCTATTATTATTATTAAAGAACATCGGGGACTTTTTGCCAGTAATTAAGACAAGAAACACCTAAGACAAGCTAATTGTGTGTTTCTATTTATCTTTTAATTGAATGTTTTGAGACACACTGGGCATAAACTAGCCAGGATCGATGAAACTTAATTTACGATGAAAACACGTTTTAATCTTCAGTGATAAGTATGCTATTGACAAATACTCATATTAATAATAAAATACAATTTTGTGAATTTATTACTCAAGCTTTCACAAGGTGTCATTTTCTTATGTTTTTTTACAAAAGTTTAGCTCTTTTATATTTTATTTATAGAAATACTGAAACAATAAATGTACAGCGCTATATCACAGCTGAAAGAAACCATGAAAGAATAAGTTCAAGGTCACCACAAGGTTCCGCCAATTATTAAGATACAATCGATTAATTTTTAAACTAATATTTACAGTTTGATTTCTTTATATTTTCGCTAACTATTCGATTATCCAAGATGTTTCTTTATTTAAGAAAATTGATGTAAAATAACCGCTCATATCAGAGTACGTCTTTCATAAAATTAAAAAATTAATTTATCAGTGTAAGTAGATGAGTTTCAAGTAATTTGTTTTAAATATTTTTATTTGATAGAAATTTGGTTCTCGAAATAGTGTTTTCAATTGCTGCGGAGCAAGTTGCCGAGACAGGAGCAATCTGAATTAAATTTATTATGCACTTCTCTTGTTTAAAAGCGTGATTGCCTAGTTTCAGTTCAAGTACCGTACACGTTTGCAAGTTTGAGCTGCGATCGTACAATCACTGTACGATTAATATCTATACTCGTCCAGTTTCAACTCTGTAACCAGCAAACCCGTCAAAGTAACGATTTCCAAATTTTAAACCACGAAAGTTATTCTTTATACTAATTTATTTTCTACTTTCCATTTATTTATTTTTAGTTTAAAAGCAGGCAAGCATCCAACGCCAGTCGTTCTAGCGTTAATCCCTTTCTCTGCTGGGACGATTACTAAGGAATTCAATTCACCTTTAGAATTTTTCGAAGCTTCTTCGATAGCAATCGCGTTGGTAGTAAATTAAAGAAAGAAAAAAAAAAAGAACATTTCGCCAACAAGGAATAGCGGCCGAACGCAGCGGCGTGAGTTTTTCGTAACGCGATCTAAAGCGCTGAACATAATCGCAGGTTCGCGAGATAGCACGATCTAACGCGATCGTGAAAAGATCGAGGCTCGATGCCGCAGAAGATCGTCGAGCACGCGGATAATAATCGTTGGCTGGTATCGATCGAAAGTCGTTCCACAGGTTTTATGGGAAAATCGACTGACACGTGACGATCGTTGAGCGATCGACAGACGGCTCGACCGTACGTGACTTCGATCCTTAATCATGACTGGAGCAGGAAAAAGAAGAACGGCTAGAAAATGCCGGGAAACGCGGATAAAACGATAATTCGGTCTAGGACCCGGCTTTGGAGAAAAACAGAAAAGCGAGCTTAATTTCTCTTTGAATTGTTATTAATACAGAATCCGGTTTCTCGTACGTGACACGTTTGTCATGCGGCCACGACGAGAATAGCAAATCCTTATTTTGCTTTATTGTACACGAAATTAATATTAAAACGCGAACACAACGTCGATCATAAGTGTGCGTCACGGTAAAAATTTCCATCTGCCTCTGCTTAGAGACGAAAGGTATCGGCGAAGCGTTCGCCACGAAAGATAAAACGAGCGTCGAAAAATAGCGCAGGGATGGGTTAAATAATCTAATAAACACACAATACAAATCAGGCTATTTAAACAAATTTTATTTGCAAATAAAAAGGTACAACAACGAAAAGTGACACCGTGTTAAGTAGATAGTCTAATGTATGGTCAGACGTACCACGAACACGTTACCGAACTCTTGCGAAGCGAAAGAAACAACGTACACGAGTAACCTTTTTGAAAACATGCATCGTTCTCTGTCCGACAATGTCAAAATCGTAAACCATTAACCGTTCAAATGTTTCTAGCAAGAACTTAAAAGACGCAATCTCGAAGGTCTACCATCGTTACGATACAAAAGATTCGCCTGTTTATAAAAGAGCACACATAACAACAGACACGATTAAGCAAACATACAAACACATTTACAAATACGATATGCGCGTGAACAGGGGGCATGGATCAAGGAATTTTTGTTCAGGCTCAGCTGGGATCGGATTAAAGTGATGAACGCGAATCGAGGTCTCGCAGAATTTCGAATTTCCCGAACCAACGACTGTTCTAGGCCATAAGAACATCGTTAAGATTATATTTAGGCATCGTAAAAGAAAATATGCGTCCGTTGGAGCCAAGTCGCTCATTACGTGAGACAGCATTAACAGTGCTGCAGTACAGCCAGTGAGTTTTCAGCATCTTGTACGTGTACAAATATATAGATATAATTAGCAGTCTACGACTTGGATTAGTAAAACCCGGGAGAATTGACCAGTTTAGATTAATTCCGTATAAACAATTGCTGCCAGAATGTCAGCTTTTATTTTTGCATGTACTTTTTTACGTTCATGATGCGATTGAAAATACTTTTGGTGTCATCTGTAAGGATGCATTAAAATTAATTATACAAATATACGAACGACTGTTACTTTCGCCGATATTGGGTTCGTGGAATCTCGCTTTATTGCTATTTAAACATTTCTAAGCACAGCGATAAAGATATAGTTTTTCGAACATTTTTGTTGCATAAAACTTGAATTACTTAGTGACAGATCGATTTGAACCACGACACGTATTGTAAAAGAAAAGAAAATTGTAATCTCGAAGCGACAAATCTTGGTACCAACCGACGGAACGATTCACCCGATTATTTGAATATTCGATCATACGAAATCAGCTCCGAAACCAATGAACGATTAATTTAATAATTTCGTGTGATTAATTTCATTGTACGACGAGGTTGACCACCATTCTGAAGCAAAAATTGAAAAAGTAACGATCCCGTAAGGGGTAAAGTTGGAAAACCAAAATACGTCGAAAGGCTCAAAGGGGTTGGTCGCGGAAAATCGCGAAGGGCGGGTCGCGAGACGAGCAGACATCGGCGGGAAGCGAGGAACGAAAGGAGTGGTGTGTGTGAGAGCAGGTAGGGGGGGTGGTACGGGGAGGGGGTACACGGTGGTGGAGTAGGGCTGGCGAAAACGCGGTATGCAAAGCAGGCGGCGAATTTAAACGGTCCTGCGCAGAACGAATGGCCTCACCTCGTGCTACGCTCCCTCGTTTCCTCTCTCTCTTTCTATCGCCCTAGCCGATCACCCACACTCGTGTGGCCCACGTTTCTGGATGCGATTCCGTATTACCTACACAGGTAAGAAAGGTGTGGGAAGGTAAGGAGAGGGAATGAGATACAGAGAGAGAGAAAGAGGGGAAAAACACAAATAGAGGGAGAGAGCAAGAGAGAGAGAAAGAGAGAGAGAGGGGGCAATCGACACGGACCCGAGAGCGAGGCGCTGACGAAGACGGAATGAGTAACTGCTCTCTGGCTCCCTCTCACGTTTCCTCACTGTTTCTCTCACTTGTCTCCCCGTGGCACACGTGCACGCAGCGGAACTACGTTCTCCTGTCACCAGAACTACCGAATGCCGCTCTGTGTTTTCGTTTAGGAAACGTATCCAGGCTGGACCCGGCACACTCACGACGAGCTTTTACGTTATCTAGGAAATTGTGAGTTCGCGGATCACCGCGAATGAAAAAAAATACAAGCACGAACGAGTACGTTACTTGGGCCGCGTCAACCGCGACGTTTTCCACTCGGATTCGAGTAAAATGGCTGCTCTCGCCGCTGCGGCGCGCCTGAGCTTACTGGCTTGCCTCCCTTCGTTTGGGTCTTCACACGGACAGATGCGCGCGCGGCCACGCGTGTGTGCAAACACATGTACGCCAGGGGCGCACACGCGCATGTACACACGCTCGACACAGCCCAAACGCGTGACCGTCTCGATGGTATACGTATATAGAACGTTGCTAAAGTATAAGCGTTTGCTCGATATATACACACACGCACACGTACACACACATCGGTACATACACGCACAAGCGAACTCCTATCGCCCCCGCCAAACACGCGCGCACGTGTCTACGCGCAGAACAGCTGAGCGTAAAGGAACCAGCTTGTTTTTGGCTTTCGCTAATTTCTTCGTTTTCCGCGGTTCCCGACCCCTCTCAAAACTTTCCTTACCCGTCCTAATAGAAACCGATCGATCGTTATTTCGATCAAGTAACTAGCAAAATTTGAACACCTGTAATCAAACGCCAAGTTGGATCGGCATCGTATCGAAAAGATTTAATTGCTTTATCGTATTCCTCTTCTTGTTGGCACGCCTTGACAATCGATCATACGAATCTTAAAAGTTACACAGACAGATATTACGAATTCCACGTTTGCTCACGGTCGATACATTTCACGGACTTAAACCGATCGTTGTACAGAGAAAGTTTGATTGCGCCGGCTTGGAAAGTTGCCGCTCATTCTTTTATAGAGTATGACAATACCGCCGATCGCAAAGTTACGCCCTCGCCGTAACTTTATCTCGCTACGTTGCCCCTGCTGTGAAGAGTACATTTCTCCTGATGTAGATCAGAGATCTGATCAAAGATTCTTTATTTGCAAAATTGATGTTTCTCGCGCTTAATTAAATCGAAGTGAATCGTAACTTAATACTTGAGTGGTTATACCAAAATCAATAAATATACAACGAAACTATATTCGATCTATGTTCTATAAGAATTATAATGTTTTAAGTTTAAACGTAATTATGATGAACAAGGTTACTAGCTCTGCACTTGTATATTACTTAAGCACATGTGAATTAGCAAAGAAGGATAACGGACACCTTGACCGATGCATTATTAGTGGATACATCGGTTCGAACGCGTCTCGTTGATATAACGGTTTCTGATTTTCGTTTGGGACAATTGGGAGAGAGAGGGGCGAGCCAACGTGGGGGCCACACTGATCAACATGCTCGGTTGCTCTGCCAACATAGTATGATTTTTAACACTTTGACTGTCACGTTGCAGTTGTTAAAAATTCCATTTAATAGTAGTTTTATTCTTGACAAACTTTATATTCTATTTCCACAATATTTTCTTATTTCTATTATCTATAATTTCTAATATCTAGGGGGCACATTTTCAACCAAATAACTGAAAGAATTAAATTTTGAATAATTGAATAATTAATAAAAAAAAAAAGTAAATTAATGTTGAATATTGGTAATATTAGGCTAATAGTATAAAGTACTCATTTGAATGGTTATTTTTGATAATTAATCGATAGATATCGTAATAACTGGAATTTAAGTGAGTATTACCACACATATCTGCTTTAACTACGGCACTTGATGTGTTAATTATAATAGTTCTTCTTTTTATTCCTACTTTTCTAGTCACGTAAGATAAAGTATGTAATAATAATTTCTTTTGATCAAGAAAATTGTAATTATTTTTTTCTTCACACAAGGCAAATTAAATTAATGTTTCCATAGTACGTGTTTGTTGTTTTTTTGCATCTTGATAACTTTCTTGAGGTTATACGCTAAGTGCTGTGCTTTAGATTAATTTTGTACCTTGGTATGAAAAAAAGTATACCAATACACCAGGGCCAGCGAGTTCCACCTCCTCAGCAATTTGATCGTTTATCACGATCAATTAAATTTCCTGCGCAGCAACGATAATTGACCAACGCCATCACCCTTGTACCATGGTGTTGAGATAATCTCTGGTGCAAGTGCCGATAAATGGCGCATTCACGTGAACGTGAACGCAGTCTCTGTACCGTGCTATCATTATTTTACAAGATACACTTTAGGTATAATAAGTTTTACTGTACTTCCTCCCTTCCACTATCGATTCCTTGGCCGTACTCGAAACAGGCTCGAGCATCACGTTTCCTCGTAAGTAAACTGAACCGGTAAACAGATTTTGTACAATTCCGGATGGTAAACGAATCGAGGAAAAATCCTAGCATCGCTCACAACCACCCGGGAGCCGACGTTATATTACCAGTTACTTTTCTTATTTTATACAATTTAATCCCGAGAGGAGCCAGGTGCTGCTTACATTATTTTCATCCTTTTGCTTCTACACTTCTGTACACAATAGTTTACTTTCAATGAACTTTGTGCTTCTTCTCCGTTTTATACATAAGAGGGTGGGTAACATAAAGATGGAAATGAACAATCTAAGACGGAAACGTAGTATTAAATACAAAAATACTTAGCTCCAAAGTGGTGGCAACATATCATCGTAGATAAGATAATATAGTATTAGGAATAATTATTCTATTTAAATTATATTTGGAGGGAAACTGTGAAAAAGAGAAATAAATTAGTTCTATTTCCCTTAAAGATCATCAGCATTCCTTTCATGTCTCCTCAGAGAGTTTTTGTATTTCTTTCGTAATTATGAAAAAGGATGGAAACTGCTTGCGTTTTTTGTATTCAGTATTTATAATTACTGATAACATTTATTTACTGGTCCGTTTGTTACAAGTACTTTTGTAACATAATTAGGAACGATTTAAAATTGTATTTATTATTTAATTGCTATTTTATGTTGCGGATGTGGATAAATTTATGATGATGATTCGGTATATAAGTATGTTTATGTCCGTCTGACTGTTAATTTCACTCTCCTCTTTCTTTAACATTTTTAAAATAAGCCTTCTATATACATTAATTTCCTGGATTAAAATTGTGACACTATTCAAATCGAATGCGCGTAACATGTTTTATTTTAGTGTTCGTGTTGATTTATATTTTCAGTTATTTTTATGTTTATAACATACAATTTTTAATTATTTCTTCAAGTGATACATAATTTTGTAGAAGTTACTAACATAAATATTTCTCGTGACAGTGGTCAAATGATATTTCCTCAATTGGTTTTTAAGAATAATAACGAGGAATTACAAATGAAAATTGGAATAATAAGACAATGTGGTTTTTACAGGTACCCACAAAATTTTACTACTATATTTTGGAAATTGATGAAGCTATAAACCTTTAATTAATTAATCCTAACTCGTATCCAAATACAAATCAACAAGGATTTAAGAAAGCTATAATTAATCCTTGTGCACAGTTCGAATTTATTACGCTCGTATCATTCGATTCAGACTGCAAAAAAACAGAACCAAATAACATTTTATGCGATAAATAAATTCTTCAATTAACTCCACTAAAAGTCAGTCTTTGTGAGAATATTACATTGCTAAGGAATGATTTAACGTTGGATTTCCATTTTAAGTCAACTTAATCCTAACGGTACTTTTACTGAATAATTTATTACATAATTATTACAATAATGAGACCAAAGAGATGATACGTCAAATTTATAAACATCATAGACATTCCTGTAACTTGATTGTACGTAAAAAAATCTCTATCTTCACGATGTTTAAGGATACTTTTGTGAAAAGTAACTCGCGACACTGAGGTCCTTGTTGCGTCCAACGGTAGTTCAGCTTCCTTGTGCAGCTAGGAATAGTGGCGTTGATTACCGGGTCGGGACACTAGCGACGGGTTGACGTTGTAACGCGGTGTTAGCCACGAGCACGCGCGACTATACAAATCAATATTTTCTACATATCTCACGAGTTTTCTCTAATTGACCTCCTACACAACCCCTAACATTCAACACATCCAAACGTTGTTCTTCTGGCTAAAGAGCCGGAAGGGTCACGTATCTTGCCTGAATTTAGTAGACGCACATTATTCTTTGTTACTCAAATAAGAATAACATAATTGAAGAATTGACGTCGTAAACGATGCCAGCAGTGAAAATTTGCAACAAAAACAGAAAATTATGTGGTTGTTCATTCGAGTGTCATAAACTTTCCACGTTTACCATTTTTACAGATTTAGGGTAAAGTAAATCATAAAACATACGGATTGATTAAATTTATATATTGTATTTTTAACACTAGAACTACCAAAGGGGTCAGAATCACTTATTCCAGTTTTTCTATTTTATATTACAAGACTTATCGACACGCCTTTGCCAAAATGTGAGCTAATTTTTATTAAAACAAAGAATCTTTCTGTTGTATAGTGTATGTATCATCCCTTATTTATTCTGTTTGCTGTTTTATTTTCTATACGAAAGAAAGTGCACATTAAACGTCGGTAGTTCTAGTGTTAATACGCCATGTAACATCCTCCTCAGGTTCCTACATATGAATGGTACTAACTTTATTTCTGTAGAAATCAATGACTAAAAAGGACCAAATAGTAACAGTTACCATCGAGAGCACCGATGACCGATACCACGAGTATAATGTAATCAAACAGCTGAAAGAATAGGAATTGAAACTAAATTTGGAGACAGAAAAATTAAGCGACTTTCAGTTTCTTTAGTTTTTATTTATTAATAAACAAATTTTTCCGTAAAATATCACTTCGGAAGCTAAAAATAGACCTTGGCCTCATAAAATTTTGAAAAATAATCTACAACACATCCTTCTTCTAATAAATAAACATATAAATTTATATGTATATATATGTATATATATGTATATATAAATTCAAGTAGTTATTCTTGAATATATTGCTTAAGGTTTGCAACCTCTTAAACAAAAGTTGGAAGTTTATAAACATTAATTATTCTATGCACTGTTTATACCTAATAAATTGTCCGTTTGTTTGATTTGGCATGCTTTAAGTACTTACCTTACATTTTGGCGAAAATATGATTTTTACGAACGAAATTATCCAAGTGTCCAATTGTTCGTATCTATAATTAACAGAAAGACAATATTTTAAGGCAAATTTTGGTAAATAAGGAAGAACTATCTTGTATGAAATTGCAGACGTCCGTCCGCACGGTGAACGAGTTCGGAGGTATTATGAAATAAATCTCGTTATTGCTTGGTCGAGGAAGAAAAGCGGGCGGTCAGTTTTAATTAAAGAACTCAGGGCGTCAGCTGCTCCATGCCAACGGCTCGCTGGTTTCCCTTCTTTCCTTTTTTCCTCCGTCCGTGCATTGAGACTGATATCGCCTACGTATGTCGTAAAACTCACGGTTTCAATGGGGAAAAAATTGGTATCGCAAAGAAATGATGACTCTTCAATGTTACGTGTACGCGTCCAGAAGCGAATCAAGGTTATTGGAAACCGCATTTAAATCACTCATTCTTGAGTATAGGATTAATATTGAAGTGTTACGAGTCGTTAATTTTATGTACACATGTGCAATTCATTATGTGCGTTCTCTTTCCAAACAACCGTATGGTTTCTTGATAACTAATTCATTTGTTTGTATGCTATTCTTTATTGTAATTTGCTTTTAGAGTTCTGCTATAAATATCGAAGAAATAATCTATTAATACAATAGTATAAAAATTAATACAGCAGTAGTATTAAATACGAATAATATTAAATTTAACCGACTTCGATTGTAATTACTGTTACACAGAGATAATTAATGGTTGGACAAAAAATGACAAAAGTACAGGCAATGAAAACAAAAAGCTGCAAATATAGTTGGGTCCTCGTTAATGCGAAAAACATTTGCAACGGGACATATGTTCGCGATCGGGAGTACACCCAAGATGTCGCTTTTATTATTTGAGCGAATGTGCTCTACGAAAGCTTGTACTACATCATAGACGTAACATTTTATGGGTCGTACCAGTGACCTTATGAGGCAGGCACGATGAATTCTTTAAGACTCCTGCAGAGATAATATAATCCCCTACAACACGAAGCCACGAAGTAACTGAGTAACCAAACATCATAGGATCCAATAAAGAACCGTACTTGACGAAATAATGGTAGACTGCTAGTAAGGAAAGTAGACATAATTGACTCGGTAATGACGAGGTAAACGGACAGTTTTATTAAGCACCGACTACGTACATACGTGCTGAATACGATGGATGCGTCTAGTAACTACCTTATAGGAACAGAAATAATTATTTTCACATTTTGCATGCAGCCTCGCAAATGTCAGTCTAACGAACAGAATTTAATCTTTCGTTTATGATACTGATAAAAATCAGTTTCTTTTCTATTTTTTCTAACAAGAAACCCAAAGAATTACATAAGATTTGGATCGTGAAAGCAACGAGGAAAGTAAATGCAGTTTAATGATAATGATAATGAAAATAATCTAGACGTTTCAAGCTAGATATACAAAATTTCTTAATATCAAAACAACAAACCGACATTATACTAATAAATTATACAAGAATGGATGCGATACATTCTGCACGTTAATTATTCAGTTACAACATTATGATATTAAAATTACATTATAAGACAATATTGTACTTCAGTGAGTGTAAAAGTGTTATTTGAGACGAAAAACAACTAAGATATAGAACTCTATTGAAAAGGTGTAAATTAAACGATTACATAAAAGATATGTATAAAGCGCCACTGTCCACTTTTATTCACCAATTTGAACGAAACTTTGTGAATTTGTAAATTATTCAAGATAGAAATATTGATATGTCTTATTTGTAAAAATGAGAAAAGTAATCTCAATGGGTACCCCCGCTTTTTCACACATAGCTTCACGTTACGGTTATCGTAACGTTACGTATCCCATTGGTCGGAATTATTTTGATGTAGACTACGTGGCGCGTACGTGTCATTACTCTACCACTGACTTATCCTCAGCCATATAGGAAATAAAATCATTTATTTTGTTTAGCTACAACGTTACTTTTTATAAGAAAAATGCACTTACTATTTTTTATATTAAGCATGCTAAACATGGATCGATTCAGGACCAGAACGGCAAAAGCACTCTGTAAAGCGTTAAAATGTGATAGAGAGAAAACTGATCTAAATAAACGTTTAATGGCACGTTATTTATGCTTTGAATCAGTGTCTAGTGGTATCAACATTTTTCCAAATTTTGTAACATATGTCTATAGTGCTTATTGTGTCATTAACATGTTGACTGTCACAGTGAAGACAAACGTGTGTGGTAGACGTGTGTGTTCCCACAAAAATGGGAGTTACGTTCCGAAACCTTATTAAAAACAAATGTTTTTTTTTAATTTCATATAAATAACTTAATTTTTATTAAAAATGTAAATGTATGTGTAACAAAACCAAAAAGAAAATATTTTCGTTTAATGTAACCTTAATTTAATAAATTAAACAAATTATAATTTATTTATATATTTTGTAATTCGTCCGCGATTTCGTCTTTATCTGATCTATTGATGAAAAATCTTGTCCTTTGAGGGTCCTTTTGGGTTTGGAAAATAGAAAAAAGTCACATGGGGCCATGGAATATGGGGGTTGTGACACCACAACAGTGTTGTGTTTCGCCAAGAACTGTTGGATGAGCAAAGCAGTATGCGCCAGTGCATTGTCAAGGCGCAAAATCCACGAGTTGTCTCTCCAAAGTTCGGATCGTTTTCCCCGGATTGCTTGAAGCAAATTGTGCAAAACCTGTAAATAGCACTGCTTATTGATTGACAGTGCAATCAACAGACAAAAAAAGAATCAACTCGATAGACAAGATACAGCGTGCGCAATTTGAAAATTCTCGTTACTTTTTGATCGCGCCTCGTATATCTCAATTATCCACGCGTCGCAATTAGAACCTCATTTTCACCGCGTATTCGAACGGGCCGTGAATACCTATATTTTGTATCTCTCGCGATATTTAAGCATAAAGAAAAGTGAATATTGAACGGACGAGCAGAAAAGGGATGAAGAAGGGGGGTGGGACGGGGGGAAGAAATGCGTCCTCTTCATCGCGGAACAAAGTTACCAAAGTTGTTGCAAAGCGTCGAAAGAACCTAACGAGCAGCAACGAACCGCCAGAACGAGCATTGCCGTGCCTCATTAGTGACTTTTAATTTTCCAAAGCGAGTCTCCTTCGAATACTCGGAAACGACCACTATGCGTTGTCACCGAAGAATAAGAAGAGTGAAGGAAATAAAGAAAGGTACGGAAGACAGAGACGGGGATAACAGCAACAGCACGACGCGGTGACTCGCAAGCTATTGTTCTCTTGGTTCTCTATTTTTCCACCACTTCTTCTTTTTCTTCTGTTCTCGCGTACCGTGGCTTTATTGTGTTTGAGCTCGACGCTCGACTCTTTTGTTTTGTTTCGCGCGCCATTAGAGGAGCTAATTGCCGCTCATACGCGATCGCCTTTTGTTTCCTTCTTTTGCCACCTTTTCTCCACGATCCTCTCACCCTTCTGACAACTTTGCTCTGTCCACTTTGTGTCCTTGTCTTCGGGACCGTGAACCAAACGGGCTGAATCATACCCCCTTCTTGTCTTCCTCGCCGCTCTGTACCGAACGTAGCAAGGAACTTGTCGTTTCGTTTTCCTTTCCCCAAGAAACGATCAGTTTTTATCATCCACCCCTCTCGACTCTCTGATTTAGCGCAAGCCTGCACCTCTCGTTTTCTGAACGTACTTCCCTGTTTCGAAGAAAGCAGGATGCATTTATCGGGAAAAGAGGGAGAGACGCGTTTCAACGCGTCGACGCTTCGCTGATCTCTGCCCTTTTTTGCTTTTCTTAGCAATCGGCCGTGTATAACGTTTCTGTTATCATATTCCGGCTAACCACTAGATTGCATAATTACTGATTACTAATTAGCTCCTAAACGGTTTCATGAACCAATATGAAATTTTTTATATTTCAAGTTAGCATCATTGTAACAATTTTTGATCAGCTGTTTGGCAAGATTTTGTAAACTTAACCTATAATTCAATCAGTTGAAAATGTCAAGTCTGATTGAGATTTGCACCGTGGACGAACAACGTGCTGTGACTAGATTTTTAGTCGCGGAGGGTGTTAATGGTAGTGAGATCCATGCAAGGATGTTTAAAGTGTACGGGAATAAGTGTTTAAACCGTTCGAACATTTACAAGTATCGATGATGCGCAGCGAAGTGAAAATTAGAGGAATGATGGGACAAATGTGTAAGTGTTAGGGGGATTATGTCGAAAAGCAGCCAAAATATTGTATTAATTGAATAAACTATTTTTGAGATATACCAATTTGTTTCGTTACTTATCTGGCCCTCGTAAAATGAACTTGTAGGATCGATAGATCATGCCCGATACATTCAGGTAAACGATAAGCCATGAAATGATCTATCACGATAGTTTCGCTTATTGTTAGTCAAAAAGGAGGATCAATATTTTAATATAAAGGTATCTTTTTGTACAAATAACATATCGATTTTATGGAACATGAAGTACCAATTAATTCACTCGATCGATGGCTTTAGAATACTGAATAAACTGCTTGTAATACAGTCTTGAGAGCTTCAAACGAAATAATGGATTACGTATAATAAAGTAAATAATACGTTTTTATTATCCAATATTTCATTATAAATCAGTACACTATTCGATCATTCATTTGTACATACCTTGAATTGTTTTTTCCGTTCCAACGACGACGATGCTGACTTATTAAACTTGCGTTCAATATCTGTTGTATCACCTTTTACGGTACACAAATAAGTTAAGTTACTGCATTTCATAAGTTAACAAGTAAAACGAAATGCTGTACTGTATATACATATATATATTTTTACTATAGCATTTTGACTGTTAAATTAAAATATTTATTAAAGGAACGAAGCTCTTTCTTTCCGCCACAGCGAATAATTATTTGCTTACACGAATAATATATTTTAAATCAATGTCATAACTCCAAATAGACGTACAAGCTTTACGAAAAATTATAATTTAATTGAAAGTAAAAAGAAAAAGAAAACAGAAGGTTCTGTGTTCAAGAGAGAAAAGATCCACCAACGGGATAGATGGTTTTAATTCGGTGAAAAGCTAATAATTCCAGTATTGTGCGATCATTACCAACGTTATTGTTTCCCTGCGGGGTTTCGTACTCGCACCGAGGACTCTTCTTGTATCTTGCTTTCATCGTTCTTTCATCGAGCTGAACAATGAGAAGAGCGGCCATTCTGTTCTTTTTCCACCGTCATATATATCTACACAGACACACACACACACACACGTATTGTAGCTTAATTATTGGCTTTATTATTATTATGATATTGTCCTTCTCGCCGAAAGCTTGCTCCTGTGGCCATCATTTCCGCTGCTGGAAAGAAAGATAAGATGGGATAGAAATTGAAAAAAGTGAACGATCAAAAAGGAACAAGAGAAGTAAAATCGAGGATAGGAAGGTGCAGTCTTGATGACAATACCCCTCGTTTTCCTCCTCTCTCTCTTCTTTCTTCTCCTTTTCTTCGTACGCTTATTAGAACGAAAATGAGAAAGGACGTCGAGCAACCAAGCGACTTCATTACACTGTTCAACAGCTATCCGGACTTGTAACACCCGGCCGTCACTTCCTATGGACTTCTGTGCACTGAATATAAATCAGAAATCTTCAGAACTCTCAGTTTTTAGAAAATTCAATTTAAAAGGATGCAAGTTTTCAATTTTAATGCAAGTTTTCAATTGCTCCGCAACTGTACGATACATATGTTTCAGATTGTATACAAAGATTTCATATATTAATTAGTTATGCTCAAAATCTTATCGAATGCTTGGATCCCGATGCTCATCTAAGAACTACCTTAACGTATTCGCGAGTCAATGGTGTATGTTTCTTAAAAAAAATAACAGAAGTAAGTACATATTTCAAGTGGTAACGATAAAGTTCAGAGAAAATTCTACCCTTGCGAAGGTACATATGTTTGAGCGTTGCCTTCGATTGTAAATACCAAACAGCATACGAAGGGGTAGAAAAAATCCCCAAGATATTCATCGAAGGGAAGAAATTCGCACGAAACTGTCTGACTCGGGACTTATTCGCGTGATTGCAACATTGTGAAACGTAGTAATTATAGTGCTGGCGCGAGGTACGAACGATTTTCTTGGAAACGATTCGAAAAGGCGAAACGTCAGCTGGCCGTGTTGTAGGTTTACGCGTAAATAAGGGTAAGGACCAAAATATAGGCAAGTGGAAAGTGAGGAACGAACGGGGCGGGGAGGGGGAGAGGTGTGCTCGCTAGTTCGGGGACACACAGGAGGAGACCAAAAGGAAGGGAGAGTATGGCATGTCCCCCGTAATTATAGCAACAATAAAACAATTTTGATAATTATCTCAACTAGTGTATGGGAACACACGACATTACAGCGGGCACGAGTATAGAAACGGAAAGAGAGAGGAGCAACGGAGAAAGAGAGGCGGCACAAAAGGGAGACGAGGAGAAAGGAGAGGACACAACGACCGGGGCAGAATAATCACAATAATTACCATTTATATGCAAGTGCCGTCATTACCTGCACACGAGCAGAGCACGCATTCAATTTCGTATCTAATTTGAATAATTCAAACAAATCTCTCCTTCCTGCCCTCCTTCCTCTGCACGCTTTATAATCCCAATAAACGCGACGAGACATCGACGATGATTCGCTTTTTCAGTACTTACGACGACGATTCCTTTTTGCGTTTACCTTGTGCCTCGATTTCCTTGCGCAGCCCCAATTGCACGACAACAATCGTTCGCTATCTGTTTTATTAAACTAACGAGCAATCGTTCTTTTCATGATAGCCTTGCCGCGTCTATTATTTCAATTCCCCGAACAAACAATAGGAAAATCGTTACGTGCCGTATAATTAATTTGTTTTCAGGAATTCGAGCACTTTAATAGCGTTCGCTGATCATTAGGCTGAGATTGTTCATGCAATTCATTATTTGGGTAATGACAGTAAAAATGATCGTTAGGTAAATAGGGAGCGTTGTATGCGTGTAATTTACGTATATTGCATATCTTTGCTCGAATTTATTAAATATTCAATTACTCGTATACTGGGCAAGTACAGTAATAAGCTAGAGACTTAAAAATAAATATGTTCGGAGCAAGCATAGAAGTGAATTGAAGGCATCGAAGATCGCAGATTTGTAAATGATGGTGAAACTCTATAATGTCAGATATGTAAAAAAGAGGTCTGGTATCTTAAAAAGAGCAAAACCTTTTGTAAAATGATACTTTGAATAAGCAATTTTTTTATAAAACTCTCAATCAAGAGAACTGTGTTGTTATGGTCTTATGAAATTACAATTCATTATGGTGATTTGTTATCACTTAATTTTCGTCCTAGAAAATGAACCTCTCTCTCCTCTAATTTTGTATTTTTATCCTATCAGTCTGTTAAAAAAGTGACACATTTAGAAAATCATTAATTTTTTATCTAGATTGAGAAAATTCTATATTACAATTCAAAATATAGTAGTGCTTTAGTAGTGGTTTTACAGCAAACTGAACACATAATAATTTTATTTCTTATTTGAGAAAATTGGTAGCAGCAGGTACGAATAAAGATCTAATTAAATACAGATGAGCAGAAAATGCATTCTCGGAAGCGTAACGCATCCAAAGTACCGATTGATTTCGTTAAACCAAGTGCAGTTACCTATCCAGCTCCGAGGCTGCAATTCTTTCATTACCCTCACCTAGCCACGGCTACAGTTCCTACTCTGGAATCACTCAGTCCTCATTTATCTCTCGTCCGCACAATGTTTGCGCGCAGTCATGGCACCAGCAAAGTGGCCCTATCAATATTAATCGCAATATTTGCCCGGCATGGTCTTCGTCGCACTCTCTATTACCAATTAATCCGGTCGTGCGAAGTATGCTGCGAACCAACGGATAGGCTGTAACTGCAGATGAGAAAGAGAGACGGACGAGCCAGGGGACAAATAAAAATGATGGAACGAGAGAGACAGAGCACGCGAAAGAAAGAGATGTAAGAAAGATGGGGAGAGAGAAAGAGAGAGAAGGAGAGATGACTCGTTGACAGGTTAGATATTGTGTCAGCCGAGTCGTCCAGCATTAAAAGTAATTACGACGTGATTGACCGAGGGCCCGTTGGCCGAGGGTGAGGCGACGCCAAGAGGAAGGCTAAATCATCAGAGTGACGCACGTAGCTCGTTGTTGCCTCTCAATTATACAATCAGCGAGACCAAAAGAGAGGGAAAGCAAGAGAGAAACCCCGAAAGTATGACAGAGTAGATAAATAAAGGCAAGCTGGAGGAGAAGAAAGAGGCAAAGAATACTTGGATCTTGGATCTTGTATCTTGTAACGGACGAAGGAGACGGTGGCGGAAGAGGCGATGGCGGAATTACGTCAGGAACGTTAGTCGGGAATGGTTGACGTTAACGAAGATCGGTTCCATTGCAATTATAATTGCTGACTGGGAATCACCGGGTTCGAAGATCAGCTACCTAGCAATTGTTAGCGCGAGGTGACGTTTGTTCACTTCGTTAATGAAGGCTTAAAGACCCGTAGAAGGTATATTTGACTTCGACCCTGAGGGAAAGAAAGAAAAAGAGGCGTATCGGCGGAGGAAGATGGATCGATCGTAATTGTTATTGACTATTATAAAGCCAAGCAAGTTGGCTTTATGCAGCTGCTGTTTCGTACGATGATGACGACGGTGGTTTATAAGTCGTGATCTAGAAACAAATGAGCCATTGTGGAGGACAATCGTTCCGTTAAGGACGGGAACAGGGCCAAATAGGCGTGAAGAATCGAACGGCCGAGCTGGCAAGAAGAAGTAATTGGTTTCGAGATAGATTCCGTCCGTACTGCGGCGACGTCTAATCCACCATTGAAAAAGGAAAACATATTTTGTGCTCGAATAACTCTAAAGTGCTACTTATTGCCATTTTTCATCCATTTAACATTTATTCTTTTCCCTTTGATTCAAATATATTCCGTATTATAAACGTCTCTGTTCAGAAATATTTACTTCCATGAGAATAATTTCAAATTCTGGACACGCAAATACTTAATAAAATTAAAGAAGATTCGAACCAATATTTGTTAACCGATGTTACAAAACGTTAAAAACCTATTCGCTATTAAATACCCAAAAATGAACATTTTGCTTAGTAATAATAAAAGTACAACCTTGAGAGAAAATTTCACAATCGTGCATCTGTATTCGGTTATATTAGGGGGACCGGAAAGTAATGTCGTTTCTGTGCATGTCGACGTTTGTTTGTCATTTGTTGGGTCCTTGTGCACTCGAAAATTTACAATTTTTTTTTGCATTTTTGGGTGAAACAGCCAGCCGGATACCGGAAGAGGTATTGAAGAGGTATGATTACATCATTGATTAAAAATTGATCTGTCTGAGTTTAATGTGATGAAACAACGTTATTTTCCGGCTCCACTAATATAAAGAACAAAACATGAAAAGGAATGGAAACAATGGTGTTTTGATTTTGTTAGTGGTATTACTCCGTTTATTGACGGGGGCACCCTTCGTTTTAGGTACACGATGCTTGAACATTTCGTGGTATAAAGTGCGTGCCAATCGAGAGACAAAGGGTTGCACAAGTTGGCAAGGGTGACTCGGTATGATAATCGTACAATAGTTTCTATGAATCCTTTTCGTCGAAGCTATGACCATTAATAGCACCCTCCTCCCCTTACTCTTGATCATTTGTTCCGTTACTTTATTGTTCGTTTCAACTTTAGCGGCTGTTCAACATTCATCGCGATAAATTTTCTGTCCTTTAATCCAAGCACCATGTAATTTCCATGTTCGTTCGCTTTTATATTTATGAAACCCCGTGATCGTCACGTTACTTTTTGGCAAAAAAATTGATATTTATTATTTATTTATTATCGAGAACTGCGACATACTTTCACATTTTGTTTTATAATTTAATAGGTCTGCCTTTTTTTTTTCGAATTTTTTCATTCCGTTAACCGATTACGAGATTCGAAAAACGAATTCGAGGACTTTCATTATTTGTGGCTTGCATTCAACGAAAGGTCGTTAAAGAAGCATGCTGAACTTGGCAATATCACGTTCAATAGTTATCCAGTCATCAATGAGACGCGTTCGCGATTTGAAAGGTGGGTGCCCCGCGTGTACTCGACTGGAAATACGACCCTGGGCGTTAAAATGTATCAAAAAGAGACAGCTGTAGATACACGGGACGTATTTATGGGCATGAGCCCGGTCAGAAAGGAGAAGGAGACAGAAGGAGACGATCAGTATGGACGCGCTGGCGGATCCGGGCTAGGTCGTTCAACCAATCGGTGAACCATCGAACCATCCGAACGACCAGTTCGCAACGGTCGGAGCACCTTACTCTTAACAGTCTGTAGCAAGGCTAGGAAAAGAGAAACGGGTAAGGAAAAGGAGCGAAAAGGCGGAGGAAAGAGAAGGAGGATATCAACGAACAGCGTCGCCAGAGTCCACCAATGGTAGGTGACTTTGTATCTCCGTGTAAGTGTAAACCGAGCATAAGGAGCCGATCTTACAAAGAAATCGGCATATGCGACGGTATACGGCCAGACGATATATGCCGGGTGCTGATCTCATGACTTCAGGGTGGTACCAATCCAAACATTCGTGATTGGAATAATCTTTCCTTAACGATTTAACGTGATCTAACAGCGTGTATCTTTTTTTCCAGATGCAACAGGGCATTTCTCCATGGTTAACAGGATTGTTGCTTGACCGATGAAGTCGTATTTGTGTAAAATTTTCACGGCGAACTTCTGAAGAATTTTTGGAAACCCCGCAATTTACAATTTAAAATAACAGGGTTAGGTAAATCCCTTTTGAATAGCAGAGACAAATTTAGGCTCATGAATGGGGAAAGGCAAGGACAAAAAGTATATCTGAGATGTCAAATCGATGTTTTTTTTCATATTTTGACCTTCACTTTGAATGTTAACAGCACTGTACTATCGAATTTAATTGGAGATTGTATTATATATCCAACTACACATAACTTTATTAAATGCTTACAATTAGAAGTATTATTGTAATCAACTACGTATTGGAAAAATCACATTCTTTCGGTTGCTGTCGGAACCACATTTCCACCGGTCGTCCACTTCGTTGCGCGTCATCGACACTTTCGCGGCCATTTTTAAACTCTTCTACCCACTTGTAAATGTTCGAACGGTTTAAACACTTCTTGCATGGATCTCACTATCATTAGCACCTTTTGCAACTAAAAATCTCATCTCAGCAAGTTGTTCTTCCGCGGTGCAATTCTTATTTGGACTTGATATTTTCAACGAACTGAATTATAAGTTAGATTTACAAAATCTTGTCAAACATCTGATCAGAAGTTGTTACAAGGATACTAACTTGAAATATACGAAGTTTCATATTGGTTCATGAAACCGTTTAGGAACTGTATCAGTTTGTCTAGTTTCTTATTGAATGGCCCTCATATTATACTAATAACGCTGTATTTATGATAATAACGCAGTGAGAACTAAAACTGAGCACACATACAATTTTTATAGAATAAAACATGCATTAAGTACAATGTTTTAGTTTTACAAAAAATTACACTTACCGTGATATTATTTTAGTAAATACAAATCTTTTCCGTGTAGTCGATTTTGCACCGCATTAGAACGTTTGCGGTTAAGAAATGTAAATAATGTTTGATGTTATCCGAAATCGGTAGTACAGTAGTTGTGCTGCTGTTGTTGCTGTAGGAACATGCATTAACAAACTGCCATAAAGCCATTATCTACAACTGTAAAAGATAATATTATCTCTTAATTAACGTCTGGCTTATTAACGCGAAAAGTTACCGAAAAGTTTGCAATCAGTCAGGTTATAATACATAAAATACGAAAACGACGCTGTAACGAAGTTCTTACATCTTTAGGAGGACGTGCAAAATTATTATCTTGTCAGGACATGCGACGATTAAAAAAATACTTAATTTCAGAATTCGCGACGGCGGTGTCAGTGGCTATAAAGTTGTTGGAAAGCAATGTTGGGAAGAAAATAAGTAAATGAACAGCTCGAGAAGCATTAAAAGAAGCTAATTTTATATCAATGGAGAAGAAGAAGATACTTACTCTTTCAAAGAAAAATATTAAAACTCGTTTGAGTTTTATCAAATAATATATAAATTTTTAGAGTTGGAGAGGGAAAGGTGGGTCCCTTTTAATTAAATTTAGCGATGTTTCAATCATGATATGGGGTTGTATTACGGCGTGTGGTGTAGGTCCATCGCATCGAATTGGAAATACGGTGACCCAGTACACATACAACAGCATTTTAGACCATAATTTATTGGATGTTGTTAATAATATGTCGGTACGAGAACGTGATGTTTTCCAATACGATAACGCCCCCGAGCGTGAAAAATTGGCTCGAGGCTCAACAATTTCGGACTATTGCGTAGCCTGCTCAAAGTCCAAACTTAAATCCTATCGAGAACGTCTAGGCATATTTACAAATGGAACCAGCAAATGAGTACGGTGCTCCGTCAACGACAGTAAATGATTTGTGGCAAATAGTTTAACAACAGTGGTATTCTATTAGTCCACGATACTAATTGTAAGAAAATATAGTTTCGAGTGCGCCTAAACGTATTCAAGCCGTTATCAAGGCTAAAGATTCCTGGGCAAAATATTAAATGTTTATTTAAAAATAAACTATGATAATATTATAATTGCTTTTTGTTGGAAAATCTAAAATTTAGTACTTTATACTACATATTCACTTTTACTCCTTACTATACATATTTTATATAGTGATACGTTAAATGAGAGAACGAACTAGACGTAATGTTCATTTATCTTTTACAAAAATATTTCGAAATTATTGGGTCAATGAAAAATACTAAGCCTGATTTACAAAAGTATTGACGATCTTCAAATATTAAAGCATATGATTAAAAAATAATTGCTTGTTTATCATAATATGTTTCTCTTGCAATTAAACCATACTACCTTCTTATGTCTCCTCTGATCATAAAAAATAAATAAGATACCCTATATAATACAATGTCCTGTAGAAAACTGTTAATAAATCTCATAAGAAATATCTTCTATCTTCTCATAATTGTTTGCAAAACCTAAAATTCCATCTTTATCAAGCAAGCTGCTTTCCTCTTACATGCAAATTCGAATTCACACTTACACCGCTAGAAATCCTATGGGTAAGCCTGTGTTGTGTATTTCAAAGTTACAGCACGATTTTAAATGTTCGTATACAAAAATTTTTAATAATTTTTATGAAAGAATACCAGTTAATCACTCTGTGTTTTTATAATATTTAAACGTAGCAGAATCAAAGTTGTTAATTAATGTTAAAAGACTTGGCTCTAACCATAAATGCCATCAATCTATTCACTGACATTTTTCCGGCAAAAGGATTCTTATTTTGTTTTATGAATACTATATGAAAGTATTGAACGCATTACAATTACGAATACGAAATTGTACAATTCTACGTATTGTATTTAGAGAACAGTAATAAATATAATTTATTTATCACTATCACGCCATTCATTTAATGCGCAATCGGCATTTTTATTTGATACGTAACCGCGGCTGATCCAGCCAGCGCCACTTACTACCCGTACTCCGGATGCTAAAGGAATTACAGAGATATAAGCAGGAAGAAAGTAGTCATTATCGAAGTTAGCCGAAGCGATGATTTCCTGCCAGTCTGTACTATTTCAAATTATGAGAAACTTAACGTAATCTCTTGATTACAGTTGAAAATTGAATGGCCGTTTCTGTTAAACATCGAAAAGCGATGAGACCCTATTGCCTCAGGATGAAATTGTAGCACGTGGGCCAGAGGACGCAACAACCGGCGTACCTCCTTCGAGCCGTCCATTCCTCGATCTCTGGAATAATACTCCCAACTTTTTTACAGACCACGTATTCAAGAGAAGAGAAAGAGGGATCGGGCGCAAGTTGAAGGAAGAAAGAATACAGGAGATGGTGGAGGCGCTCCACCACGGAGAATTGAAAATGATGATTGGCGGTAAGCGGGTTGCCAACAGTGATGGAGGAGCAAGAGAATGAAGGCTTAAAGAGAATGAGAGAGAGAGAGAGAGAGAGAGAGAGAGGGGCGAGAGAGGGAAAGAGAGAGGGGCAAGAGGTACTAAATAAGAAAGCCACGAGGGGGAGGACATCCAACCTAACCGGAGGGGAAGGGAAGCCACTGGAAGGAAAAAGAGTCGGGAGCGCGCGAATTAAGTCGATCGCAGTGCGTGGAACCACATCCTTCGCGCCCGCTACCTCCATGGATATCACTTTTCTTTCGTCTTTCCCTCTTGTCCTCTTTCGACCGCGGGTCCTCTCCGTCGCTCCTTTCCGTGTTGCTCGACCCGCGTACCTCTTCTTTATTATCGGCATCAAACATCGTCTTTTGTTTTATAATAACCGCCGTGGCTGCGGTCGCGCCACTCTCGTACCTCCTTTTGTAATGCCGGAGGAGTAGCGCTCTTCGACTACTGCAAAGAGAAGTGGGGCTCAAACGAACAAAGACGGAAGGATATCGCGATAAATTGCCGATGGCTCCGTAATGCTGACTTCACGCGCTCTCGAGCACGCATTTTGATTATTGCCACTGAAAAACCGCATATTTGCCGCAACAACTATTCCTGCGATTAACCACAACAGAAATTCTTGTTTCACCGCGACCGAGACGAACAATGTTCTAAATTGATGATCGTAATTGTAACGCTATTGATAGAATGAGACAAGGACAATAATGATAATTATCGTATGAACAGTTTATTTAAAGAGATACCGACAGGTTCTTGCAACATCTTGACGTATTAATCGTTCAAACTAATCATTCATATTTTTACCTAAAACATATTTAATATACGTACTATTCTTCTAAATAAATTGGATAAATAACAAATACATTTTTCACCTCAGTATCGAATAATTAAGTCAATCAAAATTTAAGGTACGAAAGGTACGAAGAAGAGCTAAATTACAAAAATGGAGTTTAAAATATAAATGAAAAAGGGTTTTTAATACATTTGTGAAATTTAATTAACCTAGTTTTTTTCCACACACTTGTGATCGAAACTGGATAAGTTTGCAGTATAACCTAACGAACGTGCCACTTAACTGATTGACTTCTGACCTCTCCATAAGAAAGATCACCTATTTAGATTATTTATCAGGATTATAGTAAGGATTGCAAGGATTATAGTAAATTTTTATGCACCCCTTATATCACTTTTCTAGGTATCATGGTTGGTATGTAAATTTACAAAAGTTAGGTGACAAATAATTTTAATTTGTTATTAAATATATCACACAACCCCTTCTTCTTAAAATAAGGTAGAAACGTCGTAACTTTTTAAATAATGAAAAATTTGTGTTTATTCTTTGCTGAAAGAGGTCGTCCTTTTCTTTAGCAGTTCTTTATTCCATACTGCAGAAAGTTTCGATTAATTGAATTATTAATATACCTTGCTGAAAGAACGTCAAATTGAAACAATATAAACGCAATGTAATTTTCAAAAATCATGATGTATCCGGAAGTATTTGTTCGAAGTCGAAGCCGTTTATCTCACACCCTTTTGTTAAAAATTCTCTGATGCACGTCGTGTCGAGATACGATGACCGCTCGCGACAGAATTATATTTTTTTTTCTCTTCTTTTTTCCTCCTTTTCGACTCGAAGACGAGATCGAGCGGATGGATAAGGCCGTGACATGTAGCGACGCGCAGGGCGCCCTTAATCCGGCAATAAAAACCTCGGCTCACGTATATTATTTTATTTAGTTTCCCAAACTGCCACGGCTTAAACGCATCCATAATTACCGGCGACTACGTGAACTGCTTAACTTATCGCGCGTTTCGACCGAGTCTCCTCCTCGACCCTTTGTGCACCGGCACGGCCATCGCCGATGAACGTGTGCGTGCAACCGTATATGCACCTTCGATCGTACGTACAAAACGTAATTTATGCATGCGTGGATTTTAACTCCCACGCCATGAAGACATACCGCAGGGTTGTTCGTGGCCGCAACTCTGCATATATCTGGCCAGCTGGTAAGAATTATCCGTGTCCGCTCGCGATCAGCTCCCGATACGCCCGGTTCAAATTCGGCTCAATGAGATCGATAAATATCGGCAATAAGCTGTTCGGAACGTATACGGTCACATGTTCGGGTATCGCGCTCGATTTTGCTGAACTATAGTTTAACCCTCGCCCAGCTAATATCCAGTCAACTTTGACCCTGTATTATGTTTTATGCGTAGTGACGGAACGTCGTTGACTCTTGAACGGTGGGTCATTTCGTAACAGGCATAAGTATTACAACATTTAGTTGATTTTTCGAGAGTGGCGAAATTAAATGGTACTTCGATTCAATCAAATCAATTAAATACTATGGAACGAAACCACTACTTCGTTTATGGATAATGAACTTGATTTATGTACAACATTTTCTGTATTGTAGAGTAATTCCGATATCGATCATAATAGAAACCAAATTACGAGGGACATTCAGTAAGTAACGAGACAAATTGATATAGCTCAAAAACTGTTTGTTCAATTAACAAAATATTTTGGCTACATTTCAGCACAATCCCCCTCCCTAACACTTATCAATTTGTCCCATCGCTCCTCTAATTTTCTTATGGTCCTTGCTGTCGGAGTCACATTTGCACCGGTAGTCCACTTCGCTGCGCATCATCGACACTTCCGCGGCCATTTTTAAACTCTTCTACCCACTTGTAAATGTTCGAATGGTTTAAACACTTATTCTCGTACACTTTTAACATCCTTGCATGGATCTCACTACCATTAACACCTTCTGCGACTAAAAATCTAATCATAGCACGTTGTTCTTCCGCGGTACAATTCCCAATCGAACTTGACACTTTCAACCGACCGAATTATAGGTTAGGTTTACAAAATCTTGTCAAATAGCTGATCAGAAGTCGTTACAAGGATGCTGACTTGAAACATAGAAATTTTTGTATTGGTTCATGAAACTATTTAAGAGCTATATTAGTTTGTCTCGTTACTTACTGAATAGCCCTCGTATTTTTAATTTAAGATACAACCTCAGCGTTGGATAACATGATTTTTGCCAGGTCCTAATTTACTTTATCGTGTTATAATGACGCTGATGCGTTGAACGCTTAACTGCAAGACGTATCCTAAAGGAACAGATTTTTGACGTTTCGCCAATATTATATCTAGCACCATCGGGAATCGAAAGATGCTTTAACTCGGTATTGCATTGATACAGTGGAGAATCTTTTCGTTCAGAACATAACTTACATCTGGAAGTCCAGGAGAGTGTTAACCGCAGTAGTATGAAGTATAATAGTTCAAAGCGTAACAGTATTAAGCGTGATAATCCAAGTTTCGAAGGCTTCGAGATTCTGACTTGGCAAACGTTTATAGAATTTCCCAAGTTTTGCCTCGTCGAACTGCCACTCGGATACAATTTCGTTCCATCCAACGCGTCTGCCTGATAGACAATTTTATACCGTTCAGGGAGTTTGAAAAACTATCGATGACCTCGTTCGTTCTAAAAAACAAGATGCTTATGATCACGGTATCTATTTTTTGTCCGAAAGTGGTAAAAAATGATAGGCAGCGGTATAGAACTTATAAAATATTAATCAAGAAAATTGCTACAAAAAACGATGGAAACTTTTGGTATTCTTAATAACGGCCAGTTTCTGATTCCCCAGAACTTTTACCTGTGTACAATAGTATAACGAAGGAATTTGTTTTTTCCCCCTATTAAGCGGCAAAGAATTGAAGGAGAAAGCAGCTAGTAACGAGTTATGGCGGTAATTGCATTCTTATAACTTTGCTTGTTTTTCACAACTTTCCCGTGGTTTCTGTGTGTACACACGTATAATTGTTAGTTTTCAATTTTTCCAAATATTTCGATTAACTGTATAACGGAATTGTTATTTCATTCAGACCAAAAATGGGTGATTTTTGATCATTATCTTCATCCATAAGAAACAATAAAATTTTGGAGAGAAAATGAAAAATAATTTATTCATTATTTTACACAGCGGATTATCTTGAAATTTCAGGTTAAAACATCTCAGAAGGCTGGAACTAAGCTTTTTCCGTCTTGTCGTAATTTCTAATTATACTGAAGCATAAGTACACGGAGAGCTCGCGTTAAATTAACTATGGTCGTAAATAATATATGTATACATCTATATATATGTAAATTACTTGCAATTTTACGCTCGTAGTCGTTAGGTTTTTAAGTATCCCTCTTGTTTGTCCAAAACGTGGTCTCCGAGATGACACTACTTTCTCTTGTTAAGTACTAAGAGAAATAAAATACATCCTCTTAGACTTAACTACCGTATAATGGTCGCCAGTCGTCTAGGTACCGGTCGCGGATCATTGTATCTGGCAACCAGTTCTTTTCGTTTCTTTTCACTTCTGGCGGACGAAGGGCGCGAGCGGAGTGCAGCGTAGCAAGTTGAAGGGCGCGATCAAGAGTAATGCGAAAACGGGGAACAGCGGTGGTAAAAGGACGAAAAAGAGGAGAACAATGAGCGATGCCTTGCGCTCGTTCCACGTAGACTCAGCAATTTTGTCGAATTGCAAGCGATTACCGTTGCACGGCAGCTCAAATTTTCCGTTTGTTTGAGTTACGGGGCTGCGCAAGGTCGCGAAATGGCTCTCTGCATCCGAGCTTCGACGAAAGAAAGATGGCCAATACTGAAACGCGAGTTGTCTTCGAGTACCAGCTGGAAGAGGAAGGTACACGACGTACGGTTTGAAGAGCGAGTAACTGAGACCGTAACCAGAAGAAATCACGGGTCTGGCTAGCGGGTTAAATAAACGAGAACAACATAACAAGTAACCGCATAATTGTGTCTTACGTGTTATCGATTTAGTAATACGCACAATATGCATATCTAGTACTTCCAGAAACTTTTTCAGGTCCTCTTCAAAATTGTGGTAACTGTATGAAATGTACAAGCTAACCCAATTTTAAAAAGCAAGGGGTTTTGTTTAGAGTTTTGCTTAAATAATTGTGTATATTGTTAAAATCAATATTTAGAACATATGATATTCACATCTTCAATAAATTGGCTGAAAATTTGACAAGTTTTGTTAAAAATAAATCACTATTATGTTTTAGGACTTTTAAGTAATTACGCTGTATGCAATTAAGCAGAAAATGTTACATTAATTTTGAATTAATAATGAATGTGCTGTAAATGCAAATATTGACCACGACATCTTTTAAATGCTTGTACTGGAATTCTATTAATATCATGTAACTATGTGACGATAGAACACCATATCATTTTCCACCAATTTATTATTTTGATTGATTGAAATGAGCTCTTTTCAAGCATTCTGTTCCTATTTTTTGAACAAAAACATGTATTTTATGTAATTAGTTATATGTTACGTGATTTGATGGTGTGAAACTTGTCATATTTAAAATATTGAGTGCCCATAATAATTTCTGAAAATTTCCGAAAATTTCCAAGTATTTATAATAAACATTGGTGTATATAATCCGAATACTTTAACAAGGTTTATGAATGGTAGCAGCGTACTTATTCTTTTGTGTTCTAACGCAAGCAGTCTTATCAATTTTGGAACA
The DNA here is from genome assembly GCA_022405125.1 of Anthidium xuezhongi. Lineage (NCBI taxonomy): Eukaryota > Metazoa > Arthropoda > Insecta > Hymenoptera > Megachilidae > Anthidium > Anthidium xuezhongi. The sequence goes on along the minus strand of CM039646.1, from coordinate 1,010,898 downwards.
AAGCAGGTACAGAACAGTGGAGTCTCGTTCTTTCGCTTTCGTAATTTCTTTGTTAAAATATTTCTAGATCGCCATTTCGCCGCTAGACAATGGTGCTGGCTATTCCACATCATGATTTTTCCGACCGCCGAATAAAGAAGGGGGAGTAAGACAGGGAGGAGGAAGAGAGTTCGGCGTGCGCCTCCAGCAGACCCGCTAGAAGGAGGATAATTCCCTGTAAGTGGATAATGCCCCGACGTTGCTCCTTGCCTACGCACCCAAGATCATCCTCTGTCTCCTTCTTCCTTCTATTTCACGATCCACCTTCCCTGCCATCGTTTCGCATGGTAGTTTTGTGGCTAGTGGTTGAAGGCTTTGTAGTTTGGTAGCCGGGTTTCGGTCGCTCTTTCTATCGTTTCTATCTGTGCCGCTATCTCCCTCCACCTAACAGATCTTATTGTGCAACTTGCTTTGAAAGTTCCACTCGTTGCACCCGGACGCGCCACCATCGTGGAATTCGCGTTTTTCCTTCTTTGACTCTTTCTCCATCCTTCTCTGGACCCTCTGCTTTGCTCCCTTCTGGAGTTTTATCGCGCGAGATACCCTCGCTGCCGTTTGCGGTTCATCCTCCAATTATCCCTAATACAGAGAATGCCGTGGCGCGTTATTATTACGCTCGACTGTTTCGGATTGTTGCTCTTCCCTTCGAGATTTTCGAGGTTTGCGCCGCGCATTTTGTTATAGTCTAAACTTGGACAAGTGTATGAAATGAAATTGGCTTCGTTCTTACAGTCGAAGATACAAAACAAATGTAATTAAAGGTATTTAACTGTTGAACGAGTTCAATTTCTTTTTAATTTGTAGCTGACGTATTGATCACGATTGTAACGAATATTAAATACAAGGGGGCCGTTCAATAAGTAACGAGACACATTGATATGCACATGTTTGTTCTCTTCAGGCTTTTCGCGTATAATATTAATTATAGAAGATCATTCTTAGGTTAAATAGAAAACACCTCATTTAATAATCATATGCAACAATTAATGTAATAAAAGCGTAGAAGGAACAGTATGAATCGTTCGCAAGTTTGGATCACAAATTAAGTACTTATTGAACCAATGAAAAATCAACGTTCAAACAAACGCTTAGGATTGTTTGAACTTTTTCCTCTCATACATAAATTCAGATGGCAGATTAATCGGGACGAATAGAAAAATGGTTTCGCGGGATTGTAAATAACTGTACATCGAAGCAGACACTGGAGTACGTGCGAATTGTCGATGGTACGTTCCGCAGAGATAAACGAAGAAAAGAACGTAGTAATACTTCTCGTCGTTAAACCCCTGCTACAGCCTAACGTAATGTTTTACGTCGCTATTGGTCTGAAAAGCAAAGACCAGATAGTCAAACACCGCCCTGAAATCTACATTTATCTTCTGAATTTTATAGGCTGCCGTCAGAGCGATTTCGCTGTTCTTGGTCTCTCGGCTTCTCCTTCATGGCCTTTCCTTGCAACCGTTAAATGCTCGACCCGGTGTGAACGAATCATCCACGAAGGAAACTTTTTTGCTCATCGATTGCAATGACTTTACGACGGTTAAGCCTCGGGGTGATTCTTACGATCATAAACGTGTCAGCCGTTAACTTTCGATCTGTATGCTTTTGCATACCGATGATAACATCGGGTGATTTAGTGCTGTTCATGGTAACAATTGATACGCGTTATTTTGAATAAGAATCCGCAAAATTACCATGTACTTTTCCATTGCACACGAGTTTTGTAATTACTTATCTCGATGTCCTACAATTTAACTCTTGAGCAGGTTCTGGTTTTGCGGACAGAAAAAGCCAATCGCTTTTATAACACTTCACTTTTGAAAATAAAAAGCAAACCCTATAAAAACTTTACAGAATTTTATACGTAATATAGTTTCTGCTGTGAAATGGCAACTTTAATGATTATCGAAATACAAAGTTCTAAATTCCTACTCTGAGTGGTATTTGTGGAATGTTAAATCATAATTTCTTAAACTGTATTCAGAATGAAGAGAAATACTTTACTTCTGAAGAGATTTTGTAAATTACATATACAACAAATTTAATTATAATCTTAATTTTTTGTTTTTGAAAGAAAATCTATTCTTTTAATTTTGTATAAAAGTTGTCTTGTTATTAATTACTTTTTAAATATCTGGTGCACCGTTTTCAAAAATATGAATATAGAAATAATACATTTAAAGTTTCAATATTATTTTTATATTTACGTATATTCAGTTTGATATATTAACTCAGTATACAGAGTGACTCAGAACATGTGGAAAATACTGAAAAGGCTCATTTATCGCACTAGATAGAAAATAAAATAAATAAGGGATGAGACATGAGTTATAATACAGAATGATTCTCTGTCTTTATAAAAATCTGTTTACATTTTAATAAAAGCGTCTTGATAAACTTTGTAATATAAAATAAGAAACCAGGAACAAGTGAATTTTACCCCATTGGTAGTTTTAGTGTTAACCATTTGGACTCGAAGCACTTTTGAATATAATTAAGTTCAGGTTTCTTTTTTAACGAAGCTCCCAAAATTCAAACGTACTAGTTTGAAAGAAAATAGTTACAACTGTTTAAGATAATTTACACTTGTCGCCTTAGAGGCGCCACTGGAGCGGAAAGGGTTAGAAAACGATGATTTAAGTCATTTGTAAGAATAGAGCACGTAGTACGCTACAGTTTGGCAAGATAAGCTATCGTTATATCAAAAATGTCAATTCTCAATAAAAAAAAAAGAAACTAATGGAACAGGAAACCAAATTTTCTGTTCTTCTAAGCTTCGTACCCAGCCAAATAACCGTGCTGCGTGTTGCGAACTAAGGAAAAGATACTGCTTCTCAAATCATCCGGATGGAAAAACGGAAGCAACCTTTTGCAACCTTTTGTAGACATTCGACAGTGATCGTAAATGATCGAAAGAGCAAAGTGTTCTCCGTGCAAAGCGCTCGCCCGTGGATCGTAGAACGATTTCGCGATCGTTCTATGAAGTATGTTCCCATGGATGCCATGGCTCGTTGTCGGAAAAATCCATAACGTCAGCCACTAGTAGGCAAAGCACAATCCTATTGGCTTTCTTCCCGTTGCTCGACATAGTGCGAGGAAGCAGATAGTGGCTTCTAGCTGACCAAGTCCATAAGCCAAGCGTTTTCGAGGTGCATTCTAGCCGGCTGTAGGTTCGTTGTCCCGTACCGAGTATATAAGTATTTCCACGTACGGGGATGACTCGGTAGACGGGCTCAACGTGGACAGAGATCACCGAAGACCTCGGCGGGCTCAGTTTTGTTATGTATAATATTCTAGTCAGATTCGTGGATGTACAACGGGCATCGGTGTCCGCGACGTGAATGATAATTCGGCGGGCCCGAAGCGCTGGGTAATTGCCAGTTTAGTTAATCATTATAAAGTGTACGGTGGAATATGGCTGCGAGCTGACAGGCTTCGAATAACCGACGGCTAACGGACGGTTGACATTCGTGATTTACGTGGAGGCGCCATAAATCTGACTAACCTTGAATCGTAGACTTTTCCAGCCCGTTGCCTTTTTAACATACTAGGTCGGATTTCTTAGAGAACTTACCGCATATTTAAGCGAACGATATTTCTAGAAATTCATCGATTTAGTACCAATCTAATGTATCAAGTGAAATGGTCAAAGAAAGAGATATTTCTGATCTAAACAATTCTAATTTCTATTTCAAATGGTATCGAGGTTTCTTATGGTGCCATATAATCTTTATAAATGCTTAAGGATAAGCATTAAGGGTAAATATTATTTTAACACTATTTATTTGTTATGATTTATTATTATTTAAAAAGTTTATTACTATTTAATGCGCAACATAATTCTATTAATATGAAGTCCAGTCACCGTTGTTGCTTACAATCGTGCTTTCCACCTGATTGACGATATTTTCTTCGAGCAAAGACCTCCGTAACGACCTTATTTCCTGAATAAATCGTTTCAGTTTGTATGTTTTTCTTCCTCGAAGTTTGGTTTTCATATATGTTCGAGTATTTTCAATTGCATTGGCATATGGCGATCGTGGTGGCCATTTCGAGACATTAATACTATTTTTAGTCTTGCACTGTGTGCATCGACGATATCGATGTTTGGGCTCATTGTCCCCTTTTAAAATCCAACTTTCTTCCTCGAATCCAGGAAACTTCACAGACTACATTAAGAGTTTCTCGTAAATATGAATAATTGTTTACGCATCAAAACTGTTGGTTAACATTTACAAGGATGCTAACTTGACACGTAGAAAGTATCGTGTTGGTTCACGAAACCGATTAGTAACTATATCAGTTTGTCTCGTTACTTATTGAATGGCCCTCGTATTTTTCAATGTCGCCGCAGCGGCAACAACGGAGTGCAAAGGGTTAAAATACACATCCTACGCTTCAATGTACCTTTGAATATGACAATATGATTATGAAAGTGGACTAATTGTAAGTAATATATACTTCATTGAAAAATATTAAATATTTTCAGAGCAGTTTCATAATCGTTGGTACAAATATGAAACACGATATCATTTATATTAAACGTTCAGTTTTATTTCTTGTTACAGGTCGCTTAATAGATAAACCTGAGATATTTATTATGTTTTTTCTATAAGCTGTAATTTACATATTTATGTTTTTTCAAATTAGAATTAACTATTTTAGTATTATTATACGCGTGATGAAATAAAATTTATTTATAACTTTAACTTATTAAAAGATAAGTTAATTGCAAGGATACTCCTTGAAACGAATGAGAATATAATAAATTATTGTGAATAATAATGTCATCACAGGTCGAGCAATGCTCGTTAAATAGAAGGAAATACAATCATGCTGCTAACGATCGGAGAACTAGAGTTACCATTTAACCGCGTAAGGGACTGTAAATACAATGTCACGCATAAAAGATATACGAGTCCCAACGAATCATTAGCAAGGTACCGACATTGAGGACTAGTTATTTTGTTTTAATTTGATATATTATTGTAAAGTCAGAGACAACGCACCAATGAATGAATATTCGAGAGATTTTATGGCTGTTGGGGGTAAATTTTAAATGATAATAATATTAACAATAGAACTACGAAAAGGATCAAAATGACTTGCTCCAGATTTTTTATATTATGTTACAAAATTTATCAGCAAGTTTTGCTGAAATGTGAGCTGACTGTTATTAAGATATAAAATTACTCTGTATTATAATTTATATTTCATGCCTTATCTATTTAGTTTTCTACGAGGGCTATTCGATAATTAACGAGACAAACTGATATAGCTCCTAAACGAAACTTTTCATATTTCAAGTTAGCATCCTTGTAACGACTTCTGATCAGCTAGTTGACAATTTTTTGTAAATCTAACCTATAATTCAGTCAATTCAAAGTGTCAAGTCCGATTAAGAACTGCACCGCGGAAGAACAACGTGCTGTGATTAGATTTTTAGATTAGAATAAGTGTTTAAACCGTTCGAACATTTACAAACAGGTAGAACAATTTAAAAATGGCCACGAAGGTGTCGATGACGCGCAGCGAAGTGGACGACCGGTGGAAATGTGGTTCCGACAGCAACCGAAAGAATTTGATACTAGGGCCATAAGAAAATTAGAGGAACGATGGGAAATGGATAAGTTTTAGCGAATTACGTTGAAAAGTAGCCAAAATATTGTATTAATTGAATAAACAATAACATTTTTGAGCTATATCAATTTGCCTCGTTACTTATTGCATGGCTCTTGTAATTGATCATTTCAGATAATTCGATAGTTGACTTTGTATTCGAAGAAACTGAAATTAGAAATTCGCTGTAAATATGAAACTAAGGGGACCTGTTTTACGTGATTAAAAATTTTCGACGGTACATAAGCTTAAAGTTGATGTATTAGTTATTCTTGTGTTCTGTGCGAATGATAAACTGCGTTTTGTCAATAGGCTTTTCAAGGTCAGAGAACCTAACAAATGTTGAACATGCGTGGGCTATTCGCAGAACAAATGGATATTGACAAAACCATCTAATTAGACTTGTAGCGAATATGCTCGAGTGAAAGGTTTGTAGGCGTGGCAGGAAGTGCACAATGGATGGGAAACATGATAGCACACATTAAATATATACAGGTCGTTTCAGGAATAGGTTGCCAAACTTTGATAACGATTCTATTCCTCCAAAAGGATGAAAACAGATTATATGAATCTAGGTCTGGAGACTCTTACTTTCCAAGATGCAAACATTTTCATTTGTATTGAAATTTTAGTATTTCATTCACGAATATTCTTATAAAAGTGAAGATATCTATTAAAACTGAAGATAGCTTGTGCAGTTGTAGAAGTAAATTATTTTAAACATTTCTGAAACATTCCGTCAGAAATAAAAAATATTCATATTCGATAGAGACGAAGTTTTGGTCCTATATTTAGTACGTATAGCATTTTCTTATCTTTGCAAAAGAGTAAAATACGATACCAATGTTTGGTCATCTATTTCTGAGTCATGCTGTACTTATATACATATATCTTCGCGAAAACCTGAGGCTAAGACAGTTAGAATACCGCAAAAGGTTAATTGTTACGCAAAGTATTATTCTTACTACTGGCAATGCATTTTAATTATACACGGACTGTAATATTTTCCTCGCAGCGTCATCGAACGAAACATTTCGTTCTAATGCCAGCCGCATTTGCTTCGCGTGTAAAAATTCGCACATAACCATGTAATTTTACCATTTATTGTTACGACGCGTCTAAACGTGGCGCATTATGTAAATTATTTCAAATATGCACGACTCTCGTGTTCATTAGTTAGGAAAATTATTACGCTCCCTAGATAGGATTGCGAGATCAAACGTATTAATGCGTTCAAGGAAGGTATGCTTGTGTAACGTTTCGAGTTTCTGTTTCAGGAACTGTGCAACGTTTCGCGGAACACAATGCCTCGTAAGGAGCCGTCGTGCAGGCGTTAAAGATCTGATGCCACTAATGACGAAGTCTTGTGTTCACGTGTTGACACTAACTGATCACGAAGAAGTGTCAATGATTACTTCGCCGTGTCATCCTGTCCGTTTGATACATCGTCTGCCCAATAATATTATAATACATATTTTAGAACGAAACATCCGCTCTGGTACCTTCTTTTTTACATTCCTTTCACTAGATTCCTTAGCAGTAACGAGTTATACAAAACGCGTTCATTAGCTCGTATCCTCCATGCGTTGTATTGGTATCAATCTATCAAGGTTAAATCGCGATAAAAACAACAAGCAATTGTTATTAATTGCGCGATTATTCGATGAAAACATTTCGTTCGATCGCGAGAAATACGATTGAAATATAACAACGAACAGGCGGTTGAGCGTGATCGATATACTTGCGCGTTCGTATACCAAGAAATCGGTGTCCGGTACAAGAATCTTCGAAGGGATCCGAACAAGGGCTGCTCGTGCAGGCGTTAGGATCCGATGACGCTAATGACGAGGCCCTGTGTCCGCGTATTGACGCTAACTGTACTGACCACGAAGAAGGAAAGCAAGAAGGATACGAAGAAGAGGAAGGAACAAGAACACGAAGAGAACGATAAAAGGGGAAGAGGTGGCGATGCTTCGCAGTACCATGCAGACTGGTGCACGGAGGTAACAAACGTCTCCTCGAGGCCTCGGGAAAGTAGGGGGGAGGGCTGCGGTAAAGGGTTCTTCCGAGGTGAGGAGGCTGTTTTTGAGCTGCGGAGATGATTTACCTTACAACTAACAATATCCCTCCTTACTACCCTAACGGATTTATTAGTTCTCTTTCTTTCTTGTAGGGCTTGCCCGCAGAAGCGAGAGAGAGTAGATCGGTTCGCGAGAACGATCGTGATCGAGAGAGACGGAAAATGAGAAGGCCTCAGGCTTCAACCCGGCACCTCATTACCCGATAATTTACTACACGAGTAATTAACTGGGCACACAAACGATGCTGCGTTATATACACCCTGTGCCTGTACGTCTCAAGACTGTTCCACGGGCTCTTCTTGATTCTACAGGCTCATATATTACCATGTTACGTCGTTTGCGCGATCTATTTATTCATTGGTTTGCACGTGATGGGCATTCGACACGCGAATGCATCGATACTTTTCAGTGAGTGACAACAACCACTTAAATGATACGAAATGAAAAGGGGCGTAAAGTATAGAATGTTGCTACGGGATCGGAACTTGCCTCAAGGGCTTTCTTCCGTCTGTGAAATTGCAAACGCCATACGGTATTCTTTGTACGCGCGTAATACGTACGGTTGTAACGCGTTAGCTTAGAAGTTAAACTCCTGACCTTCACACTTCTTGCATAGTTACTCATTAAAATTCAATAGACAGCAATTTTCAATCAAGCGACCGTTCGAGTCAATACCTTCTGTTAAATTTGGGGTAATTCTTTGAGAATCGGAATTTTTAAGTAAAATATTATTTACGTATGGTTGAAAAATGTCATGTCTCAACAATTCTTAATTTTAAGATGTCTGCAAAAAATAAAAACTCAAAGATTGTTAATTGAACTGTAAAAGATAAAATTACTGTAAGAAATTTTGAATCAACTTTTTAACAAAATATACTTTCTTTAGTAGTGCCATTTGTTTAGTAAATTAACGATGCAGTATTGCAGCAACAATTAATTGTTTAATAAATTATTATTAGATAATGGATACATTTTACTGTTTCTATTCTGGATTGAACACATAAATATAACTTTTCGATACAATATTAGACACAAATGTTTATCATAGATATTATAAATCTAAAAACTAAATAATTATAAAGATATATTCTAGACATTTGTTACTAAACAACGATTAGTATTTTAATTGTCTTTGTCATCACTGTAGAGAAATTATTTAAATTCATATTTTATTGGTCGGTACTTTTTCAAAATAAATTCAAACAAAATGTATTTATCCATTTTATTGTTAAGAAAAACTAATATGCATAAATTCGGTCTATTCTTTCACACTTATAAAATCTTAATCATGGTGGTACTTTCAATTAATATGAAAAAGATCTTTCAATTCAAATATCGTTATTATAGCTATAGGTGTTAATATTTAATACTTATCTTTAATTTGAATACTCACCTTTAACAGAATATACCTCTCGGATATAAAAGTGCGGGAACTCGTTATGAAAATGAATACGCAAGACGAGTTTCGATAGAAAACTCATACTCTTTTTAAAAATAGATGTAAGAAGAAGAATATTCCGAGATATATTAGGTTGAAGAGGTATCATTCGAGCCGCACCCGCTTCAGTTTCACAAAGATGGATCCCGTTAGCGGTCAGCAGGCATAAATATTTTGAGCTCGTCATTAGCATTGGATCTACCGCGAGTTATTCCTGCCGATTCCTCGTGTTCCAGGTTCGTAAATATGGGCTGAATCGTTGAAAGGCGGCCGTGTGTCGGCGCGACGAGGGCTTCCGCGAAAGACGGACGAGAACTGAAGAAATCGCCATTTATAGGCGCTGCCGAGGTGGCTGTCGCTTGTTATTCGTACGAGCCCCGGCACGTTCGTGGATTTTTCATTTGATACGCATTTTACGATTTTTCGCGTGCGACTAGCTTAGCCTCGGCTTCTCTGTATAGTCATCAGATCGAGGCTACCTGCATGCTAATCGATTTGCCGGGCACAGAACTATGCATGAAGAATGGCTTATCGTGCTAGGGCTACAAAATCGATCGTTCGATTTTCTCCCAAGCGATTCGCGGATTCGACTCGTTGTCATCGTAATTTTCATTACCGTGCGCGCCTCGCCCATTAATCAAGCCCTACGACGTTGGTATACTGATTTTGAAGGCACGTGGACGTGATTGATAACAACACGAACCGGTACTTTATTTATTCTTTCTTTCCCACGCCACGACGTCCGATCTCGACGATGCCAAACTCAATTTATTAACGGTAATACGTTATCATTTTCCGTTAATAAATTTTTGCCGGGATTGGCAATAATTTCAGCCTCGCCGTACGGGTTGTTAAGAGGACAATAAATATCCCCCCGAAATTCGCAACGACAATGTAAATCACACCTCCGAATTTATCATTTTAGGCTATTAAACGGAGAAGAATACTCTAAGCGGAGACGAGCGAGAATATTAAAATAAGGCGTCAACCGCGTTATAATAAATTGCACGCGAACGAGGTAGGATTCGGCGAGAAGACAGTAGTTTATTACGAATCCATGAGCACCACTGGCTGGCTGACATCGTGTTGACCACCGACGCGTTGGCGAGAAAGATGCATACGTTGCGCGCGTTGCACCGTGGCGGAGAAGTTTGGTACGCGGCAAAAGCACTAAAATAATAATGCCAGCAAGTATAGCGCCCTCCGGGTTTTCTCCGACCTTAGGAGAGGGCACGAAGGGGCAAGGTGCGTGCTTAGGCCCGAAGAAAAGGCGTCGGAGGTGATTAGAATGAAAATAGACGTGGGTGTGGATGCGTGTTAAAACTGAACGAAGAGGGCGAAGGAAAAAAAAAGGGAATTACAAGAACAGAGAGGAGTACGAGGAGAAAAAAATAACACGAGGAGAGAGGGGAGGAGAGATGAGAGATAGAAGTGGGCAAACTAAATAATAACCCCTACTTTAGCCCATCACCAACCATCCTCCGAATCCCGAAAAGACCACCCGGTGCAACGCGGGAGAAGGAGAAGTTGTGCCAAGCCAACAAGTGGACTCAGGTGAGTCGAGGTGAGCATTTGAAATGGTAATTACGGATTGAAACCACTCGATAGTCGATAAAACGATTTCGACCGGTCACCCACTGTTGGACGAGGTTCCACGTGGATTCCTCGACCGGCAGCGTCGACCGCCTCGCTTCCTTGTTTTACTATATTTGTCATTTCGAAAATCGACAATTTATGTACTCCGGTGTGTCTGTAATATATGCTACGCTTAAACGTCTATTTCTTTTTTCGTTGCACGACAATTTAAAATAAATCTTGTTTCTCATTATGATAGGTGTTGGGAAGATGTATTGTTAAGCGTATGTGCCAGCAGTTAATAACAAGCACAAGCGTTTCGAGGCACAACAGCGGAATTTAATTATTTTTTCGTGTCGTATTGCTCGTTTTCGGTGTACCGATCAGCAGGTGTTGGTGCATTATGCATACGAGAACTCGAAAGCGAAACTTATGCAGGATTTGATTGAGTCGGTCGAGACGCTAATTAAAAACCCACCGGGAATATTGCTTTCCATTTTTCCATCACCTTACTGCTATAAAATGTTTGCAAAAGTATTTAAAATGCAATATCAAATGTTGTTTTTTATTAAATAGAAAAATATTTGGCGTTAAATTAACAGCAGACGAGAAGTGAAATCTAAGCTTAATCAAGATAGAGTCATTGATACTTTCTTATAATCAAGTTAAAATTGTATTCCTGATTTGAAACATTTGTTAAAAATCTTAATCTTCAGGTAGCATAGTCATATTATTGGTGTTTAATTGTAACGGCAATAATACCATTTAATTATCGAATGTCCGTTGGTCTCTTTCGAACCATTGTTCCTGATATCTCTTGCACGACATACCTAACACCGAGCGTCGGTACATTATGTATACGAGGCACCGGAGAGGTATGCTTATGAAGGGATCTGATTGAGTTCTGAGTATATGGCGTCTGGTTTGCCAAGCTGCTAATTAAACACCCGCGAAGAAGGTCCTGACACACAGGCACACAAATCACACACCGGCTTTGTCTTACCAACTGTCACGTTCTCTCTCTCCGTTTTCTTCTCTCCTTCTCTCATCGCCTCAACATCCTTTCTCTTCCTGTTTTCTTTGCTCTTGCTTCCGCTGATTGATATTTAAGCTTGAGTTTAACCCACCCCTGATTCCCCCCAGCCACCCTCATCCATGTTCTATGGGGTCGTTAGCGAGCTGCTGCTTCTGGTACTGCCGCTGCTGATGTTCCTTGTTGTTGATGTTGGTGTCTGTATCGTTGCTGGTGATTTCAGCACACCTGGCGAGGAATTTTGGTTGGTACCGAAATTACTGGTGTCATCGAAGCAATAATATCCGTCTCGATTAATCCTTGAAAGACGGATGCTTCGAGATCGAGGCAGTTAATGGATGTAAAGTCGATTTTGATTCTATATTAGCTTTTTTTGTCAAATTTAACACAAAATAATAGCAACTTTTTTTGTATAAAACTCTACCAAAATATATCAAGACAATCAATGTAATATAAAAAACAGAAATCAACCCTTGTCACGTTAAAACCCTAAGAACCAAAATAAATGGCTGAAATGTAAACGTCTAATTGATCAGATAAATAAGAAAGTAGAATTGTATTAATAATTAGTAATTAATCAATAAATCTTCAAATGATAACTGTGATTTAAAAAACGACGTTTGTAACGGATCAATACATCAATGATAATTAATATAATTAGCAGTTTACTCGCCTCGGTGAAAATCTTTTTACTCGGTACCCTATGAAATTAATATGAAATTAGCGCTACTTCGAGTTTTCTTGAATTTTCATCGGCCATTCGAGTACATTAAATTTGTGGTGCCGGTCATCGATGATCCCCGCGCGGTAATGAACGCGTCGAAGTTATTGGACCACCCTGTATAGAAGTCGCGCGGCTCTTTACAGAAACGCTTTGTAGTAATTACACGTGTACGGACGAATCCTCGCGTACGTTACGCCACGTACGAGCGGCCAAGACAAGAGGTGTTCGAAGTCCAATAAACGGTCGAAGACACGCGTGGATTCTTGCCGCCTGGGAGTCACCGTAACTGGTCTGCGTATGTACACGTATACAGGGTTGCGTGAACAGTGTAAAAGGTTCCTGTAAGTCGCTCGGGGGACCTCAAGACGATTCTCCTTGATTCCTTCTGCCGGACAGGCACGTATAGAACATCTGTTGGTCGGTCGAATCCTTGCTTTGGTCGGCTTGTATATACCGTGGATTGTGCCGGCCCTTTTTGCTACTGGAAACAGAAATATTTTCACAGCTGACCGACCATCACCGTATGTACTCGCCGTTTTGTTACCGATAGACACACTTCCCTGGCTTAAAAGTAACCAAATCAAATCAAGCAAAGTGCAAATTAAAACCAATCGAATGTTTCTTGCACTACCCGGACGGCTAAAAAAACTACAGGGTGTTAAAAGAAAAACCATTCACTATTTACCTATATGATGTATGGAACACACTGTATTGAGTAAAAAGGCTTTAGTAAACATAGGTCGAAAAGTCAACCGTTTCTGATTTATAAACATTACTGTTTGCTAGTATCATGATAAAGAGAAAATAATTGAACGAGTTTTGTAAACGAGTTTGTCCTGGAATTTTCGGAACAGTAGCACTTTATAATAAATGTGAAAATTAAATTTTTTTCGTCATTTCTTTTTGTTTGCATAATTACTTAATCCAGGCACAATTCGCCAAACGCCTAACACGATAAAGTGTTGCTATATTTACAGAACGTGCAATATCTTCTCGGAGCGAAGATCATGATGATAAAGTTTTATTGAAAATTTTACGATAATGTTAAAAAAACAAAGCTGGCGATTTCATTATCACATAATACCCGTGCATTACATGCAGCCACATAAGAGTTTCTAATATCTTAAGTTCCAATTTACCGCATTCGCGCATGCGATCATCTCGTTTCTTAGCAGCGATCGCGATGTTTAATAAACTAGACGCGCCGCGATCGCATCGCGTTTGTACGCTTAACCGAATGAAAAAATTGAAAAGCAACATATAATTATATGGTGGGTGTCGTTCGTGTATCTACAATGTAACTATCGTCGAACACGGGCCATTAACAGGTTTATAATCGTACTACCAACGGTTATCTTGACACGATACACCGGGTAATTGATACGAGATTTCGCGGAAGCGCGTCCCCGACGAAAAGCGCGAAGGCTTATGAAAAAGAAGCGAAAAGAAGAAAGTGACGGGACTCCTTGGCACCTTTTTAGCGCTGTAGGTCTCAACTACCCGGATCAACGTTCGTGAACGATACCACGAACAGCCTGATGCACCTACGGTCGCCGAAGGGTCCTTCTCCCGAGGTGGCTGGTAATTTATACGTTTATCTCATTCCGTCAATATTTAAAGAAGGACGGGGCTAGACTCGTTAGGGGTGTTTTAAAACCCACCTCGAGATCTCATTTTGAATGTATAAGACAAAAATTTAGTCGTATTTTGCATTTGTTCGAAACTCTACGACAACTTCATCTGCTTTGAAGCATCACACGGATTTCAAACTTACGAATAATAAGTAGAATTGATTTAAAAAAATCGTATAGAGGGGAAGGTTGTCTATAACGTAACGTTTTATTTGTCCTACAATCTCTTTTTTAAAAACAATATCCGATTTTACACAACTTTCATGTTTAAACATTATGTACATAACAATGTACTAATAAACGATTTATTCACTGATTTATATTTCTATTATTTTCATTCGCAAATTCAGTGTTTTTAAAGTTCGTAAGGTTTAAAAAACCGGTTACTTAAGTCAACTTCGTAATATCACGTACCTTAAACATCAACCCACGATATTAAGTATTAGAACTAAATAGATAATATAGTGTAAAACACACTAAATGGTTCGATTTGGACAACTCTCCCTTCTACGTGTAGCGTCGTAATGAATACAGAAAGATGAGAAGACAGTACATATTAGCAAACGTTACATTAGCATCGCAGAAACTGTGTCTGCAACTTTACTTGCGTACCCGCTGAAATACTGAAATGAACTCATGTATGCACTGATTTCATACAACGATGACAGAGAATGCGACAAATAAGTAATGCACACCCCATCCAGCATTGTAATTCTCTCTAAATACAGTAATTAACGTTCGTGGGACAAGTTCAGGGGTGTCGCGGCAACGTTTTCACCCCTCTTTAACTCTTCATCACGGTCATTATCGTCGAGATTGTGATTACTCAACGGGGACAAAGTTAATGGTAGAGAAAGAGAAAGGTATTGAAAGTCGTGACAGAACAGACGCATGAAACAGTCCACCTAAAATAATGAGTGATTATATGCATCGATAATTAGTTAAACAAAATGTAAATCCATCAATAAATTTTTCGATTGATAACCTGCTTGAGGCATGTTTAAAGACTGAATTTACATACAAATATGCATAGAAATTAATACTTAAAAAAAAAGCAGTTGAAATATTTGGGGTAAATAATACTCATAGAATGAAAGAAAGAAGGCCTTAACAAATGTATGTAATACTTAACTAATATAAAAATACCATATTTATTAACAATTATAATAATCTAATAGGAGTCAAAATAGGCTCATCAGAATAAACGTATGTAAAGGGAGATAAAATTTGTTGATACTGAACAAGACATTTTTTAAAAAATAAATGAACTTTGGCTAAAATTTATTGCAAGCCGACCTGGTATAGTTAAATACCCCAAATTAAGAAATGTAAATTATTACAGGCTTTGATGAAACATAATTTATTTAGACCACAACAAATTACAATATCATTTTCTTTAAATACATAAAATCAGGTTTACTTTTTTAGCAAGAATATACATATACTGTAAATTGATGTAACATTGACTTAGTTACAAGTCAAATAAATACATGAATAATGTCAAAACGGAATTATTTACTAGTTTTCATTTTTTATTATTATCAATATAATGACCTATATAAGGTACTTACGTTAGATTAAAGAAATGTTTCTGAAAATGAATACATTGATTTTGGACCACTATTAGTTCAGAAATGAATTCCCTGATGGGCCACTGCACACTTAAGTATATCCTCTATTCACAGTGAACATTCCAAAGAGGTATCGTAATTGTAATGGAATATAATAATCTTTCTCCAACATTTCAAGAAGTATAAGGATTATCAAATATTGAGTACAAGTTACCTCAGTTTGCAGTTTCGGCCGTTTAAAAATTGTCTGCATGGAAAGTATTTTTATCCACCGTTTCTCTTCGGTTCCGAAGATGAATTTGCAAAGGATTAAAATCCGTCAGCCCAATCCTTTGGTTACTGTACTCTGGTCATTAGGTTTATGGAGCATAGTTAATCGCGCAAGCTGGTCGAAACGGCAACAAAAGCGTGAAGAGAATCAATGAAGTTACGCTGTATCCATAGTGGCGACTAAATACCGGATTTAATCGACACCAGGGACGAATCGACAGTTGGTGGTAATCGCAGACAAGCTACCGTACGAATAAGAGGGTCAGGCAGACGTGGAAGAGTAGGAGGAGGGATGATTGTGCACAGCACCGCGTATAATTAGCGTAATAAGTAGTTTTTTGAGGCGGGGCCCATGCAGAGAGAAAACAAAGCGATGGCTGGAAGGCAGCTAATTTTGATCCAGGATCGGAGGACAAAAGGAGTTAAAACGCGTGTGTGCGTTGATAGGGGCGAAGCACGGGCGAAGGGGGGCGAAGGGGGGGGGGAGGGGGAGGGGGAGGGGAACGGACGGAGGAGGAGATGCCAGAAAAGAAAAAGCGGTGCCTGACGCACATCCTCCCTCGTCCATTCAATCTTTTTCAGCGGGTCCGCTCGGTTTCGAATCAAAAGGCGGGGGCACCCTTTGGGTCCGCGAAAGCGTATTTTTTTCTCCTTCCATCTCGCTTGTGTGTTCTGTTCGACCCCCTTTATACGCGGCTTTGCCGACAAAAGATCGGGGTGCGCGCGTGCACACCAAGGCAAGAGACTAACGGTGGGAAGACACTCGGGCAAATCCCGACAATAAGCCAACCGGTGTACGAGCTGTTCGAAAACGGATTAATTATAGCGTGCCTACGTAATTAGCCCCACGGGAACGGTCTTTGATAGGGATTACTATTTCTTTGGCCCAGTCGCGTAATCGCTATGCACGTTCTTGTTAATCAAGTTTTTCCTTCTCTTGAATACTGACAAATCTGTTCAGTTTTGCGAAACGATTAAACATGTACATACATATAAATTATACATTTTCTTTACATAATACGTTCGACACATAGTCGATTGTCCACAGTCCATAAATCGATATTTTATAAAATATTTAATTTTTATTTCGGACAAGAAAATAATTAAACTTATTTATAGATGAACATTTGTAAAATAATTTTATACAATAATTTTATAACAGATTAATCTAAAAAAAAAGGAAATATTATATTACATTTGATTTGTTATAAAATATTACATTATATTACACTGTTTATTAATGTATCACATGCGAGTCATGTTAATCATTAATTATACTTATTGTAATGAAGCTCAGTCTGCTAATAATTTTGATTAATCTGATTATTTAATGTCACACCTTATTTACCGCAAGGAGTCATTTGACTGGTATGTGTAAAATACCGGTACGTTTAATGTTAATAACTGCAAATGGTAATTTTTTCATTTGAATCAAATGACTGAATGAATAATTTTTGGAATAGTTTAGTAGTTATAATACAAATAGGACGGGTTTGTTCTAATCGAACCTTCTAAATTTCTGTTAAAACGTTTCGATCAATAAATAGCAGAGGAAGATCTTTTTCTATCTTTCTCCGAAGATCAACGTTGAGAATTGAATCGTGAAGATTTCAAGTAGACAGGCCAGCCATCAGACGGCGTTGCACGTTCAAGAGCAAAACGATATCTGCACGAATTTACGAGTCACTTTAAAAACGTCGCGACATAAACCGGTAACGATCTTCCCGCAGTATCGAGCGTTCGACAACAAGAAGGAAGAAGTTAGAAAATTCGAGAAGACGATACGTAGATGCGAATGCAAATTGCGTAAGCGGAGATAAACGCTAATCTGGTATACTTTGGGAACAGGCATAAACACACAACACACGTGGATTATTGGTATCAAGCTTGACAAGAGAAAGGGGCTGTCACGGTACGAGAAAATAAACTCCCATCAACTTGCTGCGATAGATTCTACCGCGATTTCTATTTATATTAACGCCAATGGCGAGGTTGCCTGTAAACGTAGGAGTACGCGTACCGACCAAACTGACTTTGATACCGTGAATTAGCATAAATTGTAAAATGTCGATCCTTCGCATTAATTCAATTCTTCCGTTTCTAATACCTTTGTGCTCATAAACCTAACGAGAGAACGTTTGTCTCGTATTTCTTTTTTCATACGTCTTATGCAACTTATCTGAAGCACATCGGAGCATTGTAACGGTGTCTGGCTCTCCATGCTAATTCGAGCCGCCACCTGCTTTTTTTTTTCTGTCGGGTAATGCAATCGAATGCAGTGTCATCAAGCGTGCGGATACACCGGGTCGACTCGGCCGGTCGCGATATCTTCTACTAATGCCAACGGCGAACGCAGCATCGTCATGAGAGAACATGATAATCGGGTAGGTAGTATACCTGAAATTAGCATGCCTCTGAATCATCGATTTTCTACTTATCAGCTATCTCTGGCTTTCCCTCCCTTTCGCCCCCTCGCCCTGCGTTCCATCAAACTACGACCTCTTACCGGTCATTATACAACGTTCTGCCAGCCTGTGTTCGCGAAGCCTCTAACAGAGAGCTGCACTTAGCTGTTTGCCGCGCATATCTGACCGCGTGGTTTGGTGCCGATGATGAAGAAGAAAAGCACGTTGCTGCTAGTCGAGGTTTCAACGTGCCCCTATATAGAAGATATCTTCGATCGTGTTCGCATCGAAGATCGCGTGTCCACGCGCAACGGTTCCTTGAACAATAAGCTGCAACGGAGTACAAGTTTGCAGTTGCGGCTGATCGTATAATGTGTGAGAACTTTGCACCGTTCGAGATTTGGGACGGTGTTTCAGGGTAAAGCGCAGCCCTTGTATTCCCGTTGCTCTCTTATTCAAAATCTAGAGTACCCCCGTTATTAATCATTTTTTTTCGCCGGTCTGAACATGCCTCGGAACGACCTGAAACTGCTACCAAAATCAATTGGGAACCAACATTTGATTTGCCGGTTGCTATTGATGCGAGCGGCAAATTTAAAACAATCTTACCGGAACCTTCTGCAAGAACAGGCGTGTCATAAATCGCGCTTTGAAAAGAGAGTGGTATATATTTGTCTATAATAAATAAGTTTGAAGAAAACTGTTATGACTACGCCACAAGACAATATGATAATAAAGAAACTATTAATCAAAATAAGCATAATAAATATTTCTAGTAGACTCCAATACCTCGAGTTTCTTCAATGAAATTACATGCTTCTTCTTCCGCTATACGGTGCAGAACACTGAACCTTTAAAAAGTACAAAACGAAGTTATAATTTATTCCTGAATTAAAATTATGAACAGGATAGAATTTTTTTATATTTTTTATATTTTTGAAATTTTCTGTAGAAATCTTCAAATAATCGTATAAACTAGAAACAACATTCTGACTATCAATTATATGTACATATATCTGTGAGTTTGAATGTAAAAAAAGATTATTTTAGATTAAAAAAATGGACTCATCAGTAAGGTCATTCGATAAACGTCTAGTCTTAGACGTTGAAATGTTACGGAGGGGGGGGGGGGGCAGAGCATTATTTTTTCAGGACCTAAAGTGGATGAAAAAGTGGCATCTGTTGTACGTTTACGTGAATTTTGCACCTGATCTTTTGCATTGAACAATTTTGTGCAAATTGACAAATAGATGGTTTTATAGCATGAAGCAGACCCTCGTGTCGATTTCGAATTACTTAAAATGTATGGTATAAATAAGCGTAATGAGATTTTTTTATAATAAGAAATACATTTTATTTAATATTTAATTTGATGTAAACCTGCATAGTGTGACTCTTGGTTATTTTTGCCATTTTTATGAGTAAAAATGAAAAAAATCGGAAGTACATAATGAGTACATAAGTACATAATAAGTCTCCTTATCTCAATAACATAGTTATGATATACATATATGCATTATAGAAATAAATCTTTAACAAATATTTTTGTGAGTATTAGTTGGAATAAAAAATTTATTAAGTAGTCCAACATTATTTACAATATGATCCTGTCACTTTTCAAGTTTGAACTTATTATATTTTTTTACCTAATAATAACAAAAATTAAGAAGTTCTTTTTAATTGTCCAATTAATCTTTCCAACCGATAGTAAATTCTGTAAATTTCAGTTAGTTTTGTAAATTTCTAAAGAAAACAATGAAAATTTACATGTACCCCTAATTGTAAGTATACGAACCTTCCGTCGAGAAGAAAAACGTTATTTAGGATATGGCTGCACCACTAGAAGAAAAACTTTTAGATACACCCATTAATACCCATAGATAAGTTAATGAGTGCGATGCAAATTTATTTGACGAAACTTCTGTTATTATAAGAGCTGAAACCAAGAACAAAACGATTGAAGTTTCATTGTTAGGAGAAGATGAGAGGAAAAGTTTTTCTTCTATAAGATAACGAGCGTAAGAAAATCAGAGGAATCTCAAATCCTAGAAACTCCCTGTAAGAATATAACAGCCATAATTAAGAAGGTGGCTTGGTACGGTGAGAACTTTGCTAATAACTCCAGATGAAACGCCATCTCTCGAAGATTCTCTTGCTGTAGTTCGCGTTCCTCAAGTTTATTAACTCTCGTAAGCTTTCCGTTTGAAGAGGAAGGTATGACTAGGGTGGTATATGGCGAACGAAATGAAGGGAGTTTCCCCGTGTGGAGCAGAGTTTTTGGTGATTAGATTAGACTCCGTTCGCCGATGGGCCAGCTGTCCACCGGAATTCACTCAAGAATCTGCCTAAGTGGATGAAACCAACGAGGAAGGTCGTCCAGCCTCGCTGTAATGAACGAACCGTACGAGTTCCAAGAACTTCTTTATTGCTAAAGTTTCGTCCGACACCCACACAGTATAATGATCGGCGTTTAGCGATAAAGGATTAAAAATTGATCGACGATCATTAAGTATGCACAATATATTTGCTTCTTCCAAACAAATATTAACATATTATACTTTATCGAGTAAGTTAATATTATCGATTCTAATACTTTATTTACAATCAGTGTTTTTTAATCCTTTAAAAACGTTATGTAATTTTTTAGTTTCATTTTATTTTTAATAATAATAGCAACTTATCGAAGAATATTGGGAATGTTAGAATTTTTCGTACTCACTTGTATTGTAACATTATAGATCTGAAACATATGGAAACCAGAATATTATATGTATTAAGAGATAAAGATAAATAAAAACTACCATATGTAACTATAGTTTTTAAATATTAAATTGGTAATGTTTTAGTATTCGATAAATGTAAAAGTAATTATATAAATTTTCATAATTAAATCAATTTTACTATTCTGTTAAAATCTTGAAAATTAATCTAGAAAAATAATATAAATTATATAAAGAATGTTATCGTATGTAATGTGAACTCGATATATTCTAACAATATGCTGCGATGGTGTTAATCATAATTAATTCATAGATTACCATGTAAAGAGAGAAAATCATTATCATTTGTTTCTTTTATTAAGCACTGAATAATGCTGTGATCTTCTTCGAAATTGTACAAATTATGTGCAACATAACGTTAATTTATCTCTTTTAAAACTCGAAAAATCATCGAAGTCTTAACATTCAAAATTCGTTGTATAAATTTCTATTTTTCACCCGTAAATTGACATAGAAATGTACAAAGAAACAGATCTTGTGTAATTTTATAACATTTTTCGAACACAAAAGATTATTAAAGGGAATACAGAATATAAGTAGCCAGTTGCCCATATAAGGTTTAATAGATGTTATTGCGTAAAAATGATTTAATTTAAAAAAATATATTGATTCAGAAAATCAAGCAATAAAAGATGTAAAAAGTTCGTTCGGACGGTGATATGAAAGGAATATTATATGTATCCTTTCTCAGAGGGTATTTCAATTTAACCTAAAATTACCGGCGTAAGTAAGTTCAAAACGGCAGTGGCATTCGTCGAAGCTGAACCAATGGAGGAAAGAAATCGTGTAAAATTTTGTAATCACCGAGTCTACGATCGGTCCACGTACAACTCCGAGACCGATGAACGCGTATTCCGAAACGAGATCGAGAGTTAAATTTACTCGAGTTATTTCCATTGGTCGATCGAGGATACCACGAATCGTCGCAATATCGGTCGTGGGGAAAAGAACTGAAAGGGAGGAGCAGGGTAGGGCTCAGCGATCGATAACAATAATAATGGGAAATGATCGCGACCGCAGTGGCACGTGATCCAATGACTATACCCAGGAGGCGATGCCTCATTATTTCGATTTCCAAGCAACTAACCAGCGACCTTAGCAGCCTCACGAAATACGAACGCCTCATCCCCTTCCACTCTTCCTTCTTCTCGTCATCATCTTCATTCTTCGTGCGAACCCAATCATTCTTCCCGCTCGATCTACACAGCCTGTTGCATTCGATTTCGAATAATCTTACACTTCAATAATCGAGTGTTATAATTGTAGGCTCGAATATAATTCCTTCGTTCGCTCAGCCGATAATTATCGTAGGCACGACCCCGAAGAAAGATCGTTCCCACATTTAAGAAAATCTGAAAATGTAATCAATCAAAATGCTCGTAAGAACAAGCGGGTACTTTGAGCAAATCTTCCGAAATGATAAACATTTTTCAAGATAACGTTTAATTTACGCTTGGCCTTTTTCTTTTTCGGTCAAGATGAAAATTACACCCAGATTTAACGATGAGAAGCATAATTCTACCGAGGCTACAAGCCGACATGGTTAAGTACAATTATAACAACGTGCACATCCCGAGAGTGCCGTCCTTCCACGAAGACACCGGAATATTGACCTCAGCTGGGAGTCTGCACCTGCAGGGGCTATATGCAATCTTTGCGCATAACGACTCTACCGAGAGGAATACATTCTTCTGGAATATTGCATTTCGATGTTGGATATATTAGAATAGTAAGATGAGAGTTTCGATATCTCGTCATTGCGTGTAGGAAATAAGGTATCAGGGTTGAGAAGAATCCGTAGGGGCAAATAAAAACGGAACTCGGAAATGGAATGCTACAGGTTGAAAGGAACACCGCGAATATATATGTACGTACTGTAGAAAAAATTCCGAAGGCGAGCACAAGTTTGTGATTCTTTGTTCCGATACGGATAGGGCACGAGGTTCGAAGGTTACGAAGTAATTATTCAGGATAACGACCCCACAGTCCGTTTCTTGAAAATGCCGCTTCCCATCATAGCAGCTTCTCCTCGAACCTCGGGGCAACAGTATTCGAAGAATTTAACCGATGGAAGGGATTACAAAAATTGGCTTAAAGATTATATACACCTGGGACTAGAGTAACTAAAGCCAGCTTCGATAATCTCTTTCTTCGACAAAAGTATTTTTTAATCAAAGGAAATACTTTGTATATAGGAATATCTGAATGCATGTAATATAATATAACTGTTTTTCATTAAAAAATTAATAAAACTAAATATGTAGCAGGAATTTTCTTTGGCTACCTTTTTGACCAAAACTTCTAATTTTTCTAATATAAATGAAAAGGAAACACTTTCTTTCAGATTTGCGATTTTTTTCGTGCTAAAAAGTCATTTTTAAATAAATTATTATATTAACATCAATTTAACAGATTTGTTAAAATATTATTCAATAACCCACTACTGGATCACGTCGTAGTAAATGATACAACATGGATTATAACATCTGAAAGAAAGTCCTTTGAAAAAATGAATAAGGTAATTCTATTAAATTGGTTACAGTCGAATCGATTAATTAGTTTTGGAAAAATATTAATTGTTGATTGAAAAAAAGATCTTTGAAAATTTCAAGGTGTACGAGGGACCAGATGTCGATTGGTGCTTATTGCAAACTTTAACTTCTTTGGCGTTATGAATTCTTAAACGGAATTTTCAGAGATCACACCTTAAAAATAGTACTACCTAGTTAAAATATTTTTTGTAAAAAGCTGAGTGTATAGTCAGTTAAAAATGAATGGAAAAATGATTTGAAAGCGAAACAACTTGCTCCCTAATCATTTCTCACTATTCAGCATCAAAATGTTTCGTAGCCAATATATTTTTTGCTGTTCCTATGAAAGACCTGAAAAGCCTGCGGGTCACGGGTTAAACGGGCCTTCCCGTGACAAGGCCCTCGGGATGCGTTCCTCAACAGGATGCGGAGGACGAGGTATACACACACCGAAGCCTTCGGTTCCTGTGATAAAGTGCTCATAATGTTTTTAACGAGTAAGCTGCGCGTAATTTTATAATTCGGCCGTGGCTCCGGCCCCCATGGTATTTCGAGAGTGGATATAATGATTCGATGATTATGCGGCCATATCTCACCCACGGCTTCGTCCCAAGGAAGATACAGCCGGTGAAGAGATCGCCATCCCGTCCGTCCGGATGGAAACAATGTCGGTGGACCCTCCCACGCCACGTACAGGGACTGTACCACGGCGAGCCAGAGTAATTCCCCCAATTATAAAATTATTATCCTGCGGTTGGCACCCCCGGGCAACACGCGGAACCAGACTGGCCTCTCTGCTCTCCTCTCGGCCTCGTTCGCCATGTTCTCCGCGTACTCGCTCCTCTTTATTCTTCCTTCCCCCACCCCCTTCCTCACCCCCCTTCTTCCGTCTGCCGTCTTCCATCCGGCTCTCGTCGATCCCCGTTGATTCGCGGATGAGATGCTGCGCACGTTTGCCGCGAAAGATCTCCGCTCTTTCCGAACGATCAGGATTATTTAAAATTGATTAACCTTTCATCCGTATTTGGTCTTGCTTTATAATGTTTTGTATTTAATTTTTTTCAATCTACGGACATCATTGGACGGAGAATTTTGTAATAACCTTACCGGTTATCATTTCAACATGTTTATATGGTTAAGCATTCGGGCGAAACAAGCGGTACGAAGTTCTTTAGCTTGTCGGGAATATTGGTACCTAATTGGTTCCTGGCGGACAACATTCGTAGCATACGAAAGAACGTTGCTCTTTTTTTTTTAATTTAGTTTTAACGACTTCAAGGTACAAAAGACGATGTATCACAAATTGGGATGGTATAAGCTAAACCACCGTCCGCTATTACTTTTTTCACTTGGTGATAAAGCTATCTTTGTCAAAAGTTATATTAGTAAAATTCTTAAAAAAGCTTTACACCAATGGCATGATGAATAGTATTTATCGCGGACTAAAATTCGTTTCAGAGAATCGTTCTATAAATATAAGAACAGGTGGACAGAATTGAGAAATCATTGAAGAATTTGCATGTGTTTGTAACTTTTATTCATTTGTAATCTTTGCAACATTATCAATCCTTCACGAAGAGAATACTATTACACAGGCTATTTCAACTTTGTTAAAATATCTTTGCTCTCAGGCAGATATTATAAATTTGTAATGGCCATATTTCAAATTAATTGATATCAATCTTGAATAATATGTTAATGATATCAAACTAATAATTAATTAAGTAAGAGAACAACAAAATCAGTTTTACCATTAAAAATGTGTTTCTAAGAAGGTAGAACAGACACGTTTCATAGAAATTAACAAACCATTTCACAGACCTACCGGTAACGCTGTGTAACTAAAGAGCCATTTACAGAAGAATTTATATCAGCTGTTGGGGCACAGAAGATCGAGGGAAAAATAAATACATATAACTGGAGCCAACCCTTGCACAGAGCGATCCTTTCTGAAGTCGAGCTCGTTCATAATCTTGCCAGTAGCTGCTAGTGACTTTAACCGAACAATGTCTTTGTGTTCCACCGTCTGTAACAACGTGTGGATACGTGCGTGAAATTTCGATGGCACAGACAGAACACTCCAAACTGCCTTTCTATTAAAGAATGACAATCGCAGGCGCCTAAATGCGTTCTTGAAACGACAATTAAGATCGAAGAAATTTATAAGGACAGCACATAAACCGTCAACACTTTCGCAACCAGCGAGACGTATACTTTCGACCAAAAATATGGAACCATCTTATTCAACGTTACCTAAGCTGAATTTAGAATTCAATTGTATAAAGTGTGTAATGTGTTAACCTAATGACTCTTTATATACTTCGAAAAGGTACAGAGAATTTGATGCATCTTATATGGAAGAAATGCTATTATGGTGCAGGAAATAACAAATTTATTATTGCGTACAAATTTTAATATACAAAGCTAAATATTTAATCACTGAAATAATGTTGAATAAATAATTTATAATCGCAACTTCTTCGTCTTAATTTATTTGTTAGTTCAATAAACATATTTGCTCATGATTTATGTACATTTATGTAAGCTTTTAATAAGACGTTACTACTGAGTAAAATTATAGAGCTATCATATTCATAATCGAAATTTATAAGTCGGACAGAATAATTCTAATGGATATAATTTTCTGTTTGAAATTCGAAGGTATAAAACGTTATAGTTAAAATTTGAAAAATGTCCGAACTTTTTTAATGCCTTCACATTATTCATCATTTTAGCTAGTTACTAACTAGTATTTTGATTTGATTTCACACTTGAACGGTCGAAATGTTGACATGTTATATAATAATGTTATATATATTGTTATAAATAATGAATAATTTAAAAAATAAATAAAACCAGACAGTTAACTTTGTATTTTATAAGTCAAACGTTATAATCTGTAGAAGGAAACTTAAAACCAGCATCATGTTAAACAATCTGTAATTAATGCAAAATACCAAATTTGCTTCGTACATTTTCAATCTTGTTAAACAGTACAATCAATTAAAATAACAGGGAAAGAATAAAATGTTAATAAAAATTATTCCTTAGAAATTGACGATTCTTAGTCCTTTAGGATGGTGACGATTCGTCACTAGATCCAACCATTAGTCTGACCAGTGAAATTTCGAAAATAATAAGCGATGGGGGGAAAAGCACGAAAGAATACTCGTGGCGTATGAAGAGAAACTACATTCGCCCTCGTGGGTGAGGTGCTCCTGCGAGTTAAAAGGACAAGAATGTTTGACAGCCATTTTTCAGTGATCACACCGAGTTAGTTATCGACCGTTGAGATCTCTCACCCCTGCTGCCCCCTTGACACCCCGTGCAGCGATCCAATCTCAACAAGCCAGGCTTCGTTTTCTATTTCTCTTCGTTCCCAATAAAGAGAGGGTTATCTCTCATCTTCTCCTTCTCACATCCGCCACGCATTTGGTCTCTCATTTCAGTATCGAGGATCTTACGTTGTGTCTCTTTTTCTTAGGCTCGGGCCACCACCTCGGTGCTATCGGTGGTCACCAGGTCTGACGAACGAAACAGCTCCAAAGGAATCCTCTCCTCTCTTCTCTAATGCAAGCCATTGTGTGTCTAGTTAACGGCGATCCGCCCAGCGCAACGTGATTCATTTTTTAAACTTCCACGAAAAGTTTTTTTGATCGATCGGAAATTAGAGAGTTTAAATACCACCCCAGGGCACGACACGTCCGAATGGAGATCGTAATCGACATCCATCGGCGTCGGCCGAGAGGAACTTCGAATTTCCATTGTATAGCCAACGTCGATATGCGTACACATAAATTCACCTCTCGTCCGGCATCTCTTGCGTTTTCGACTTTGCCGGACGGCTTCTTCCCTGCCAATTGACGAGCGTGAAGCCCTCGCTGCTTTTGTGAATGATGTTCGGTGTAGACCCTCGATTACCCATAAATCTGCGCTAAAGGTTTGAGGCCAGCGACTAAAATGATGGACCGTTCTTTCTTCCTTTCTTTCCTTCAGGTGATGCCCGACGCCAGAATCGCCTTAAGCAACCGCGAATGGAAACCAAAGTGCTTCGACGAATCCTGCACTTTTATTCGAATCTTTGGATATTAATAATCACTAGTATTACTTGCCGCTGGAATAACCATACCCGCCAAAAGGACGATTTTCAGATTTCTTCTTTTAAATACTTTTATCGTGACAAGGAACGATTATACAGCGCAGCCTCCCTCGTTCGAATCTCCATTATCCGAAGACCCTAATGTCTGAACATTTTATCATTCAAACACTATTATCCGGACATAATATTGATAGCTTATTGCACAAATAGTGTACGATTACCATTTGTAAAATCTGTTTGTATATGCAGCAAATAGTTACTTGTTTTTTTTTTTATGTTGTATAAAAATCATATTTATATCTCCTGCAATTTGGTAAAAATAATATTGTTGTTTACCGTATATTACTAAACGTTTATAATATTGTAAATTAAAATTTATATTGCTATTTAACACTGGAACTACCAAATGGGTCAAAATGATTCTTGTTTTACATTACAAAATATATTGAAACATTTTTATCGAATAATAATTTACATTTCATTTCTTATTCATTTTATTTTCAATTTAGAAATAAAGGTTTACTTAACGTCGGTAGTTTTAGTGTTAAATACTGTAAGTTGTAAGCGTATTACAAGTACTAATAAATTTAATGGAACAAGTATTTAATTAATATAATTCAAAATACTACTGAAAACACTCTGGCGAACATATAATATTCATGCGATAAGCCATCGATATCTCCCATTAACGAATGCCTTTATTCAATTGAATAAATTTTGATCATAACAATTAATAAGTTGTGCTATTACTGGAATCTTTCTATTAGTTCAGGAAGTAGGTATAGGTTTAATGTAATCATTTGCATTAAATCGTGTAAAGTCAAATTTATCTGTTGTTGCAATCAAGAATGTGCTATGCGTGTCCTGTAAGGATCTGCGTGTATAAAATCAAGAGGAAGAAGCCTTAGAAATTGGACAAAAGAAACGGGACAGAATAAGTTTGAAAGAAGCAGCTACTTTGAACGCAGTTATTGAATAAAACGATAGTAAGTATGTGCAAATATTGAACGTTTGTGAATGCATTACTCAAAATGATTTGCAAAATAATAACAATGATGCAGCGGATGTCGAAGATAATAATACATAAAAAACTACTCGGATCGTGCGATTTCAGGCTTAAAAATCATCAACTGTCAACTTCGATCAAACTGATCTAATTGCGGAATACAATTGAATGCCTGCAAAAGATTGGAAAACTCAGTAGTTCTATACAGTTTATTACTTTATTAAATAAAGATGTGATTTATTGAAATAATGTATTAATTATGGCGAATTAAATTGTATTCGGGCGTATCACTGTTTATTTTTCATAACTGAAGAAATAGGATTGAAAATAACAACCTTACGGAATTAGTGAGTTTTGCTTTTATAATTTCTATAATATCTTAATATTATTTTTATAGTATGCTGATATTGATATAGTATTTAGTAAATTAAATTTGTTATTTGCAAGGGTCTGGTTATTCCAGCGCAATATTATAATTTGCGCAAAAATGTACGCACTGACTTTTGCCACACTTTGTCACCCGAGTAAACGAATTCCGTGCAAACATGTGGTTCGCAAGCAAAGAACGTAACAAGGGACAATCATTCGTGAGTGATTTCTAACAATCGTTAAGGCTATTTGACGTTTTCAATATTCAAAAGATTTCCACTCGATAACAGTTATGACAGTTTCACAATAAATCTTCATCGTTCCGTATCTTCGAAAAATCTTTTCAATTCCAAATATCCGTTGGGTGCCCGATCTATCTCCCACCTCTCTGCACGAACAGAAGAGAGTCGATCACACGCGAGGTCTCGCAATTAACGAATCAGATACGGCGCGACATCTAAAAGACAAATGACCCCAAAGAGATGGGAGCGGATAAACGCGTTCTTTTTTCACCTCCCCGCCGCCTCCTTCCTCCACCTTCTCGGTCTCCTCTCTTTTTCTTCCAACTCACTCACGCTTGACGAGTATGAATCAGGGATCTGATAACCGAAGAAATGGTTCGAGCGATCAGAGTACGGGGCAGTTGAGAACGAACAGAAGGTAGAGAGAAGTAAGAGGTGGCGCAGGGTGGAGGGGAGGAGGTGGTGGAGGAGGAGGAGGAGGAGGAGGAGGTTGAAAGGAGGGAAAGGAAGGTGGATGAGTATGAAAATTATTCTTAGGATGCGCGTACGGGGCGCACACTTGTCAAGATGGCGCACAGAATTAATTAAATTAAGCCTGCACCTCCCTCGAAGAAAACCTGCTTGACAGAGAGGACGATTATGTGGTAGATCGAAGAAAGAAAAGAGAACGATGTCGACCGGGGAGAAACGAAGACCGAGAGGGATCTTTGGTTCGACATCGAGTGCAAGTCATTCCAGTCATTGGTTGCTCCATAGGAATCTTAGTTGTTAGTGTGTACGCGCTCGAATGAACAAGCATGTACGTGTGGGTGGACGAGGTGTGTTTTGACGTTTACCCTCACGCCAGGTATTCTCGTTCCTTCGATCCCGTCGTGTCGGAATTTGTGGCGCGCAAAATGCTTTCCTAACCAGCTTGTTTCGCGGATTTCATCTAACTCAAGCATTGACGATACGAGTGATTCTTTTCAAATCGATTGATTAATCGATTCACAGTCGAGTGTAATTACAAATTCGAGTAAACAAATGTATCTTCTGTTTTATTTCTGTTCTTGATAAAAATGCAAAAAGACGTACGATTTAGAAGTACCTTTTATTCATACTTAATAATTTACATTTTGTCATCCACTTCTTCGCTTTATGATAAAACATTAAAATCATACAAAACATTAAAAAAATACAAAAATACGTTAGGGAAAGGGAAATAAAACGTACGCAATAAATCAAGAAACGATTTATTGCATCTAGTTGGTATACGACTGAGCAATGCTGACTTATTGACACTTGGTCCCTGGGCCGCTAAATCGTTTTGGAGTTAAGTATCCGAAAGGCTAAACAGCTCTCCCCTGCAGAGCGAAAGAATAACGCGGAAAGAAGAGAAGAACGAGGAGGACGGGTGGAGAACCCGTGACTTCTCTTCCTCTTTTGGCAACGTATTAAACAGAGAAAAACAGACAAGGGACAGGAGGAACGCGAGAAGAACCCGACGTTCTTCTCGCGCGTTCGTTCTGTCCTGGGATAAAGGATGCAAATGCTTATGCCGACCATCAAAATCTAATTAACCAGCGAAAGAACGGTCCCTGGGCGAAAGCCAAAAAGGTTCCAAGAAGAAAAAACGATCCAGGTGGAGGTTAAGCAGTTCGAAGGTGTCAGAGACCGGTAAGGTTCCCTTATGCATATGCCAAGTTTCTTCCACCTACTCTGCTTCGTTTCCCCTCCACCGTTCCCTTAACCTCCTTCATTCGAATCTATATGAGAGGACCAGAACAGAGAAATCTCTATAGCAAACGTCGTTATGAACCAGGTTTATGTCGCTCGCCGTGTATAACACCCTACAGCATGAAATTCGTCGGCATGTAACGGGGGTCCTAAATTTTAACTGTGTACTCCTGAAGTGTACAGAATCGGGTAATGCTTAAAATTTATTCAGGGTGATGCTCGTACGTACTACTTATCGGTAGATGTATCTCGATTTTATTCCATTCAAATCTTCTACAGAATGAATTACAATATTCTGCGCCGTTATCAGTCGATATTGAAAATGTATGATTAGAATTGGAAATATATAGATAATCCAAAAAAGAGTGATGAACATTTCTTGAACACTATTTTCAACCAAATAAACAAAGAAATTCCTAACAATATAAGCGACGGTTTTTAGTGGAAATTCAAGGGTCACCCTTGAAATAGTACGAAATGAAAATCAACTTAATGTTAAATACACTCTGTAATTTAAAAGGATACTGATAATTAAAAATTATTTTAAAAGATATATTAATAAATGGATAAATTTTGTTAAAAATTATTTCAATTACTTTCTAAAGGTACAAGGCATGAGTATAATGCGGTTACCAGCGAATTTGTATATTTAAATTAAAATAATTGTAACATCAGACAGATAACACAGATCAAATTTACATGTATTCATTATTATTATAAAACTATTTTAAAACTTTATTGTTATAATTTATTATAAAATTATTCTTTATATCAATAGTTATTGTACACAACAAAATATAATGATTCAAAATTAATGAAAAATGTATACTTCACTACACAATAAGTTCAAATCAAATTGAAAGATCTCTAAGTTGCGGTTTTGAAATCGGAAAAATACCTTTAAAGAATTGTATCCTTATTCAGATTGTTGATGTAACAATAGATTAACAGCCGGATTAATGAATCGAACTCTGATTCCTGCTTTCCCTTTATATTTTTCCTTTCCTGTCTTTTTCAACTAACCCTGCTATATCCTTGTTGCTTCTGTCGCAACGCTAATTTCCTTGTATCGAAGAGATTGATAGCACGATTAAATATGATTAAGGAGATATTATCCTATATAATCACCGTGACTAACTTTCAACGTGCAGTAAACACAATGTTATCTTTTAAAACTGTTCTATGCTTATTATTAATTTATGCGAAGTTTTATCATATGCAATTATCAGTTTCGAGATGTAGAAAATCTAAAAAGATATAGTGGCATAAAAGTATTACAAAATTATATTCACGCCACAATTACCTGAAGTTTTTGAATATTCTATAAGTATTCCATAATGGAATAATACATATGCACCATCTCAATATTGATCAATAAATACTTCATTTCAAAGCGTTTTATCTTGAAAAGGTAATGGACTCAATCCAACCTATCGTGGAACACCCTATACATGGAGAAAAGGTACGTGCTGTTATATCTCACACTTTTCCGTCGTCAGTTGGGTAGGTATTCCAAAAAAAGATCATCGCACAATCCAAAATCTGTAGATCCTTCAGTTGAAACTTTTTCTGTCGTTTCAAGACGTAAGCGATTGGTTAGTTGGTTTTACATTAAGAAGATTGATCAAATCTTTATCCTGTTCCTTTTATCAAATTTCAAACTTGTAATTGATTTACTATAATGTTATAAATGTTATTTTGTGTATTATTTATACGATTATATCGTTTCAGATTGTCTATATTTCGAAATAAAAGAAACTCGTATAATGAGTGAAAACTCCTTTTGAAGTAATCTTTTCGTATCCTTTCATTGTCGTTTCCATGAGATTTTTTTCATTTCTCCAAAATAGCTGTTATTGGTAGCATTCGGTTCTCAACATGATCTATCGATCAGTTTTCGAACCTGAGGCCATACAGTTACCACACAGAATTAATTTATTTAATCAATAACTCGGTTATTTCATAGACAAATAATTTATAGGTTGACAAAAAAAAAAAATATAATGCGTAGACCATAATACGTGCACAATCTTATATTTTCTAGATCTGTAAGTGATAAAACATATTTTGATTTGGTGCTTGTTTGTCATGTATTTGCATAAACAACCACCGTTACCGATAAACGAAGACAGAAAAGGTATGAAAAATGAAGCACATTTCACGTAGACGTATGTAATTCTGATGCAAGTTCACTTCGATTCTGGAACCATTTTGGATGCCGATCTCTGACCAGGTGGACCATGGACCGGCAATCGAAGATCGAAGTAGTTTCCGATGTCAATGACTGTGACCTCCGGCGTCTACCGCGGCCTGTTTTCAAGGATAATTCGCGATTCATGTCGGTCGTAACTCTTCTTTCTCTTTCTTCTTAGTGGGACTCACGCACTCGCGTCCCTGCCCGGAATTACAGGCGGATTTACAAGGAGCGGCGGATTTACAAGCCGACCAAGAGTGGCCTTTCCTGTTTATCGATGTCCGCGTTGGGCCCTGAAATCGTTGGAAAGTACCGAAAAAGCAGTCCGCGAGAGAGCACAAGCGGAATGTTTGAAAAAAGAAAAACAAAGGAAAGCAACCGCGATAATTTCGAACGTATTCGTCTACGATATACAAGAATCAGAACGTACGCGCTCGTGCTACTCGAACACACGATCCTA
This sequence comes from Anthidium xuezhongi, assembly GCA_022405125.1. Lineage (NCBI taxonomy): Eukaryota > Metazoa > Arthropoda > Insecta > Hymenoptera > Megachilidae > Anthidium > Anthidium xuezhongi. The sequence goes on along the minus strand of CM039646.1, from coordinate 977,115 downwards.
AATGTTCTGTTACGATCGGGCCGACGGTGAACGCGATCCCTATAATTGCTTAATTTATCTCCGTGATTGTTGTAATCCGCTGCTGGCGAGCGGCGCGCAAAGCGGCGCAGGATCATTCGTACGAGCGCGTCGATTAAATTTGAATCGAACGAAATTTTCGAGACCCGCCGAAAATCTCAGCGCGTTGCACGTTTCTTCGTAGCCGCGGGGGGAATTTTCGATAAGCAACTTCGTAAAAGTCACATTACAGCGAATAATACACAATTGATATAATGGCTCAATTTATGGCCAAGATTATTGTAATTTCGCGAATGCAGAACATCGAGGAACCATTAAACCAACACGATACGCGTTGCATAATAATAGTCCCTCTTAATAAGTTGATTAGAAACGTTACATGCTTGTTGGAAGATTTTGGGAACAAAGAAGAGGTAACTCGGAATGCAAAACGTAATTATATTTCTATAATTAGAATAAATCGAGGAAATTTGCGATTTATTTGAACCGTGAAATAAATGTCAGAAAATTATTAGACATTGCATAATTAAAAGAAGAATGAAGAACAAATATTTTTCCCAATAGAATTATTATACGAATATTGTAAGATAAAAAGCTGAAAGGTTTTCAAGCAAAAAATTTTGCCTGATATTTCAATTTTTTCCTTTCAATGCATGCCAAATTTTAAAATTTACATTTTTTTCATTTTCGTCGACGACACATAGAAACTATATATGTTCTAAATAACACAATATTGTTATTTTTTTGTATTTTTACAACTTTGTGCGACAGCTCCGCTATTTTGAAGTTAATTTAAATAAAAAAAATTTGTTAGTAGAATAATTATTTCTTCTTAAAAAAAATTCTCCAAGATTGACTAATTTTGTGCCATCTAATTGTACGTGTCTCCTTAAGGCTAAAAATTAATCAAACATATTTATGGCAAATGTTGCTTTAATTTGCCTTAATACACGTGACCATTTTCGCTATAGCAGTCCACGTGTTAACCTTCGATAATCCGAATTTTGGACCTTCGGATAGCAACAAGTAATTGAAACACATAATTCATTTCATCAATAATTTCCTTGTTACCATACGAAAAAAGGGGAAAAAAGATCTTTTAATTTGCAAAAGGAGTTTACCACTTTACCTCTAAACGTAACTTCAATTTACTGCATGATATATGAATGTTGAGCCTGTAAAAACATGAAACTTCGAATAATAACCTCTTTTCTTTTTCATTTGCCACGTCTCTTCCGTTTTCTTGCGAGCGATACATCGACACGATCGCAACGGACACCAAGTATAGTCGCGGGCTCCTAAAACAACAATGGAGGCATTAAGATGATCTACGGACAAGTCGCTTGACCCTCTGATTCAAAAAAGGTATTCGGATCTACCCGTCGAACGAGGAGAGAAATAGAACGAAAAGTGGATAGAAAGAAAGGGGAGAAAGGAGTGAACGAGCAGAAGAAAAAGAGAGAAGGTCTCCGACTCGTTCGTGTGGGTGTCAGCTTAATGTTCCTGGTCAGTTGTATTGGTGACCGTCGAACGACATCGGTGTGAGTTCAGCCTTTAACTTTTGCTGTATGCGCGCCCGAGTATACTTTTGATCCTGATTAAATATATATTAGGAGTGAGAGAAGTGTTGGGAGAGGGGACTCGCTCACGGCGGGGGGTGTGGTATTTTTTTTCAACAGGACAAGCAAGTGGGCCTTCACAACGAAAGGGTGCGGTCCAGCGCTGGTACGAAATTCGTAAACGAACCTGTGCCCTAACGATCGTTTCTTTCCGTTACGATTCATGCTCTATTATTCTTCTTAAGATGATCTCGAGCAAATCCTGAATCGTTCAAGACTCAGATTGAACGCTCTCGGAAGGATTTTCATGCTAACGTAACAATTAATACAAACGTATCGTTAATCAAAATTTATCTGTGTAGAAAAACAATTCGACAATACCAACATTCGTTTCGTTATTGGGACAGAAGCTTAATGAATAATCCACGTTGCGTCTCCATTATAAAACAAAATGGTATAATGATTCTGCGTTCCTTTAGAAATATGAGGAAGGCGCCCTCCCAAGAAGCTGCAACAGTGTCGCGTCCTTGAATTTATCTTCGGCTCATTAATAAGGAACGACAAGCATCGATAAGGAAATAAGGACTCGGTCAGAATGGACTAAAATGAAAGGAACGACAAACGACTGTCGGTGAAAACCTTACAGCAGGTAGCTTCGTTTACGAGTTGGGTATCCCAGACGCGCTGGTTGGTCATTGGTCATTAACGTGCCACCGGGTGTCCCCGAAAATTCTTAATTTCTTGATCGAAAATTCTTCAAATAACAAAATTCTACTAAATCATGCTAAACAAAAATACTAATCAATACTTCTTTGTTAACCCTGCCATGCTGATGTCTGAATAGCTTTGAAGCAGAGGATGAATGCGACTGAGCTTTCAGATGCTTACATATGGTTGCAAACAGTTGCAACCATATTCTATCCCGGTTGTATAAAAACAAGTGGCTTTCGTGAACAAAATTCATTAGAAATAGTTATCATAAATAAATACGATATTTATAGATCACTTTATTTGATCTTTGATATTACAGAAATCACTCCCTAAAAATATTATTTTATTTAAAACATATATTTTTTCCTCTGTTATGATATACTAAAAACCATTAAAGTTGGAGGAGACTCCAGGGATATCTTTTTTTTAAATTCCCCAAAAATTTATCATAAATCATTTACATAAATCATTTACATAAATCGCAAAGGTTGATTTTAAATATTGTTATTTATAAACTTACCTTTATTTATACTGTTTAAAAGAGTAGCGAATAGCAGTAAAATAATATCTGAGAAGTTCATAAAATAAATTATAGTAACAAGAACGAGTCTCCATAGATGGAGGGACACCGTCTCCTGTGTACTTGGACGAACCGTTTACCTTCCGGAAGTCGAATAAAGAATGCCGTAAGTTTTAATTTTCATCCAGTAATTATTAAACCCAAAAGAAAAATTTGTAACTACTTATTTATATTATAATGCTTTGCTGAAAAAATACAAGAAAAATTCTGAATTTCATTATTATCAGTTGTTCGTATTCTTAACCCTTCGAGGACGGAGCACTTTTAATCTGGGACAGCGAACACACAGAATATTATTTATTTCAAATAAAATAGACAATAATTCCCTTCTTCGTATCTCTTTTGTCCACGCTTATAGTCATTGTTTATGCCAAAAGCATAGGACATTATTTGTGAAACATATACTCGATTTTGTAATTTGCTATAACTGTCCTGTTTAGACGCATATATGCGTCAATCGACGCAAAGGGTTAATAATAATTAGAATGTATATACATGTCCATCTTCATCATGTCAGTAAATATCTTTCATATTTAACACTTTATTTACTGAAAACCTAATCGACTTTGAAAATTGATCAGTATACGTTTCACAATTATTTTCTCATGTATAATATTGTTGAAATAACCAAAATGAAAATTGAAAACAAGGGCTATTCTTCCTATTCTTTATTAGTATCAAGTTACAAGGTAATAATATTTATTTTGGTTATTTTATAAAGGTAGATAATATCTTAAGAAGCGAATTATTTACATTATTGTATGATGTTAAATAGAAAATATCAGTGTCAAACGTTATTAAAAGTGGTTGAAGAAAACAGAGGGTGGTATTGTAGTGACGTCTCCGGTGAGATAAGTCATAATAGGGGCTCGGCCGACGTTGTTAATAGTCAACGAAGGATCATGCCGAGATAGCGCGCTAATGCACGCATTTATTTGAAATATTAAACCTCGTGGAAAAGAGAGGGAAGAGGCACATTCCCTTCTTGTTCTTCTCCATCGAGGGCCAGCCTCGCAGGGAGGGGAGACACGAGAAACGACAATTATAAATGATGATAATTAACGAAGATCTTAACTGGTCACTTCGTGACTTTACAGTTGTAACTGTATGCATTCAAGGACTCTACATTGAAAGGCTCTTACGTTCGTTAACTTATTAAATTCTCTAATCAGTATTTATATCCGTTATTTTGTTTTACGATTAATTAATATTACAAATAAGGAACAAAACCAGTTTTCCAGAAAAACATTATTTATCTGTAATTCTAATAAACAGTATCAGAAAAGTCCAATCTGTATACAAGTAATTATGCAATGATTTTAACATAAAAAACAATCACTGTTTTAACTTCACTTCCTTAAGGAAAGCACATATTATTGCAATAATTGACAATATTCGCTGGATTTTTTTCAGCTCTTAGCAAGTGTTCACTGAAATATATTTATTTCCCTTCGCTGCAACTGTTTTTTTTTTTTTTTATTAGAAGATGTCAACAATACCGTCCTTACCAAAAAAATGATGGAACAAAAGTGTAAATCAAAATGGTTACAACTTTAATTCTTTCTGTATTAACACTTTATGGTCAAATGACTCTGTACAGTATCGAATTGAATACCATTTTCTGTTCCTGTTTTCTGTGTTAGCAGTAAGAATTTTAAGTATTCGGTATAACAGTCTTGTAATAAATAGTTCTCAACGTAATGGCCCGTATTGAGTGCAAGATTTCCGCTGAACAGCCTCATTTTCTGAAAATGTCAATCTATTTACTGAATTTTGCTCCTTGTTGTACTTTCGAAACAAAAATTATCTGAATAAAAACATCTACAGAAAAATTATATGCACAGGATTGGCATATAGATCGTGCTAATCTTGTATATAAAAGTTCCCCATTTTAAAACCTCTTAATTTTTTTTTTCTCGTGCGCGTCGTGTTCCATGAAGGAGACGAGGAATCCCAGACTGGCAGATCGAATCAACACTGCGAGTAACAGTGGTACCACTAACTGGCATTCTCCCTCTTTCCTTCTTTCTCTTCCTAATTATTAATGTGCTCGAACGAACAGATAATCCTCACAATCATCGTCGATGAATTCAGAACCCTTTTGCTCTCTTGTTATTGAATATGAGTGATTAATTAAGACCGTCTTACGATTTGCTGACTCGCTGTTCACTCCGTGCTCACTTAAAAAAAAAACACACCGTGGATAACATCTTCAGGAATACGTAAAGTGAACGCTAAATCAAATAATTCTTCATTAATAACGTAGTACTAGTTGGTAACAAAATAATAACGTAAATATTGAACATGGTTCTGAACATTTACACAAAACATGACTTTACGAATTACAAATAATCTAAAAAGTATTTGGAAATACATTTATGACATGGAATAATTCAGACGTTATGTTATAAATAAAAGTCTGATAGCCGTGATTAAATGCCGTGAAATTGACTAAAACTAATACTTTGTAATTAAACTAAGATATATTTTAAAAACAAGATTATTGTTCTTTTAAATTTTGCTTTTAATTCTATTTTAAAACATTTAGTATAGATTTGTATCTACTAAGTAGCATTTAAATAACTATATTTTATTAACACACTTTAAAGTTACAATTATTTAAAATCAACAGTTTTCATTTTGTCAAGGATGCCATGGATACAGCTTTTATAATAACTTTACTATCATATTTGCTGTAAATGATTTTATAGAACCACATCCTATTAAAACGTAAGTGGTCCAAAGAGTTGTAAATTTTGCGGTCTTCCATCATTTTCTTTTATCGACAGAACTTAAACAATTTATAACAAACGAACGAGTAAGTAGATCAACATTGTGAATAATTACATATAGTAATACAAACGTAAGGATCTTTAGTTTTATTCTCGCACCCCAGCAAAGCTTATCTACGTACAGGCCTTACTACAATGACTTCGGGGGTGGGGGGAGGCGACGACAAAGACGACTGATACAATATTCATTTGCTGCTACGTGTGCTTATGTTTCATAATGTCACGCTGGAAGGAAGGGAGGGGGGAAGAGCAAAAAGAGACAGTCGAAAGAGAGTTGCATTCAAATGAAGGAACGCCGTGAACGATGGGATGAGGGGAGGATAGGTGGGACCCCAGGATGACACTTCTCTTAGGTGATTTATACCCGTTGGTCGAATGACCATCATCTTGTGGAAAGATCTACAGGATCTTAGAGTCACTTAGTTAGTCTCCGAAGGAAGAATAGTTAGTCCTTAGGATGATGCAGAAGAAGGGATACAACAAAGATTGAACGCATAGCGGTTGGGCTGGGGGAGGGGGAGGGGGGAATTTATGTAACGTGAAACATATAATTCCATAGCACTCTAGTTACTCTCAAGTAACACTATCATTTCTTTAAGTATCGATGTTTATCGTGTACTTTTTCAAACTTACATTTCTCTACGATATACAGGGTGTCCCAGAACTCCTGTAGGAGCCGGAAATAGGGGGTAGCTGAGACTATTCTGAACAACAATTTCCTTTGCAAAAATATCGAATGGGGCTTCGTTTTTGAATTATTAAGCAAAAACACTGACCAATCAGAGCGCGTCTCGGGCGCGCGCTCAGTACCGTCAGTGTAGCGTCGAGCCTAGTCGCCCCGGGACAAGCGCCTCGGTAGAACAGGAAGCGTTAAACACAAGTAATATTGAACATAAAAGTAAAAAACAAATGGTAGAATGTTATGAGAGTAATCGTACCTTAGAATAAAGGGAATGACTGAATGGCTGGATATCCGAACAGAAGGAATAAGTAAAAATTGCAGAATATTTTCAAATACATTTTCGGTAATTCCTAGAATTTCAGTGACGTCAAATTCCAGGAATTTTCGGAAACCGTTTATAACCAAATTTACTCTTTTCTGTACCTTAAATATATTTTTCGCTTTTTTTTTACTTTTATGTTTCGAAACTTCTGTGCAATGTTTCTTTATACTATTTCTCGCTTTTTAAGGGAAATTTTTTAAGGACTGGATAATGGAAGTTAGGTTTATAAATGAACAAACAATTGTTTTAGTTTCATTTGATGTTTATTGAAAATTCTTTCAATTATGTATGTTACATAAAGGTTACATTCTTAATTCTAACGCACTTAATTCTAACTACTAACTGTAAAAGCTGCATTTATTCAATAAACTACATGATTTATACATTCAGCTTTACAATAGTTATTATATTATTTATAACTAACGTTTACAATTGTAACTTTGCGAGATTGCTGCGGAGGGAGTGGGAGGTCCGATCGGCGGACTAGTGTTCACTCTCTCGCACATTGAGGGAGTGAGAGGTCTGATCGGCGGACTAGTATTCACTCTCTCGCACATTGGTGTTGTGCGCAGGCGCGAGTTTGGCGTAGAGGGAGTGAGAGACTAGATGCTCGGTGCTCTCACTCGCACATTGAGGGAGTGAGAGGTGAGATTGGCGGACTAGTGTTCTCTCTCTCGCACATTGAGAGAGTGAGAGGTACGATCGGCGGACTAGTGTTCACTCTCTCGCACATTGAGAGAGTGAAAGGTCCGATCGGCGGACGAGTGTTCTCTCCCTCTTATGCATTTGCGTACTGCGTAGGCTTGGTGCGAGTGAGAGAGGTGACGCTCTCGCGGAGTCTTTCCTCTCGCTGGTGCATCGGCGTACCTGGCGCGGGCTGTGATGTATAATTTTTAATTGTTGCGTTACAGTAATTAATAGTATGAGTTATTCGAGGTTCAGACTATTGTAGATCGGTTTATCGTGTTCGAAAATGTAAAATTTGATACCAAATTAGCCAGTGCTTCTACATTTTCTATTATTCATTAATGGTCGGGTAGTTACGTTCATCCCTTTTGTGTGAGGTTATGACTAAGCCCCTGTAATTTTATGTACAAGCTGCCTTAGTTTAATGATACATGACTAGAGAAATACAATTTTGCAAACTCGAGATCATTGGTTTCTGAGTCTAGTTTCATGTTACCAATAAACAATGGGAAGGATTTATCTACTGAGAGTAAACATAATCCATCAAATTCAAACCTGATTGAAAATGATCAATTTTGTTATATCGTATGTAAGTATAAAGTATTATAATTTTATTCAAGTAGTTAATAATAACGTATTTTGCTGTGTTGCAGATTAGAAGATGTATTTGTTATACATTTCTACGCCACATAAGCTGCACATTAACATCATCAAATCAACAGGAAACTTTCTGGCAGTTTCTCAGATATCAGTGTTCGGTAATTTTTGGAATTGGACACTACTAAAATTTCAAGAAATGGCACGAAGAATACTTCCTGTCACATCATGTTCTCCTAATACAAATCTGCAAACTTGAGATCCTTGGTTTCTGAGTCTAATTTCATTTTACCAATAAACAATGGAAAGGATTTATCTACGGAGAGTAAACTGTTCTTCAATAGTTATACTGAATATATAAGTACATATGTAATTGTAGAATGTCTTTATTTCATAAGAATATTGTACTGCGCTTAAGCTATATGTTAAATAATTATAAAAATATGTTGTATGTAAAAATACTGATATGTAAGTTTTACAATTTGTAATTATAAGTGCGTTAAAGTTAAGAATCTAATATTTAAGTAAGTTTTACAGTTGGTAGTTATAAGTGCGTTAGAATTAACAATGTAACATTTATGTAATATGTATAATTGAAAGAATTTTCAATAAACATAGAGTTAAACTAAAGCAATTGTATATTCATTTATAAACCTAACTCCCTTATCCAGCCTTTACAAAATTTCACTTAAAAAGCAAGAAATAATGTAGAAAAACATTGCACAGAAGCTTCGAAATACAAAAGTAGAAAAAGAAACGAAAAATATCGGTTTGATACAAAGAAGAACAAAATTCGGTACAAACGGTTTCCAGGAATTCCTGGAATTCGACGTCACTAAAATTCTGGGAAGTGGCACGAAGAATACCTCCTGGTACATCATATTCTCCTGATACAAAGTTCTTATGTCAAGATTCTGATTTTAGGAGTGCGAAATTTTTGGAAAACATTTTCGAAGGTATGTTAAATAAATACATTTATATCACACTTTATTTGTTTATTTTTATCTTTCTTTCTACATTATTTTAATACTTAATATATAATTTGTATAATTTATACTATTTACAAAGTACGTACTATCTCTACAGACACTGACTAATAAAAGTAAAAATTATAAACTATTATAGCAAAATTCTATATAGAGAAATACGGCGGTACTATTGTTCTTCTGATACATTTTAAAAAATCCTGGAACTTGGTTTCGCAAAAGGGGATCCCGGAAATTCCTGGAATTCGACGTCACTAAAATTCTGGGAAGTGGCACGAAGAATACCTCCTGGTACATCATATTCTCCTGATACAAAGTTCTTATGTCAAGATTCTGATTTTAGGAGTGCGAAATTTTTGGAAAACATTTTCGAAGGTATGTTAAATAAATACACTTATATCACACTTTATTTGTTTATTTTTATCTTTCTTTCTACATTATTTTAATACATAATATATAATTTGTATAATTTATACTATTTACAAAGTACGTACTATCTCTACAGACACTGACTAATAAAAGTAAAAATTATAAACTATTATAGCAAAATTCTATATAGAGAAATACGGCGGTACTATTGTTCTTCTGATACATTTTAAAAAATCCTGGAACTTGGTTTCGCAAAAGGGGATCCCGGAAATTCCTGGAATTCGACGTCACTAAAATTCTGGGAAGTGGCACGAAGAATACCTCCTGGTACATCATATTCTCCTGATACAAAGTTCTTATGTCAAGATTCTGATTTTAGGAGTGCGAAATTTTTGGAAAACATTTTCGAAGGTATGTTAAATAAATACACTTATATCACACTTTATTTGTTTATTTTTATCTTTCTTTCTACATTATTTTAATACATAATATATAATTTGTATAATTTATACTATTTACAAAGTACGTACTATCTCTACAGACACTGACTAATAAAAGTAAAAATTATAAACTATTATAGCAAAATTCTATATAGAGAAATACGGCGGTACTATTATTCTTCTGATACATTTTTAGAAATTCTGGAACTTGGTTTCGCAAAAAGGGGATCCCGGAAATTCCTGGAATTCGACGTCACTAAAATTCTGGGAAGTGGCACGAAGAATACCTCCTGGCACATCATATTCTCCTGATACAATATCTCAAAATCTGGATTTTTATTCCGCAAAAGGGGCTCCCGAAAATTCTGATACAAAATTCTTATTTCTCGATGCTGTTTTTAGGTTTTTTACATACATTCACCTTTATCCAAATCAGAATACCAACATGTAGCACATCGTTGAATTCGTCTCGGTGCCTGCTGTTACATTCTGAAGAGAAAATTATAGCATCCCATTTAAAAAAGTTACATTGACCTTCAGATCTCCTCTACTGCTCCACCCAGAAGAAAATAATTATTACCACACGATGCACCCCATTTTGCCAAGCAACTTTTGTACGAACACATTTTTAATAACTACAACCCCTTCCGAAATATCTTAGAATATTGCTATAATAGTCTATTATAGTAGATTACCTCCTGGCACATCATATTCTCCTGATACAATTTCTCAAAATCTGGATTTTGATTCCGCAAAAGGGGCTCCCGAAAATTCTGATACAAAATTCTTATTTCTCGATGCTGTTTTTAGGTTTTTTACATACATTCACCTTTATCCAAATCAGAATACCAACATGTAGCACGTCGTTGAATTCGTCTCGGTGCCTACTGTTACATTCTGAAGAAAAAATTATAGCATCCCATTTAAAAAAGTTACATTGACCTTCAGATCTCCTCTACTGCTCCACCCAGAAGAAAATAATTATTACCACACGATGCACCCCATTTTGCCAAGCAACTTTTGTACGAACACATTTTTAATAACTACAACCCCTTCCGAAATATCTTAGAATATTGCTATAATAGTCTATTATAGTAGATTACCTCCTGGCACATCATATTCTCCTGATACAATTTCTCAAAATCTGGATTTTGATTCCGCAAAAGGGGCTCCCGAAAATTCTGATACAAAATTCTTATTTCTCGATGCTGTTTTTAGGTTTTTTACATACATTCACCTTTATCCAAATCAGAATACCAACATGTAGCACATCGTTGAATTCGTCTCGGTGCCTGCTGTTACATTCTGAAGAGAAAGTTATAGCGTCCCATTTAAAAAAGTTACATTGACCTTCAGATCTTCTCGACTGCTCCACCCAGAAGAAAATAAATATTACCACACGATGCACCCCATTTTGCCAAGCAACTTTTGTACGAACACATTTTTAATAACTACAACCCCTTCCGAAATATCTTAGAATATTGCTGTAATAGTCTATTATAGTAGATTACCTCCTGGCACATCATATTCTCCTGATACAATTTCTCAAAATCTGGATTTTGATTCCGCAAAAGGGGCTCCCGAAAATTCTGATACAAAATTCTTATTTCTCGATGCTGTTTTTAGGTTTTTTACATACATTCACCTTTATCCAAATCAGAATACCAACATGTAGCACGTCGTTGAATTCGTCTCGGTGCCTGCTGTTACATTCTGAAGAGAAAGTTATAGCGTCCCATTTAAAAAAGTTACATTGACCTTCAGATCTTCTCGACTGCTCCACCCAGAAGAAAATAAATATTACCACACGATGCACCCCATTTTGCCAAGCAACTTTTGTACGAACACATTTTTAATAACTACAACCCCTTCCGAAATATCTTAGAATATTGCTATAATAGTTTATTATAGAAGATTACCTCCTGGCACATCATATTCTCCTGATACAATTTCTCAAAATCTGGATTTTGATTCCGCAAAAGGGGCTCCCGAAAATTCTGAAACAAAATTCTTATTTCACGATGCTGTTTTTAGGTTTTTTACATACATTCACCTTTATCCAAATCAGAATACCAACATGTAGCACATCGTTGAATTCGTCTCGGTGCCTGCTGTTACATTCTGAAGAGAAAATTATAGCATCCCATTTAAAAAAGTTACATTGACCTTCAGATCTCCTCTACTGCTCCACCCAGAAGAAAATAATTATTACCACACGATGCACCCCATTTTGCCAAGCAACTTTTGTACGAACACATTTTTAATAACTACAACCCCTTCCGAAATATCTTAGAATATTGCTGTAATAACTTATTATAGAAGATTACCTCCTGGCACATCATATTCTCCTGATACAATTTCTCAAAATCTGGATTTTGATTCCGCAAAAGGGGCTCCCGAAAATTCTGATACAAAATTCTTATTTCTCGATGCTGTTTTTAGGTTTTTTACATACATTCACCTTTATCCAAATCAGAATACCAACATGTAGCACGTCGTTGAATTCGTCTCGGTGCCTGCTGTTACATTCTGAAGAGAAAATTATAGCATCCCATTTAAAAAAGTTACATTGACCTTCAGATCTCCTCGACTGCTCCACCCAGAAGAAAATAATTATTACCACACGATGCACCCCATTTTGCCAAGCAACTTTTGTACGAACACATTTTTAATAACTACAACCCCTTCCGAAATATCTTAGAATATTGCTGTAATAACTTATTATAGAAGATTACCTCCTGGCACATCATATTCTCCTGATACAATTTCTCAAAATCTGGATTTTGATTCCGCAAAAGGGGCTCCCGAAAATTCTGATACAAAATTCTTATTTCTCGATGCTGTTTTTAGGTTTTTTACATACATTCACCTTTATCCAAATCAGAATACCAACATGTAGCACGTCGTTGAATTCGTCTCGGTGCCTGCTGTTACATTCTGAAGAGAAAATTATAGCATCCCATTTAAAAAAGTTACATTGACCTTCAGATCTCCTCTACTGCTCCACCCAGAAGAAAATAATTATTACCACACGATGCACCCCATTTTGCCAAGCAACTTTTGTACGAACACATTTTTAATAACTACAACCCCTTCCGAAATATCTTAGAATATTGCTATAATAGTCGATTATAGTAGATTACCTCCTGGCACATCATATTCTCCTGATACAATTTCTCAAAATCTGGATTTTGATTCCGCAAAAGGGGCTCCCGAAAATTCTGATACAAAATTCTTATTTCTCGATGCTGTTTTTAGGTTTTTTACATACATTCACCTTTATCCAAACCTGAATACCAACATGTAGCACATCGTTGAATTCGTCTCGGTGCCTGCTGTTACATTCTGAAGAGAAAATTATAGCATCCCATTTAAAAAAGTTACATTGACCTTCAGATCTCCTCTACTGCTCCACCCAGAAGAAAATAATTATTACCACACGATGCACCCCATTTTGCCAAGCAACTTTTGTACGAACACATTTTTAATAACTACAACCCCTTCCGAAATATCTTAGAATATTGCTATAATAGTCGATTATAGTAGATTACCTCCTGGCACATCATATTCTCCTGATACAATTTCTCAAAATCTGGATTTTGATTCCGCAAAAGGGGCTCCCGAAAATTCTGATACAAAATTCTTATTTCTCGATGCTGTTTTTAGGTTTTTTACATACATTCACCTTTATCCAAATCAGAATACCAACATGTAGCACGTCGTTGAATTCGTCTCGGTGCCTGCTGTTACATTCTGAAGAGAAAATTATAGCATCCCATTTAAAAAAGTTACATTGACCTTCAGATCTCCTCTACTGCTCCACCCAGAAGAAAATAATTATTACCACACGATGCACCCCATTTTGCCAAGCAACTTTTGTACGAACACATTTTTAATAACTACAACCCCTTCCGAAATATCTTAGAATATTGCTATAATAGTCTATTATAGTAGATTACCTCCTGGCACATCATATTCTCCTGATACAATTTCTCAAAATCTGGATTTTGATTCCGCAAAAGGGGCTCCCGAAAATTCTGATACAAAATTCTTATTTCTCGATGCTGTTTTTAGGTTTTTTACATACATTCACCTTTATCCAAATCAGAATACCAACATGTAGCACATGGTTGAATTCGTCGCGGTGCCTGCTGTTACATTCTGAAGAGAAAATTATAGCATCACATTTAAAAAAGTTACATTGACCTTCAGATCTCCTCGACTGCTCCACCCAGAAGAAAATAATTATTACCACACGATGCACCCCATTTTGCCAAGCAACTTTTGTACGAACACATTTTTAATAACTACAACCCCTTCCGAAATATCTTAGAATATTGCTGTAATAGTCTATTATAGTAGATTACCTCCTGGCACATCATATTCTCCTGATACAATTTCTCAAAATCTGGATTTTGATTCCGCAAAAGGGGCTCCCGAAAATTCTGATACAAAATTCTTATTTCTCGATGCTGTTTTTAGGTTTTTTACATACATTCACCTTTATCCAAATCAGAATACCAACATGTAGCACGTCGTTGAATTCGTCTCGGTGCCTGCTGTTACATTCTGAAGAAAAAATTATAGCATCCCATTTAAAAAAGTTACATTGACCTTCAGATCTCCTCTACTGCTCCACCCAGAAGAAAATAATTATTACCACACGATGCACCCCATTTTGCCAAGCAACTTTTGTACGAACACATTTTTAATAACTACAACCCCTTCCGAAATATCTTAGAATATTGCTATAATAGTCTATTATAGTAGATTACCTCCTGGCACATCATATTCTCCTGATACAATTTCTCAAAATCTGGATTTTGATTCCGCAAAAGGGGCTCCCGAAAATTCTGATACAAAATTCTTATTTCTCGATGCTGTTTTTAGGTTTTTTACATACATTCACCTTTATCCAAATCAGAATACCAACATGTAGCACGTCGTTGAATTCGTCTCGGTGCCTGCTGTTACATTCTGAAGAGAAAATTATAGCATCCCATTTAAGAAAGTTACATTGACCTTCAGATCTCCTCTACTGCTCCACCCAGAAGAAAATAATTATTACCACACGATGCACCCCATTTTGCCAAGCAACTTTTGTACGAACACATTTTTAATAACTACAACCCCTTCCGAAATATCTTAGAATATTGCTATAATAGTCTATTATAGTAGATTACCTCCTGGCACATCATATTCTCCTGATACAATTTCTCAAAATCTGGATTTTGATTCCGCAAAAGGGGCTCCCGAAAATTCTGATACAAAATTCTTATTTCTCGATGCTGTTTTTAGGTTTTTTACATACATTCACCTTTATCCAAATCAGAATACCAACATGTAGCACATCGTTGAATTCGTCTCGGTGCCTGCTGTTACATTCTGAAGAGAAAATTATAGCATCCCATTTAAAAAAGTTACATTGACCTTCAGATCTCCTCTACTGCTCCACCCAGAAGAAAATAATTATTACCACACGATGCACCCTATTTTGCCAAGCAACTTTTGTACGAACACATTTTTAATAACTACAACCCCTTCCGAAATATCTTAGAATATTGCTATAATAGTCTATTATAGTAGATTACCTCCTGGCACATCATATTCTCCTGATACAATTTCTCAAAATCTGGATTTTGATTCCGCAAAAGGGGCTCCCGAAAATTCTGATACAAAATTCTTATTTCTCGATGCTGTTTTTAGGTTTTTTACATACATTCACCTTTATCCAAATCAGAATACCAACATGTAGCACGTCGTTGAATTCGTCTCGGTGCCTGCTGTTACATTCTGAAGAGAAAATTATAGCATCCCATTTAAAAAAGTTACATTGACCTTCAGATCTCCTCTACTGCTCCACCCAGAAGAAAATAATTATTACCACACGATGCACCCTATTTTGCCAAGCAACTTTTGTACGAACACATTTTTAATAACTACAACCCCTTCCGAAATATCTTAGAATATTGCTGTAATAGTTTATTATAGAAGATTACCTCCTGGCACATCATATTCTCCTGATACAATTTCTCAAAATCTGGATTTTGATTCCGCAAAAGGGGCTCCCGAAAATTCTGATACAAAATTCTTATTTCTCGATGCTGTTTTTAGGTTTTTTACATACATTCACCTTTATCCAAACCAGAATACCAACATGTAGCACATCGTTGAATTCGTCTCGGTGCCTGCTGTTACATTCTGAAGAGAAAATTATAGCATCCCATTTAAAAAAGTTACATTGACCTTCAGATCTCCTCTACTGCTCCACCCAGAAGAAAATAATTATTACCACACGATGCACCCCATTTTGCCAAGCAACTTTTGTACGAACACATTTTTAATAACTACAACCCCTTCCGAAATATCTTAGAATATTGCTGTAATAGTCTATTATAGTAGATTACCTCCTGGCACATCATATTCTCCTGATACAATTTCTCAAAATCTGGATTTTGATTCCGCAAAAGGGGCTCCCGAAAATTCTGATACAAAATTCTTATTTCTCGATGCTGTTTTTAGGTTTTTTACATACATTCACCTTTATCCAAATCAGAATACCAACATGTAGCACGTCGTTGAATTCGTCTCGGTGCCTGCTGTTACATTCTGAAGAGAAAATTATAGCATCCCATTTAAGAAAGTTACATTGACCTTCAGATCTCCTCTACTGCTCCACCCAGAAGAAAATAATTATTACCACACGATGCACCCCATTTTGCCAAGCAACTTTTGTACGAACACATTTTTAATAACTACAACCCCTTCCGAAATATCTTAGAATATTGCTGTAATAGTCTATTATAGTAGATTACCTCCTGGCACATCATATTCTCCTGATACAATTTCTCAAAATCTGGATTTTGATTCCGCAAAAGGGGCTCCCGAAAATTCTGATACAAAATTCTTATTTCTCGATGCTGTTTTTAGGTTTTTTACATACATTCACCTTTATCCAAATCAGAATACCAACATGTAGCACATCGTTGAATTCGTCTCGGTGCCTGCTGTTACATTCTGAAGAGAAAATTATAGCATCCCATTTAAAAAAGTTACATTGACCTTCAGATCTCCTCTACTGCTCCACCCAGAAGAAAATAATTATTACCACACGATGCACCCCATTTTGCCAAGCAACTTTTGTACGAACACATTTTTAATAACTACAACCCCTTCCGAAATATCTTAGAATATTGCTATAATAGTCTATTATAGTAGATTACCTCCTGGCACATCATATTCTCCTGATACAATTTCTCAAAATCTGGATTTTGATTCCGCAAAAGGGGCTCCCGAAAATTCTGATACAAAATTCTTATTTCACGATGCTGTTTTTAGGTTTTTTACATACATTCACCTTTATCCAAATCAGAATACCAACATGTAGCACATCGTTGAATTCGTCTCGGTGCCTGCTGTTACATTCTGAAGAGAAAATTATAGCATCCCATTTAAAAAAGTTACATTGACCTTCAGATCTCCTCTACTGCTCCACCCAGAAGAAAATAATTATTACCACACGATGCACCCTATTTTGCCAAGCAACTTTTGTACGAACACATTTTTAATAACTACAACCCCTTCCGAAATATCTTAGAATATTGCTATAATAGTCTATTATAGTAGATTACCTCCTGGCACATCATATTCTCCTGATACAATTTCTCAAAATCTGGATTTTGATTCCGCAAAAGGGGCTCCCGAAAATTCTGATACAAAATTCTTATTTCTCGATGCTGTTTTTAGGTTTTTTACATACATTCACCTTTATCCAAATCAGAATACCAACATGTAGCACATCGTTGAATTCGTCTCGGTGCCTGCTGTTACATTCTGAAGAGAAAATTATAGCATCCCATTTAAGAAAGTTACATTGACCTTCAGATCTCCTCTACTGCTCCACCCAGAAGAAAATAATTATTACCACACGATGCACCCCATTTTGCCAAGCAACTTTTGTACGAACACATTTTTAATAACTACAACCCCTTCCGAAATATCTTAGAATATTGCTATAATAGTCTATTATAGTAGATTACCTCCTGGCACATCATATTCTCCTGATACAATTTCTCAAAATCTGGATTTTGATTCCGCAAAAGGGGCTCCCGAAAATTCTGATACAAAATTCTTATTTCTCGATGCTGTTTTTAGGTTTTTTACATACATTCACCTTTATCCAAATCAGAATACCAACATGTAGCACATCGTTGAATTCGTCTCGGTGCCTGCTGTTACATTCTGAAGAGAAAATTATAGCATCCCATTTAAAAAAGTTACATTGACCTTCAGATCTCCTCTACTGCTCCACCCAGAAGAAAATAATTATTACCACACGATGCACCCCATTTTGCCAAGCAACTTTTGTACGAACACATTTTTAATAACTACAACCCCTTCCGAAATATCTTAGAATATTGCTATAATAGTCTATTATAGTAGATTACCTCCTGGCACATCATATTCTCCTGATACAATTTCTCAAAATCTGGATTTTGATTCCGCAAAAGGGGCTCCCGAAAATTCTGATACAAAATTCTTATTTCACGATGCTGTTTTTAGGTTTTTTACATACATTCACCTTTATCCAAATCAGAATACCAACATGTAGCACATCGTTGAATTCGTCTCGGTGCCTGCTGTTACATTCTGAAGAGAAAATTATAGCATCCCATTTAAAAAAGTTACATTGACCTTCAGATCTCCTCTACTGCTCCACCCAGAAGAAAATAATTATTACCACACGATGCACCCCATTTTGCCAAGCAACTTTTGTACGAACACATTTTTAATAACTACAACCCCTTCCGAAATATCTTAGAATATTGCTATAATAGTCTATTATAGTAGATTACCTCCTGGCACATCATATTCTCCTGATACAATTTCTCAAAATCTGGATTTTGATTCCGCAAAAGGGGCTCCCGAAAATTCTGATACAAAATTCTTATTTCACGATGCTGTTTTTAGGTTTTTTACATACATTCACCTTTATCCAAATCAGAATACCAACATGTAGCACATCGTTGAATTCGTCTCGGTGCCTGCTGTTACATTCTGAAGAGAAAATTATAGCATCCCATTTAAAAAAGTTACATTGACCTTCAGATCTCCTCTACTGCTCCACCCAGAAGAAAATAATTATTACCACACGATGCACCCCATTTTGCCAAGCAACTTTTGTACGAACACATTTTTAATAACTACAACCCCTTCCGAAATATCTTAGAATATTGCTATAATAGTCTATTATAGTAGATTACCTCCTGGCACATCATATTCTCCTGATACAATTTCTCAAAATCTGGATTTTGATTCCGCAAAAGGGGCTCCCGAAAATTCTGATACAAAATTCTTATTTCTCGATGCTGTTTTTAGGTTTTTTACATACATTCACCTTTATCCAAATCAGAATACCAACATGTAGCACATCGTTGAATTCGTCTCGGTGCCTGCTGTTACATTCTGAAGAGAAAATTATAGCATCCCATTTAAAAAAGTTACATTGACCTTCAGATCTCCTCTACTGCTCCACCCAGAAGAAAATAATTATTACCACACGATGCACCCCATTTTGCCAAGCAACTTTTGTACGAACACATTTTTAATAACTACAACCCCTTCCGAAATATCTTAGAATATTGCTATAATAGTCTATTATAGTAGATTACCTCCTGGCACATCATATTCTCCTGATACAATTTCTCAAAATCTGGATTTTGATTCCGCAAAAGGGGCTCCCGAAAATTCTGATACAAAATTCTTATTTCTCGATGCTGTTTTTAGGTTTTTTACATACATTCACCTTTATCCAAATCAGAATACCAACATGTAGCACATCGTTGAATTCGTCTCGGTGCCTGCTGTTACATTCTGAAGAGAAAATTATAGCATCCCATTTAAAAAAGTTACATTGACCTTCAGATCTCCTCTACTGCTCCACCCAGAAGAAAATAATTATTACCACACGATGCACCCCATTTTGCCAAGCAACTTTTGTACGAACACATTTTTAATAACTACAACCCCTTCCGAAATATCTTAGAATATTGCTATAATAGTCTATTATAGTAGATTACCTCCTGGCACATCATATTCTCCTGATACAATTTCTCAAAATCTGGATTTTGATTCCGCAAAAGGGGCTCCCGAAAATTCTGATACAAAATTCTTATTTCACGATGCTGTTTTTAGGTTTTTTACATACATTCACCTTTATCCAAATCAGAATACCAACATGTAGCACATCGTTGAATTCGTCTCGGTGCCTGCTGTTACATTCTGAAGAGAAAATTATAGCATCCCATTTAAAAAAGTTACATTGACCTTCAGATCTCCTCTACTGCTCCACCCAGAAGAAAATAATTATTACCACACGATGCACCCCATTTTGCCAAGCAACTTTTGTACGAACACATTTTTAATAACTACAACCCCTTCCGAAATATCTTAGAATATTGCTATAATAGTCTATTATAGTAGATTACCTCCTGGCACATCATATTCTCCTGATACAATTTCTCAAAATCTGGATTTTGATTCCGCAAAAGGGGCTCCCGAAAATTCTGATACAAAATTCTTATTTCACGATGCTGTTTTTAGGTTTTTTACATACATTCACCTTTATCCAAATCAGAATACCAACATGTAGCACATCGTTGAATTCGTCTCGGTGCCTGCTGTTACATTCTGAAGAGAAAATTATAGCATCCCATTTAAAAAAGTTACATTGACCTTCAGATCTCCTCTACTGCTCCACCCAGAAGAAAATAATTATTACCACACGATGCACCCCATTTTGCCAAGCAACTTTTGTACGAACACATTTTTAATAACTACAACCCCTTCCGAAATATCTTAGAATATTGCTATAATAGTCTATTATAGTAGATTACCTCCTGGCACATCATATTCTCCTGATACAATTTCTCAAAATCTGGATTTTGATTCCGCAAAAGGGGCTCCCGAAAATTCTGATACAAAATTCTTATTTCACGATGCTGTTTTTAGGTTTTTTACATACATTCACCTTTATCCAAATCAGAATACCAACATGTAGCACATCGTTGAATTCGTCTCGGTGCCTGCTGTTACATTCTGAAGAGAAAATTATAGCATCCCATTTAAAAAAGTTACATTGACCTTCAGATCTCCTCTACTGCTCCACCCAGAAGAAAATAATTATTACCACACGATGCACCCCATTTTGCCAAGCAACTTTTGTACGAACACATTTTTAATAACTACAACCCCTTCCGAAATATCTTAGAATATTGCTATAATAGTCTATTATAGTAGATTACCTCCTGGCACATCATATTCTCCTGATACAATTTCTCAAAATCTGGATTTTGATTCCGCAAAAGGGGCTCCCGAAAATTCTGATACAAAATTCTTATTTCACGATGCTGTTTTTAGGTTTTTTACATACATTCACCTTTATCCAAATCAGAATACCAACATGTAGCACATCGTTGAATTCGTCTCGGTGCCTGCTGTTACATTCTGAAGAGAAAATTATAGCATCCCATTTAAAAAAGTTACATTGACCTTCAGATCTCCTCTACTGCTCCACCCAGAAGAAAATAATTATTACCACACGATGCACCCCATTTTGCCAAGCAACTTTTGTACGAACACATTTTTAATAACTACAACCCCTTCCGAAATATCTTAGAATATTGCTATAATAGTCTATTATAGTAGATTACCTCCTGGCACATCATATTCTCCTGATACAATTTCTCAAAATCTGGATTTTGATTCCGCAAAAGGGGCTCCCGAAAATTCTGATACAAAATTCTTATTTCACGATGCTGTTTTTAGGTTTTTTACATACATTCACCTTTATCCAAATCAGAATACCAACATGTAGCACATCGTTGAATTCGTCTCGGTGCCTGCTGTTACATTCTGAAGAGAAAATTATAGCATCCCATTTAAAAAAGTTACATTGACCTTCAGATCTCCTCTACTGCTCCACCCAGAAGAAAATAATTATTACCACACGATGCACCCCATTTTGCCAAGCAACTTTTGTACGAACACATTTTTAATAACTACAACCCCTTCCGAAATATCTTAGAATATTGCTATAATAGTCTATTATAGTAGATTACCTCCTGGCACATCATATTCTCCTGATACAATTTCTCAAAATCTGGATTTTGATTCCGCAAAAGGGGCTCCCGAAAATTCTGATACAAAATTCTTATTTCACGATGCTGTTTTTAGGTTTTTTACATACATTCACCTTTATCCAAATCAGAATACCAACATGTAGCACATCGTTGAATTCGTCTCGGTGCCTGCTGTTACATTCTGAAGAGAAAATTATAGCATCCCATTTAAAAAAGTTACATTGACCTTCAGATCTCCTCTACTGCTCCACCCAGAAGAAAATAATTATTACCACACGATGCACCCCATTTTGCCAAGCAACTTTTGTACGAACACATTTTTAATAACTACAACCCCTTCCGAAATATCTTAGAATATTGCTATAATAGTCTATTATAGTAGATTACCTCCTGGCACATCATATTCTCCTGATACAATTTCTCAAAATCTGGATTTTGATTCCGCAAAAGGGGCTCCCGAAAATTCTGATACAAAATTCTTATTTCTCGATGCTGTTTTTAGGTTTTTTACATACATTCACCTTTATCCAAATCAGAATACCAACATGTAGCACATCGTTGAATTCGTCTCGGTGCCTGCTGTTACATTCTGAAGAGAAAATTATAGCATCCCATTTAAAAAAGTTACATTGACCTTCAGATCTCCTCTACTGCTCCACCCAGAAGAAAATAATTATTACCACACGATGCACCCCATTTTGCCAAGCAACTTTTGTACGAACACATTTTTAATAACTACAACCCCTTCCGAAATATCTTAGAATATTGCTATAATAGTCTATTATAGTAGATTACCTCCTGGCACATCATATTCTCCTGATACAATTTCTCAAAATCTGGATTTTGATTCCGCAAAAGGGGCTCCCGAAAATTCTGATACAAAATTCTTATTTCTCGATGCTGTTTTTAGGTTTTTTACATACATTCACCTTTATCCAAATCAGAATACCAACATGTAGCACATCGTTGAATTCGTCTCGGTGCCTGCTGTTACATTCTGAAGAGAAAATTATAGCATCCCATTTAAAAAAGTTACATTGACCTTCAGATCTCCTCTACTGCTCCACCCAGAAGAAAATAATTATTACCACACGATGCACCCCATTTTGCCAAGCAACTTTTGTACGAACACATTTTTAATAACTACAACCCCTTCCGAAATATCTTAGAATATTGCTATAATAGTCTATTATAGTAGATTACCTCCTGGCACATCATATTCTCCTGATACAATTTCTCAAAATCTGGATTTTGATTCCGCAAAAGGGGCTCCCGAAAATTCTGATACAAAATTCTTATTTCTCGATGCTGTTTTTAGGTTTTTTACATACATTCACCTTTATCCAAATCAGAATACCAACATGTAGCACATCGTTGAATTCGTCTCGGTGCCTGCTGTTACATTCTGAAGAGAAAATTATAGCATCCCATTTAAAAAAGTTACATTGACCTTCAGATCTCCTCTACTGCTCCACCCAGAAGAAAATAATCATTACCACACGATGCACCCCATTTTGCCAAGCAACTTTTGTACGAACACATTTTTAATAACTACAACCCCTTCCGAAATATCTTAGAATATTGCTATAATAGTCTATTATAGTAGAATACCTCCTGGCACATCATATTCTCCTGATACAATTTCTCAAAATCTGGATTTTGATTCCGCAAAAGGGCCTCCCGAAAATTCTGATACAAAATTCTTATTTCACGATGCTGTTTTTAGGTTTTTTACATACATTCACCTTTATCCAAATCAGAATACCAACATGTAGCACATGGTTGAATTCGTCTCGGTGCCTGCTGTTACATTCTGAAGAGAAAATTATAGCATCCCATTTAAAAAAGTTACATTGACCTTCAGATCTCCTCTACTGCTCCACCCAGAAGAAAATAATTATTACCACACGATGCACCCCATTTTGCCAAGCAACTTTTGTACGAACACATTTTTAATAACTACAACCCCTTCCGAAATATCTTAGAATATTGCTATAATAGTCTATTATAGTAGATTACCTCCTGGCACATCATATTCTCCTGATACAATTTCTCAAAATCTGGATTTTGATTCCGCAAAAGGGGCTCCCGAAAATTCTGATACAAAATTCTTATTTCTCGATGCTGTTTTTAGGTTTTTTACATACATTCACCTTTATCCAAATCAGAATACCAACATGTAGCACGTCGTTGAATTCGTCTCGGTGCCTGCTGTTACATTCTGAAGAGAAAATTATAGCATCCCATTTAAAAAAGTTACATTGACCTTCAGATCTCCTCTACTGCTCCACCCAGAAGAAAATAATTATTACCACACGATGCACCCCATTTTGCCAAGCAACTTTTGTACGAACACATTTTTAATAACTACAACCCCTTCCGAAATATCTTAGAATATTGCTATAATAGTCTATTATAGTAGATTACCTCCTGGCACATCATATTCTCCTGATACAATTTCTCAAAATCTGGATTTTGATTCCGCAAAAGGGGCTCCCGAAAATTCTGATACAAAATTCTTATTTCTCGATGCTGTTTTTAGGTTTTTTACATACATTCACCTTTATCCAAATCAGAATACCAACATGTAGCACGTCGTTGAATTCGTCTCGGTGCCTGCTGTTACATTCTGAAGAGAAAATTATAGCATCCCATTTAAAAAAGTTACATTGACCTTCAGATCTCCTCTACTGCTCCACCCAGAAGAAAATAATTATTACCACACGATGCACCCCATTTTGCCAAGCAACTTTTGTACGAACACATTTTTAATAACTACAACCCCTTCCGAAATATCTTAGAATATTGCTATAATAGTCTATTATAGTAGATTACCTCCTGGCACATCATATTCTCCTGATACAATTTCTCAAAATCTGGATTTTGATTCCGCAAAAGGGGCTCCCGAAAATTCTGATACAAAATTCTTATTTCTCGATGCTGTTTTTAGGTTTTTTACATACATTCACCTTTATCCAAATCAGAATACCAACATGTAGCACGTCGTTGAATTCGTCTCGGTGCCTGCTGTTACATTCTGAAGAGAAAATTATAGCATCCCATTTAAAAAAGTTACATTGACCTTCAGATCTCCTCTACTGCTCCACCCAGAAGAAAATAATTATTACCACACGATGCACCCCATTTTGCCAAGCAACTTTTGTACGAACACATTTTTAATAACTACAACCCCTTCCGAAATATCTTAGAATATTGCTATAATAGTCTATTATAGTAGATTACCTCCTGGCACATCATATTCTCCTGATACAATTTCTCAAAATCTGGATTTTGATTCCGCAAAAGGGGCTCCCGAAAATTCTGATACAAAATTCTTATTTCTCGATGCTGTTTTTAGGTTTTTTACATACATTCACCTTTATCCAAATCAGAATACCAACATGTAGCACGTCGTTGAATTCGTCTCGGTGCCTGCTGTTACATTCTGAAGAGAAAATTATAGCATCCCATTTAAAAAAGTTACATTGACCTTCAGATCTCCTCTACTGCTCCACCCAGAAGAAAATAATTATTACCACACGATGCACCCCATTTTGCCAAGCAACTTTTGTACGAACACATTTTTAATAACTACAACCCCTTCCGAAATATCTTAGAATATTGCTGTAATAGTCTATTATAGTAGATTACCTCCTGGCACATCATATTCTCCTGATACAATTTCTCAAAATCTGGATTTTGATTCCGCAAAAGGGGCTCCCGAAAATTCTGATACAAAATTCTTATTTCTCGATGCTGTTTTTAGGTTTTTTACATACATTCACCTTTATCCAAATCAGAATACCAACATGTAGCACATCGTTGAATTCGTCTCGGTGCCTGCTGTTACATTCTGAAGAGAAAATTATAGCATCCCATTTAAAAAAGTTACATTGACCTTCAGATCTCCTCTACTGCTCCACCCAGAAGAAAATAATTATTACCACACGATGCACCCCATTTTGCCAAACAACTTTTGTACGAACACATTTTTAATAACTACAACCCCTTCCGAAATATATTAGAATATTGATATAATAGTCTATTATAGTAGATTACCTACTGGCACGTCATATTCTCCTGATACAATTTCTCAAAATCTGGATTTTGATTCCGCAAAAGGGGCTCCCGAAAATTCTGATACAAAATTCTTATTTCACGATGCTGTTTTTAGGTTTTTTACATACATTCAATTTACATACATTCTTCATAAAATAATGTAGAAAGAAAGATAAAAATAAACAAATAAAGTGTGATATAAATGTATTTATTTAACATACCTTCGAAAATGTTTTCCAAAAATTTCGCACTCCTAAAATCAGAATCTTGACATAAGAACTTTGTATCAGGAGAATATGATGTACCAGGAGGTATTCTTCGTGCCACTTCCCAGAATTTTAGTGACGTCGAATTCCAGGAATTTCCGGGATCCGCTTTTGCGAAACCAAGTTTCAGGATTTTTAAAAATGTATCAGAAGAACAATAGTACCGCCGTATTTCTCTATATAGAATTTTGCTATAATAGTTTATAATTTTTACTTTTATTAGTCAGTGTCTGTAGAGATAGTACGTACTTTGTAAATAGTATAAATTATACAAATTATATATTAAGTATTAAAATAATGTAGAAAGAAAGATAAAAATAAACAAATAAAGTGTGATATAAATGTATTTATTTAACATACCTTCGAAAATGTTTTCCAAAAATTTCGCACTCCTAAAATCAGAATCTTGACATAAGAACTTTGTATCAGGAGAATATGATGTACCAGGAGGTATTCTTCGTGCCACTTCCCAGAATTTTAGTGACGTCGAATTCCAGGAATTTCCGGGATCCCCTTTTGCGAAACCAAGTTCCAGGATTTTTTAAAATGTATCAGAAGAACAATAGTACTGCCGTATTTCTCTATATAGAATTTTGCTATAATAGTTTATAATTTTTACTTTTATTAGTCAGTGTTTGTAGAGATAGTACGTACTTTGTAAATAGTATAAATTATACAAATTATATATTAAGTATTAAAATAATGTAGAAAGAAAGATAAAAATAAACAAATAAAGTGTGATATAAATGTATTTATTTAACATACCTTCGAAAATGTTTTCCAAAAATTTCGCACTCCTAAAATCAGAATCTTGACATAAGAACTTTGTATCAGGAGAATATGATGTACCAGGAGGTATTCTTCGTGCCACTTCCCAGAATTTTAGTGACGTCGAATTCCAGGAATTCCTGGAAACCGTTTGTACCGAATTTTGTTCTTCTTTGTATCAAACCGATATTTTTCGTTTCTTTTTCTACTTTTGTATTTCGAAGCTTCTGTGCAATGTTTTTCTACATTATTTCTTGCTTTTTAAGTGAAATTTTGTAAAGGCTGGATAAGGGAGTTAGGTTTATAAATGAATATACAATTGCTTTAGTTTAACTCTATGTTTATTGAAAATTCTTTCAATTATACATATTACATAAATGTTACATTGTTAATTCTAACGCACTTATAACTACCAACTGTAAAACTTACTTAAATATTAGATTCTTAACTTTAACGCACTTATAATTACAAATTGTAAAACTTACATATCAGTATTTTTACATACAACATATTTTTATAATTATTTAACATATAGCTTAAGCGCAGTACAATATTCTTATGAAATAAAGACATTCTACAATTACATATGTACTTATATATTCAGTATAACTATTGAAGAACAGTTTACTCTCCGTAGATAAATCCTTTCCATTGTTTATTGGTAAAATGAAATTAGACTCAGAAACCAAGGATCTCAAGTTTGCAGATTTGTATTAGGAGAACATGATGTGACAGGAAGTATTCTTCGTGCCATTTCTTGAAATTTTAGTAGTGTCCAATTCCAAAAATTACCGAACACTGATATCTGAGAAACTGCCAGAAAGTTTCCTGTTGATTTGATGATGTTAATGTGCAGCTTATGTGGCGTAGAAATGTATAACAAATACATCTTCTAATCTGCAACACAGCAAAATACGTTATTATTAACTACTTGAATAAAATTATAATACTTTATACTTACATACGATATAACAAAATTGATCATTTTCAATCAGGTTTGAATTTGATGGATTATGTTTACTCTCAGTAGATAAATCCTTCCCATTGTTTATTGGTAACATGAAACTAGACTCAGAAACCAATGATCTCGAGTTTGCAAAATTGTATTTCTCTAGTCATGTATCATTAAACTAAGGCAGCTTGTACATAAAATTACAGGGGCTTAGTCATAACCTCACACAAAAGGGATGAACGTAACTACCCGACCATTAATGAATAATAGAAAATGTAGAAGCACTGGCTAATTTGGTATCAAATTTTACATTTTCGAACACGAAAAACCGATCTACAATAGTCTGAACCTCGAATAACTCATACTATTAATTATTGTAACGCAACAATTAAAAATTATACATCACAGCCCGCGCCAGGTACGCCGATGCACCAGCGAGAGGAAAGACTCCGCGAGAGCGTCACCTCTCTCACTCGCACCAAGCCTACGCAGTACGCAAATGCATAAGAGGGAGAGAACACTCGTCCGCCGATCGGACCTTTCACTCTCTCAATGTGCGAGAGAGTGAACACTAGTCCGCCGATCGTACCTCTCACTCTCTCAATGTGCGAGAGAGAGAACACTAGTCCGCCAATCTCACCTCTCACTCCCTCAATGTGCGAGTGAGAGCACCGAGCATCTAGTCTCTCACTCCCTCTACGCCAAACTCGCGCCTGCGCACAACACCAATGTGCGAGAGAGTGAACATTAGTCCGCCGATCAGACCTCTCACTCCCTCAATGTGCGAGTGAGAGCACCGAGCATCTAGTCTCTCACTCCCTCTACGCCAAACTCGCGCCTGCGCACAACACCAATGTGCGAGAGAGTGAACACTAGTCCGCCGATCGTACCTCTCACTCTCTCAATGTGCGAGAGAGAGAACACTAGTCCGCCAATCTCACCTCTCACTCCCTCAATGTGCGAGTGAGAGCACCGAGCATCTAGTCTCTCACTCCCTCTACGCCAAACTCGCGCCTGCGCACAACACCAATGTGCGAGAGAGTGAACATTAGTCCGCCGATCAGACCTCTCACTCCCTCAATGTGCGAGTGAGAGCACCGAGCATCTAGTCTCTCACTCCCTCTACGCCAAACTCGCGCCTGCGCACAACACCAATGTGCGAGAGAGTGAATACTAGTCCGCCGATCAGACCTCTCACTCCCTCAATGTGCGAGAGAGTGAACACTAGTCCGCCGATCGGACCTCCCACTCCCTCCGCAGCAATCTCGCAAAGTTACAATTGTAAACGTTAGTTATAAATAATATAATAACTATTGTAAAGCTGAATGTATAAATCATGTAGTTTATTGAATAAATGCAGCTTTTACAGTTAGTAGTTAGAATTAAGTGCGTTAGAATTAAGAATGTAACCTTTATGTAACATACATAATTGAAAGAATTTTCAATAAACATCAAATGAAACTAAAACAATTGTTTGTTCATTTATAAACCTAACTTCCATTATCCAGTCCTTAAAAAATTTCACTTAAAAAGCGAGAAATAGTATAAAGAAACATTGCACAGAAGTTTCGAAACATAAAAGTAAAAAAAAGCGAAAAATATATTTAAGGTACAGAAAAGAGTAAATTTGGTTATAAACGGTTTCCGAAAATTCCTGGAATTTGACGTCACTGAAATTCTAGGAATTACCGAAAATGTATTTGAAAATATTCTGCAATTTTTACTTATTCCTTCTGTTGGGATATCCAGCCATTCAGTCATTCCCTTTATTCTAAGGTACGATTACTCTCATAACATTCTACCATTTGTTTTTTACTTTTATGTTCAATATTACTTGTGTTTAACGCTTCCTGTTCTACCGAGGCGCTTGTCCCGGGGCGACTAGGCTCGACGCTACACTGACGGTACTGAGCGCGCGCCCGAGACGCGCGCTGATTGGTCAGTGTTTTTGCTTAATAATTCAAAAACGAAGCCCCATCCGATATTTTTGCAAAGGAAATTGTTGTTCAGAATAGTCTCAGCTACCCCCCCATTTCCGGCTCCTACAAGAGTTCTGGGACACCCTGTAGATGTACCCAGCAGATATTTACGTTAACGTTACAAAGTTGTGGCATCTTTACTTTGTACAATACAAAACAGAATTCTTTAAATATCGTATAGTTTATTTATACAAATATTGATCATACGCCTTAGCAATTTCTGATAAACTCCAAAATCGGAACTAAAGATTGCATTAAAAGAAGACCGGTACCCTATTGGCCACGAATATTTTATTTTTAAAATGTCGGTACATTTAAATGGAGCCACTAAAGAAACTATTGAAATTATACTTTGCCATGAGTTCCTTGAACAGAATATTTTAATTTTATAAAGTATTTGAATATTTTTGTGAACAGTAAATATTGTTGAGAGGAGATTGTGGCACTTGAATATTAATTTTAATAATCAAATATTACTTTTAGTGACTATATCTACAACAGATAAGTTGAGGTGTATAATCATGTTTAATGAATTTATCTTACTGGGAGTTAGCGCTGACTTCCATGGCGTTGAAATTTACTTACCTTTTACGACGATCAGTCGTCTCAGCTTGAGTATTCAAGTCGCTAAGTAACTGTTTCATTTGTTCATTCTTGTCGAGTGCATTCAACAATCACGTAATGACGTCTATCATACTTTTACACGCTATGCCAATTTTTGCATTTCACATCTTCTATGTAATTTGTTAGTTAACACTCAAAATTATTATGATTTCAAACGAAGATTATGCCGCAAATAATTTATCGTTTCACCAAGTTTCTCGAGTGATTTGTCTCGATACGTCGCCGTCCAATTAAGTCAAACAGTGAAATTGAAGCAGTTGACAATGAAAATTATATATAGTTATACATTTATCCCATCGTTCTTCTAATTTTCTTATGGTCCTAGTGGAAAATTCTTGCGGTTGCTGTCGGAGCCGCATTTGCACCGATCGTCCACTTCGCTGCGCACCATCGACACTTTCGCGGCCATTTTTAAATTGTTCTACCCACTTGTAAATGTTCGAACGGTTTAAACACTTATTCCCGTACACTTTTAACATTCTTACATGGATCTCACTACCATTAACACCTTCTGCGACTAAAAATCTAATCACAGCAACCAAATTTGACATTTTGAACTAACTGAATTATAGATTAGGTTTACAAAATCTTGTCAACCAGCTGATCAAAAGGATGCTAACTTGAAATATAGAAAGTTTCGTATTGGTTCAATAACTATATCAGTTTGTCTCGTTACTTATAGAATGGCCCTCGTATTTAATAAAATGTAATAGTGAAATTAAGGGTTGCATTTCTGCACGTGAGGGTTTACGTGGGAAAAGCTAGGCATATGCGATAATTAAAAATATATTATGAAAAACATTCCAAGAAACGACTACGAAAAATTGTACTAAAATGTGGTGGCATATTGTAAAAAATGCATTGGTATACCTATTCTTTGTTTAGAGTATTGTAACATGATAAAATTGCAATTATAATATTTACGCATACATATTTTACGTATAAATTGTTTTCATAAGCTCTACCTTGCATTGATTTCTTCATACCTTTGCAGTAACGATGATGGTATTGAAAAATTTACATATTCCAACTTGTTAATGTTTATTACTTTGTATTTTATTGTGAAATAGTTATACAATAATTATACAGATTTTGTTACAGATGGAAAACATTCTGTACCGCCAAATTCAAATATTATTCGTCAAGTAAGTATGTTTATTCGAGCAACAATAATTATTCAATTCCGATTTTAATTTCATTTTGACAGTAACCGAGGTGAAATCTACTAATAGTAAATACTAAAGAATTAGTTAACATAACGAAAGGATTCATATAGAAATTTGTACGTAATTTAAACGACTAAGACAAAAACAATGTTAAGTGCATATTTGACAAATTAAATAAAGTTGAGAAAGTCTGTACGATGAATATTAAGTCCAAGCTACTTTCTCCATTACTTTTTGCAGATAAGTACTTGCACAAGTACTTACATTAACTGTGCAAACAGCTATTGAACGTACAGGTAGCTGACTAAGAATTAGTGTTCTAACGCCATAAAGAATACGTTGAAAGAAAGAGACGTAAGTAATATCATTAATTTCAAGCGATACCAACAGGGTGCATTTCTCAGACCTCTTCTCGACTATGTAGACAAAGCGAAAGGAATACAGTCCAATTTTATAATGAAGCGTTTTTTGTCATCAAGAAAACAAAAATAAATTAAAAACAATGGGACGTATACTTATTACAAGTATATTTCCTTCATAATATTGGACTTAACATTTGGCATTAATTATTGGTTCGATACACGCGTACCCCAAATCTTTCTATCGTAATCGTTGCTAACCTTATATGTAAATAAATTGGATAAAAGAATAAATATTTTATACCTTATTGAAATATAAATTTATTGGTAGGCCAAGCCACCAACCGAAATAGAAGGA
This sequence comes from Anthidium xuezhongi, assembly GCA_022405125.1. Taxonomy (NCBI): domain Eukaryota; kingdom Metazoa; phylum Arthropoda; class Insecta; order Hymenoptera; family Megachilidae; genus Anthidium; species Anthidium xuezhongi. Next base: position 944,701 of record CM039646.1, on the reverse strand, counting down.
AACACTTCGGGAATCTTGGGGTATGCCTGTATTTCCCTCAATGCGGTTCCTAAAAAGAGTTACCTTAGATACGCTGGGATTTATTACATATCGTTAATACTTTACAAATTTAAGAGAACAAATTATTACGTAACTGGCGCTTACAAGATTAGTATAAATAAATATGTAACCAATGCGGTATAAATTACCGAATGACAAGAAAAGAAAGAGAACTAGAAAGTCGTGATTTATTACACCTGTAAAGTAGTCTATAAACTGTATAAATTATGAAAGTGACAATATCTTGGATTATGGAGGTTATAAACCATAAATCTTTACGCTCGATTTGTAATAATTTTCGCTAGCGACATGCTTCCTTGATAATTCATGAAAGTCTCGAGAAAGTTATGAGAAATTAAAGGAATCTGGTTCTCTAGCCAGAATTTCTCGTTCAACTACACGCATCGCTGATTATTAACTTCAAGCCTCTCACCGTTTATAGTGTCTTACAGATAAGGCCATCGCGATTCAGTTATTGTCTCATTAACGTGATTATTAATTCCTTCATTGATAGGGGTGAACCTTTAGATACCCATCGTTGAATATCACTGCAATCATCTACCTCTGAAAAAGCAATGATTATTCGTTCGGATGTGATATATGTACGCTTGAAAAAAATCATTACGATGACTTACAGATCCATAGTATAGAGTTTGATAAAAGATTTGTAGAAAAAATGTTTAATTGCCGAACGTGATTAAGAAAATCTATTAACTTACTAAATACCATAGCATTGCCACCACTTCGAATGTGGTGTAAAATTAAAAAAACAACGCGCCTGAATGGATGATACTGCCACTTATGATTTGATTGCGGCAAGCTGAACGTAGTAATTAAACAGCTATAAAAAACTCTTAAAGACGCCGCAGCCTATTAAGACCTATAATTGTGTAATATGGCGCCGCTTCCGAAGAGGTGCTAACAATAAATGGGTTTTCTCAACATGCTTATCCGACATGCGGGGTTTTTTACTTTTTAACGCGCCTTGAGATCGGCCATATTTTTTTTTCTTTTAATTTTAAATCAGCTCATAAGCTACGGAATAGACAACCTTAAAATTAAACATACTGGCTGCGCTACTGATAATAATTTTTAGCGACGGCGCTCTGGGTCTTTTTGCAGTAACAGTAGTTTGTAATAACTACTTTAGCAAACCGAACTACCGCAGGAATATCCTCCACGAGATACGAAAGCCTCCACCGTAATCGGTCCATCCGTTGCAGAATAATCACAGAAAAAGCAGTAAACGATCGTTCGATTTAATATCGCCGAGGCTCAATAGTGTTCATTTTAAAACGTGAAGTTGAAACTAGTAAATGACCCGCGATTCCCAGTCCCCAGACTTGAACAGAACTAGGGTCACGAACAAAAATAATCACTTTCATGCATTACAGCGAGTTTGATAAAGTCTTGATCCTAATCATCTGCATAATCTGGTCGAAAGCATGCCTAAATAGTTGGCGGCAGTCTTTAAGGCAAAAGGTGGCCAAACTAAATATTAAATTTCATTTTCAATTGTTACATAAAGATTTACAAAGTGATCACATTTTTGTCATACATTAAAATGCAAGTATTGTCAAAATGAAGTTATTGCAAATACTCTTTTAATTTTTCTAACAATCCTTTGGTGTGACAGCGAACCTTTAAAAAAAAATCAGCAATAGGATCATTTTTGATTAAAAACATCCATTTTGGGATGTTCCGTATACGATATAGAGTGGTCACTTTGTTATGCCGGTCACTGTACCTCGGTCGCCTCGACGAAACGCAATTATAGAAGGGCGTCTCTGAAATTAGTAAAATTCATCGGATACGTAAAAGTTGTGTCAGTACACGTTAAAGAAACGTTTCACGCGGCAAAAGAAAAAAAAAAAAGGAGCTGATTTGACAGTCATCGGTGTGGGAAACACGTCAGTTTGAAGCTAACGAAGCTGCAGGCGTGTGTACACATAAAGTCGATGTCGAGAGTTCACGAACCGTGAAGTAAAAGAGAAAGAAAAAAAGATGAAGAGCAAAAGAAGAAGGAGGCGGAGGAGAAAAAAGAAAGAGGAGAAGGAATAAGAGGGAAGACGACGGAGGATAGCGCAGAAAGAGAGGAGAAGAGAAGAATCGGCGCCACTCTTCGAAACGAAGCCTGTCCTCGTCTTCATGGTGTGCAGGCTCGCGCGCCAAGTCGCGGGGGTAAACAGGCGAAATTATATCGAAGAAAAATTACCCCGAGATAATAGTGATTAATGATCTACTGCCACGCGCGTGTGCGTGGACAGGATTGTGTGCGTGCTTGTCGGTACGTTGATGCCTGGTAAAATATGATACTTGGTAAACTTTGCACCGTTCTCCTTCCTTCTCTAGCGCTTTTTCCTCTCTTCCTTAATCGGCAAACTGGCTTGCCATCTACCGTCCAGTTTGGCGACAGCGAAGAAAGGTCGAATAACGAAAGAACAAGAGGTGGGAGGGAGCGGAGGAATTGGCGGAGAGCAATCTTCTCTAATTAACACATTAAAACTAATCAGGGCCAGTTGGGTTATTTCTGTTCAGGGGCCCACTCGCCTAGATTTAACGTTCCACCTAAATTAATTCTAATTATTACTATGCCTGTTGCGATCCGTACGTTAGAATCGACGTGGTCGTTCGGTCGCTCGCTTGAAAACGCCACGCTCTGACCTGGCATCAATCTTCTTTTGTCCGTGAACACTTTTGTTTTAAGAACAAGCTATTATCTATTGTATCATCTCCGAAAATTTGTATTCAACGCAACACACCGAGCGGTTTTTTACGACGCCTTAACGATCGGAAGCGAAAATCTTATACGTCTTTGATTTCATTGTACGAAGTTATGTTAGGACATGTTTTTTTTTTTTTTAATTTCTTTCTTAGCAATGGAAAGAAAAAAAAAAGCAGCTACTTAAGGATACATCTGTCTTCCTTTTCTACGCGAAACCCAGTCGTGATAATTAATAATTGTCGGAAGATGCTTTGTACACACAGACGAGTTTCCGAGAGATCCTCGTGGACGAGCATAATAGCAACCATACGAAAAAATGAGAGTTGAAGATCACCGTCGAGATCTGACCCGAGATAGCAGGCCAGGCCTTATACATTCGAGCGTGCCAGAAGAGTGAGTATATATCTACCTATGTAAAACACGTGCCCAGAAAATATTTAAACCAGTTTCCTCCTCTATCTCTTAGCCTTTTTTTTCTGCCGAGCCGTGATGCACGAAGGGTCAGTCATTGTCATTGACAATTCAGTCGTGGAACGTTTGTTTTTACCGTACGAAACGATATCTTTTCTCTCTTTTGCAACCAGGTGCTTTTAGTTTCTGTAAAAGCTTCCAACGTGAATATTATTCTCGTAACTTTGGTTCAAATCAAAGAATAAATATGCTATTAGCATAAAAAAGGAATCACTGTTTAACACAGTATCATCTGGTCAGGTACAATCGGTAATTATTTTATGTGGTAAATGAAAAAAACAGAATAAACTAGAAGCAACCTCCTGAAGTTAACAATCAGCGCTTTTACTGTTAGATTTAATATCAATGATTATTATTAATAAAATACGAAATGGCCAATTACTTTCGTTAATAAAACACATGTAAAATAGACTGTAGTATATAATTTTAATATTCAGTAGAGCGATACAATTTGAATCATTACAGAGCAGCCTACGTGTCATTTACAATAGATACCTTTCATAATTGACCTTGTCAGTCTGATAAAAGAGGCTCTTTCCACTTGTGCCGTGCTCGCTATACACGATACGGTTCTGATTCATTGAACACCATTTAATAAACATTTACTGAACACAACGCTAATAACTCGTAATTAAAAATGGAATCCCTGAAAGAAACAGAAACATCGTTTCGTATTGTTTATTAAATGGCCAATTTTGATTTGATGACGCAAAAGACCGTAAAATAACGCTTGTGCCGTTTCTATTTCAAATGTGAAATTTCGTAAGAATAATTATATACGTTTTGTCAATATTTTTACTAAAAATCGCTGATAAATATTTAATTTCTTTTTAACATGCAGTTTCTTGGTTACATGAATAACAATCAGGTTTTAATAAATTTGTACAACCCAGAAATTGTATGTCCCCCGTGACAGAACAAATGAAACATTGCTTAAATCATTTTTAATTATAAACAATTGGAAATGGAATATTCGTTAATTCAGTGTAGAAATGTCAATGTAGAACCAGCCAATTTGTGTTAATGTTATATGTTTAATGTTATAGTGGAACTAAAATACAAGTACGATCTGAAATAATACATACTTAAACCCAAATTTAAAAATATATAAATATGCAGACAAGAAATCAATTTGTAAATAATATTACAAACTGTTGAAAATGATATACATAAAAATATATAAAATAATATACATAACAGCATAAATGTATAAAAAATTAGTACGTAACACTTTAATGAGTTTTGATAAACAATATTTTCGACGAAATAGATGAATCGCTAATAAAAAAGAATCAGAAAAAAATAAACAACAATATAAGATTTATTAGGATATAATTACGTGTTGTTCAAACAATTTGAATAATCGCGGTTGAACGTCATACTACAAGCACGACAGATTGTAAACAACATTAATCTAATTGTAAATTGCTTTCTGTTTAATGTCGATCAATTTTGGAAGATGCATGAAGAATGATCAACTACCGACTTGTCACGCACCACGTCGTTGTCAGGAATCACCTATAACCTTCCCCCTTTGTTTTGCTTCCGATTAATCTATTGCTACATCCATCAACTTAGGTTATTAACAAATAAATATTTTCCTAAAACGTAGGGTGTTTCACACCACGTGAAACAACTAATATGTAGTGTATTTAGTTTCGTTTTCATCAAATTGAACTTGAAAATTAATATTTTAATTTTCCGCGGGGCAATTCTTTACGCTAATAAAAAGTTCAGTTTATAAAAACATTGATAATAATATACATATTTTAAGGTAAATTTGAATTCCACAAGCATATAATAAAGAATATAAATCAGAATAGTGTAGAGTAGAAAAAATGAGGAACAAAGTAATGAAACTAAAACAAAGGTAAATAGAATTATTTGTCAAATTAAAAAAAAGATTGTTAACATTATTTTCGACTTTGTTATAAACAAATCTTGTTTAAAAATATCTTGTAGAATTTACTGTCTACATTTAACTGTCATTCTTGATGAAATCTTATTCATGAAATAATTAACTGATTAATTTCATGCAAAAAATCACGAATATTATTTTTAAAATTCCTAAAAGGACTAATATAGTTTAACGTGCCGCACTTGCATGTTAGTAATTGCAGAGCGGAAATGAAATTTGCTGATTAAGGTCCTCCTTATTTTAATTAAGTTTGTATCATCTAATTTATTAGGCGTATTACGGTAACCAATTGTCCGAAGTTCTCTTTAGCGCATGTAATAATATTGTAATTTAAATTTGATAAAATTACACATTTCCGATGACAGATAAACGTCCCCTATTATCCATAGCATAATCAGTATAAACGTATTTTTCTATTATTAAGCGAAGATATTTGTTTTAATCATTTCCTATTTCATAATACATTGAGAAACTAAAAGTACATGTCCGCTTAAGAATCAAGCTCGCCCAAGAGTCTAAAAAAACGTTTCATGTAAATGGACACAATGCTGAGAGTCATTCTCTCTCAACCAATCGTCACTGTCAGCATCGTATCCATTTACAGGAAATGCTATCGATAAAATGGATACCTCCCCTAAGAATGTTTCTATGATTTACATTATTATATGCAATGAGTCTTTTGTGGACATTTATAAAACATTCACACGATAATAAAACATTAAAAAATTATTTTATTTTTATTACAACGGACTTTTTATTAGTTATTTGCATTCTTGTTGCAACGAAATTAAACTATTTTATAGTGATTACTAACCATGTCTTTTTCGAAACTAATAATATTATCTTTATTGAACGTATTTAATTTTAAAATATCATTTACAAAATTTTAAAAAACGGGTCAACAATTATAACATTCGTGGTCCAGAACAGTAATGGTATATCTCTAATTGTATTAAGAACCGAAACCCCATACACCATCGAACACTATGGAAATGGTTCAAAGCAATAGTAGTGTGACTGTAATAATTTTTGAAAAGAAACAAACTTTGGTGTTTAACATTGTCTTGAACAGGCATGTGAATAATAATACATTATTATTATTCTGGGTAAAATTTTCATTATGCAATGTTTATTATACCTTCTTTTCACTGTCCTTCCATTCCGTTTCAAAATTAAACATAAAAGTACAGTATATTTTCTTAAATAAAAATACGTCTAATGATATTTTTTATGTAGTTTGAAAACAAAAACGAAGAATAATTTGAATAATTTCTTCAGTATGTAAATAAACGTGTCATTGATGCTTGAATTCTCCATAACAATAGAATTATTGAGAAATAATTGATCAATATTGGCGAGGACCAAGGACAAACGATCGATTTCTTATTTTCCAATCGGTCAGAACATTTAACATTCGTTTGCTATCATTTTGTTGTGATTAAATGTAAATAAAGCTATCAATTATTGTGGTATTTTAAATATATTGTAGTTGTCAACTGAAGTGTAAATATAAGCAGAAATGATTGTTTATAGTGCTACAAAATTAAATTAAAGAAAAAATCGTATTATTTCAAGTATCTGCAACAACGGGCTGTGTGTACACGACATTGTGGCAATTGACACTGCCGCTAATATGTTAAATTTACTGTCTTACTTATAATGATTAACATTTACTACATGCTACGGACTGAATGTTCATATAATTTGAAGTCACGTTTGGAAAAATTTTCTGTAAGTTCAATACCGGCTATAGTGTATCGCACGCCATCTCTGAACAGAATTGACAACCAGTTTCGTGTATACAATCTACGAGTAGTTTCAAACTTATCATCCTGTATGCAGTTTATGGCGAAGTATGAATTAAAAATGTCATTCGTAAACAGCTGAATTGAAATTAATACTTACTACTTCTTCCTAGCAAATGTGAATGCAGTGTTATTCTCTGATACAAATCACAGGAGATTTCTTAATAATCCCATTCTATAAAACATTGAAAATTATATGCAAATTAACCATTTGAAATATACAGGTACATGATATACCTTACACAATAAACTATCAGTTTTTAGACAGAAATGTTCCCAATAACAGTTAGCTATCGTCCGCCACACGTTTAAACATTAAAAATAAAAAGAAATGGTTAATCTCAGATGATACACACACCATGCTAATGTAAAAAATGAAAATGGAACTACGTTTGAAAGTAGTTTTAAGTAATCAATTTTTCAGGCCTTTGCATTTTTAACATTGTTCATTATATGTACTAAAACATTTCTGACGTACTGCATTGTTTGTAATACAATAATCTTTTTAATACACACTATTTTTGTAAAATTATACTTTTGTCAATGAATGTCAAATATTATTTGTCTATTTAATGTAACAAGTCAATTAATTCCAGCAGACAACGTATCCATCACGATTTAAAACTCTTAATTTTTCTGTAAATATCGACGACAGCTTTGCCATTTTCTGTAATTTTAGGACTCCCTCAGCTGACCCAACGCAAGATATTAACACTAGAACTACCAAAAGAGTCAAAATGACTTGTTTCGGTTTTTCTATTTTATATTAAAAGATTTATCAACCCGCCTTTGCCAAAATGTGAGTTATTTTTTATTAAAATAAAGAATCTGTTTCATCCCTTATTTATTTTGTTTACTATTTTATTTCTTATTCGAAAGAAAGTGAACATTAACAATTTCAAAAGGATTTCTGTAAAGACACTCGGTGATCCATTTATTTATTTTTTTTAATAATAATAAAATAACCGAATAGAACATAATTTATAAACATTCAAATACTCTGAGAGGGTAAAGAATGAAAGTCATATTAAAGTCGATTTAATAGTAATTATTAAAATGTACAGTTACCGCAATAAATAAATCAGATAGGTATTTCTTTGTCAATCAGAATGATAAAGTAATAATGTACCTAATATAAAACGATAGCTTAATATCAGTCAATTGTTTTATTGAATTTTATAAAATTTAATAATAAAAACCTTTTAATATGTTACAGTTTTTTCTAATTTTAAGAATATAGGAAGAACCAATATCATTTCCGATTAATTCCTTGAAACTACGCAGAATAGTCGCTAACCATTAAGAGCTATGACGCGAAAGACGTTTTACCCGGATAAATATTTGAAACGTTCCCTGACAGTCTTGAGAGGTTCATTACGAAGGATTACACGACTCATATCGAAGACTTAGAATTCTCCTTCCGTGCGAAAAGACACGATCATAGTCTTTGCGAACTGATTCGAACGTAGAAAATTAGTTCGCTAAGCTTTCATTCTTGAACTCTTAATATTCCCTGCTTAATTACTCATCTCTATACGCATAGATATTACATTTTTTAATAAAGTGTTTAATTAAATATTTATACCTTTTATACCATTTTCCTTCTTTTTGCCACGTTATTAACTTACTCTTCAATTAGAAAAAATATTTCACAATCCTCAATATTTTCCTTTATATGCCTTCAAGGTAATCCTTCTCACTCGGGTAATAACGCAATAAACAAATATTAATAACAACAGTAATATATTATCAAACGTATAAAATTACAATTATAAACTGAAATCTGTAAGAATTATTTTTTTTTTAATTTAGACAAAATAAGGAAACTTTTATCGTAACGTTGTACAAAAGTAACGTCGAAAAATATTGTCGCTGCACGATAGTATTACATTTAATGGATCGCCGAAAAACGTACATTGCCTCCGTGTACGATGCCGTGCACGGCGTACACTTCGTTTCTTCGGATCACATGCACGATTGTTGTTGCATACACACAGGAATTGTTCAACGGCATACAAATGCACAAGCTTTGAATTCGGCTCAGCTAAAATTAGCATGAACGAACGTTATAGCACAACACTATACCCGGGGTAATAGGCGTTTAAGGCTTAATGTATGCATTGAAAACTATTAGGTATTCAAATACTCGGATTGCATTACGTTACACTATAATATACAACTTCCTACAGTAGTTGATATCGACAAAATTGCCACTATTATTCTTATTATATTTTATTTATTGGCCAAGCTGGCCTTAATACACCTTGATAACATCAATATAAACGTACGTGAAGGCTGATGTCTTTAAAATATTGCATCTTCTTTCTTATACGATCTATCGAGCTTGTTCATATTACAACGATTCAATTTCGTATCGTTTATAACATAAAATATAAATGACTGGAAACAACTATAAAACAATCTCCAATAACAGAATAGCACGAAAAACATAGCTTTATGGAACACATTAATGGAACAGTAAACAGTAGACAGATTTAGCTGAATTAACCCCTTGCCATACTTTCACGAGTTAGACTCGTGACGCACCTTGCGTCTCAAATGTTACAAATCTGACTTTTATTTTTATTACAATTGGATTTTAAGTGTAATCACAACTATAATTGGTATGGTATACTATCGTTAAATGTGACCTTTATAAAACATTCGAATTTTCTTTGTTTGTTTTAATATTGTACAGTAAATATTTAGCTTTGCCTGACGAGGGATTAAATAATGAAATAATGGTATTGAGACAAACTAAGACATAGTATCGCTTAATGCTATGATAAAACTATGTGAAGCTATCATACGCGAAAACATTTCCCCTGAAAAAATACGAATTAAAAATACTAAAGAAAAATTCGAACGTTCGTTTAAGTAAATTAAGAAGTATAATGACTATGCAGCAATCGCTTTTTGTAATTATAAAATGAAATACCTTAAACACTTGCAATCCGTAAAAAAAAAAGTGAATTCCATTCGAAGAATATAACTCAGGCTCCGATGTAATGTACAAATTCACAATGAGCCAAGCAGCAAATGCCAGATTTTCATTGTACGGGTATCAATCATGGCCGTGATTTTAATTAACGCACATAGCAAGAAATCTGCAGGAACTCTAATACGAGGGTCGTCGATTGTTGCGGAGGCTTTTTGGTTCGGAGAGGTTCGATTCGATTCGCTGTTACAAAACTCGTTACACGACGGCCGGTGTATCGAAGCTTCTTACAAGACAGTGGTCGTGCTCGACGCTGAAGAAGGCGTTTCGCTTCATTAGCGATAAGCCCTTTTTCCTCTTCATTGCCGTACCGACGAGTTTTTCTGCGCTGCTCGTTTTTGACTTCACCCGCCTCGCGACTTTATGGACCTACACGCATTCCTTGTTGATCGTTTCAAACCAGGTGCGGTACTGTCATTAGGGATAAATCATATCTGAAGGATGTACGCTCAAATGTTTGCGATGACTGTAATGTACTTACACGATCTCGTTACTTAAAACCTACCATAATGCTTTATTACGTTTTAATCTTTTAAATGACTTCAAATTTTATTTATGATCCGTTACAAATTCAAACTACCATAACATTTTCCAAGTATTTTTGAAACATTTTTCTTTCCACGAAGGACGCAATCGCAAAGGTTTCGTTTAAATGATTTTAAATAATCCTTAAAATCCTCTGGTACCAAAAAGTACGTTTCTTTTTATTTCTGAAGAAAATGCCAAATCTCTAATATTCTTTTCAAGAAAGTGTTTATACTGGATTTAGAATGAAAATCAATTATTAACATTTAGAATATCAGTTTAATTGGTATCAATCTATAGTTCTAATAGTACTAATTTGTTTTAAAATTATATCTGTCTCAAAGTTATAATTTCCGATTATACACTTTTTTCGCACAAGAAATTCGTGTTTAAAAAACAAGTTTAAAACAAGTTTAACTTTGTAGAAATCTGGAAATACTACGCAAAACTTACCATTTTCTCAACCTTAATTTCTTTTGTATTTGTACAAATATTTATAACAGTAAGTATTTTGTAACATCATTTCGTAAAACTTCAATATTTTGATCATCCTCTTATTTAAGAACTGCTGTAATAAGCAAAATAAATAGAAAATGGAGCGACATTTGATATCCTAAAATTTACTATTAAATTATAACGTTATATTATATTCTGTGGTACATTGAGATTAGCACAGATACAACAGCGTATCAATTTATTAATTTTAAATAATTAAGTTGAGAATTAAAATAATTTCATATTCATATATTTAGATTATAACTTACTATTTCTTTAAGTTTTTGTAAATGGATATATTATACATCCGAATAATTCTATTTCTTTATTATACAGTTTGAGATAGAAAATTTCTCGAGGGTGCCATCAAACGGTACTCTTCCTGATATCATTATTCTAATCAAATTATCCTATAAAATCCATTTGCCATCATAAATTCATATAACACTCACACTTTCGGGCTTGATACTATTACCATTTCTTTTAAGTATTGTTAATTTTAATGTCAAATAGAAAAAGGAATAGGGTACAAATTATCAACAAATTAATTTTTATATTCATTCTCTTCCAAAATGTGGAATATTTATATGAACGTATACAATAATCAAATAATTATAATCAACCTACATCCTACATTCATCTTCTCTGCTAATGTCTAAAAGATTTATCGTTAAGGGTATAAAGGAAGCACCAGCATAGCCCTGCTGAATAATCTAATACAACAAAAAAAAAAAAAAGAAAAGAAAGAAACGAATATCTTAAATTTTCGGATCAGTGGACAGGACTGGCAACAAAGAATCGTACCGTCTGTTAAGTGTGTCGAGAGTGGTGTCGGTAGACAAACGAAAACGTCCCGGTTGTCCGGCAATTAATTTCGCGAGTTTCGGCGAACGGACCAGAAGAATCGTCGGTGAGATTCCTGAAACCGAGAACCGATATCGGATCTGGCCCTTTTCTGACTGCCGCTCTTTTCCGCCTGTTTGCCGATCTAATTAATAACGGACCGGCGCCTGATCCCTTGCCCCTATTCCCACCCCCCATCCTTCACCCCCCTCTACCGGCGGTTGTCCAACTTCTTTCACCTCTTCTGCCAATCTCTTGTGTTTGTACTTCCCATGTAATTGTACTTTCACAAAATCGAGTCCCGTCGAACGGTCGCCCCGCTTCGATTTAAATTGAAACGTTCGAAACAAAGGAACGGCGGAGAGCCGTGCGAAATTAAACAACCTGCAATATCTCGGCCTGACTATGCCACCCTACAAAGGCGTGTTCACACCCGATTACACACAAGGTCCACATGCTCGAGAGTGGCAGGGCCGGGGCATCGGGTGGATCTATCTATCGGTAACGCAGGAATGTCTAATAACGAACGTACTACCTTCTCGCTTCAACAGATCACCTCGTGCATCGACTTGAATTCGCTGAAAGAAATAGGGATCGTTTCGACGAAATCAATTCTCTGGAATGGACGAGAATCGGGCGAATTAAATGTAAAAATATAAAGTTTGATCAGTGTTTGCACCAGTGTAGGGCGATGGATTAACCCTTTCAAATGTAACCTCGACAGTAACTCATAAATTCGTGCATATATTCTACAAATGTGGTGCCATGTTCTTGACACAAAGAATAATTATGTGTGAATAACAGTGTTTGAAATAAATAATATTCTGGGCGTCCTCTGTGTCAAGATGAAAAGTCCTCCGTCCTCAAAGGGCTAAAAGAATCGATTGTAACCGAGATATCGTGGCAGAAAATGCACAACAAACCTACACATTATACCCGGGTTAAGAAACACGTAACGGATGCAAGCAATTACATTGTTTAATGGTTATACTGCAGTCGAAATAAACACGTGTTAAAACACGCTCGTCGTTTCGGTAATTATCGTCTAATTCTATTCATTATTCAACGTGGCGAACTTAAGCAGGCAACGAAGCGTGTATCGCTTCTTCGAATTCGAGTGTAATTAGTTGTTCAGAGAGTTAACCGCGATAAAATCTTGAAAGTTTGTGATTTTCTATATTTATTTAGCAGACCGTATTGCCAGGGTCCGAAAGGTGTTATTACACGGTTTTGTAAAGTGGAAACAAATTGCACACCTTTCGAGGATCGAGTATAATTCGAAACGGCGCAAAAGGCCGAAGAGAAATTAAAGTTAACTTCGCAATCAATCTGGAAAACGCGTCTTTCGTTGCGCCTACCTTTGTGTAAAGAAAGTCGTTCTTGCGAAGTGAGGGTAAGAGAAACCGAGGGTTGTAGAGATGAATGGAAGCTGGGAGGTATGGGTCAGATTCCAAGGGTAGAGTTTTTAATCCGGCAAGCCGCCCCCGTGTAATCGTTCCGTTTTTAAATTAAAGAAATAAAGGAAAGATCCTCACGGTGAAAAGCTCGAGGCGACGGCAGAACTCATTTGCACTTAAAAAAATGACGAGCCATAAAACTGACACCTGGAGAATGCGGAGAATTAACGGCAGGGAGAAAAAGAGCGAAAAGTAAATACGTGGACTGACGAAGGAATTTTAAGAGAGGGCCAACCGTTAATAAATGAACGTTTGCTTTATCGGCCGGAAACGATTCTGATTCCAAACATTTTCCCGTTTAAATCCTTAACACTGTCCCCGCCGGCTTCTTTAATCGGATTTTTAATTGGTCCGATTCGAGGTACATTAAGTTTCTCACCACCTTCCACCTTCATATTTATTTTTATTATTGTACTCGACCTTCTCCGAAGAACGTTTCTCCCCTCAGTAAATTCTCATTAGATTCCCCGCATCCCTCACTCTTGATTACATCTGTAGTTTTCATCGTACAAATTTCCTCACTTTCTGCTTGTTTACGCATTCAAGGTTGATCACAAAATTTATTGCGATATAAATTTCAATTATTTTTACCTCGTTTATTTATGAGATGTTACAAGACTTCAGAAACAAGGATTTTGATTTTAACTGTGTTAAATATTTACATTAAAAGTAAAACAAAGTAAATTTTTAAATAATTAAGGTGTATAAATCTTAAAAACTTTTATTGCATTTTTTTTTAAGTATTGTTTAGTACTAAACAACTTCAATTATCGAGGAGCAATAATTAAACATAAAATATAAAAAAATCATTGACTAATAACTGAATAAAAATATATATAAACTAAGAATCTTAACTACGTTATTGTTCCATCCGATGTATCTCATTTAATAAGAAATCTAGCATACTTCATATAGAAAAAAATCTTCCATATTTCAATTAACATTTATGTCTCTTCTTGCAAATCAGCGTTATTATACGTTATCACATTTAATTATTAATTTCTGTGTAAAGAAGAAATTGACGATCTTTGGTCTATTTTTGTTAAAGGAAAAATTGTACATTAATTAAAAATGAATTATTTTAAATACATTTACTAGAATGATCAATTCAGACCAAGTAATTTAATAATTTCATACGATAAAAGAAACGATACGTCGATCGTTTTATCGTTGAAACAATGAAAAGAGGAAAGCACCAACAGAAGAAATTGGAAGTGCGAATGATAATCGACAACGTGTAGTACCCTCATCCGCTGTTCATCGGTAATGAAACATCGCCGGAACATTTACGGTAGCAATAATCGCAATAATTACAGTCACACCAGGGTGCGAGCCAATTTGAATATGAATTCAAGTGCGAACAATGTCATCGTGAGTACCGTAGGGGGGGTGGGGGGTGGGCTGGGGGTTTATACGTGCCGTATCTCCCCCACAGATCGACTCCTGCCCGGTACTTGCTAACTGTCCGGGACTGTTAGTTAGTTAACTGGCCCGCCACGATGACAGTCACGTACTACAGAGAACATTCGAATCCGGAACTCTCATCAGAATCAGCGCTCGCTACGTTTAACCCGATAATTAAACTCACCGCCACCCTCTGGCTCGTTCCAACGGGAGAATCTCTATCCCTGGCCCCCCTCCCTCCGCCCCAACCCCCACCCACCCCCCCTTCCGCCGTGCCGGCTGTTCACTCGGAGCGTTTCGACGAGGGAAATCGTGTGATCCAGAATTTGCATTCGCAGATTTCGTTTTCATCGACGAGTGGACGTGTTCGCGCCTCTAATCCGGATTATTTCTATGGTGCTCACTTCGCGTCACTTGTGATTCATTATTCGAGGGGCTGCTTGCACAAGGGACGGTGGTTATATGGTGTCGATTATTCTCTGATTACAGCTAAATTAAGTTCAAAATATGCAATTGCCGGAACTACGGCCTCGTAGATGATAAAAGATTAATCAATGTCGGAACACGAATGATATCGATAACGTACGGGGTGGTGTTTCGTCTAATTTAAGCGTTAAAGAGAGAAGTCTTTCTGTAACCTATTTATATTTTGCAAAATTTCATGGTTATTAATATCTTTATAAATCAGACTGTATGTAGATCGATAACAATTATAAATTGTTTTTTTTTTACTTTTATCAGTTTTATAAAATATTTAATGTAAAAAAAATATTGGCCAACAATTCATGAGATATTTTTAATTTAAAGGACAGTTTGTACAAATATTTAAAATATCTTACAAACTGTCGATTTTAATACAGTAACGGTTGAGATCAATACGGATTCAATTACCTGTACTGGTATGACCTTCAAATAACCTTGAGTTTGCTTGATTGTGTAATGGCATTGTTTCATAAACATAAGACAATTTTCGGTAATCGTCAAATCATGAAGTTCGCAGTCTTTACAACTTAAACGCTAAAACACTTATTAAAATAATTATTGATCTTTCTGTCAAAGTTATTTTATAATTACATGAAAGTTATAATATTGCAGGTTTCTGGATTGGTTTGAACATTATCTATTCTGTTGAAGTAACGACAAAAATATGCGCAATAACAAAGCAATAATGCAACAAGTATCTTGAAAAAATTAGGAACGAAGAATAATAAAATATTCAAGAAGAAGTCCATAACTTTCGTTTTTAAAAATTCGATTCCCTAAGATTTAACTCGAGCGTCTCGAGTTAACTCGAAGCTAAATTGCACCACTTCAAAAAGTAATAGACTGGTAAAAGTTATTTAAAACTGTTTGCGCTTGTTCTCTGTTAAAAGCAATCACCTTAGTTTTAATAGGAACTTTGAGAGGGTATCTTCGTCGAGTCGTGGAACAAAGTCAGGGAGTCTACACGAAGAATAAAGCTGTAGATCCTATAAAAAAGTCGCGTGGCTGAGAAACATTCGCGAATTGGATGGTTAAGCAGCGCTAGGCAGTGGCGATAGTGGTGACTGGCCCCAACAATTACATCCGAATAAAAGCAAATAAAATCCAACCCCTAAAGGGGGTAGTCAGAGTCAGAGTCGTCTGAGTTGAATAGATGAATCGTCTAGAGGGAGGAGCGCGGGGTTAAAAACAAGGCTAGGTCAAAATAATGGTTAGATACGCCGTAAGAGATAGTTGCCATGGGTAATGGAAAAGAAACCGTTTAAAAATAGGACTTTAGGCAACCGATTCGACCACGATTTCGTGACTGCTACCGTTATACTAGAATTCACATGCTTCGCCTATTATTCTTACATGTTCATATTCGCAACGTACACTTAATCTATTTGTTTTATAATTTGTACAGTAACATCTGGCGTAAGGACTGTTTTGTATTCAATTTTTAAATCGTGTAATTTAAGGGTTAATCATTCGAAACGTCGAAACTGTAAGGGAACGTAACAGGTATCTATGCAAAGCTGAAACGTCTCAAGTTCTTAACGAGGAGGATGGAGTAAATTCAATAAAATCCTCGAAAGTAATCGTGGGTCCTAAAACAAGTCATGGGCATCGAGTCGAATGATGATAAGAGCGAATATATAAAGAACAGCTAACTACATCTAGCGGCGAATTCGAGAACTAAAGCATGGCCAGTACCCTCCCTCCAGCCAATCAGGGGTTGCTTACCCTGAACTACTTCTTTAGAGCTATCGTTTTTTCTTTTTCTTCTCAAAGAAACCGACCGGCCATAGGAATATAGCGAGAGCAAGAACGGAGAGGCAAAGATCGAAAGAAGGTTTAAACGAGTAAGAGAGAAGGACATGGAATATAGCTAACGTAGCGAAGCTAGTTTGTATGCATAGTGCGGGAGTTGGCTGGGAATGAAACGTCAACCCGAGACTCGTCATGCTAGCCTCGTGTTTTCGTCCTTTCCAACGACTTTCGTCTCCACTGTATCTCCGTTTCTATTCCCGCTCGATCGAGCTGCCCTTTGCATACTCTTTATCCATCGTGACACCGTTGCCGTTACTCCAATTGCTTAATCTCTCAAAAATAAGGTAACAATTGAAATTTCCTCGCAAGGAACAATAAAATTCTGTCTATAAATAATAATCGAACGAAAATTGCTTATAATCCGACAGTACTGTTATTACAATCTTCAGAATATGTTATCATGATTAATGCTTATAGTTTATATAACATTATCATGTAATAATGTTTGAATGGAAAAATATTCTATGCATAATAAACAATAGTTTCGTGGAGAGATCGTAATCAGCTTTTCGAAACACAGTAGCAGCAATTGTGACACAGAGCCTCATCAATTGTGAAAGGGTTAAAAGGTTCTGCGAAGACGAGGGTTCTCTGATCACTTGGCAGGATCACCGCGTTAGTACGCCAATTAAGGGTGAACGGGGGTGAGAATGGCCCGAGGCACCGGAAAGGGGTAAAGAACATCGTGATCCAAGCTGCAGGGCAATGGATCACGCATCAGAGCGTAGTATCGCATGAGTTAGTTGGTTAACAATGCTAATAATAGCTGAGAGAGGCGATGGTTCGAGGGAGAGGGGTAGAGTCCTTCTGCTCTTTTCTACTATCACGGCACGACGTTTAATCGCTTTGCCGAATCATGAAATTTCGCCTGCGAATTTACGTGTCTAAACAAATTATTTTCGCGACAGGAATATTATTAATAATTTACTAGAAAATCCTTTATACGACATAATAAATGTCAATTGTAGAATAAAATAGCATGTGGCATCGCGTCAAAGCACGGAACACAATGCGTAATGACGCAAGGGGGACTCTAATTTCCTCCCGGTTCGTTCTCCTTGTCTCCCGGAGCCAAAGACTGTTAGAATTCAGCAGAAACTTCCGTCACGGTGCGGCAAAAGGGGTAATTCTTGAATCCAATTAAACCTCATTCATGCGGGGCTAATTATCATCCCCGCGGGTTATGCACGGCTATGTACGCGCATATCTCGCCAATTCGGCCAATCAGCACCCAGCGGTGGATCGTTAGTCGCTTGTTTCGGGTATAATGGCGAGCTCGCGCTGGGAAGCACATTCCGATCGTGCATGATTTTCCACAGTTCGACTCCATTGTGCCGACATAATCACGTGATATCGTTAGCGATCCTCGTTGTTCATTTTGTATGTTACAGTTGTGCGTATACACCGAAAGTTCCAATAATCTCCCGCTACATATCCTCGAGAAATATTTAATTAAGGCAGAACAGAAGAAAATGTAATTTTCAGACTTGAGCATTATGAGGAAAGCTGATATAGAATTATGGGACCATAGCATTGTAGACAATTACTAAAATTATACCAACAGTAACGAGTATGGTAATTTTGAAACAAATAATGAGAGATAATTGGAAATTTAACGATAAATCATTAAACGTAGCAGTTTGTTCATGTTTTTTGTCAGATTTTTACGAGTATCAAGTATTATCGCATATGTGAAAGGGATCGGAGGAAAGTCCCATAATTTTTACAAAAACGAAGCGATTTGCACACAAACGGTAATCCTGTCCTTGGTCTCCTTATGAATCACCCTGTAAGCCGGCGTGAGTATGTGTGCACGCCTGAAGAACATCTCGTAGTACATATGACTGTCCTCCTGGACACCAAGGCCTGATCTAGATGGGTGTTAGCGAAGGGGACATCGAATCGAAGTAGCAGGTGAAGGAACGAGGAAAGGGACAGGATAAATTCAAATCCAGGACTCAGAAGTCTCGAACCGCAAATCACGTTCTACTCCTATATACATCGAGGATCATCTCTCTTCGACGCTGACCAACCCCCTTACACGGTTACACCCGTAGCTGTCAACCCCTTACTTATCCAATGTCGACGACAGAAGACGGCAAGGACGCGTTCGAGATTCGATTTCAAAAGACACGCGAGATCTATCGTCCGCCGTTCGCATTCAAATCCACCATGGCGTATCGTAAATTGCGAACAAAGAATTTCTTGAAAAATCGTCGAATTAAGCGCATAAGGGATTATTATTATTCAAATTTATGCGGATTAAACCTAACGAGGAAATTCAGAGAAATCTTTCTACAGCTGCCATACATTCTCGGTAACGATTTTAATTAATCGCGATGAATTAATGCGACGCAATTGATCCCTTGTTAGCGAAACGTTTCCAATGCGCGTAAACATGGCAAATGTTACCGGGGAATAGCATTTTTTTTTTATATCGTACACACTTCGTTTCCTCCTGAATGATTTAAATGGTCATGCGCATTTCCATCTGCACGCATGCACGATTACATGCACATACGCGATTGCGACTTCGAAAAAAAAAAAAAAATAAAAAATAAACAACCATGTAGAAACATCGTGCGCGTACATCATGACAAATTCGGAATAAACAAATGTGGCAAGGCAGAATGGAAAATAACTCGGCTGACACAGATGGTCGTTACTCAAACGAGAAGGTGAGCGTGTGTGGAACGTGTGTGTGTGTGTGTGTACGCAAATATGAAAGTAAGCAACGAACGACCGCAGTAACAGGTGCGCCAAGCCTTTTGCTTTTGGTCTCACAGAAGCATAACAATGTTTGAAAAAATTTTCCTCGGACTATGACCGCAAGTTTCTTCCACCGGAAGTGATACAGAATTATTTAACGTACCGTTATACAATGACAAGCATGCAGTTAGATTTGTTCCTTTTTTTTTTGGTTGAGAAATAATCAATGTATAAAACGAATAGAATTAAGCTCATCGGAGCAGATACCGCGTTCGTTTGAACGATGAGAGGACTAAATCTTGTCACCACTTAAACGTTTCTTTTCACTTTCTTTATTAAACTATATACCCTTGTACATTTTAGTTAAGCCCCAACCGCTGATTAACATTGCGTGTATTCGTTATAAAAAATATAAGCTGATTATCTTATCAATTATATTGACCCCCACTTTCATTTTACCATAAAAATGTATCTTTTAATGAGGACAATAAACACACACAAATAACGTAATTTTGCTCATTGGAGAAAGTACACAGACAATTTTAAAATAATTCCGAGGTCGTGAAGATTATTGTAAATACGTAATCTAATTATCTAAATGAAAAGTAAAATGCTGCACAACTTTATAAGCTACTTTCTTCAAAACCAGAGTACCAGTACCAATGACATTCAAATTCAATATTCTTGTAATAGTTCCAAATGATTTTGTGCGTATGCTTTTTTTATACACCTCTTACGTTTAATAAATCGCCCAAAAAAGTATGAATGATAATCTGTTTTTCAAATTCTTTCATTCAATGTATTTATTACTTTTTCAAGGATCATTAACTTATGGTTATCTTTGGTGTTTCAGATCCTGAACCAATGGATTAAATGCACAAAAAATACAATCTTACAGGGGAATCGCTTTTCGTACAAGGATTTTTTTATTATTAATCCCATTTACACTAGAACTATCAAACGGGTCAAAATGACTTCTAGATTATTTTATTTCGCACTATAAGATTTATCAAGACACCTTTGCTAAAGTGTGAAGTAAAGAATTATTCTGTTTTACAGTTTATGTTTCGTCCCTTATTTATTTGGTTTTCTATTTTATCTTCTATTTAAAAGAAAGGGTGCATCGAACGTCGATAGTTCCAGTGTTAATGACTTTCTTATTTCTATTATACTATAGTCAACGCGGTACTTCGTCAATACGGTTGATACGTGAAACGTCACAATAATTTAAATTACAACATGAGCAGTAGTGGATAAAGAGTTTGAAATTCATCATAAACGTGAAATTTATGGTTGTACTAAAAGTGAAAAACGATGAAACTCGAGGAATAAAGAAGGAAGAGGTATTAAAACGAAAACGCGTCGATTGACATGTACGGTCCTTTTAGCGTTAACAAGTCTATCGCGAAAATGAAACGCTTCGCGCATAAAACTGTACGACGGAATAAATATTTGCTGTTTCAATTACCTTAAACAGTAACAGATCACATCGTGCATAAACTGAAGTAAGCATACACATACAGAAATCTATATACGCGATGACGAGGGTGTAATATTTAGAGAGCATGGGAATCGAACGCTCGCGCCGTGTGCTGTGCCATCAATATACATAATCTATACACCATTTCGTTCGGCTGTGTTTGTGTGCGGTGCTTTTGCGTGCGTCTGCGTGTACGCATACATATCTAAGGATACACGTACGGGCGCACATGCGCCCGCGATATCCGCGGTTACCAAAGTTACGCGAACCTCCAGACGGAAACTGTCCCTCTCTCCCTGTTGCCGCCACCCCACCCCGTGTTCAGAGGGTTGAATTTGCATACATACAACGTCACACACCGCCCGCTTTAATATCTCCGGCCACGGCTGGAAATTAAGTCCTGAAACCCAAGCCGATACACGCAGAACAATTGACCCAGCGAACGCCGCCATATTCGCAATCGCGCTCAGCTTCCGCTGTTTCACGCCGTAAACGCGACCGATGGAACGATCCGGGATAACAATACAGGAAAGATTGTGGCTGTCGAGCGCCCTTTGGTTCGATGCACAATTCATTCGATAACAGTTTTCTTTATAATTCTGGTGCTTAGAGTTCAACTGCGTTCTCCGATACCGAACCGAAATCCACCTTAGTTATCGAGACGATTATTACTTGAAAGAATAAACAGGACATTTTATACTTTGATCGAAAGCTGGTGCCTCGATGATAACACTGGCGATGGTCAAAATTGCGAAAAATTTGGATTTTTCGATTCTACATCGGATACGTTTGGCCAACCGAAATTAACAAGATATTAGAAATGCAATCAAATCTAACACAAACTTAACTCTTTGTACTCAGAAATTTTGTTCAGATTATTTATCGGTGATTCAAAAATACTTAGTTATAAAGTAGTGATAATACACCGTCGTAGATAAGATAATATAATATGAGGAATAATTATTTTATTTAAATTATTTTTGGAAGGAAACTTGAAAAAAGAAAAGTAAATTAGTTATATTTCCTTTAAAAATCTTCTGCATTCTTTTCATGTCCCCTCAGAGGGAACAATCGAGTGGAAATGGTTAATCTTATCTAGATTCCTAACTTATATTTAGCTTAAATAGTACCTATATTAGACATCCTGCTTGAATATTGAAGTTACAGTGGCAGATATTAATCTTTTCTTCTACTAACTTTGCGTTGTTCGTATCTGTATTCGCAATCACGTACTAACTTTATTAATATCTCGAAAATTATAGGTTTCTGACAATGCAGACCATCATTATTATAAACCTTGAGAGAGAAACTTTTACTTGTGGTATGGCCATATTTAGTCTATTATAAATTATTTCTTTTAAATATTTGAAACTTGAGTTGCTAAATTTATTGGAAATTAGGTGACTAACTAGAATAATTTTTGACGATTTTTGTTTGGTACCTTGAAATTATTAGAGAATATTTAACGAATACTAACAATCCATTCTACTTTTAGGTACTTCGTTAATTGTTACAATGTTAAAATTGATATGTGGTTTGTTTTTCGATCTCAAATTACAATCAGCGCAATTGTTAATGGATTCCTGCAGTACAAATGTACGATCTAGATTCTGGAATGCCCTGGTATGACCGTGGCATTCTTTCTCGATGTGTATCTACGGCACGATCTCGAACCGCAGTGATCTCATCAAGGATACCGATCATTCGTGTCGCTTGATGAACGATTTAGATATCAACATCGTTCCTTGATGCGCAAGAAGATTGATTATCACCACGGCTAATAACCCTACGGTCAAAGAGAAGATGTCAGTAGGAACCTGTTCGAGCGTTTAGCCTTCTAACAACACATGACTTCGTACCGTTATTGAGTTGCTACGTGACATTGAAAACAAAGAACGCATTAATACATCACCCAATCAAGCGATTCATCAGAAAAATTGGTGAGTGCCAGGTAGAATCGAGCTTTGTACCGCGGGGACGATCAGCAATGAGATTTCTAGACCAGTGACCAATATTTCTTGGTATTCCTTTCACGTACATCCAGCGAGTCCGTAAATCCTGTCGCCACTCACTGTGTCCTCGGTTCCACTCGACGAGATCCTAAATACCAGGACAACGAAGAGAGGACCGCAGGTCTCCAGCTGAGCCTCCGAAGGATCCCTTCGACCTGTACCACACACGCGTGAACACACACGAACGTGTGTGCACGCGTAGGAGACGTAGTCGACGTATAGAAGGTACACGGGGCCCCAATGGCTACCATCATTCGCTTTATAATTCGCATATTCCTTTCCTCTCGCGCCCTCTTTCCTTTATCTCTTGTCGGAATCTACCGAAGGCCACGGAGAATCCTTCTTCCAACCTCCTTCCCTTCCACGAACGATTCTCTATCTCCACCTCGGCCTCTTCTTTCACCTTTCGGCCTCCGTTCTATCGACGTGTACACATCGTCGCGCTGCCCGTTGTTTCTAATAGACGATTTGAATTTTTGAATACATTTCGGCTCCCGGCCTCTGCTTTGTCCCTTGCGATCTGTTCTCGTGTTTTACCTCCCGTTCGCTTCCCTTTCGACTCCTTAACCCCCACCCCCCTCTCTTTCCGGTCACGTTATTATCTACTATGCCGCTGCCAATGGAGGCTCTGTCATCGTCTTTTCGGTGTTCGGGCAGCTCGAGGAAAAAGGAGTCGGCCAACAGAGGGAATGATTTTGAAATATTTGTCGCCACACATAAATTTGGAGGCAGCGGTCTTGCATACTTAAATATGGATCGAACCTTCTCTCCTTCTTCTACTTCTTCTTCTTCTTCGTTTGCTTCTTCTTTTTCTATTTCTTTTTCTTTTTCGTTCTTTTTTTTTCTTCCACATCCTCAGCTCGTGCTCGAAACCACCGCTGACTCTTACCTCACCGTTTCTCTCCTTCCTCGTTTTTCCTCTTCTTCTTTTCAGGTCCCGACCTCCATTGTCCTCGGAGCGCTAATAAACTATCCCAGGGCCACCCCGTGCAGATACCCATTGTCGTTATTATTGTTCCTGCTCGCGAGTACGAGGAACGAATCGAGTAAGATTCGTCCTATACTCGTGCATTATGGAATCGAAAATTTTCGATTGCTTGACAATCGACGCGATTCCTCCGATCGATCCTTTTTATTCCCTTTTTAAACAAAATCTCAGTCTATGTATTGGAAATAAGAAGGTTAAATATAGTAATCTCGATCTTCGTTAAAAATGTACAATGTTTGTATATACAGATTGTTACATGACGTAATAGTTAATTAATAATAAGATTCCAGTAATGAAAGAAAAGAAATTTGAAAAATATCTTACCTCTCTGTTACCGTGTATTTTTTCAGTAATTTCTTCCATTTAGTAAAGCAGTAATAAATAAAGTACGTAACTATGTGCATCGCATTCGCGTACTTCCATTATTAAGTCATTAAAGAGTTACTCATGATAGAACGCTTATAAACGTTATGCCGGTCACGTAATTCTATTATATTATTTAAATGTTGTGCAAATGGGAGCACTTGTAAGCAGAGGTGCACAGGTCCGCCTGGTTCTGATCCGACAATCTGCTCGTCCACGTTAAGTGTCCGAATAAGATTAAAATCGTAGCAGGCGTTTGCAATCGAGTCACACTTAAGAAGACGCACTGTGCTAACGTTATATTCTGTCGAGGAAGCTCGAACGGAATCCGGAAAATTAAGATTACCAGATAAGGCTAGGTAGAATCGGGTCTTGATGGCGGTACGACTTCATTTCAAGCCCACACGTTCGTTCTGCGCGCGGTCGTAATGATAATCGGGTGATACTCGTAACGCTGACAACGGCTACCAGATCGAGAAAGCGGTATCCCGAGATGGTTAGGGTTGAATAGATCAGAAGGGAGGTAAAAGGAGCAACGATACAAGAGTAAAACGGGAGTTGAGTGTAGCGGCACGCAAACTCCTCTCTACAGTGGCCTCCGAATAAAAAGGTTGCCAGGTGTAATATGAGAATCTCGTATAGTAGTGGCTAAGATCTAATCTGCTGTGTCTGTCCACGGGGGGAAACACTAGACACAGAGGGAACACCAGCGGACAGGCGGATGGGGCCTACCAAACAAGAATCTCGAGCTACCTTCTTGGAATAAGGAGTCTCGCGGGTCTTTCGAGGTCAGCATCCCCAAAAGTATTACAAAATTTTATTTCTTTATATCGATACGTTCTATTGTTCCTTTCAGAACCATTCATCACTCTTATTTAACGTAACATATAGTTGAACTTCCATACAAATATCAGTCCACTCTCTTCGGTTACAGTGCTCGATGACTGTTCAGTATTCTGTACAATACATAGAAGGCAAAGTATCTATCATTATTATATATAAACTCCAATTTGAACTTTTTATTTTGAGCATTTTCTATAATAACAAAATGCTAATCTTTGCCTTTTATGTCATACTGCAATTTTATTTAATTGATAACTAAGCTTATGACCTTTAAGTATTTATTAAACTGAATACGACTAGTAGTATTTCATTCAATAGATTTACATTTACAAGCAATGGGTGCTATTAATACTTTAGATAGATTTAACGGATTTCATTTGCCTGATTACGAAGCAGGTGAATTTAAACGAATCTCAAATTACTCGGTCGGATACCACCGTAAATTTATTCTGGAGTCACGGTACCCGCTTCCCAAATGTCGTACTGATACACTTCCGCCATAAATAAATTCTTAAACTACTGTCTTCCGCTTCAGGGCAATTAAGCAACCGGTGACAATTTTTGAACAGCAGGCAAGCGTTTCGAACAGTTCTCTTCGAACCGCATTCTCACACAGCGCGCAATTCCTTCTTTTAACAATTTGGTCAGGTTTTATAAGCAAAAATTATTCGGCTTCGATCAAAGAAAATACGGAATAATTTGATAAACGATTCGTTTGAAAGTGCAAGAATTGTCAAGGTTTGCTAGGGTCTCCGAGAAGAGGTCTTCTAGGGAGATGGTAAAAGAAGAGGCGGCTGTGTTGGCGGGTGATTAAGCAAGTAAGAATCGCTTCGATTAGCATATTTTGTTGGTCGGTTAGCCATCGAGGCGCAACGGATCGTAAAGGAGACGAGTTGGCTGACATTGCGAAGGGTGTGCTCGTGATGTGCTAAGGGGGATGAATGGAAACAAAAGACCGATCAGTATCAACGTGCACGCGGTACCCGTCACGGTTTCTGGTTGACCCTTTCCGAGCACCGACGAGGCACCGTGTGTCGTTCCTTCGATCCTTATCTGCCATGTGGATTGCGACGAAATTTCATGAAAGTCCAACTTATTTTCTTACCGACTAAATTCATCAAATTAATTACCATCTACTACTACTTTCATCGTACAAACATTCGTAAAATTTCGTTAAATTTTATTATTAAATATAAATTATGTAGTAACACGCTAACGTTGATACAATTCTTTAATTATTTATAACGATATGATGACAAAAAAATTGTTAACAATAATACGTGGCATGAACAAATATTTGAAAAATGCTTAACACGAACACCCTGTATTGTATTATACATGATGGAGTACTTTAAATTGGTTATTTAATTACCTTATTTAGTTGTAGCAGCACGAGAAAATTTTCCTACGTAACTTAAATGGATTTAAATGAGATGAAAGGTTATCTATACGTTTATATGTGAATTATACATTTTTGTGACAATGGATTTAAACGTTTCTAATAAATTATGAAATTTATTTTTATATCATTTGTGTATAACAGTTTAAGGTCCCATACATTGGTTTGTATCAATTCTTCCAATTGTATGAAATTTTATAATAATATCTAAATTCACAGACGTTCAGTATTATTCTTCTCTTTTTGTATAAATCAAATCTTCTTTTTTAACAGATCCCATTATTTCACTTACGAATAAAAAAAGGTGCATAAACAATTCATATATCTCTTTTCCATTGTTTTCATGTCAAACTCGAATTTTGAAGATATGTGATTGCAATATTTCACGAATTAATCATTTTGTGAGCAAAATGACAAGATTTAATTGAGGTATATAAAGAAAACGTGTATTTATATTAATAATGGGATGATATAGTTGCAAACTATACAAGAAAATATATTCATAAGCAGTGAAGAATATGGTTTATTTCATTTGCATGAACCACCTTGTATAAAATCCTGCACGAATGGAAATAATGAATACGCACATTTTTTCGTAAACCTACTAAAATAATGTTTAACACGAAAATTATTCAAGCACAATTATTTCACTTTCATAAAACCATGTTAAGAAGCGTTCATATTCTAACACGGTAGAATTGTTAAGATACTCTATGGGCGCGATTTAATATTCAACTACTGCTGTCAAAATCAACTGCTACGAATATAAAATGATTAACGACAGTCGTGATATCGGGCAATTATAAAGACACACGATATATGCAATTACTGGGTTGTACAAGCACGCAGGACCCCATACAGACATTCGTTGAAACATGTGCGTACACAGGTTCTATGCGTGGCAAAAAAAATTGTACATGCGCTCGCGATATCGCAAATACAAGCGGCTTATTGCATGTGCACGCACCTTCCAAGTAGGTACATCATCACACCAATTCTTGAGTGCACGGATGCACCCGCCGGCAGGTCGGTGTGCCATGCAAGTGGGAGTTGAATGGAATGCTGGTAGGAATGCAGGGCTCCTCCCTACAGGGCGCACAGTGCATTATAGAGTTACGAACTCTTCGTTGCAACGGGTGGGCCTGGCGATTTCGAGGCTCTCTTCCACCCTTTCTTTTTACATTCGCACGGCTTTCTGCACGTGCTCGTAGAATGACGACAACGCCACGGGACAAGTGAAATATTTACTTTCTTTTTTCTTTCGCTAACCATTTGACAAAGTTCCTCTGTCACTTGAACCATTATTCGCTAACCGAGAAAAACACGCGATTAGGATTTAAGGCATGAATCGAGGGCGCGAACGGATCAATCGTTTCGATCGTACACTCGAGTCAAAAAGTCATTTGGTTATTCTTAAAGGGTACACTTTTTCAATTTAATTAGAAGTCGCAATTCGAAAATTCAATTGTAGCTGTGAATACTTGTGTTAGCGATAATATTTCATAATTAACATTACTGCAAATTGTGCCTTACCTGTCAAAGCTTAAAAGATAATCAAAAATAAAATTAGAACTTCATAAAACAGAGAACAAGCATTTGCAGGTATAAAAGCGTTATAAACCGATCAAACTCATTAACGTCGTGCAAAATTTAATTATTTTGTCTTAATTTAATTTTTAACAGACGGTATGCATATAATTAAATGCTGACTGATCCTATCTTGCCTCGCGTCTTCATCTTGCCCCCGTTCCCCTACTTATCATATTACATACCATGTTATGTGATATTATACTAAATTTCTTTGATTTTTTGTTTTCTTGAGAAATTTCGCTTTTATAATTTTCCGTTTAAAAACTGATACTTCCCTAAATTTAACATATTTTGCGCATAATGTTAATATGATTACAGTTTGATTATAGTTTCAACTTAATTTTTGCAAAAGTTCCAATATTTTAGCATAACATTTAAATAATATAATATTTATAAACAGATGTTTTCTTCCCGAAAAAATTTTATTAATAATTACTGTAATTAAATATATTAAAGAGTTCTTATTACATTTAACAACCATTTATCCATTTTATTTAGTTTCGGTATTATTAACATTTAATAATTATTTCTTCAGAAATAATTTTCTAATCAAATTATCGAAGGTAAACAACTTTATCTGATATTACTCGTGATTTTAACGAAATTTATTTGTTTTAATTGTCCTACTCAATTGATTTATCCACATTAGAGTTATAGATTTTCTTTAAAGTTATAAGATATAAAAAATCACGTTGATTAAATTAATACTTGATTCGTTGGGAATATCGAATAAAAGAAATTATACGGTGACATTTAAAAAGCTAAAGCTACCCTGACTTGATTTCATCAAGAAGAAGAATTACAGTTTGATATACTGATTAATTAATGCTGAATGTTTATTCGTGGCTTTGAAACACGATTTGCGGAACAAATATTATACCGATTTAAAGGTTAGAAAATTTCTTGTTTGAAAGTTCATTGTATATTGGCAAGAACATTCGAGTGAAAGTATGCGGCCCGTTAAATATCGTCTGACTTCGAAGCATTTAAAATTAATTTAACTGAAACAAAGCGCGATCGATCAATAAATATTGTTGGCACAACCCGACGGGACGATTGACGAACGTCACGTTGCGAAGGGTCGGGACGTGGAGTTAGGTGTGGAGCGCCCCACGGGGTTTCAATTTTTGAATTTTCGGGTCATTAATCTCGTACGTCACCGACACAGCGCCGAAGTGTGCGTGCATTAGGGACAACCATTGTTCTAATTCAAATCAGCTTGATCCGATCTCTAACGCTCGTTCTTCTTCGTTCTGCTCTCTTTTTTCTCGCTCTGCTTTATTCTCTATATTTTCTGTGCCCATCCGTATGTCCAGACGAACGTTCCATTCGTGCCATGTGATGTATTATAATGGATTCGTTACCTCGGAATTATGCATTTCTTTTTAAACCCCATTGCACAAGATGCGCGCATTACTGACCAACCTCTGTTTTCCTTTTCCTATAGTCCGATATTTGTTGTGTCCTTTTCTGTTGGTTGTCAATCTACCTCGTATCGCATCGTTGTTGTAGGAATTTCAATAGATAAGGAATCTTGACACTCGACCAACTGATGCTGAAAGGGACATTGAAAATCGAGACCAACTGGTTAACATTGCCCGACACGGCTAGACTTGCGATAAAAAGTATAATACGATAAATATGTTTGTAACGATTTTACGTCGCACATAAACAAGTTTCGAAACAGAATGTTAACACGCATTAAACTTTCATTTGTTTGTGCCGCACTAACTTTGGAAAACATTTATTTCAATGTATATCTAAAACTACGTATAATTTACATATGACAAATGTTTCTGATCTATCTTTAGAAGGTCGTTTTGAAAGTCACACATTTGTGAAAGATAGTAGAAAATGAATTCTAAAACTTGTAAAATTTTACAGAATACACTTCTACAGGTTTCTAAGATTCAAACCATGCATTAGGTCATTCTCTATACTAATAACTAAATGCTATACTATGTTTATGAAATATATAATCTTTAAATCAAATCAAGTGCTAGAAGTGCTAGGATCATCTTTTACAACGTTGGAAAGAATCTACAGAAATGAGAAACTGTACGTTTTAAGTTTACAAACATGCAATACAGTTAAAGGATACTATACAAAATATTGCTAAAGGTTACAGAAAGTAGATTTAAAATGTAAGAAAGTGTGAAAGGTAGTTTTCAAAGTTAACCAATAATTTTTAATTGAGTAACGAAACAAGATCTGGTCGTCTGTAATAATTTAATAAGACATTAATCTTACAAACAGAAGCAGAAAGATTGAATTCCGTTAATAGCACTCTTCACAAGTACTTAAAAGGCAGTAAAAAATATTGAAAGTAACATTGGATAAACAAGATAATTCAGAATTATCATTATTACATTCAGAATTACATTTTACAGAAATTCATACATTATTCGAATACAAGTGAGCTGGTAACCGAAGTGTCTTTTTAACAAAACGATTTGGAAAATACTTTTTAGATCTGGCAGATTGAAACTTTTAAGTAATACATTACGTTCGGGTAATTAATAATTGTATTGACGCTATTTATAATCAACGTCTGAGTAGCTGATATCTAAATACACCACTTTTTACTATATCCATTTCAGATTAACTCATTAAAGATCCAGTTTAGCCTTTCTTTAGATTTCAAGATTTAAATACTTCTTCGAATTTGATGAAGGCATTTCACGGCATTATTGAACAAAATTCGAAAAGTAGAATTTGTCTTATTTTAGTACTCATTATCACCAAAACCGTATCATGACACCCACACAGAACGAAGGAGACCGCGTTACTTATAGGGTGACCTAACAAAAGTGCTCCCAAATCAGCCTTGTAATAAAAAATGTGTTGACGTAACAGTACTTTGGTATATACAAATCAATTCAGGATTGCTCTAACAAGTTTGACGATGATAAATGAACGGTGACATGCGGAGGAAATATGAAACGGGTTAACAACATTTCGTCCAACTATGTCCGCACGTCATTATCGAAATTCTTCCAGGTAAAGGCCCTTACCACGAAGTGGTACTTCGTGGTCAGAAGTGATCTCGCGAGACAAGAGAGTGGTCCTCTCTGTAGAAGCATCCAGGTACTCAAAAAATTAACCGGTCGACTACCCGTCATAACAGCCACTGATACGCGCCAAAAGTTCATCCAGTGTGCAGACGCACGCACCGAGCCGCGCGTTTCTTTCGGACGGAACAACGTGGTCCAACGTTTTAATTCAAGAATTTTTGAATGGAGCCGCTTCTGACTCGCCGCTGACCAAGCTGAACTGGGCCTCTTAACGGGCATTTCAGGATCTTCTACGCACCGCGTGGCTCCGTTTTTATCCATAATTTCATCTTAATTTCAGACCGGTGTCTGTGCTACCACGTCGCATTCAGATTTATGAAATTCCCCGCGGCATGACAGATGGTTCCGGCGTGGTCGTATGTGATTCCTCTCTTTTTTACATATATTCTCTTTCTCGCCTAGCATCATTCCCTTCTTTCGCTTCATTCTCTCGGAGAGTATGTTTCGCGCGAGCGCTCGCGCGCGCGACAGATACGGTCGGTTTTCTTTTCTCGCTCCCGCCTTTCTTCTGATCGTACAGACCGATTGCCTGCGCGCCTGGACCAGCTTCTCCAGTTCGGTTGTCCTCTCCACCTTCTAAGTCGACCGCCTTCTAACGCGGCGCCGCCATGAATGAGACCGGGCACGATTCTTGTAATTCAAATATTTGAATTCATTAGGCGAACCACGCTCGTACCCTCATTCCCCCTTCGGGAACCGTCTTACCATCCTCGTTCTTGCGCCGCCTCGGCCTCTCCTCTTTTTCGCCTCTTTCTCTCGGCTCTTCTCCGGCCGCACATGTAACAGGCTCCCGCTATTAATGGCCCCCTGTTGTCTTCTCGTAAGCACGTCCGTTACATGCGTGCCCGATTTCACGTTTCGTACAGATGGGGGAATAACAAGTACGCACTTTTATGGTAACTCCGAGCTTCGTACATTCCGTGATTCTTCGCCTCTTGCGTGTACAGGTTTGTTCGTATTCCGGAATCTTCCGCTCCGGGGAATCTTCGGCCGAAAGGGTCATCTGTAACAACGCCTTCTGTCAGTATCCGCTTTATTTTTAGAAACCGCCTAACCATTTCTTAACCCGTCCCTCGCTTCTACTAGTTAATTCAGTTGTTTCGCTTTATAATGACGCAAGTAGCTGGAAATTTTACAAATTTATTCAAAACGATGTTTATGTAGTCGCGTTAGATTATCTGTTCGGTCGGAAACTTTGTGACTTTCACGATCCGGTTGCTCTCCGTACCGTTCGTGTGTGTTACAAAAAACGGAACTAGATAATATTTCATTTGATAGATGTATCGTTAGCGGAATGTTTTTTCAATGAAATGATTGAATACTGGGGTTTTTATTTTGATCATAATCGAGGATAACCAGTTAAAGCCTTCAGCAGTAATTTACGCGCTTCTTTTTAATTATCTGAAAATCATAAATATAAATAGGTCTGATTAAACTGGTAATAGGGACATATTTTTATAGAAAATTAATAATAAAATAAGATCTGTGTAGACATTCCCTTTAACTTATACTAAAGTACATTGCAATTAAGTATTTTATATATATTCATCGTGTTTATTTCATAAAATTTAATAATATTTAACTAAATATTCAAATCCTACATATATCGAATCTAATTAAAATTTGATTTTTATTAATACCTACTTTAGAGGTCGGCCAAATAACATGAAAATCTTTGGGGAGATCGGAATGCTATTATTGATTCGTAACATTTATTACATGACATTGATAGAAACTGAAGGAGTGCATCCGGAAATTGTCTTCAAATGGGATACAAGTTTGAAGAGAAATCGACGTTTCAAAACAAAACCATGAATGGTCCAAATGACGTTCAAAACGCAATAAAAGGTACAAGAGTAAATTCAAATATCATGTACACACAATATGCATATAAAATGACTTTAACAAATAAATGGCACCGTTTAATTGCAACTGATATAGAAAAAATGTTTATGGTATGTGCAATTGAAACTGAGTTAATGCAAATTGGTGATATTTAAAGAATTTACAAAATAATTAATTTTAGGTAGTTGATATAAGTATCCAATGTTGATATTTCTGAAAATGATAGAAGCTTTGTATGAGTACTATAGCATATCAGTTCTTCGTTTGGTATCGACACCACTTTGATACTTATTAAAATTGTCGATGCTCACTTGTTATTTCATTAAAATATTTGATGTTATCAGAAATAACGAACGAATATCTATAAGTTCAAAATATGTCGATAGTTTTGGAAGGTGAAATGGATATTAATTTTATGTAATATTAATATGCTTGACACCGTTTGATACAGTGCTACAATCCAAGGATCAATGTTAACACTAATTCCTAATAATATAGGCCATGATTTTTAATGGAATTCCAAGTACCACCTATATGTGGGTGACGTGACACTAATTATTAGGTAAAATATCGAAGGCTTTATTATCAGAATATATGCCAAACATTCTTATTACATATGATACCTGTACATTCGACATTGTTCCCTATCTACATTTTAACATACCAATCTGAACATAGTGGAATAATAAGAAGAGCATTCAATGTCATTCAGTGCATAAAATAGAAATTTCGATAGACAAGTTCAGTGATTTTTGGAAAACTTAATTAACACTTGCCACGTGACTCATGTGACACTTGAATTTCCATTGGAATTAGAATGATTCCCATCAAATATTAGAAATTATAGACAATAGAAATTACAAAATATTGTGAAAATATAACTATAAAAGTCAAAAATAAAATTGTTATCAAATAGTATTTTTAGTAGCTGCAACGTGGCAATCAAAAGTGTTAAAATACCAGTGAAATTAATAAGTAAACTAACGAATACGAAACCTTCCCATTCTTGTCGCAGGGGATGGTGGTCGCAATAAAGGGAAGAGCAATGGTTAAGTCATTTAACGTGTCG
This sequence comes from Anthidium xuezhongi, assembly GCA_022405125.1. Taxonomy (NCBI): domain Eukaryota; kingdom Metazoa; phylum Arthropoda; class Insecta; order Hymenoptera; family Megachilidae; genus Anthidium; species Anthidium xuezhongi. Next base: position 910,354 of record CM039646.1, on the reverse strand, counting down.
TGCAACGTAATGCAGATATTCCACGTGAAAGTATCTCATGCATATCGTCACCGTGTAAGTCGTTCAGCTGTATGCGAACGTGTGTCAAAGCATGCGCTACGTGCGAATGCAAGTGTACCGTTTTTTATGGTAACAAGTGCATTCCGGGCGTATACGTACGATTCTGGGAGGCCGAACGTTATGTTTTTCCAACGATCATGCCGGAACGTGTTTAACGAACTAACGTGCTCATTAGAAAATCCTGGTGGCTACGATCGGGCTGCATTAGTAATCGAGCGATCACCTGGATGGAAACGTTTATCGCCTGGAAACGATACCACAGATCGACCACCGGCCGCGCCATGGCATCAACTAGGACACGGAGCAAGACCCCGCGTGAATCTCGATGTTCTTCCTTCTGTTTGAAAGTGAAGGAATACTTAACGCCGGATACGATATACATAATCCTGAATCGGTGAACTACCGTGGATTTTACTCATCACCGTGAATTCCTGTCACGCGCGCTCAAATCGTGTCACCGACAGTAGAAAAACCTTTTGTGTAAAAAAGATGATGTTTCAATCTGTCAGCCATTGCCCTTAGCCAAGAATTCATTTGCAATAGCACGATTGCCTTGTGTCTTTGACATTTTTCGAAGTTTTCGTTCGAAAAATTTTGCAGTATGTAAGCGAACCCAACGTAGTTGACATATTGTTGCGTATTGAATGGCAAATTTTTAAATAGAGAAAAGTTTGACACAATTCGATGACATGAAATTACCGCAACATAGCACTTGGAAATATTCAATTTGGTGGTAATTACACAAATTCTTTATTTACGTTTTTAACGTAAATTCGCTTTAGAAATTTTTAATTTGCACTGCCAGTAATACACGTTTCCGATTTGTAATACAATAATTATTGTGATAACAAATTAAAAGCTTAAATTAAAAAGAAACTATTCGAATGCTACGTGATTTCAATTTTAATACGTCTTATTGCGCTTGTTCATTTTTACTGTGGCAATAAATGTAGAAGCATGTCACCATTCTTAGAATGAGTCACCTAACTTACCTATATGAAATAGCTGTCATTAATTAAAGAAAAAAATTATTTTAAACTATAGTTACCTGTTATCGATAGAGACGCATACTGCATATTGATAACCATACTAAACGTCGCTTCTTAAATATTCAATAAAAATTATTCAGATATAATTTCATTTTCCTATTTCTTCATTGATTTTAAAATATAAAATATAATATAAAGATATAATATAAAATATTCAAAATTCGTTAAATTTTTTATACCCCTTAATGCTTCGAATAAATTAATTTGAGAAATTAATTATTTAAATTTGGTGATATTAACAAATGAATCGATTTATATTATATTTTCCAAAACACACGTAAAAAATCATATGAACCACTTAGATATGTTGTAACATGTAATTTTGAATAAAATGAGTCATTATTTTAATAGTATGGCTAATAATATAATAACAAACAATTGTTATATTAATTATTCATTATTGTTGAGCCGCATTTCAAGGTAGTACTATAAACACCATAATAAATAAGAAAGATTATATTATATTAATGAATAAATCATTTAAGTAATGTCAAATACCCAGTAATATCTATCATATTTATATTATTAAGTATTAAAAATGAATTCATTCATTTCTCAGTTGTCAAATTTAATCCCTTTTCAAACTGTGAAGTAAAAAACGAAGTACCTTCTCCCCGCAGAAAAATCTTATCATAATAACTTTAGTATAAAACATTTTTTCCCTCGTAATGCATGATTTAAGGGCTATTTCATTGTGGTCGTGTTAGCCGGCTCACCTTGTATAATGCCGAGTATCATAGAAAAAGTGGGAAGGGTGTTTTCTCGAAGCCTCTGCTGATCGGCTGGACCACTTTTCTTACGTCTCGTTACACACGTGTACCGTATAACTACCGTGAACAGCTATAGACAGTCTTCCACGTGTAACAATCTCCAACGCGTATCGGTTAGGGTATGCATAATAAATGAGAAAGGTACGCGTCGGTTAGCGGTGGTACCCGTTAAGCACCATGTTTCGTTTTCTATCGACGCGGTCATCTCTAATTCGGTGTGGGCGATACACTTTTCTTCGTACTACACTGCGGCGGACACGGTGGTACCTCTATTGAATACTGCTACGTAAGAGACCGAGCTGAAAATAAGTAGTGGATAGAATGTTTCTAGGAGGTATGGTAATAAGGATACTTAAATCTGTTTTTATTGGTACGTTTCGTTTTTCATATCAATTTCGTGAAATATACGCGCATTGTTACGGGATTATTTATAGGACTGCCTCGAAAGCTTTTCAGGCCTTTCTTATATAAACAAAAATCAGGTTGGTATTCGTCAAAAAACTCCAATTTTTACTATTATACTTTGAGATTACAAAAAAATATAAAGCTAGTCAACGATAAATCATTTTTAAACATTTTAAATGATTATGTTCTAATTTGGATATTCTCGGTACAGTTTAGTATAGGTAAATGGATCTATAAGAATATTATTATTACACTATATATTTAAATTAAATTTAAAAGTTGAACCCAGCTAAATAATTTATTTCATGCAATAATATCATACACCTCCTAGGTAACTTATTTTACCTAGTGATAAATGCATCTCTACTTATTCATATTCCTAAGTGTAATTATATGTTCAGGTAAAGAGGTCAGAGACTTCTTCATTAACATATTAAATGTTTAAGTGAAAATAAGATGCTATAATTACAATTATTCAAAATTCAATTGTTACATTCTCTAGTTGAAACTTTCCACTTGTTATCTTACGATATCAGTGTAATATTAACGCTATTTCGAATTAACTTTAATTATCTTTTCTTTAAGCTAATCAGTTACATTAAGTTTTTTCCAAGGTAATTAATTTAAATTGATTTGTATTAATTTTTCTACATTGATTTCAAATAAATTTAATATGAAGTTCTTACTGTAACAAATAAAAAAATGTGAACAAACCAATAAAATAAAATACATGAATTGTGAATAAATAATCCCATGACGCGAGGAAGTGTTTAATTGAATTTTCACATCAACTGTATGCGCAAATAACATCGAAAATACTATAAATGATAAACTGATAGAAAAAATCTATCTGTTATAAATTAAATGATAGTTAAATCAATCATAATTCCATTATTTGATCAAACGTAATGTTACCCTGTATTGAAATCTTCATACAGATCTTTAGATCGAAAGATGAAGAATTATTAAGCAAAACTTTTAATCGTTATTTATCAAGAAGATATTTTATTACCTGTACCGTTTTTTAAATGATCTATGGTATCCTCCGGCGTCAGTGCTTGAGTAATAATCGTTTAATGTGACACCAAACTTAAAAGAAGATGCTACATATTAATCGATAGGGATGATCGACACCAGCGATATTCTCAATCCGATGCTGGTTGAAAATAAAAGCAACAAACGCATTACGCTAATAACACACCTTGGCCGTAAGATTCTCGCCCCCGTAATAATTGGTTGCCACGCTTGGTCGTCGTTCGAACAGCGATGAAGATCTCGCTTGGTGCATTAATAACAGAACTGGAACATTGCGCGACCACACCAAGCGTATATTTTATCGTATACGTGTTAGGCACTCTTGTTGGACTCACTTTGAAAATAAATTTTATATTTTCAATCAATATATAGATGTATTATTTAGTCGATTTGCTTTCTTAATCGTAAATATCTTTTGTACTCAAATTGTTTCTCTTTTTGTTTCATTTAATATTCACTTTAATGCTTTTGAAATGATCAAAACATAAATGATTTAAACGATTAACTGAAAGAAAAATTTTGTATAGTGACAAGATGAATAATTAGAATTATGAATCATTGTATTAACATTCTGATATTTTTCATTCATTTGAGTGATTTACCAACCTATGTTACATTATTTATCGATATAAAATAATGTACATTATGTGACGTTTAAATGTTATCGAGAAAATATATAATAATTTTAGTTAACACCTTGATAAACTATGTAAATGAACGTCCAACTCTGTTACTATTTTTATTACATTTCTATCCAATCTTTGTAAGGTCACAGAACGTATTTATTTTATAACCCACCAACTGTATTACATTGAAAAACTAATTTTTCGCTTCCGAAATATCAAAGAAAAGCCATTATAAAAGCTTAATCCAATTCTAAATAGTTCTAATTGGAATTATGAAACGTTCTGAATTTAAAGGTTCTAAGGAACTGGTCGTTTTTCAAGTACCTTTAACAATACGAAATCTTGTGAAAATATGGAAAAATTGAACGACCGCCAGATTAATTTAATATAATAATTTCACTGAGATTTTCTATTTATTTAACCACTTACTAAAATTACGCTAGAAATAGCTCTAATAACGGAGTGATCACAAATTAACTTTAGAAAGTAGAAAGTGTCAATTAATAAAACTTTTCAGTTATTACCTATGTGTACACTAGTTATAGAAAAGGTTATTAATTAAGCATTGAACAGCTGATTTGGATAAATTATTATCCAAATTTGTAAAAGGTATATAAAGTTGCTTCAACAAAAATGAGGAAAACGCTTAAATTTTATTACTAAAGAGATTTATAAGAAACTAGTTTAAAATTTAAAAGACGAAGATTTAAAAGGTAGTAAGACCTTCGAGTATGAAATGTTCCATAGCACATCGTCCCCTTTATGCCACGAATGTGCAATTTTATCAATTTTAACCCTTTGCTCTCCGTGCTTACCAGCGAGAGTACTTAATTACAAAATAGTGAGCAACATACCAACGTAGATAAGATAATAGAGTATCAGGAATAATTATTCTATTTAAGTTATATTTGGAAGGAAATTTAGAAAAAGAAAAATAAATTAGTTGTATTTGTCTTAAGAATCATCTGCATTCTTTTCATGTCCTCTCAGAGGGGACAACCGAGTGGAAAGGGTTAAATTCTATTTAAAAAAAAAACAGTAGAAGGTTTAATATAATGCCTTTTTTCTAATAAAATACAATTGTATCCGCCACAAAAATATCTGGGCTATAAAATACAAGTACACCTTAGCACATAAGAGAAGCATTATACTCTCTACTTTATTACAGTTCTCTATCATTCTGTTTTTATAATACGTTATAAATCCAGTTACGAATCCATACGCTTTACCGCCATTTTCAAATATAAATTAAACAAAAAATGATATAAATGTAACCTTATCCCGTAAATCGTCTAAGATAATCCGTATAAAGTCGAACGACGTCACGAAAGTGGTATGCCAGTCGAAAGGTGCAAGTTTGCCCGGCGATATACGCTACGGGACACTCGCGGACTAATTTACAAAGATCTTATTAATGCGCGGAAACGCATGTGTCCAGGCCGGGGGAATGCCGAGTAAGGCCGACGCCGCGTGAATTTAAATTGTCCTCTTAAACGCGGGCGCCGGTTGTCTAGCGGGAGGATCTCGCTCACGTACTCGGCCACGTTTCTCTTGGGGGGACTTGTAGACTCGTCAGTATGGTTACACGTACACGTACAACAACCCTGGTTAAAAGTGGTCAGAAACGGTTCTCCTTGTACAACGAGCAACCACGATTGTCTGCGTGTCATTCACGAAGACGAGCTCGTTTATGATAAATATGTCGTTTAAACGACACTGGTTTCGTATCGTTATAATCTATTATAAATTCATGCCGGAATAGTCTTCCTTAGGACTACTCTCTTTGCCCTCGTTTTGAACCCCACGAATTACCGATTACCATTGCGAAAACAATTTCTTTGTATAACTGGTATTGTTTTACGTAGCACTGTATAATTTTCGGATCATCGTTGTAAAATTCATTGAAAAATATATTGTACGCGTATCTGTGACAGTCAATAAAAGTAAATGGTAATATTTCGTGTTATTATGGATGCACAGGAATTTTAAACTTCTTTACAAAATACGTACCCCTGTTTTTATGACTTTCATCTGATTATGTTTTCACATGCCTCTAGTTTAATCTTGCAATACTGTATTACGAATGCTATTAAATTGAACTATTATGTTATACAATAATTACTTAATCTATTATAGATTAAATACAAAAATTACACGAATTTCAATAGATTACCAATTAATATATAATTTTTAATGTCCCATAGAATTCGTCACCGACCTTCTAAAAACTCAAAAGTGAATTCTAAATAATTATATGTATTTAACAGATTTATTTGAGTACTTTCATTTATATTCCTTTTTATGTTTCAAGAGCAAGTTAACAGTGTATCAAACAAGCAATATTAAATACCAGGGGTATATTAAGTTATTTCTTTGAATATGATTGTATTAAAACATTTTTTTTAGCATTTAACAAAGTTTTAAAAAACGACTAGGTATTTATAAGATAATTAAAAAGAATTTTTCCCTTAAAAAATTAAAACCAAATATTATTACTATCATTTATTAAATATTATTACTACAATTAATAATTCCTTATAAAGTTATTAGTGTTTATTTGTGTACATCAGATTGGTTAGTTGTAAAATTGTATTATTCTCGTTAGTATTTAATTTAGCAATCCTTATAAATCGTTTTTTCCTTCAGGAACACAAGTATTACTGTTTGTACACAGTACGCTGCACTTTTCGCGTGCACGTCACCGCGGTTGCCTGAACTCAGGCGTCAAAACCAAAGTGCGGAGCAATCTCGATATCCTCAAGTAAGTTTCATCTTTTTAATTTTACCAATACGTGGCTAATATTAATGCTTAGTTACATATAAACGAGACCAAAAATAAGGATTGAAGCAAAAATGCAAAGATATTATAATGGGGTGTTTTACGTGACTTGTTGCTTACCACGATATTTGTAATAATAATATTATTAACATTATTTCAATTTATCATTGTAATTTCTTGATCGCAATTAATTTGAAGGACAACCATCAATTAATATCTCTTTATATTTCTGTATAATTACATATGCAACTGAACGGATATAAAATATAAGTAAAAACTTATCTTACAAAGTTTATGCAACTTTAGTTACCATTTAATTGCCCTAGTTGATACCGATGTCCGATTTTATTCATCTGTGAAACGATTAGACATTTTTCACATTCCTGTTCGCGCCTAACGTCACAGTTCATTATGAGCCCGAGGAATCAGTGAAAGAAACCAAACTCTTATGTGGTTGGTTATTTCTCCCTTAGTCGTAACGTTCGAGGAAGGACACGAAGAAGAAGAGGAAGCCAAGTCTCCCGCGTACCAAAGAACCAGGGAGGCTGCTTAGCACACAAAGAAAGTTCGAAAAGTCCCTTCTTGCCAACCTTTTTGCCCTCCTCCCGTTCAGCCTGCTCCTTGACTTCGCCGCTCGAAGGAGCGAAGGTTTGTCCTCTATCCCGTTTCTTCTCTCTTTCTAGATCCCTTCGTTTCTTCTTTCCATCTTACGCTCTTTTTCGCTGCCTTCCCGCATGCTAATGCACGCACGAAGCACAACTGTTCTCGCGGCCCTCCCGTTTCTCTCTTGCGTTTCTCCCGGTTCCCCTTCGTCTCTTCGTTTATTTGGCCAAATTTGATTCACCAACGAGATCCGATCTGACATCCCGATCGCTTCTTGTCCTCCGGCTTTTCTTTCTCTCTTCTGTCGGCTGTCTCGCGTCTAGCTCGCTCTTTGCCTCTCGTTCCTTTTTTCTTTTTTTTCGCCCTTTTATCCCGCGTCTTACTTCATCCAGTTCGTCGTCGTCGTCAAGTTTTTCTCTCGAAACCGTTCCAGCTCACCGCTCCAACGTTACTGTCTTCGATTCGGTCCACCGAATTAGGAGCTCGCTTTTTGGTGGTCAACTGTCTCAATTCTTTTTTTCCCTACCCAGCTTTCGCCACCGTGTAACGCTTCCTAATAAACAACAATTTTCCTCCGTTATCAACGCTGCGATACGCTATCTGAAAAGGTAAGCGCTGTCCTCGAAGCTTGTATCAAGACAGAGTCAAATGTTCGTCTGCTGTTCTTTACGGACAGAACGTTAAAAGAGAAATTGACTTTACAACAAACAAACAAACAAAATTACAACTTATAATCCTACTATTTTCTATAATCGATGCTTTTCTATATGCGTTTCTTGAAAATAAATCACTTTATTTATTTACGCCGCCGAGCAATCGTCAAAGGAATAAATAGCACGCGATTTCAGTGTGACATCGTTGATTATCATTAGAAGATGGCATACGATTATGCGCCGATGAATTATTATCGATGTGATTATCGATGCCGCGCGCTACATTCGTTTCGCGGGGAGCATAACCTCATGGAAGCTTTACACCTAACGAAGCCATAAATACCAGGATCGAGATATACAAGCGATCGTACACGTGGTGTAAGCTCGAGGTAAAGATGGAGAATGCCACAAATGCGCGTTCTTCGGACCCATTGTCCGCTGCGTTTAAATTTGAATCGCGGGGAATCTGATCGTTTATTGTTTAAATTTGTAGACCCACTCTTAATTTGAATTTAAGATTATTCGCTGGCGCGTTGCGAGACGATTTGACTTGGTGATGGTCGCCTGCTCGCCTTCCTATACCTATCCGCTCCGTCTCTCTTCACCAACTGTTCTTTTCCCTTTCTCATTCTCCGTCTCTCCGTTTCTCTCTTTCTCCTCTTTTTTCGCATTCTTCCCTACTTACATGCGCCTTCGCCGTATATACAGACATACATATATCGACGTATTTCTGATTCGTTATACCTTCTCCACTTCGATGTATTCCCGCATCGGAATTCACTCTAATTTTTTTACATTTATCACTTATTCGATCGTAAATCTCCACGTAAAATAGACAAACGCGTCCACCGTAGAAACGCTCGATCAACTTTTTCCATTAATGTCTTCTTTAATCCACACGCATAACAGAAATATTTGTCGAGGAAAAGTTGTACAATTCCGCGATCTGATTTTTTTGTTATTCACGCATAACTCGTTCTGCATCGAGCAGCGTGCAAGACGCGAGCGAAGATCAAGGCAACCTCTCGAGAAATATAACGAGCTGTAAAATTCAGTTATTATGTTGAATCTGATCCCACGGTCGAGCGGAACGCGGGAACACCAGGACTTTTTAGAGTAGCATCGAACTTTTCCAAGCACCCGGAGTCGTTTGATAAATAATGGATAAAATGCGTTACAAAATCCTTTTCTCACTCGAGCCGTCGAACGGGGATACTACCTCGCTCGTTGCTTGATTTGAGAAAAAAAAATCAGGTCCAAGAAAGGAATAGGACGAAGTCGGTCCCGTACAGTCGACGATCACAGGAACCGGTGGCCACGTTTCCGCGGCGTCACGGAGTTTTGTCCCTCGTCGGAAACTTCTCCACGGACTGTACTTATCTACATGGCATACCAAATGGGGATTCACCATGGCGAGTCGCAGGATCTCGCTGACTGACGTTAGTCAATCAAACCGGAGAAAAAATGCTCACCTTGGCGGATGCTCCAGTGAATTCCTACCAGCGGTGCTCCAGTCACGGCGGAACGACCATCGATATTTTGTATTCCGTGCGTCGCGAACGTATGCTGGGAGGATTAACATTAAAATTCGAACGTCATTAAGACATGTTGCACGGAAATCCGATATTCGCGCGAATCCGTTGTATACGCGCGATCGCGTAGCCGTGCTTATTTAGATCGCCTCCGTTTATGATAATTTTATTGCGGTAATTACTAGACGGAAACTTAATGAGATGCAAATCGGGCATAAGGGTGGGGTATCCGAATGAATTAATGGAATTTCGACCACCAAGGAACCCCTGTTTATCTATTAAGCTTGTAGAAGAAATTTGTATATCTAAATGTTTGTAACTAATACCAAAAACCTTATTTGTCGACATTAGCATATAACGTAACGAATACATTTCAGCGAATTATCAAATTTATTTATTTTTAAATGTTTTGATCCTATTTTTCACGATTTAAAATTAAGAGCTTGATTAATACAATTTAGATGACAGAAATTGCTACGTAAGTTAAAGGTTTAGAGACCTTGAACGTTAAAGCGTACATTATAGTTTTGTACAGGTTTCCCCTATAAAGAAATGGACAACCGCATGGCATGACGAGCTGCATCGATTGTTCCTAATTGAATCGTGGTTTCCATCGACTATCCAGAGGCTTCATGCCAATGTCCAAGATAAAATAAGGGAGTAACGATGGAATGACGAAAGGTGGAGATCGGGATCGTCAGAATCTTAGCAGCGCGGGTAGCAGGTGACGCTGTCTGCCTAGCACATCCCTTTCTTCTTTCCTTCCTCTGTCTCTCTTCTCGTTCGATTGGAATAAATTTAAATTTAAGCGCACGCATCTGTTACATCCCTCGACTGGTTGGTTAATTAAGAATGCTTAAGTGGGGGGCTGCTTCCATACATATCCATTATCTAACATTATCTCTGTACGGGATTGAATAAACGTCTCATACGAGCATAATCTTCGTTAATAACAAGCTTTGTGTTTTACATCGCTGATTTCATGGACACAAATATTTCGTTTACCTTTGTACCAGATACCGGGTGATAGAATTTATTTATACTGTGATACATGATACTAAAATAGTAAAAACAAAATCCTGCCACGTTGTTCAAAACAATTTTATATCTCATGAGAGCTGGTTCTTTTTTTAATAAATATTAGGAATTACACCATTGTTGTTCTCAATCATTTATATAATAAATTAGATTTTACATTAAGGACATTAATGACTCGTATCGATGACAACAGCGATAACAATTATACGTTAGGAACGATAAAAAGATAGCTAGTCGGTGTAATTTTAATTACTTACGATGATATTTAATTAAGGATTTTATTTACTTATTTGTAAAACGTATTATTCTCTAACACATTCCTTACATAAATTGATATTTGCAGAAACAAAAAATTGATATTTACACAAATAAATTAAAAATTTTTAAGGAAATCCACTATTTTAAGAATTACTTTCGCTAAAAAATACATATCGAAAACTTTTTTAAATATTAAATCATATTGAAATTTTATGAACATTCTTTGTTAATAAATTTTTTACAATTGATTGAGCCTTGATAAATGACTGAACAGCATGTTGTAAGATATTGGGATATGCAAATATAGTTTCGTTTTGTTCTTTGTGACAATTTATTTCACTTAAAGATTCCCAATTATTGCATTAAAAAATTCGAACGAACTGCGCTATCTTACTTTATCAGTTTTATGTTAAAGTGCTAAATAACATAAATTACCTGTATACCGTTCAAGATTACGAAAGCAACATTTGATGACAACAACTGATACAAAATTATTGTTTTAAAATGCATCGATAACAAAACCTTGTCAGGTGTTTAATTATTTATAACGATTCGCGCGGGGGTGCGTACATACGTAAAAGATAAAAGGCAGAATAACTGGTAGCTGGCATATTTTCTGCTTGCTCGTTTCACCTCTATCGCTCTCTTGATTTGACAAGAGAAATTAAGCGAATTTGTGTTTTAAATTGTTCATAATTGGGGCTGGCACTTTGTGCGCCGTTCTACACCCGTTGGGATAGATCAAACGATCCTTTTTGCCAGCTAATTCGATTGCAGGAAAATTTGAATTTGAAATCTGCACAGAGGCAATCTGCGATACGTCGATTGGACGAACGATTTTTCACTGTACCCTCTGTGAAGTCAATATTTTTTGAAATGTGAAAAGGCCAATTTGGTAGTAAAATTTAAACAAATGCTTCGAATTCTACGCGAGGAAAAAAGTGCAATTTGTAACTGTATTGTAGCGACGGCCATTGTTAGCAATTCCATGAAGTGCAAGCGTGCAATAAATTCGAAAATTATACGCTACATTTTGGCTGGAAAAAAAAAATCATGTTTTTCACGATTTACATTCATTTCTTTTTCATTGTTTTAATTTAAAATTATAGTATATTCTTTTTAAGTCGGGCGAGTTATCGCCAATTTTTAGCTCTTATTTAATTTATAAAAGTCGTACAAATATGATTTATTCTAATATTTATTCATTATCGATAAGTCCAGCTTCCCTGTTTCTTCGAATATTATGAACATCACAGATCTACAAGCAAAGGTGTGTACCTGGTTATTCAGAAATATAAATATATGAAAGTAGTCGGTCGCTGGCGTGAAATACGATGTAATAAAAAGTACCGTAAGTATTTTCAGCAGGGTTGTCGGAGGGTTGATTGGAGCAGACGCGAACGCGAGGGGGTTGTGCGTTTAAAAATGAACTCGGTAACTTTATAACTTTTCAGAGGATTACGTCATTAGCCAGCAGGCAGACGTGGCTCCTCAGTTTTAATAATTTAAACAAAATTACCTCCGCACGCCACGCTCAGATAAACGAGCCGCTCCTTTCCTCCGCTCGCTTGCCTCGCGCGGACGCATGAATCTCCGCCTAATTTTCAAATCAAGCCGATTGTCCGTGATATTATACCAGGAATCTGTTCCCTTCTAACCACCGCCTGGAACGGATTTTACGATCCTACTGTATTTCTGTTACTCCGATAATTTAATGAATCAGAAAGTACCTATTCTTCGAATCGGTTACATTTAATTTACTTAAAAGCATATTAATAACTGTCCATTCATTTTATTATCGAAATTATTAATTTTATTATTGAAATAATATCACCTCTCGCAATTAATTAAAACCCTTTGTTATGGTAGTTTTCCCAAGAATTGCAAACATTGTTTGTAGGATCTAAGTTTCAAACAATTTGCGGACATTAAATTCTTTATTGACCTCTTTTTATATACTCGGTGTGATGTATATGTCACGCTAGAAGGATGCGTTAAAAATAAAGTGAGTATAAAGTTATTTCTTTACCACCATAAATTGAAGCGCAAACAAATAATTACAAAAACAAGTAGGATACCAAATTAAGGTTTAAATTTGAAAATTAACTGTTCTTAATTTTAATAATTAGAGTTGTAATATATTAAACAGGTTAAAAGTCGTTCGACATCTCACTCGAAGAACCTTGCAATCCATGTCTGACTTCCCTGATGTTATTAGTTTGGAAATTAAGGTTTCCTAGTGTTTCGTGGGGGGGCGTATATTTCGTAAGAAAAAAAAGAGAACTGAGAAAGAGTATCGGTTCAGAGGTGTTTGAAATGTGAAATGTAGCGGCAAAGGCGACAAGGGAGGCGAGTTCGGTCCTCCTCGTTTTATTCCGACGGTGGAAAGGGCAAACGTCAACAGGGTCGTTCGTTATTTTACAGGAAAGTACGATAGTCTGACAAGGGGGAAACATATTATATTGGTTATTAGAGAGAGAAAAACGTTGACCAGATGTGATCCTTTAATAGATTTTACTTTTATTCTGTTAAGGTACATCGTGTCATTAAAAAAAAATTGATTGATCATTTTATTTTACACGTATGATTAGTTTCAAAGGTGGGAAACTGAAACCACGATTAAACGAAATATTCAACCATCCAGAAACTTTGTTCATGCATTTTTATTAGCGAAATTAACGTGGGTAATTAAATTTGTCTAACTCGTTTGATCGACCAGTTTACAGCCCTTTGGCTGCCCCTTTTTAAATTTCATCCCCTGTGGTGCTCGACCTGGAACCATATTCTCCTCTATCGCGCGAAATTGGATTTAATTAAGGATAAAATTAAAGTTGGGTAAAATAATTACATGATTAGCCGGAACGAGTGGCTGTCTAATCTACAGATTCACAGTATGTCTGACTGCTCCTTCTCTTAGATGAATTTATATCATTTGCTTGAAAGTCGACAAGTACATTTGTACTGAAGAAATTGCTTGTAAAATATTGGAAGTATTAAATAATTAGTATGAGAACAAAAAACTTTAATTTTTTTAACGAACATGTGAGTAATATCTTCATAGAACTTACAAAAGCTTGTCTAAAGTTCAATAAATTGGATTGTCAAAAGAGCAATCGCTATTAATAGTATTTATAATATTGGCATACGTCTGTAAAAATAAACTATATAACGTTATTATGCATTAGTAAATAGTAGTAATTAATTAAACAGCTTATAATGAATTCATTCTATGTTATATGTAATTCATATATTATTTAACAGATAATATAAAATAACACTGTAATTTATAAATAATTATATATGAAATTGAAATTCATGTTCCAATAGTGTTTCTTTGATATTTTTAAACAATAATCAACGTAATAACATCTTAATAAATATTTGTTACATCTTTGTAATCTTGTAATTACTATACAAAACTTAATGGAATGAACTGTTAAAATAATAAGTGTTCTGTTGTATTTCTATTGTCTAAAGTTTGTTTCTATTTTTCAAATAAATTAAATAGTAGTAATTACTAACAGTACCTTAGCTATATGTATGAAAAATAAAACATTTTATAACATTCTAGCGATTTTTAAACTCAATTTTTATTATTTTCTGGGTAGTTAATATCGATAAAAATATTCTTCTTCTTGTTGTATATTTTGTATCAATTTCAGATGTTTTAAAGTATAGAAAAAACATTTTGAATTTTGAGTAAAATAATTATTTAAATAAAAATATATGATTGTACTCATTCTCCAAAAAATTCATGCGGTTTTCAACCAACTTTATTTTTAAATACCAGTTTTATGAAACTTCGTCTTTTTAGAGTTGAAAATATACAAAATATTGTTTTAAAGACAAGAATAAGTCGTAATTAAATGTTCAAATTAAAATAATCAATTTCCGTTTTTTTGCACAATTCACAAATTTTTTTACAGAAGCCAAACAATCAATTCCGGCTGTTTTATTTAAAGTTTTCTCTATATACAAAATACCATTTTTCTGTAATAGAGGCTCTATTAGAATGTCGATATAGATAGTTCCCCAGATGATAATTAATACTGTAATCACTATTTATTTACATTCATGACCTGTTACCAGTTAGCAATCTGATAATATTTACTTAAAATCCTTATTTTGATTATTTTCAACCGTTCATTTACTTACAGTATTGTACTGTTAAGCGCTGTACACTATTACAACAGTTGTAAGTTTTGGTACGAAGCTCATCTTTATACTATGATGTTTGATACAGATATTCCGCAGTAGCTTCAGATATAGAGGGAGAAGAATTCACGTCGAATACATCTCATAGATTGACTTATTCTACTAGCTGAGTGTTCATTAACACGTTGACCGCCACAGTAAAAACGGACGTGTGTGATAAGACACGCTTAAATTTTAATTACTGAAAACTCTGTCGGTGGAGTTTCAAATTACCATCGGAATTGGTAATTTGCATTATTAGTCTAATGTCAGCGATATCTATGGTTTATTTTTCCTTTTCTGTTTTTAATTATTCACTTATACAAAGTTTGAGGTGCCGGCCATAGATGATTGCCATGGCAGTCAACGTGTTAAGCATCTGCGCATCAAACTTAAAAGTCAAAAGATTTTCAAAATAGAATGGCTTTTAAATAAAAGTATATTGTGCGTAACGTATCTAAAGTTATATTAAAAGTGATATCTTTTAAGAATCAGTGGAAACTACGGTTGCAAATATCTCCAATTATTATTAGTCTGCAGCGAAAACTCTTACTACTTTATCGCAGAAGAGATAAAAAAAGGGCAAGAATACATTCCCTTAATAGGAGTTGAAAATCCAGAAAGATTAAGTTGAATGATCGTGCCTCAAGGTCCGCGTAAAGCCAACGATGGAGGAGATCCTAAAGAAACCTCCAATCAGACCGCTCGCGCTTGGCTCTCCTAATTAATACTTTTGCCGGTCAAACGGGGGTGAAGTGAGTTCGAGGAAACGGCGTGATATCATTTGTTGGTGGGCGTCTTAATTAATTCCGTAGTATCCGCCTTTGGTGGTTCAGCGCGAAAGGGGCAGGGCGTGGCTCTCCAGTAGAAACAACTGAGCGAGTGCAGTGCTGCCTTCTCTGCTCCACTGACCCCTCTATCCGCGCTTCGCAGCGAGCCTAGTCCCCTTCCTCCCCCCAGGCCGGCTAACCAACACCCCCCTTTCGCGTCCTCTCTACCCTTCTGTGCTGTTCGTTCCGCCGGCACAGTTGTCACGTGACCGGTCGCCAGCCAATCGACGCCGGCTAATGAGCAAACGCTGCGCCGTCGTTTAATTAATTGCACGCGTTGCTGCACCGGCAAAGCTCGGCCCGCAGTTGCGCAGAATGCACCTCCGGACGGTAACCTAGCGTTGTACCCGTACGATGTCGATTCAATGCTTTACGTATAGGCTTTTCTTATTAATTTATTACATCCCAAAAACATTTGAAGTTATTGTTCACACTTCGAGCAGATTTGTATTTCAAATTCACTTTTCTAAAATGCGAATTGTCATTTTTACAAAATTTCAGGTTTTTCCTCTTTAACCAATATCGGTTTTTGAAACTATTTTGAAATTGTTTTTTATCAAAATAAGACTTATACAAAAGCGCACAAATTTTCAACTACTGACGTACTTGTTTTAAAGCAAACAAAAAGCAAAAAGACAAGAAAATATACAATTTAAATTATTATTAAGCGAAATTGAAAGAAGTACTAATAGAAGTGCTATTATTTTAATTTCTTAAAACATACTAATTGGGATAGGATGGTTCTGCATCTACTGAAATCACACAAATAATTTAGAATAACAAATTACAGCGCTGAACAAATTGAATTTTAATACCTTTAACAATTCATATTGTGACGTGTCATCCTATGTATTAATATTTTTGTATCTGAAAACACGTCTTCTATTGAAAAATTTGTTATTTCAATTATTTCAAACGTTCATTGAACCATACTTTTATTGAACGTAGATTTTATGCAGAAACTGTTATACACACATCCTGAAAGTAAAAATTTGGAAGATTTATTTGCGTAACGTTTTCATTATTTTACAGTATCGAAGCGCCTACATAACTAATATTCGGAAGTGCTGTTATATTCGTTTAAGCAAGAAGAGCTGACGTTCATGTGCGCGCATAAGGTTTAGCAACCTGACACCTACGTCTTGTATGTCGTGGGCGTCGCGTGATTCTCGCGAAAGAATTCTATCCGTGGCAAGAAATTCCAATTCGTTGGGCAAAGAAGAACCAGTATAGGTACAACCTACATGTACTTACGTGTACAGGTGGCTGTATCCTTCCATTCCCGATGAAACACTAGCGTACAAGCCAAGGGAACCTGTACGTACACGAATGTGACTTGGTGTACGTTTACTTGACGTATATGAAGATACACAGAAATGGTAGAATCTATTTTCCTGTCTTGGGAAAACTGAAAATTGATTTAATGGTACACTCGTATTTGCGATTCACTACTAGCGTTAATAAAAGTGCACCGTATAATGGAATAATTTAATATACGCCGGTATCGCTTAAACATTTGAGAAAGTCGCTCAACGATTCTGACGGATTATAGTTTACGATCCCTAGAATTTATGGAAAATTTCAGATTAATATACCGTATACATTAAGGAGAAGAATGTGCAGTTTTAGTCTTGTTTATTAAAGGAAAACCCTTAAAAATGTTGAGGAGTTAAAAAACCATTAAATTAATAATTAACTTTTTCTTTTAGAAAGACGAGCTTTACTTTTAGTAGGACAATATTGAAAAAATTCAAAAAAGCAATTTGAAAGCAATTTGTTATTAATAACTTTTACAATCCTCCATTTATAACTCTCCCGTGCGAAAAGTATGAATTTTAAAATTGCATTGCATTATTAATTTCAGTTTTTATTTTAATAAGTTAAAGCAGACTTTTTACTTACATTTTACATTGAACGGATAATTTCGACAATAAATTAAAAAATTACTATAAAAAGTTGTAGATTACAAAATAGCTTGAATCTATGTAATTTTTCTCTCTTACATGACTCTCTCTTCTATATTAAATTGAATCCAATTTTGTTAACTAAGAATATCCAAATGAAATAGTTTGCAAATTCGTATTCTTTGTAAGAAAATGTACAAAATGCTTTAGTTAGACAACATAATCTAACTCGTATTTAATTATCTATCAGTTATCACTCTTGCATGACAATTTATGTTTCATTTAGACTAGAGGTTATTCGAAGTTTTTTAGTAATTATTACACAAATAGAAAGCAATTCTTGAAAGAGCACGTCATGCATTATTTGGATCAAATGAATGCAATTTATAAATTTTTAATAACTTTCTTATTCCACATTTTAATTCCTGATTCTTTATAGAGCACTTTTAAATGTCATATAAAAAATGTTCCCTTCTAAGTGCAGTTAAAAATGATCATTTTCTGAGAGTACGAATAAAAAAAAAATTGTCACCTTTAAGCATTTCCCCTCCAACCGGTATTCCCGGTTCTGCGACACGTACGTACGTTAACGGAAACGCATACCTGCGCGGACACCATTACATACTACCGGCGCATTACTATAATACATGCCAATGGTATGCACCGAGTATCCTTCTATTTCCTCAAAATTCCGATGGATCGTAGTATGCTCCCGGTGTCCATGCTCCATTCGTCCACGCACACTGGGGAATACGGCCGTACACTTGATCACACGGGACCCCATCCACACGTTTAACTCGACTCGTTAAAAGTGTGTGGGTGGCATATACGGTGCAAAAGTAAAAAAAAAAGAAAGAGATCTCGCGAGAAGAGAGTGAAGAGAAGGAAAGCCATGGCGGGCGAGGAGGAGAGGTGAACGAGGAGAGAGGAATACGAAGAAGAAGATGAAGAAGAGAAAGAAGAGGGTTGAGAAGACGAGAGTAACGGAGGACGACGCCGGGGGCGGTGGTAATGGTGATGGCGAATGGCGATGGTGGTAGCAGGACGCTTTCCTGTGTCGCTGTATACGTGTTTATGTATATATGTGTGTATATATATATATACACATACAGATATATGTATATATGTATATATACGAGTGTGTGCACACGGATGTACGTGTATAGGAATTCCAGTTTAAAAATACAAATGGAGTATCGAGCTTTCGAGGAACGTTTCGCGAGGGGTGGCGGTGTTTGGTGATGGTTAGAGGCGGGTGGCGTTCAGGGGCGGGCGAGGACGTCGATGAAACGAGAGGTGGGGAAGATATTTCAAAAATCGAATATTGATCAGAGCTGCCAATCCTACCCTCTGTAATCCGTACGTATGTGTTGGTCTTACGTATCCCTTAGGTGCAGCCAGTGTCTGCGCTCTCCCGTTTTCGTTCCTTCAACTTATGCGAGCTCGTGTCATCTTCTTGTGGTAGTGTTGGTCCTAGCACGGCTCGGCTTTACTTGCATGTACTATATAAACGGTGTTACATCAGGTGGTTTTTATTACAATTTTAAAAAGTACTCAATAGAAACGGGGAGAGTTGTGTATTTTTGAAAAATTCAACTGAACATAAATATTAATTGTAAGTAATAGAAGAATCTAATTTACTGAAAACGCTCATCTATCAAGTGTTATTTATGAAATTACTAAAACTTTGAACTGTTAAAGTTACATTAACTAAAATTACTTATACAATTATTAAGGTTATTTGTATTTTAAAGAGGCTAGTTTGAATATTAGACTATTAAATATTTTTCGTGCTGCTGCGTCTGATTTTCGATTTAAATGTTAACTTTATTTCGATTCATCTGAAATTACACAGCTAACAAGTCCTGCTTCGTGCTTAACGAAGTTGGAATCATTAAACATATTTAGAAGCCTATAACAGGACGTTTCTTCCATAAATAAATATCATTAGAAATTCCACTTTTAGGAGGTGCGTTCGTATAAATAAGTAATGGAACACAAAGGTACGAAAGTAGAATCTATGCACAGTTTCTCTCAATTTACTGGAGGTCCTCTTTCTAATTCATACATACAGGAGATTGCCTGCTTTGCTGTGAGTGCCCGAGCATTGAGTGTGCTCGTGAACGTATACCAAGAAGATCGGTTGCGAACGCGTAGGGGAAGGAGGAGAGTGAGAAAAAGAAGGAAGGGAAATAAGAAAGGAGGGGTGGCTCTCAGATTACTCACCCTTATATATGGGTGCCACGGGCAAGAGAGGGAAGGGATGAAATCTTTTAATGGCAGCCATCCAACCATCCCCTCCTCCCTTCCTTCTCCTCCTTGCCAACTCTTTCCCTCCCTCGGCTTTCCTTCGCCATTTCCGTATTAGCTATTCTTATGTCCACCAACGAATGCTACCCCTACGAAGGACACCCTCCGAATAATCGCATTTTAAATTACCCGCGTTCCTGTACGAGTGTGTACGACTGTATACGTATATACTTCGCTGTGTAAGATGGAAATAGTGTACGTAGAAGTCGACACGCGCGGGGAGATGTTCTTTGGATGTAAGGGATCCTGTTATCATGCTGCAAATATGAATATCAAGCTTCAACGTTGAAGCTGGAATTTTTTTTCAATTGTGAAATTGAATTAATTTCGCGTTAAAAATCTTCTTAAGGAAAATTTCTGGTTTTATTCGTTTCGACTAATGCAACCGAGAATGAAATTATGCTTTGCAAGTATTCCCCCGATTCGGATGGCTCGTGCCTCGGCGGTAACGATTTATCTCGTGAAGTATCGCAAGAACCGAATTGTGGGAATCGTTTAAGGGTGCAAAAAATGTCGATGTTCCGGCTTCGCGCTTAACCAAAACATTACCTCCAACTGGTTTCAACTTCACCCTTCTGAACCTCCGGTTTGCCCCGTTAGCCGTGCAATTTCTTTCCACGCGAGCAGACGAAACACCGGCGTCTCGTATGACAGTGCAAAGAAAACAGTAACAAAACACCCTCTAGATTTCCAGGCCCGTCTAACAAACGAGTCTTTGCACCCTCTCCTTCCACCGTTCTTCCTTCTGCCGCTCGCATAATGGGGGGTGATGGTACTGTGTGTGACGTCACAGGGAGCCCAGAAAAACGCATACAGACACATGTACGCTTACGTACATGGAAACGAGCATCCGCATTCGCGAACGTAGAACCTGAAGGAAAGGCCGAGGCGCTGGAGGAGAAGTAAATCCATATTTTACACCACCACTGGCGGCAGCCTCGCGTCAGCCCCACCTTCATCACTACCAACCCCACCATCACCACCACCACCACCGCCACCATCTCCACTACCACCTCCACCACTACTACCAACGGTATCACGACGCCTTCGTTTGTTTCGCTAGTCCACCAACCTCTCCTTGCTTCCTTTAGCAGCACCTCCACCGCCCACAACTTACATACATCCCCTAAAGATCACGCGCCTGTTACAAACTCGGGGTGGGGTTCGGAGTCCACTCGCTCAAAGGGGTTACTGGCGCTGGGCTATGTCTTCGATCGGACACTCGTCACCAAACCATTTTTTTTTTTTTCTTCTTTCGCTTTCCAGAGGCAATAATGACGAGAAACGTTGTAATATCATGAACGTACGATGCCAAACGATGGAGGGTTGTATAATTTATGGAATTTCGTACAGTCGATGTTAGCGTTGACGGTAGGGAATGTGACTTCAGAGACGTCTAAAATATGACTGTGAGTAGTCGAGATCATCATGCATCTGATGAGAATTTAAACTGGACCAAACGCACTTTAAAATGTTAAATTGCAATCTATCCGCTGGTGTTATCAAAGGAATCTTCGTGGCGAAATTGCTACGTGGAAGTTATTATTACAAGAATCTCGAAATATAAAATATAGCAAAGAGTTTGTGGTCTAAGGGGAATAAACGCGTAGTGTTTGGCTGTAATGGAAATTAACTCTCAAACGGGCAATTGTATAGAAACCGATATCGAATTACACACTGGATTAAAATTTTGCTAGTGTTTCTGTCAAAATTATATCTTCTTGAATCTTATACATAGGGTTAAACACGTTACATATCTACAAGTTAGTTACTCTGCATTGAGTTAGGACATAAATAATTCACTAGATGTACCTAACTGTTTTAACTTGTTTCTTAAATAAAGAATCACGAGTCATGTAAATTAATATAAAAATTATATATTTTATTTATGTATATATATGTTTAGCGCCAAAGTACAACTACCAACTAACTGGATTAGAATTGTTACTTACGGTTGACAACCGGTATTAATTGTTAATGCTTTATGTCAACAGAGTCGTCACCGCTACTAGTTAGGTCAGTCTTGACTTAATCCGCAGTTAAAACAGAACTGGACACTGACCGATCGTTCCTAAAGAAGCCAGACATCTGGTTGAACGGACTCAACGAGATCTCTAGATCCTGATTAATTACTTGGTGTTGGCGTGTCTCTTGGCAGAAACTAGATAAATCGCGACTGACTACCGGAACCGTTGGAACAGAGGATAACGTGAAAAGAAAAAAAAAAAAAAAGAAACGACCATCGGGGTCGATGATCGTTAAAACCGTAAAATCGGCATATGGGGTCGTAGCAATCGGTCGTCACTGGCAAAGATCAATAATTCGATCTCGATATAAATTCAACGGTAGGGGAGGAGATCGTTTCTCATCCGCTGGGGTCGCAAACACGTTTCATGGATGGGGTTGAAACCGATCGCCCTTTTTTTTTTTCATCGATCACCCTTCCCACCCGATGCATTGCTTGCCATTCGCGTCTGTGGAATCTAATTTTACCAGCGGCACGTTGAAAGTATATCGAAAAAATGTGACGTAACGTCGATAGCTCACGTTTAATAATTTCTGTTTTGTTCAACCGGGGCTTCTCGATTGCTATTACCATTATTTTTAAAACTACTGGATGTCTTCTGTTTCCGTAATATTAACATTTTAATAACTGCATGTTTTATGGAATCAATGAACCTTATAATTGTAGGTTTTTTTTAAATGCAAACAAGATACAATTTGATGTACTGAATATGCGCCTGTCACAGTAGCCATACGTAGTACGGCACATTCTACTTGCAGGTATGTACAGAATACAACAGTTTTGTTTGATCAATTTAAGCTTTCAATTTACAGTATCACGTTGTTAATATGATGGTAATATTTAATTATAATATGTAATATTGTAATTATATAATATATAACCTTATTTTATAGTGTTTATAACGCATAATAATATTACCCCCTTAACATATCATTTTTTTCACAGGTGCATCAGACGAGACCAAATATTTATATAACTCTTAATTATTAATCAATATAAAGGTGTTTGATATGGGACAAAAATTGCCTTATTAAAAATGACATTTTAAGTGTATCAATATAATAATATCGGTTAAAGTATCATTTCTTTTTCATTTTTCGATCTTCTTATAATATAAAGTTAGTGATAAAGTTAGTTCTTTTATTAAAACATTAAGGAGATTGCAAAAGAGTTCAGTGACCTTAAAACAGACTTTTGTGGTATACATCATTTTTAGACTTCTTTGTATTCAAAACTGGAAATGATTTCAGAATTTATGTATGAATTATGTAGTATGTTGTAACAGGTATCACGTGTTTGTCATTAATAACAATAACTATTGAAATCTTCTTCAATAAAGGTTTAAATTCTGTATTAATATTCTTAATAATTATAACAATTCCAAATTCATTAAGTCTTAAAAAAAAAAGGCAATCGACTGATTATTAAAGTAACATTTCATCTTAATTAATTATTTATCACCCTATTTCCACAGTTGATTCGACAAGAGCGGCATTTTTAGCAGCTTAACGCGGCAAAATTGGTTTCCTCCATGCACGTCCGTTGTTCGTAACATTTCGAAAGTTTTCATCCAGCTATCGTGGGGCATCGCGACAAGAATACTAGAAATCGCATAAACGTGGAGTACCAGGAATCCAATAGTCGTGAGCAGAACAATGGCTTCACGATGCTCGATAAAAATTGGCATGGTTTTATTATGCAGTCCTAGGGTTCGAAGTACTGGGTGTCTGATGAGTCGACTCGAAGATCTTCCTCTGGGAAATACTCATCTTCCCTTCCCTTTCCTCATCTGCTGCTCCTTTTTTCTTTCATACACCGACCCTCAATGGTTCCTGGTCATACGTTTTTTTTATAATTTATCAACGAGTATGTCACAGAAGAATGAGTTTAAATTTAAAAAATAGTAACTGTTTAATTATTAATCTGTTGAGAACATAATTTCTGAACATTAATTTAGAAAAGCTCAAAAGTTATTAATATTCAATAATAGTATAATTTTGTGTCAATTAGCCTTATTGATAAATATTATGTTTCTCTAATAAGAAATAGCCCATTTTACATTTAAGAGCGATTTATATGAGCTAATTCAATTAATAACATTTATATGCAGATGGTATGCAGACTATTGCAGAATAAAGATGCTTCCTGTTGCACTTAAAAATTGTCCTGAAAATTGAATCCCTTGAATCCTTTGCGTGCTTATTCATTCATTATTCAACTATACTTTAGTTCCCTCTGATATCCATTCTTTTAGATGTCTGTTCGGTTATTGTAATCAATTCAATCTTAAAATGGCAATGCATTTGCCGTCAAGTTTTTACGGTTTCTTCGTTCGTGGCATTAAGCAAAACCATTTAGGCTAAGGGTTGACAACCTGGGGCCTGTGGGCACCTACGTGATATTATAGTGATTTCGAGAGATGATTGGGTATAAGACGAATCACTATTGTGATGTTTGAAATACAATTTTCGATCGTGGTTCAAATAACTATGAGAAAGTTAAAATATTTTATGACTTTCGGTCGTTAATTAAGGAAAATATTGTATAACATGTATGAAGATGGGATGAAAAGAATCAAAACTTTACGACTGCTTTCTAATTGTGAAAGAAACTAGATTTTGAATTTCTGGGTTAAACAGGATTTACCAAATGATAGTTTTTAATCTACATATTCTCTGGAATTAACGTTATGTAGTAGGAAATTAAATTAGAAAAAAGGTACAATAATTCATAAAATCAATAAAAATAATGATTTGTATACAGATATTTATTAACAAAATTGAGATTTCTACAATTTAAATACCACGATAGAAGGCTTTTCTACCAATATAAATCATGTATGACGAAAAAAGATTCTACCCTTATATTTCGTTCCACCCTAGCGTATACAGTTTTGACCACCCTATGGGGCGGAAATGAAGAAACGAAAACGTTTCGTTTTATCGTTGCATTTAACAGTGCATTTGGACTTTTGAAGTGTTAGTTTATGATATTTCATGTTGATTATGAAAACATTTAATAAGTATATAAAAGGTTATGCATAGACTTAGGACTTTAAGTGTACACCTTTATACGTGTCTGCCCTGTATAATACGTGTAGTCGTGTGGTAGAGGTTGCTTTAGGAATAAATAAGTAGTTTTTCACCAAGCTAGAAAAATGGGAAGCACAACGCAGTGAGTTTTCTGAAAGAAGAATGAAACAAAACAAACGACACCGGTGGGGTTTATGAAAACAAAACTATAGTCAAACGTGAATTTCTGATTTCTACTACTGTCAACTTAGTTTCTTTTTAATTTCATAATTATTCGTATAAAATAATTTTTTCTCGAATGAAATTAATTTTGAATTTCTAGAAGTTGGCAGCAAGATGGATAAAAATATATGTATATATCATTTATTTATGTGGATATTAAGATATTATCTTGCTTTTTCAATTGTTCTATTGAAATGTTAGAAAAGCATATTGTTTGTACACAAGCGAGAAAGTTGAAACGGGAACTACACGATGGCAACACATTGTAGAAATTAGTCACAAGAGGGTAGAAACGTTTTTCGGAAAACTTCTTGTGTCGAGACACGTAGGGGACTATGGTCATCCATAAAATTCGAAGGGTACGAGCGACAGCCACTCCTTCCTCATGCAGCTTCGTAGCCCCAATAAACTCCTGGCACGAAGCTAATCATATTTTCTAATCCAGCGCTGAAAGTGGAGAGAATGGTGAACGAAGGAGGAAAAAGCTCGCGTTGCCGGCTATCATATAATTTTTCCGACAAAAAGCACTTACGCTTCCTCGTCCCCTGCTATAACCTATTCACCCCCTTGGAAACATGTTGCGAGCCGGACAAGGACAGAAAGCTTGAAAGAAAAGATGAAAATTTATATCGAATTCCGCGGAAAAATTTTATAAGCTTCGTAACACCTTCATAAAGCGCTATTAAAATTCTTTTAAACTTTAAAGTTCGTGCTTATTTTAACGCGTGTTTGTTTAAGCGTACTTTTCCTGATTCTCTTAAAAGCTTTCTCCACGAATAATATATCCAAGTATAATTTCTTTTAAGCGTGATGGGAGATTTCATTAGGGCTTTTATTTTGAAATAACGTATTTTTAGGTAGAATAGAAGAATGTAAATTATAAAACATGTTCTTCAATATTTATGAACGTAGTATTTTTTACGAGGATCGCCCATGACTGAAACCACGAATTTCATGAAATCAAATTGAAGCAAGTTAAAACTTCAAATGGTATTAATATTATATTGTTTACGTAAGATAGTAAAGGACAATGGCATTCTAAATAATTGCAATGGTCGTATGGCTTATTAGTCAATTTGTTAGATATTGCTTACTGCGAGAACCCATGGTGTTCACGGAACTTTAAATTTAACCACAGACACAGTCTTTAACGTTAAATGTTTTGGCTACGTGTTGGCTCTAATTAACAACTAAAATAGCGATTTATTAGAAGCTTGCATTATACAATTACATAATTACATTTTTAATTACGTGATTGTTATAATAATTTGTTACATTATTCATATCTATTCATTATAGCACGTAACCAATTAATTAACTTTCCGACTTAATCATTTAATTTGTTAATCGGGTAGTTACGAACGTCGTATGTAATATTTTACGAGTCTGTTCGGAACAGTAGCAAACTCGAGAAATACGTGTGCTGCCATCTATGAACAGAATCGTTGCGTTGATCTTTTCTCCTTCGAATACAATACCATTCCTCCGCTGTTGATTATTTATAGATCAGTTTTTATTATTTGAAGCAGTCTGTGTTAAACTTTATTGCAAAAGTTTGCGTGTTATACAAAAATAATATATAGTTACGGTATGATTTAATTCGCAATTAATCGGTAATACGAGAGCTAAGTATGTGTCGTGCTTTTCGTGTCGGAGTGAAAATATAAGAAACAAGACATTATCGGAGAAAGCATCTGTAACAAGTTTACAAAGAAAGTTAACCCGGCTGCTTTTCGTATTTCGAGAAATTAACGGGAGGAATAATCAGTAAACTCTCGAGTCCTTTGAATTCCTTTCAAAGTGTTCCATCCAAGAAGAAGTTACACGGTACCGGGAACGTGTAACGAGCAGGCCCGATGGTACGCGGAAGACGATGGGACAGGGGCGAAGGGAGGAAATGTGTCGGAAGGGGTGGTAGAAATTAAGTCGGTTCCCCACCCTTGACGTTTCTCGAAACGACACCTCTTTTTTCTCCTTTTCTTCTTCCACTATTTCTTCCTCCTCTCCTCGTCGTGCGTTGGATTCTGAAATAAGCTTACCTCCCCCTTCCTGGCCCTCCTTTATCCATTCCCCTTCTGTCCCCCGCCGCCCACCCCACCCTCGTCCAGTTTCAACGACTTCGAGCACCTTTCCACACGAGAGCACATGCATGCATGTACTCATACTAATTCTCGGCGTTCCCATCTCCTCGCGTACGTATGTGTCAGCCTACGTACGTGTACCAAATCCCCTAAAAGGGTGGAGGACCTGCGCGTGAAGGGTAGGTGGTACCAAAATGGCCGAAGCCGCACCCACAATCCCTGAGTGGGGGCGATTCAGGGGAATCTATTCTGGCGGGGGATTACACATGGGGACACACGTGTACACGAGGCTGATGCGAGCGTATGAAAGAGCGAGTGCGACCAATGAACCATGTGTGTGCGCACGCGTGTATTTGTGTGTATGTGCGCGAACTATACTGGTGCACGAAACACGTCGGTCGCGATGTAACTCGGGGATGCCGGCTGGAAGGATACAAATCTGCGCATACCTATGCGCCACTCGAGAGATATAGCTCGGTTACCGAACCAATTAAGCTGGCCAATTAAACAAATTAATTAATTAAACGATTAATTGAGTCGTAAAAACTCATTACCCGATATTTAAACGTGATCGCCGCGGTAGACAGAAGCAACACGGAATTCCTATCCAATTCGTTACATTCGAGTACGACGTTTGTATTTTCAATTTAATTTGAAATGATGCATTTTGAATAACGCAAATAAAACAATTCGAATATTTACTACTTTATTTCGTAGTTACTGAATCTTAAGGCGTTTGCGGCCAGTAGAATCGTACCTATTTATGTAATGAAAATTTCTTACGATCGTCAGTTGGTGGACTGTCAGCAACAAACATGACCAAACTTAAATCGCGCTTTCCTCGAACTCCATGGAGGGACGGGGAATGGTGAGGTCTCGTTCGAACCCCTGAACAATTGCCGCTTCAGCAATAGTACGAAGGCAATATCGTTTTCCCCGAGGAAGAAAAACATGCAGATTCGATCGATCGCGCGGGAGGTCGAAATTCCAGCGTGTTCTGGGGGCTTCCTGCGGCAGACAGAGTGTCCTTTTTTGTCGCCCTAAATATCCACCCTCTTGCCGGCAAAAAAAGGACACGGGAGACACGCATGGGTCCTCGAAGCTCGTGGAGATGGGTGAATAGACGTGTGTGTGCGTGTGTTATTTTTTCCGAGGCATTAAGCTTACTTTCCTGAGGGTAGGGGTGGTTGTTCTCCGATAGGGATGAGGTATAGTTTAGTTTAGGGATTCCACACGAAACACAGTCAAAGACTTCGTTTCTGTAATACGCTCTGCTCTTCATCCCGCGATGCTTTCCATCGTTTTCAAAGATTTGTCATGGGATTTGGCAGCACTAAGCGCCACTGCTTGTCTTTGTTAAAATATTAAAGAATATTTGAAGCTGACATCAATTTCGATCCGGCTGAAACTTATTTGGTAACAAACATCAATACGGTTTATTGATTTCTTTGACATATATAGGTATCATCGCATCTACGTAATGATTACTGGTCAAAGTTACATTACATAAATACTAAAATAAATATTAAATGCGCTTCACATTACGTAGCTCATGATTTTGAAAACATTCCGTTTTCTATGTGTTGTATTTATGTACAGTTCTAAATTACTAATTGAGACCGATTTAACTTTGTCATCTTTCAATTCCTATTTTAAAGTACAATCTTAATAATTAAGCTGACAATTTGTTTTCAAATGATCAAATTTGTTGCAAAAAGTTCCAAAAGTTACAGAAAATAAATAATAAATAATTTAGTAGAAAAGTGTGTGAGCTCCGAATTTAATTATCAATTTAAAGTTAGCCTCATAAAGCCCTATTTGTCAATAATTCTTTGAGCGAAATTTAATTGCAGGAATAAAAATTGAAACTTTTCAACGAATACATTGTTTGTCACTGCTTGTTTTAAGCTGAAACGTTTCAATGGATTTTCAATCGCTGGTAGCGGGCGAATTCACATTGCCACGAAAGAGTCGTCCCACGGAGAACAGGATTTGCGAGATGGGCTTCTTACAATCACAAATGTGGTTCGACTTATCTTGACGATTCGTTCTTATTGTTCGAACAGCCGACATAGTCTGGTTCGTCGATTGTGCTGTCCTGGTCCTACCGGTCGCCCGTCCCGGCCAGTATGGACAAGAAAAACAGACTCGATTTCCATTCATTTATTTTCACCGCCATTTCACTGATTGCAACTGCTCTTCCTAACCCGCCTCCTTCTTCCGACTTTCCTCCACTCTAATTCCCGGCTTTACTTTAATCACTAGGAGTGCAGTCCTTTTCGTCTGGGCTCCTTCGGCCGGGTCAAGTACTTGGTAACCCATCCGACAGTATTTTGTCCCTAAGAATTCACCCCTATCGCGCGAATTCTTCTAGACAAAAAGGAAGTCGATGTTCGCTCGAGTATACTCTCAGGACAGTGCTTGCTTCTCAATGCGACGTTCTTGAGGGAAATATAAAAGTGCCACGAGACCGTCCTGTGCCCTTTTGTCTCTGAAAGATGCGGACCACGTTTCTTTTGCGGATGAAGCTTCTTAAAATATACAGCCACCGTACAATTATTTCGTGGATTTCTTTGAGACGTTAAGTTCCATGCTCCTCGATATTCTGCAACAGATTGTTCTTATTCAGTCGTAGGGCTTTATTTTCTTGAAAGCCTTTTCAGCTGTTGTACCATTTGAATAGATAATTGAAATAGTAAGGAGGCAATTATTATCGTTTAATATAATGTATTACCCTAATGAGTGCGTAAAGTTCTTCGTAATGAAAACGAAATTATACTTTTTATACTTATCGCCCGAAAGAAGCTACTAATTAATAGAATAGCTGTTATAACGTATTATAACGTACTTTCTTTTTTAATAATGTCAGTAATTGTTAAATAATATTTTGTTAAAGCAATGTTCTTAATTCTTATAGCAACTTCTTGCATTCAAAACATTTCAACTGTTGATTTTCATGTAATTTTGTTATATTGCAATAATTGCTAACGACGTTGTTTGAAAAATAAAAGTATTTTTAAACAATAATTTAAGTTGAATGCTACTAGTTATCATACCAGTTCGATCAAGTTTCAAGTTACATTAAACGTTTAAGTACATCATGCATATGTTTGTTGCGTTTACAGTATAGAAAAAATGATTGATATACATGTATAGTATTTTGACTTGGCAATGTTGATTTTACTCTTTTTTTGCGAATTATGAATTCAAATTTAACATTTCGTTACAATACTACGTGAAACGTTTAAAATATTCAAATGAAAGATTACTTTTATTCACCGATAATACAAATATTTAACGCTTGATTAGGTACTAAATTAGAAAATATTAAAGTCTACTTCTAATTATAAATAAATGCTTTTTGCTATAATGCTTTTTATCAACATTTCCAAATGCAGATATACTTATTCCCTGCGAAAATGTATCCGTATTCGTGACCGTCTGACTAGTGCATGAATCAACTACTAGTTTCTTTTTCAAGCATCGGAACAGGTAATCGGCATGGCGCGCTGGGGTTGACCTGGATTATTTTGTATTTCTGCAACAAAACAAGAAAAAACACACGAGGAGGTGAAGCGAGCTGCAAGCTTTTGTAAGATCCGTGTTCATTAATAACTAACTAAGATAAAATGCGTTTTCGGCCAGAAAAGTCACGTATAACGAATAAATGGTTAGGAAGAGGTTGGTGGAAGCAAGCTTAGGCAGAGGGGTTAGAATTCCTGACATTAATGGCAGAAGTGGGACGCATAAAGCACGGGGAAATCTACGGAAAAAGCAATTTATGGTGCGAGCAAAACAAAAATAATAGTATGATAATGAAAAAAACGTGCACGTGTGCGCCCATTAACTTTGTTCCTCGAAACAAGCGACGAAAGGAAAAATGGAGTGAAAGAGAAAGAGATAGGAATCCCGATAGCGGCGCCCTTCTCCTTTTCTGCCAACTGAACGTGGGGGGTTGACTTCAGGGGTGGTAGAGCGTGGTCTTACAGAATGACTAGAGTGGCATAAGGAGGGGGGGGGGGGGGGGGGACGAAGGGCAAATCCACGCTTATGAGGCACGCCAAGACAAAAGCCTCCATTTCGGAACAGCCAATATACGACCGGGCTGCAATACGATATAAATGCATCTCCACAAATCGTAAGGGAGAATTGGAGAAGCGGAGACGCAGGAAAGAAAGATAATGGAGGGATGCTCGACAGAGAATTAGAGCATCTATACGCTATTTGAATTAATTAGAAAGTTGAAGGATTACGTGGACGTTATACTGGATGACAATATATAAGAGAAAATTTCAACACTTATTCCCTGTATCGACCTTTAAGTTTCATACTATTTTATCTAATATACATTTCATACTTTCTACAATGTGCATATATTTGAATAGGAGCAATTTAAAAATAATTTTGTCTTATCAG
The DNA here is from genome assembly GCA_022405125.1 of Anthidium xuezhongi. Lineage (NCBI taxonomy): Eukaryota > Metazoa > Arthropoda > Insecta > Hymenoptera > Megachilidae > Anthidium > Anthidium xuezhongi. The sequence goes on along the minus strand of CM039646.1, from coordinate 878,531 downwards.
GTATATGCGTTAACGTAAAAATGTATGCATTTTAAATTTTACACTTGATACATGTTGATAAATTCAAGCCGATATCGGTATAGAAGGCATCGTTTATTTCCACGGTGAGAAGCAATTCCGCCCATAAATCAATATATGCTTCGACAATACGGAAGTTCCAGCAATATAGACGGCCACCGTAAAACTAATCTGAACCCAAAGATTCAACAATCACCGTCGCTTTTGCGCTTTGATCCCCCGGTATAAATCTAACGTTGCGACATTCCTCGCAGGTCAGACAGTAGATGAAGAGGGGAGGGTCAACAGTAGTGAAAAATTGCTCGCGATTTTCTTCGCAGTTTTTCGACGGAAGAGGTATTTTTGTTTGCCGCTTAGTTCTCCCGTGGATATAAGCCTTTGCAACGAAGCCGGTGGAAGCTAATCTAATCCTCGAGTGTATAGTCGGCTCAGCGTAGACACAGCAGCGTGCATCAAGACATACATACACACACACACCTATACGTACACATGGGCGAGCACCGCGCATGGGAAACACAAAAGTGGAGAAGGAGACGTTTGTGTAATACCTGAGAGAGGTTTACTCGTAGCCGTGCGTGTGAGTCTGCGAGCACGATATACACGTATGTATGTGTGCGTGATGAGGGTGGGATAGAGGGAAGGGAAGGGAATGAGACGAAGACGTGGATCGAGAGAGGGTGGCAGAGGCAGCAATGGCGCCCCACACGGGCGTTTATTATTATGATTATACTTGATATCCCCTGCCCAAAGCAGGGCTAGCGAGCAAGCGAACCAGCCAGCCAGCCAGCCAGCCAGCGAAACTTTCCCTCCTTTCCTTTCCGATATTAATATTATTTTTGCCCGGGCATAGCGGCCGCCATATATTTCGCTCTGGGCATAAAATCCATTCCCAGTTCCCCCAACCATCTACCCACCTCAGCTGTTTCTCGCTCCCTTCGAACTGAGAAGGGAGAAAGAGACAGAGGGAAAGAGGAAGAGTCGGGGATCGTGGAAGAGAGAACAACCCCCCGTTTCCGTCTCCCTTTCGTTCTCGGCTCTCTTTCACTGTCCTTTTTCTCGCTTTGCCAGCCGCGACTACGCTTGGTTCTATTATTAATTAATGGCGGACCGGCCATTTTCTTTTCACTGCGTCCAGTCCTTTATCCGATTCAATGTTCCCTAAGAATTCCGCGGGCTGATTAAGGTGTCTGCTGCGCGTCTAGTTACAGCGGTACGTTTCTAGGTCGGTATCTGCTGGTCGGTAAAAAGTACAATTATAAATGTACATGAATCGGTAAAAACCAAACTGATTGAAAATAATTCAGCACATTGTTTGAATAATATATAATACGTTTGAAATTGATCAGTTGTACTGGTTAGTTGTTCAATTTACATCTAACCCGAGATCGATGACCATCTTTCGATCTCTTCACTTTCTTATTCTATCGGAAAAATTTATTTCTCTTTTAAAATCGCCGGTTTTTCGAAAATAACCATTACTCTGGGACATAGCTGCACTCTAACGATAACGTAGTTACGTCGCACGTAAATGTCTCGGGGATCAGCGTTCTCGTAACTCGCAAAAGATAATTCGTCAGCAATGTTAGCAGGCCGCAGTCACCTCTAAACCGCGATTGGACAGATTGGTAGATGAGTTGGTCGTCCTCGAGGTAGGGCGCGGGTGGTTTCCGGGCTCCGTGTGAGAAATTTTAAACTACGATCGCCTCGAGGGTACCCCGATGGCGGTACATAGGAAAGAGGTGGGAGGTCGTAGGAGGTTTGTATAGCTCAAGATCGACCCAGAAGACGCCCATCGCCAGGTTCTACGTGCAGGACATCATAGGACACGGGGTTGAGAGAATTGCTCATTTGTTCGCCATAGTTACGGGGCCGGAGGATGCCATGTAATGTCCTACAGCCTCCTTCTACCTTCCACTCCTCCCGCTACTCCACCTCCCTCCTCTTCCTCTTCCTCTTCCTCTTATTTTCCTCCTCCTCCTCATCTTCCTTCGCTTTCTCTTTCTACTCTACTCACCCCTCTCGTTCTGCCATCGTGGCGGTGTTCGATCGAAATTCAATTTCCACCGGTCACCCCTCTCACCTACCACCCACGTTCTCTCTATCCGCCACCCCCTCCTCTTCTCTTTTTCTTTCGCTTCCGTCTCTTCACTCGGGAAACCTTGAAGACCCGGGAAAGGAAGCCACCGGCTGCATTCCTTGCGATAAATTACGCGGCTCAATTATTCACGGGAATCTCCCGTTCTTCTGTTTAAGACGTGAATATTCTTTTCCCGCGTCTCCGACTTGCTCATTACGAGAACCTGATATGCGGGTCTCGGTTTTTATAGTCTGTTTTTATCATTACACATTTATTAGAAAACGTCAAACGAATTAAAATTGTTTTTCAGAATGGTTATTTAATTATTTTAACGAGGACGAAGCTGAATTCTTTATTATCACCATAACGATGTTAAATCCTTTTCATAAAGTATTTCAACATTTATACATTTAAATTCCATTAATATGTAATTATTCGGCTCGAAGTTTATTTCTGTGCATATTTTCGAATAATTATTGAAAAAAATTATTTGAATACCAAAATTTATGACGGCGTTCTAGTATTTTTCATATGGAAATTTTGTTCACCTTCGACGATTAATAAACTGGCGTTTATTTCTTTAATAAAATATCCAGTTGCACCGAAAGCTGCCATTACGCATTCGTATAGCCGATTGCTGTACATTGAGATGAAGCCATGGAGAACGAACCCACCATCAAACCAACCTCACCCACCCGGGATCGTAGCTATTTAAATAGCTTTTTTCCGAAGGGGAATTCGAATGAACCCCACCCTCTGAGCTTTCTCCATTTCTAAGCAAGGCACTAGTCACTGGAAATTTCGAAACCTTACTAAAACAAAATTGTACAATTAAAGGAAGCACCGCCATTTTCTCTGTACAATGGTTATCGAGCGAATATTTCATTTAGAAAGTATAACTCTTCCATTGATTGTAGGGTAATTAATATACTGTACTAATGAAAATAGCGGTTCTACTTATACATGAATCTATTTAAAAGTAACGTTGTACATCTATCACCTTCAATGTCAATTGTTATCATCGAAAGTGTTCATTAAATATTCAAAAAAGTATTGATATGAGCATATCATTAAATTAAATAAACTTTAATATAGATATAACTAATCCTAATAATTTTCCAGAAAAATTATACAATTTTATAGTTTGAAATGTATTTTTACTTTTAATAGCTTTTAAGATAACCTTGAGAGCATCAATTTTCAAAAGGTAATTTTACCCCTTAAGACAAGAACCTCTATTGACGAAAAAATACGTGTTCCTTATTCTTCGCTATTTAACAAACTTGCATAATTACATCATAATTAGGTGTATATAATCATAAACATTATGTTACAGAATCACGCTACAAACCGCTTAGCCGCATTTTATAAAGAATATCTGCGATAATAATTCCGATCTTAGAACATACATTTGCAATGTGATTTTAATATATGGATGAAATACACGCAAAAAGCTTATTTTGTAAAAAAAAGAGTGCTCCAAATTTTTAAATAGCAACTTATTTACTTCACTTGTTCCTCAAACATTTTATCTTTTTAACAAGTATTAATCCTACAATGCTAAGAATTCAAATAATACTCTTACACACAATAAGTTTACTATTAGCATGATCAGTTTCTTACAAATAAAAAAGTCTGAATTTATTATCTCACGCAATTGAATAGAAATTTTCTTCACTGAATTTTATTTAAACGCAATCGATATATAAGTGTCGTCAATGTTGCTATTTAATTTTTCAATAGGTATCAAAAGAAGATCTAGGAGGAAATTTAAAAACGATAACTTTTATACATCATTCAAGGTGATTTACAACGAAGAGCTCAGAGGTGCGCGCGTTTCCGAGGCATACGAGAAACACAGAAAGGTGATAGCAAAAGGGGAGGAACATCCTTTGCACACAAAAACAATAACGCCCTGACATTCTACGCAGGATTCGAGCTCCGTTGCTCCGTTGTCTCGGCCAGTCGCCTTGCCATCAGATCTTTTCGCGAGGTCGAGTCTTTACCAGGCAGCATGCGAGGGTGGCTGCAGAACAAATACATTAATTTCACTCCCACCCACCTTTACCGCCCTTAATTTCTCTCTCTTAGTCCCATGTGCGCGGAAATTTTCTTTCTCTCTCGTCTTCTTCGTTCCCGATCTCTTTTGCGAGTCGTATACATGTATGTACGTATACGCAAACGAAAGAGTGGCGTGTGTAGCGTTACATACACAGGGGTTGAACGACCACCTCCATCAAGAGGTACACATACAGACAAGCACATACGTGCACATGTGCCAACGCGCGTCCTCCGGCATATAAGTAAACGGGGTGCACAGTGTATGAGGAGGGAGGGGTACGGGTGGAGGGTGGTGTGTGGTTTCCATGGAAACGCCCAGTCCCTCTCTTATAATTATATGGGGAAAAATGGCTCGCGGACTTTTACCCGCATTACACCCCCGCCCCTTTCGCTCTACTCTTTCGTTGCTCACTCTGTCCCTTTCTCCCACTTTCTTCCCTTCCCATCGTTTTCTTCGCACGCCATCTCCGCACTTTCCTTCTTCTGTTTCTCCTTCCGCCTATCGTTCATCTTCTTACTTTTCTTCATCTCAATCTTCTTCTGAATTTTTCTTCCCACCCATCCCTCTTCCTTCCTAGCTTTCTCACTTTCCTTCATCCGGTTTCACCTCGTCGTCTCATCGTACCGCAGCACCTACTTTAACCGCCTTGGGAATATTATGCTTGCATCTCACCAGGGTGACTGTGTAACCATCCTTAACTCGCTTTAAGGCTGACTGCTTGACGTCTCTTGGATTTCGAGTTACTTCCTGAGGATGTCGATACAATAATATAGCTCGTTCCAAAATTTCTCGTCAAGGCTCGAGAAAACGTGGGACAACGTTTGTACATACGAAACAAAATTAAAGCAACATTTTAAATGGTTGTTATTCTAAAGATTCCTTGGTACAAATACTATGAAGTTGTAAAAGTTCTGATACCTATCATTTCTACGATAGTTAGCTGTTTCTGTTGTAATTAGGTAAGCAAAGGCAGATTCTTATGGGTACCTATATATCATTGAGAAATAAGTCTCTTAAAGTGTCAATTACTGCTTTTAATATGGGTATGTGTATCGTTAATAATTTATTAGAGGGCTTCGTAGTTGAAATATATACATTTTATTACATACCTGAATGAAAATCACAGTTTGTGATGAAACGTATATTCTCTGCTATTGTTAGGAATTCAACAATGTTTATGATTAATTTAAAAGTAATACAACGCTTTAAGTATCACATGGTCTGTCGAAATTTCGATATGACCTGTTTTTCCCAACTGTATTAGCATATGCTACCTGACAACGACTACGTTATTTGAAAAAAATAGATATAATAGCAATATTTGATAAAAATTCCAGTTGTCTGGCACTGATTCTGTGAATAATGGTATAATCGTGTAAAAAGTAACAGTACTTTGTTAACATTAATCAAAATATGACTGTTCGATATAGACAGGAACCGAAATAAATAGTTGAATTTTTGGCACCTTAAGGCATTATAATACTTTACAATCCACCATAAACAGTCCATTTGGCTCCAGATTACTGCCTCGTATCTTTCGAATTGACACAGAAGTTAAATTTTGTCAGCCATATTTTGTCCATCAAAAATACTGGAGAACTAGTTTGTATAGAGGTATTAATGTACGTAAAGCAGCAGGAGGACACGCGACAGTGACAAGTGTATCATATCCATTTTCTTCTTGATAGATAATGCAATGTTGTAACATCAATAGAAATCTGATTTATCACTCTTGCGTATCCTCTCATTTTTTTTTCACCTCTTTAAGAAAATCATATTAAACGTTTAGAAGAGCCATGTAAGCCGCAATTCGGCTACCATTGTTAACATGGATAATTAAATGGTATTATGTATGCATATTTTTAAAATTGATGTACAAAATATATTTTGTCTGTTATTTAAAGGACAAAGTCGTATTTGAAAGACGTATAATTGGTATCTATTGCATAATCTTCATTGCATATTAAAGTATAGTATCGAACTGAAATATTTGTAATTAACCTCTACGATTCTTATTAATGTTACAAGCATTGGTATAGAGCGGAGAGGAAGTTAAGAAGAAAGGACACTTGAGTAATCGGCGAAAAAGGGAAGTCGAAAGATAGAAAGATGAAAAAACAAGAGAAGATAAAAAGTAGAAGGGAGACAGATCCTCTCGTAGATAGCTAATGTCTTTGGTCAGCATTTAGTGGTATAAAGCATCGGGTAAAAGATTGGCGTTACCAATACAACTGAAAAACTCCCGTTATAGTGTACTTTCTTATCTAATACGACCTTAATCTGTACATTGTACTTCTGCATTAGTTCTTCGAGTATACATATTCAAATTATTATAAAGGACTTTCTATTTTATAAAGAATTTTTAATTGCAAATAAAGAATAATTACAAAACATTTAAGTTGTTTCATATTCATTGCTTTTGGTTTAGTCTTTTATACGTCTTTGTTTTAGAAACGTACCATACAATTTCATTTAAGTGCTATCATAATGTTAAAGGATAATTGTATATTTGCTTTATTTACGGGTTCATTGTGGCAATAAATGAACGATATTAGCATTGAGTTTTCTAAATTGAGCTTTTAATATGCTAACTCAAAGTTTCTCTTCCCCTTTATATTCGAAACGTGGATGACTATTGACCTCCAGGACAGTAAAATTGCTTTCACTGCTTAATTTTCGTACGTTAAAAAATAAATGAGCTATATATTAATGATATTAAGACAAGAAGCGAGATGCGAGACATCATGAATTTATTTGTCGATAATAATTCCCTACGATCGGTCTTTAACAAGAGAATGTAACGGTGGGATCGCCGGATACATCGAGCAAACGTCTCATTTCGGGTTGGTATTCCAGATAACGACTATTGCCCAAAAGATAGAAGATTGTATCTGTATATTTCGTGTGTGTTACCTACACGTGTGTCGAACGCGCGTCCACTTGGGGGGGCTGTCTTCAACAACAAAGTAGGAAGGCGAATTGCAGGGAGGAAAAAGAGAGAGGGAGCATATTGCTCCACAGTAATCCTACTTGATCGCGGTTTTCGGTTTCTTCCACGTCTACGTGTATACTTGTGGCCATACAACCGTGTTGTGTGCGTGTACAGAATCGCGACTGTCGTTCGTGTGTTCATCTTATAGAGGAGACTAATACTCATGCGTGAGAGCTCGAAGGATTACTGCCTTAGGAGCCGCCTTGGACGTCGTCTCCTCCCCGTGTCTTGCTTCGCGGACGAAGGACGAGGAGTGTTTAAATACCCTCGGGATGCGAGTGTTCTGGACGCCGAGAACGTGTCTTGACAACAAAAAATATAATTTCGCCTGAACACTCCCTGTCCTGTCCGCCCGATTCCTATTACCCCTTACCCCCTTCCATAGCTTCGCAGAATCCAGGATTAGATGAGTTAGACAAATTTTAGATACTTGCATGCTACGAAAGATGTAATATATTTAAACAGTTGAAATTATATGAAAGACGTCATTCTTTAGCTTATCTCCACATTGTTTATAATTAAGCCGTTGTCATTTTGATAATTTACTATGAGTATTTTCCTCGCTCTAATCATCAGCGTATAAGCTAACTATTTTATTAATTACGTTTTTTTATTCGTTTATTGTTTTTAGTTGAATGAACAGTGGTATTCTATACGCAAAATGTACGAATTAATGGTATTAATAAAATTAATTTTGCATATTCGATTTTTTCTACAATGATGTTAATACAGCAACAGTTATTATGTCATTTATGATTCTAATTGTCAAACGAGAATTACGCTATCTAGCAGAATCAAATTTATGCTCAAACTTTAAGAGAACAAGATGCTGCAATGTAATTTAACCAGGTTAGAACATTAAAGATGGTAATTACTGATATTATACAAAATAAATTTCTACCAAATGCCTCAGTACAAAAACAGTAACAAAAGGTGGAAAATGTTACAGAAGTATGTCTTTCTGAAAAAGAGAGAGTGATAAATTATTGTCTTTGTACCATCCAATTAGCGAGAAGAACACGAGGAAATTTGACTCTACCCACATATTGCTATTTTCGGTCTATATTATCATATTCAAACATTCGTTTCTTTTTAATAAAATATTCAACATGACACTGTCTTTTACTGATATTAAACTAAAACTACGAAATTATAAAGAGGAATCACCAATATTTATGGTAATCTATTTGAGTCACCCCCATTATCTACGCAATAGAAATTCCACGCATTAAGGATATTTATTATAAATGTATACAGAACGAGTTTGCTATGTATAAATTGGTGAATTATTTAATATAAATATAAATTCTTAAAACACTTCTAATTAAAAATAATATACATAAAAGCATATTGTTAAGTGTTTTATGTATAAATTGATTATTCTATTACTATTCTATGATAAAACATAATATGTATCATAGTAATATAATAAACATATTCTATGTTACATAATTTCTCAAATTTATTGCCTCAAACAAACTGTGTTTTTAATTATATCTTACAAATTATTCTGACATGCAACAAATAAATTAAAATTTTAAAGTTGAAACAGTTAGTATCGGTCTTTGGCTTTTAAACGCTTGTCCACGTCAATTTATCAGGAATCCTCTATTTCGGTAGGCCATACGAATGATTAGTCAATTTAATGAAATAATCCCCTTTGATCGACCTCCTTCTCTGACCTTTCCTCCCCCTCTAGCTTTCCTTCGGGATGCCCCGGAATCCTCAAAGGGAAACACTTGAACCAGAACGTTTTAATTGCGAAGCCTGCAGCGATCTCATTGTTTCCGCTTGGCTTGCGAGTGTTCCACCACGATAGAGGTAGGGAAATTCGAGGAAAATACTTCTTAAAAACTTAGTGAAAAATCACGAAGGGTGATAAAGTATTTTGGCTGCAAGAGAAAGAAGGTATAGATATATACGAATTCTTCTCCCCTTATTGGGCTACTTTTTAATCATCTAACTTCCTCTCTTCCAACGAGGACGTTTCCCTCCTTTCTTACTAAAGGTTCATTTTTAATCGATAAATTTAATGTAGGTCGCTTGACACTTTCGAGCTACGGAAACTTGGCTCATAAATATGCAAATCGAGGGACTGTAAATTTGAAAATAAGAATCGTCAGTAATGAACTTTGCGATTGTAAATAATAATAAAATTAAGTGATGAAACAGATTTAAATACATGCCTGTCGAATTATTATTTCTATCGTAATGTACATAAAATGATGCCACTTGATCAAACAAATTATATGATAGCTTATAAGAAATATTAAAAATAGTTTTAAGAAATGCATTGAAGAAAATATATTATTACAAGACCTGCTTTTTACAAAAATTGAAATTGTAGTTTTAACATGATATTTTGCAAAACGTTAAATACGTCGTTAAAATTAATGATGTCTTTCAATGTTACGAAACGACAGAAACAACCCAGAAAATAAATAGCACGAGTAATCGAGGGGTGAAAAGAAACGAAATAAAATATAAAGCAATGAAACATTTAATTGTAAATAATTTCAAGGAACAATTAAACGATAAAGAACGTAGACCTGCCATAAAGTGAACACTGGTGGCCATCGATTCGAACGAATGCGTTCTTATGATTTTCCTAGATACCGAAGGAACAGAGTCAACCTCCCTTTTGACTAGGGTTGTTCGAATAAAATATGGTTGTTACAAACAAGAGATGCACGGTGATGGCATATTAAAGAACGAGATCGAGGAGGACGATGAAAAAGGGAATACGTGAATAGGAAAAATATTAATAATTATGTTAATGCCGCGATGCAGGAAAACGGCGAAGGGTGGGGAGCGCGAGGGGGGGGGAGGGGGAGGGGGAGGTGGCCCTCGACGTCAGAACATCTCCTTGGTTCCCTCCGATGGGACTGGCTTGACGGGGGTGTGTGGGTGGGGATGGACTTTCGCGTATTTTTATCAATATCTCGCGGGGTTGCGCCTGCGCGCTGTACAACATCCCTTCCGTCGAACCTCCGGGTCCACACGTACGAAACAGGTAAGAGAGAAAGAGAATGGGCAGAGCGGTGAATGGGATAAGGACGGGGCGATGTAAAGGGAGGAGAAAAAGGGAGAAGAAAAGTGTGCAGTGGTGTGTGTTACGGCAGCGTGCATGCGTGACCGTTTCCTAATGAATGTGTGCATCGGTGGACGGTAGTGTGTTGGTAAGTGCGGGGACGCCTAAGGACCCCCCAGGACAAAATGGAACCCGCTTATACCCCGTCGCCACAGCAAAGTGCATCCTTTTCCAGAATTCCCTTTCTTTCTTTCTTTCTTTCTTTCCTTCCCTTCGTTCTCTACCACCCCCCACATCCCCACACCCCCACCCCCACCTCCTACCCCCCTTTCCCCTTCTTTCTCTTTCTTCTTTCTAGTCCTTCTTTGAACTCCGTCTAAGGGGTCAGGTATTTCCTCATGCGAATGCAAAATCAACGGAGCTCCTTGAGATAATTGCTATGGTGGATACTGACGTATCTAAAGCGCTTTCGAGACGGAAACGAGCTACCTTGGACTCACCAGGGACTAGTTCTAGGAACAATCGTGCTTCTTTTCTGATTCATTTATAGGATCTTTTTAATTTATCGAACATTAGCATCGCAGTGAGTTTTTTAGCTATATAAATAACGACGAAAATGCACAAAATGGTATAGTATACCAGTCATTCGTTTTTCTGTTTCTAATAAAACAAAATGAAACGATTGTACATGAATGATTTGTTCACCATTACAATTTATTAGAACCAAATATCATAAAATTAATGAAAGTTTTTAGAAAATAGGAAATGTACCCCTCATGATAAACTGTTATAGTTACATTACACCAGGAAGCAGCTTTGTGTTACATAGTTATAACGCAATACAACGAAGAATTAAAACTCTCAAATTTCGTTTCGGGAATTTCAATTTCTTTTCTTTCTTCTCTTCGATCATTTTGTTTACATTTTATCTATTATTTTATACAGTTACTGCCGCAGTATTTCATTGCAAACATTAATGTATTTTGCGCTAATTTTTCTTTGCAAAACACTTCTTAAGTGTGTGTTTCCCTGAATAAACATTAGAATATTGAAAAATAGCTATGTGTGCCATTTTTTGTGCGTTAAAAGTAAAATGAAGGGAATAAATTAAGTTTGTTTTCGAACGAAGGTCCTTAAATTTTAGTCACCTTCCTAATAAAGCGTTAAAATATATTAAATTCAAAGAAATCCACAAAAATTTACATACATTATTAACAGAAATTATTTGACATTCGACGGTGGGTATTGTTCTTTATGTTCTAAAACGAGAAACTCATTTGTAACAAGTACGTTTGTTTAATTTCCAATTCTAAAAAGTCAGCCATTTAACTTTGGGATCGCCAAAAATACAAAATATCTACAGTTTTTTCTTATTCGTTGGTGACTTTGTTTTATCTCTTTTGTCTTCAATTGGCTCTTCGGCTCCTTAATTATGAATCACTGCTGTTATTTACTTTTATTTATCGTTATACGATTCCGTTTGATTTATCTCTTTGAAAGTTACGTCTGTTATTCCAGTTTTTGTCCTCCGCTTGAGATCTATTATTTCTCGGCGACAATCTGCTTTCCCCTCCCCCTTCGTTTTTTGTACTTTTTCTATACGCGAGAGGTTTGTATTTAGGACCACAAGTGAAATAATTCATAAGTTTTTCTTTAAAATCAATAGCCTACGAGTGTTCGCGCAATCGCGGTTATGTTGCGTCATATAAATTAAACATGTTTCCTCTTTTGCATAGAAATATATGTGGAAAATGTTCTAAAGAGTTAATGGAGAATTTTCGATGCTTTTCTTAAAAGATTTTATAAGCTTGTTATGTCGTATTGGATACATAACGAAATTAATTAGACAAGCAAATGAATATCGATCATTCTTTAAATGGAGCTAAATACTTAATCCGATAAAAAAATTAAAGTGATTCGATTCGCGTCTATTGAAAAACTTTATCAATAAAAGAACAGGATAGCATAATACAATATACTTTTGTATTTCTAAAATATTTCCCTAAGCGTTTTGAAATAATTAAGGTGGCGATACACAATTGTTGGTCTACCCTGTATACTTTTTGCTCACTTGAAGCTTTACTTTATACTGGCCACTTACGAAGGATTTGTGACAAGAGACAGATAAATGCCATTCTTAATTACTATTTGTAACGGAAAATTGTTCACGTTCCTCCAGATATAAGGATTTCCTGGAAACTGCATTTCCTCCCAAATCGCATAACGCGAGCAGATCAGGCATGTACCTATACATGTCGCTCTTTTCATTCCTCCCCCTGTGTTGCCGTTATTCTCTCCTCCTATTTTCAGCTAGATCTTCAACGTTTTCGCTCGTTGCTCGCGAAAGATAAATATTATTTTCAACGTCGTGGCATGGCCAGGGATGAGCAGCGCGAGAGAGAGAGGCTTGGCTCGGGGGTGGCTCGGGTGTTTTGCAGCGCGAAATACCCTCCATTACACCGTGGGCGTCGTATATAAGAGATTATTTTTCTTTTCTCTCGCCTCCTGCTCCCCACCCCTTCGCCATTACACCGCCCCGCTTTGCCACCCTTTTCTTCTTCGTGTTTACTTTTTCTTTCTCTTTTCCATCGTTCTCCTCTGGAAGCTACGTCGACATGCCAGCAAGTCTTTGGGATCGTATCGAGGGGATGAGTATTACAGGGGGTAACGTCCAGGATAGCTTAGGTTGACTCGTTGCTCTCCTTCGTTTCGTCTTCTCTGTTCTTCTCCTTTTTTCTTTTTTGAGAGAAATTACAGAAAATTAGTTCCATGACGAGGGCGCTTCGTTATCCGACTCATCTTGTCACGGGAAAGATGTGTTCACGAAAGGGACGACGAGCAAGAAGAAGAACGGAGAATCGACGCGAGACAAGAGTATAAACGACAAACGAGTTCACGACTCGTTCACGAATGTTTTAATCTCGGGGGAACTTGGGGGAGAAGAAAAAGCATTTTCTTTTTAATGGAAGACGTGGGAAGACGAAGGGTAAGGAAGCACGAAGTCGAATCTCTGTCTTTTCCTGGCCAAATTTTTCACTTCGTTTCGGCACCCCTTACGAGTATGCAAATTACATACTCTTGAAATTATTATTATTAAATTATTACCGAACTATTGGTATATTTTGAAGAAAATAAATAACCGACTTTATGTTTAGAAACTATTTTTTATCCTTTTTACACAATCCAATGTTAAGAAAGGAATAATAAATTTCCTATTTTTATTAAATACTTGCATTCTGTCTCCTGATGAAGGCCCTTACTTACTATTTATCTTTTAATATAGATCGGATAGGAAAGAAAAAAAACACTCTAAAACTAATTAAAAATAAATTATTTTGAGGAAAAATGGAAATTTTTTTCATCTCTCTGGATGATATAACAATTATTGTACGTTTACTATAAAACTTAAATACCCTTATGTATCCTTACGATAATAAAGAATATGCATATTAATTACAAGATTAATACGTTATTTTATATTTCTACAGAAACTGAAGAAAACAATGTATTTAATTAGTAGTTTTCAAATGTACTCACCATTGTAACAATAATTTTTCATCGCACTATTTATCTGAAATTTAATTCCACAACACCATGTGCACTGTTTTTGACAAATTGCTACAGCTTCCGGAGACTAACATGGAGAAAATGTAAGCCAGGATGAACAGAACCGAGGAGAAATTTTCCAAACACTCGCTGTACCGAAGTGAGCCAGGTGAGTGACTGGCTGACTGAAAAATTTTGCTTTCCTAGCTACGGGGGTACAGATGCTGGTCTATAAAAAAAGATCTCCACCCCAGGCACGGGTGCCTCTGAAATAAAAAACGCTCCCCCCCTCAGGAAAACCCTTGTATAAAAACCGAAGGGGGTCACTCACCTACCTAACCTGGATAGCGAGGGGTTCGAGATGTTCACAAAATTTTTCGACCTCCACGAAGCATCATTGGAATCAACAAAATCATACAATCGTACCATGAATTTTGTACTACAGATTATTAAACGTGGCAAAGCGATTCGTTTATTTGTGGGTTAATTTAAACGAAAATTATGATCACTGCTATTAATTCAAATAATGGATCCTTCTTTAAAACAATAATTTCTAACATATTACATACTAAAATTATTCCTCTTCATAGCAAATTTTATTTTTTAGAATTAGTTCTAATTTTTTGTTGTGTAATAATTTATGTTAGTTTGTTTACTTAATAAGAACAAATACCAATATTATCAAATTCACAACGGTCAAATACAGAATATGGGCCACAAATATAATTAAAAGATCGTTCTTATGTGTGAGAAGACGTTTAGAAGAATATTCATATATTTAGACAAGAATTTTTGGAATATTATTTAATAATTGGTATTGAATTAATGATAAGAAATATGAAAAAACAAAATACAATATGATATTCAATTAACTGGTTTCACGTATCTAAAAAATGTATAATAATCTCTCTCTACATTGATTTGAAATCTACTAAATTCTGTATAAATAATTCATTAAGGGTCATCAAATTCTTGAAGATACCTGTAAACTGATACGTTAACGTTGTTATTAATATCTACTTGTATAATACATCATTAAAAATAAAAAACCTATATCAATTTAAATATCAACAGTTAATAATTGTGCTAATTACATTAAGCAAAATATGCGTTTTTTCATATACAGACAACGCACTAAAGAGTTTTTTTTAACTATGAATTGAAGTTCCTGTTCTTTCCTATAACTGTGGGGTATGGAACGGTACCCCTGAACGCGCGTGCCCCAGGTTTTTTATTTTGACGTCGCTACCCCTCAGAATTTACGAACCGCTGGGTGGTTTCACGAGGTCTCGCTCTGGTCGTCATCAAACACTCGTTATTCCTGTCCATTCGGGATTACGGGATTTTCATGATTTTTTCTTCGGGAAAAAGTCCTATATCCAAGTGTATCATGGCAGGATTACACGGACGACGC
Source organism: Anthidium xuezhongi (assembly GCA_022405125.1). NCBI lineage: Eukaryota > Metazoa > Arthropoda > Insecta > Hymenoptera > Megachilidae > Anthidium > Anthidium xuezhongi. Next base: position 863,391 of record CM039646.1, on the reverse strand, counting down.
GACAGAAAATGACCAGCAACCTATAATCTTCTACCGAAAAAATTAGTGACCAGTGTAATCGTATTTCAGATCATGCATCTCGAGTACTTTCAATTTTTTAATATATTTCAAGTAAAAACTACGGAAATCGTTGTTTTCCAATATTTACCATTAATTCTTTAAATTACTAAATATTTTATAAACAGTAGAACATTTTATCATAGCATTTTATTTTATTATAGCAGTAAAAATGATAAAACCCTTTAAATATTTCATGATTTTCACTATATTTAACGATATTCGATAGGAATTTATCATGTAAAATGATTTATTGTAAAATAGTAAATCTTTTTTACGTTTCATGATATTCAGTAAATAAGAAATATTGATTAAAATTGTTCGTTTTAATGTTATATAAATTTATTTTGATAATAGCTCAAGATTAGCGTTCTTGTGCATGAAAAGACATTTAGAAATATATTTGTAAGCTTAGAAAAAAGATTCTTGGAATATTATTTAACGATTGGTATTAGATTAATTGATAAGAAATATAACAAAAGATGCAATATTTAGGGACAAAATACAAAATGTCTGTTAGAGGGATTGGTAAAATAAAATTTTTGTCTTTTAGTACATTATAACAACTGTACCTCGAAACGGAAACATTTCGCCCAATGAATCGTTCATGTATAGAAAGGTAATCTAATCATGTGTGTGTAAGAAAGCAGTCGATCGGTTTCGGGAAATTTTTTTGCGAAAATAACGGTGTTCCGTTGATACAGGAAAGAGTGTGAAAAAAATGGGAAACATCTGTCGATCCCCGATACCTATCGAACGGTTCGACATGTTTTGTTGAGCACCACCAATATTCTTACCTAAGGAACGCCGCTGGCCAAATCGCTGTATAAACTATTACTTTTTCAATAATTAATTGCTAAATAAATTATTGTATTATTTATTATAAGTATATAATACGTTCATAAAAAAAGTCAATAAATGGAAATAAAAAATAAAAAAATTTTATTTGTACACAATATTTTATAATTTAGATATTAGTCTCGTAATACGTAACTAAAATCTGTTATCATTAAAAACTAAAATATCATCTTTTTAACGTGTATTATAGCGTATGTTGGTGTATATAAAATTTGTGTTATTTATAATTCACATCTGTATTTCTAATGTTGAATTTTATCGAATAAAACTACGAATTTCAGTTTATAAATACTGACGAATTGCTCATCTTGTGCGTATGTAATATATTTATTTATCATTTGCGTGTAATAAATTTATAGAGGATTCTGCGGTGGAAATATTATTAGGAACGATGGTATCTTGTAGAAACGAACAATTATCACGATCGGAACGATGCGATCCCGTCAAACACCATGGGACACCGTGTGAAAAAAAGGCGGAAAAACTATTAGTTCCGGTCTGTGGGGGAGTGTGTAAGGGGTGCCCTTTTTTTTACACGAGAGCGGGGATATTCGTCATGAGTTTCCAAGGAAAGGAATGGACCTCCCCTGTAAGGTTTCACCCTCGAAGGACTCGCGTTGCCTTCCATGTTCATTTCATAAATTCTAATTTATCGTCCACAGAAAATTGGATCCGACTAATCCCAACGATCGATGCTCGGCTACGTTCACGTATCAGAAATGGAACGTTGATGCCGATGATGCTCGATTGTTTCTTGTCGTGATTAATTTCAACAGCTCTTGAAACAGTTCCTTAACTTCAGACATTAATTTTCTCTGCAACAAAATTGTATACAAAATCTGTTACTAACAATAAGATAAAGTTCTATACGTGTGCTGCTGAATATTGTCGTTTTATTTACCTTTCAACAGAACTACGACATCTTTATTCATACAATTACATTTATATAATTTGTTTATTGTAAATAAAGTCAATAATTTAGTTTTCTACGAACGATCTTAGTAAATAGATATTTTCGTAATTTTTTAATTAGAAAATGGAAAATCAGCGAAATACTTAACATATTTGACACATTTAAATAGAAAGGAAGTTTAATAAATATTGATAATCATTAACTTCCTAATTGGTATTTCAGTATTTCATTACTTATTTATGCTATTTATCATATAGCATTATATTCTGTTATTTATTTATATTTATTATGAACACAAACATGTATGTTCATTGATACACAGAACGTCTCGCAACTAATGATACAGTAAAGTTTGAGATAAAATTTACGTTATTACACAAAATTGAAACTAAGGTAAAGGAGTAAAAGAATAAAAAATTTTCTGTGTTTATATATAAATAAATTATAAATTTAAGAACCTAATAAGTTACACTAAATATAATAGCAATAATTTATACGAAATAAATAGTATTTCGTTGTATTTTTAATAATCGGTGGCAAATTCTCCAAACTGAAATTTACAATTAGCTAATAATAAATGATACGAGTACAGAACGCGTCACGCATCAAGGGCGACCTGTCTTCCAAATGTCATAAATCACACCGAGCTAATTATTTCGTTCGAATTCAAGAAACCCTTTCTCCGTGTGCACATCGGTGTTACAGGGTTAAAGATATTTAACGGGTGTCCTTCGATTAGCTGCTCACCCTGTCTTGCCTGCATCGGGTAACGCTTTTTTTTCTCGTCTCATGCGGAGAGACAGCCGCCTGTTTTTCTGTTCAGGCCAATTTTCGGGTGTGCAAACACAGCCCATTGTCGTGGCGCACGCGCCTTTACGCCGCTTTCTTCTTTTCTCTTTCGCTCCCGATGGATAACTCCTGCAACCCCTTTTGCCCGCTCGCTCTGCCCGTTCCAATATAATTCTCCGTCCTCCTCGCTCTCCGCCAGATTTAAATATGCAAAACGACTTTTTTCTCTTCACCACCGTGGCATAGAGCAGCTCCTTCCCTTGTTTGGTCCACCGCGCCCACATAATTACGGATGGCAGAAAAATAACAGGCAAAAAACGACGGATGAGGAGGCGAGGAGAGGAACGAGTCGGAAGGAAAAAAAAACCGTACGCAAAAAAAGGCGATATCGCAATTAGACTGGTTACATGGGTGCATAGTATCCCACAGCGTGACGAAAGGGGTGGTGCGCTGAGATTGTAAACTTCGCATTGTGTTCGTGCATTCGTATGTTCGCAGGGTGTAATGGGCGGGCGCACTGAGCATCACTTTTTTTCACTTATTTTCATTAAATATATATCGTTTTCAAATGTCAAATATGGCATTGTTTCTATTGAAAAGTCATTTCTATGTTTATGGGCCATGAACCAAATGTAACAATATCAATAATTCGCTTTTTCCCTCAAATTCCATCCTTTCTCAAATGAAATCATTTTAACACTATTATTCAGATAAATTGTAGATTTCTATTTGAAATAGAGCTTCGTCTCCTGATAAACTGATTTCACAAATTTTAAATTTTGTTTTATTATGTCTTAAGTTAATTAAATAATGCGACCAATTTGGTCATAAATTATATTGTTAGTAGGTTGGTGTGGGTTTTTTATCTCAAATTTTTTTAAATTAACTTATATTTAAATATGTCGTATAACATATCAAAGGGTTGATATTATGCATGTAGAAGTAAAAAAGTTGCTTTAAACATTTCTTGTTTGGTACCAAACTTCTTCAAATTTAGCAGGTACTCACAAGCATTGAACTTCTAACACCATAGTATATTTTTAATTACCGAAGATTATTGAATTACTTTAATCATACCATTTTTATGACTTATATTAAAATTTCAGTACAGTTTATTTATAAATAATGTTTCTATACAATATGTAACCAACCTTTTTACGTGTTTTGTAAAAAATAACTTTGGTTTTGTCACAGTTTATTTTAACTTTCATTAATAAAGCTATTTCCAAGCTATTTTTTAAATTTCCAGCTATTTTGTTGCTTTCTACACTGAAATAATCTTTGAACTCTCCTGAATAAAATCATGTAAAACATTATTACATTATAAACATTGATCTACGTTTAAATAATCATCAAAGTACAAACGACACCCAAAATGCGCCAATTTTCGTTAATATTATTCAATTTATTTCAAAAACTAAGAGTTCAAGGAAAAATCTAATCATGTCATGCGATAAAGCAGACATTTTTTGCTAAAGAAGGCATCAAACAGAACTGTAAAATCATGTTTTGCTATCAGTATAGCAGCGAATTATTTCGGTCTAAATTTAATTATTTGAATAATAAAGAAATTATGATCGATTGATTTAACATTAAAGGTCAGTTTCATCGAAGATCAGTGTTAACGATTCGTATCACCTTTGACCAGATAGCTCGGAATTGTAAACACACCCGAACAAGAAATTAGTGTATTAATTCGCACTCCTTGTCGCGCGATTGCTCTAAAAAAAAAGTACAATTCGTATCGGTAAAAGTTTCAAGTGGTCGGTTCGAGAAACGTTCCGTGCAAGGAATTAATGTATAGGGTGTGTCGGACGGATTAGTCTCATTATTATTCCCGAACGGTCACGGTGCCGTGGTAAGAAAAAAAAAAAAGAAAGACTGTCGGAAGATTAACGAGCAACGAGCCCTTATGAGCCAGCCCGACGCCTCGAAAATCACGACAGACAGGAATAAAAAAGCCGCGGAATGAATGAAAACGAGAGAAAGAGTAGCGCGTAACGAGGGAGATGGATAACTAAGGCAAAAAATAAGATGAATCGCAAGAAGGTACTGGATATCGCAATTAAACAGACCGCTAACCCTGCAAATTGGGGGTTGAATTTTTTAGAGCCTGCGCCAGGGGTTGCTCGAGCCCTTAAAACATCGTGAACCGGTCCAGACAAGGGGCGAGGGGGTAAGCACCAACAGGGGGTGAACTCGCGGTACGGAAAAAAAATCCATAGGACTCGGTGACTTTCTTTCTCACTCGCTCCCGTGTTCGAAAAAAAAAAAGAGTGCGGCTGAAGCGGGTAGTGCGAAAGTCGGGGGGAGTTTACAGCTCGACGAGGAAGGAAAATTCTGCAAGGGTGGTACTGATGGCAGTGACGGTCCCGCTAAAGGCAAAACAAAAGCCAAGCGATATTCTTGGACGCCTTTGAAAACATAGCTACGCCTGTGAAACCTTGGCAATTTCAATGCTTCGTTTTAAGTTCGAACACAGCGAACTTGTTACGGCGGGCAAGAAAAATAATAATTGCATGAAAGAATATGAAGTACTTCATAATATTTTCTTTATAAATAGATAGCACCTGACACTTCAAAAATAGGGTTCATATTTTTTTTCTATTACTATTAATATTCAGATATCATAATAATAGGGTAATTATTGCTCTACATATTGATTTACGATTATGAGTGGCTATTATACAATATGAAATGTGGGTTTTATTCGTTTAGTATGATTGTTTGTTTTGTATTTCGAATAAGAGACGAAATATTTACAAATTATGAGTTCAAAAAATTATTTAAACGTCTATTATATTTCTCAATCTACTCATTGTTTATTCGGTCAAACGATGTGGCAATATTGTTTAATGCATAGCAGAGGTGTAACTGACACAAAATTTGAAGTGTAATAGAGAAATTATTTGGGATAATGGATTGTACACACAAGAGTATTTTGTTTAATATGTGTAAGCTTATTATTTATTATTAAAAAAGGAAACATTTGTCAAAGGACAAATTAATAGCAACTTCTTTTCCTGTATAGCGGTTTTAAATAAAATCTAGAGGCAAAAATAAATCACAAAAATTGTCTTGAATTTATTACAAAAAAAAATGAAAAGAATTATTATATTCTTTAGTACAAAGGTATATTTAACATGAAATACTGTGTCAAACAAGAAGATGTAAACCAATTATAATCGTATGATAAGCACTGGGAATAGATATTCCCATGGCTTAGGAAAGGGTTAACTTAATTAAAGCTACGATTGCGTTATGGAATACATACATACAATAAGTTTAATCTTTATTGTGAACAGTATTTAAATGTAAATCGATATTCCATTCATGAGATTACATGATTTGAAATAAGAAAAGTATTTGTTGTGGCAAAAACATTTACATAAGTATAACAGTCTGATTGAAAATAAAATTCATGAGATAAAAATAGTGTATAAACGATTCCTCAGAAAGGACAACCATAATTAATAAATCTACGAGATCAGCAAAAATGGGTTAAAAGTAATAAGAAGACGACAGGAGTTGCTAAATAAATAATTAAGTTTTTTTTTATAATGATTATTAAGAATTTGTTAAGAAGTTATATACAATAACATAGTGCCTTATAGAAAACTGAATATTAGTGATTAAATTTTTACTATAAAATTTATCTCCGAAAAAATGTGGTAAAATGAAAATATTTCTTAATGAAAGCAAATTCAACAATTTTGGATGAAATGAAGATCTCCAACGAAGTTTCGTGGTAGTTGACGAAATCATCCATGAGGTCATTTTTTAAACGTTCCTCTTTTTAACGTCCATGACCTTATAAAAAATGTTAATACAAGAAGCAAACTGTTAAATCGTATAATGTGTCCCTTCATCAACATTCCTCAGTAAGCTGATAATTAATCATTGATCCGCGAAGTGGACTGTACTTATAATATGAGTGAAAAAATCCATAGGAAACGACCGCGCCCATCATATATAATAGACGATCTTCCCTTCTCCATCCACCTTCTCATCTCATCTCCTCCGTTCGTCTAACCTCCACCTTCTTTTCCCTTCCCTTCATCTTCCTTGAGTTTCCACCCACCGACTCCAACCTACTTTCAATCAATATTTAAAGAATTGCGCCTTAATAACAACCGTGGCGTCCCGTCAATGGCGGACTTTGACCGTTCTTAAACCGCCAACAGACAAAAATACAAAGTTCCAGATGAAGTTGTTGCATGTTAAGTCAGGAAACTGTCTTATCCACGGATAATAATGAAAGCAAAAGCTGAGACACAAGCTCGTTTTCTACGGTGATTTTACCTACAGTAAATATATGACTTACAGACAAATTTATTCTGTGGAATTTCAATATGCAAAAAATATTGTTATCACTGATGAGATATAAAATTGACCAATTATGCAATGCTTTTTTTTTGTTATATTTTCCGGGGGGTTAGGGTTCCGTTACCATTTTCGTGTCACATCCTATTATATCGATTGGGATTAGGTTTTGCATCGCAGCGCCATTTGTAGTTGAAATTAATCCTCGAAGTACGGTAGGTAATTTGAGTCCGGTAACGGGTCTCTCGAGACTTACACCAATATTTCACTAACCCAAAGCTACAATTGCTCGAGTCTCGTGACTCTTGTTTAACATTCTGAAATTTAAAATACGTAATAAAAAAGCAGGCAAAACCACACTCAATACAGTGACATAGTTACTTTCCGCTGATATAGATTAACCTTCGCAATGCGGTAACCAGATCTTGAAAGTCCTTCCTACTTTACCGGTAGTAACGAAGTTTGCTTGTTTAGTAGCAGAATGATTCCCATACTTATCGACGATTGATAATTCTGAAAATGACCCCACTGAAAATTAAGCGGAAAACCATCGTAGTCACATCATGTTTTCCTATTATTTGAAAAACAAACTTTGCATGTTTTTCTTGTCTATATACAATTTAAAAGTTAATATATTTTTTCATCAATTTCCGAATTTGCGGATAAATTTCACAAAAATAATGTTTACTTTTATAATTCGAACTTGATGCTAATGTTAGTTTAATAAAATGATTCTAGATTCTGACCAGTTTCGCTTAAAATAATTCTTTTTTTTTGATAGCAAGAAAGATTAATCTGATAAATGATATTTGGTGTTTAGTTAATAGATGTGTAGAGTTGAAGAGCTTGTTGTAAGTATTCTGGTTGATAAGATCTTAATACATGTACATCACTGCTTCAGTAGTTCTTCATAGATTTTTATTTTTCAAGAATACCATTGCTATCATTCTTCATAAGAAAAATGCATAATAACTTTTGGGAAACGGTTGTTATACTATTTTTTCTCATTTTAAGATACAGTTATGTTGCGAAAGTGCAATAAAATAAAAATGCATGTATACAAAATCTTTTAGTCAGCAAATATTGTTTTACTAGATATTTTATGAACATTTTCTTACAATTTTATGACATTTAAAGTTTTTTTTTATACAAGCCTGTTGAAGGGTACTCTAAAACAGTGATTTCATATAACTATGTACAGATATTTTAACTTATGTGAACAAAAGAAACCAACATCTTTTGTCTAATTATTCCTTTATACTGTCAACACTTCTAAAAAATTCTTTTCAAACACACATTTCCACATTTCCGGTTCTTACACTAGTTCTGGGACACCCTGTATACTTTCATCTCACTTTTACAGGAACAATATTGTTGTACACAACGTATTTATATAATGCATTTTATTAACTTCTGGATTTCTACAATTTCATCTCCAAGTAACAATATTTGTAAATAGATGCTATAGTCCAATAATCTTAAAATATTGGTTATAAGTGTTATTTAAATATAAATGTTTGTAAACAGAAACTTTGTACACAACATATCTGTTAATCGATTGTAAATAACTTCCGTGTTTACAAAAATTCTACTTTATACCTTGAGTAAAGTATGCTTACATAAAAAGACACGTACAATTTAAGGAAGATTTGTCATTTCTATCTCTGGTAAAACAAACAATTGGCGATCGAATGAATATTTACGGTAAGTGAATAATAATCGAACGTAATGTAATATATTTTGTACGTAAAAAATGTTTGTATACTCGTATTTTCAGTCGGACACAGGTACTCTTACAAATACGCAAAATTTACCTCGTTTTAAACGTTAGAAATTGTATTTTCAAGATATCCGTACAATACATCACACTGTGTTTCGTTTACAAAGTTTTTGCGCATCTCCGTTGTTCTTTATTTTGTACGAATGTCGTTATTAAAATCTTAGAAATAAGGATTCCTAACAAACTCCAAGCTCTGATTGTTAACACGATTGTAAAAATCAATTTATACTTCCATAAACTATACCAATAATACCTTTTCCTTTCTTTTTTTCTTTTACCCTCAATAAACGATAGAATTCTTTAGTCAAGTGCAACATTTTTCCTTTCCCTGTTACTAATGAAACTTCAATTAATTGTTCTTAAGAAGATTGTCAGAAGAACGCGTGCGAATCTTAATATTTACCATAAAAATTGATAATACAATTTCAGTTGTAAATTCGGTTAATGTAAAACGATTCAACTTAAAATTGAGCCTTCTCACTTATTGCTTCCATGTACAATTTTGATTGAAAAACCCTGGGAAAGGATATGTGCTATTTATCTTTCAATTTCAACACTGAAAGAATTATTTATTATTTGTTTATGATGAGAAAAATGTTCGCACGAAGAGGAAAAACATACACGCTACAAATATATCCTTGAAACACACGCAGAAAGGAAGACGATTAATTTGAAAATGATCATTTATACGTTAATAATTAAATGCTTTATACTCTAAAATGGGATTTCTATACAAAAGTGAATAAAATACTAGAAATTATCTGATAAAAACTGTTGTTACCGGTTTGGTTCGTACAATTGTATTTTTAGATAAATATACATATACGTAATTATATACTACAAACAAGAAAATGTATCCATAATTAGGTTTATATAAAAAACAACGTTGTAAAAAGTTATAATAAATATTGCCGACGAATGCTCCAAACTATAACTGACGACTGATAGTTTTTCTTGTAAAAGCTGATCCTTCTATTTTTCCTTATTTTTTCAAATACAAAATTTAAGAATACGAAATAATAAATATTTGTACAAAATTTTACTTCGGTATATTTTATTGTGGGCAGTATAATAACGATGGTTATTGTTTTAATAAATACATAAAAAGAGCCGTATTATAAGAGCAATTTGATCGTTAAAATACGTTCAAAGCTCAACGATTATTTTAAATTTTGGTAAAAATAAAATGAAACAGATTTTCAAACGGGACAACTTATTGAATAATGAAACTTCATAACACTTAGTATAAACAGTAAAATTCCTGACGCAAGAAAAACTATAATAAATTCGGTCACGTATGTTTGGACATCTTAAATGCACGATGTTTTGAATTTTACGTTAAAAACACATATTAATCCGTAAAAATATACTACTTATGTGTACTGATGATTTAAATAATTAACACATTAACAGCTTGAAGAACAATGTTGCGTTTAATACAAAATCGATATTGTTTAGTCGATAATACCAAATTCTTTTTAGGTCCGATTTAGAGACTTATTTATGAAATAATTAAAGAATTTTCACATTGTTTTTAATTTTAAGTGTTCCAATTATATTTTAACTCCTACACCATTGTACTGTGTATTTTATTTATTTCAAAAAATTTTATAAACGAACAATATCCTTTTGATAAAAACAAAATTTCGTCGGTTATACGTTATATTTTTTACAGTGGAACACCGACCGACAATGCGTTAATAAGGAAGGAAGTTCTTTAACGTTAATTCTTGTTATGGAAGAGCTCAATCACGATTATAACAAAATACAATAGTAAAACAGATATAAAATTCATTCACGTTAACAAAACGAATTAAAGATAAAATTGTATTTGGTTTTCCACTTCCTATTAATATCCACTCCATTAATTATTCCCTCTTTTTTCGATGACGATTGTTCAACAAACAAACCAATGGCTACGTATTGTATTTGCACTGCACCTCACAACGTCATTAAATTTCTCATCGTAACAGTCGCGAATATCCAGAATAAAAATTATCCTAAATACGTTACTGATATGCTGTAATTAACTCGATTCCCCACCTCCCGCCCCTCCCGAATTCAAGAAGACAATACAGTGATAGTACAAGGTGACGTTAGTCAGCGATAATAATAATAATAATACGAATGAACGTGAAAAAGTGTAATCATAGCAATGATCGATAATAATTAAAGTCGTGCGAGTAGTAATACCGTAATAACTAATGTTTAAATGGTCGCTCTCGTAACGGCAATAAAGGCATCGCGACGAGCGAATCCAGCAATTCCTCCGATGATAAGTCGTCCCGTTTAGCTTCCATCTTCTTTTTGGTTTCGTTAAAGATTTGTTGAAAAGTCGGCAGTTTTCGGACAGCTATCAATAGACTCGATACGAAAGACACTTCTGTGGTCCACCACCCAGCCACGATCAGGAACAGGATTACTTGGATCACGCGTTAAAACGTGAGAATAGTTTTCTTCAGCATCCTCGTGGCGCTACAACATGGATGTATCACTCATTTCTCTGGTTTCTAGGAAATCAACAGCCAACTGTCTCAACTTCTGATACAGCAGCCGCGTTGTTTTGGTAATCATGCGGCTAGCAGGTTCTTGATATTTTTCGGTGTGTTGTCCTCGTTCAAATGTTTGGTAGTGTAACGAAGAGCGTTTAGCAAACCTTCGCTTTTGCAAGGTGGTTGTTCCTTTAGTAGTTTTACACAGCCTTTAACCTGTAATGACAGTATACATATTTTTTAAAATAAAGTATTTGAATTAAAAAATTTCAAAAAACAAGTGTTGGAATTTAATCACTTGAATAATATCTTTCTGGGTCGAAAATAAGCTTAATCTGTATAGCATCAAAGTACTCAACATATAATTTACAATACACTAGTTCTTTACTAATAGATGCACCAAAAATAAGTAGTATTGAAATTTACATATTCATTTCAGTTATTTATTTATTTTTACAGTAGATTTAATTTAAAATTGTACTGCACTTCATATCCATTATTAATAACTTTATGATAATATAAGTGCCACATAAATATTTAAAAAGTCCCATTATTTACTAATTTGTTATTTATGTAATAAATTAAAAAAATAACAAACAACTTGTTTTTTAGATGGAAATATTTAAAGCGTATGACGTCATACTTTACTATAAATTGGTACGATACAACGTAAATTAATTTAAAAATAATTTGAATTATTTTTAAATTACCTCACGGTAGTTTGACCACACAACTGACGTCATTATATTATTGATTACACGGTTTTTTAAAAATAACCATAAACATGTATAATTATAGCTTTAAATAAATATTTAATTTGATTTATACTTACATCGACATTCGAACCCTTAACAAAGGCACCTTGAGGATGAACATGATCATAAAGGATTACTAACCCTACCATTACTCTTAAAACAAAGAGCTGAGTCTCCTCCCGTTGAAATTGCGCCAGAAGGTTTCTAAGAACAATTATACATTTCACTTTAAAATACAATTACATTTCTACCTTTACAAATGTTTTAGAATTTTTAACTCTTAACATCTTGACTGCCACGTCACCCATACATAGGTAAATTAAACTATTGCCTATATTATTAAGAATTCTTTCCATTATTTGGTTGAAAATGTCCCCATTAGATATTAGAAATTATAGATAATAGAAATAACGAAATATTTTGGGAATAGAATCTAAAAATTGTCAAAAATAAAACGTGGCAGTCAAAGAGTTGAAAGTTGAACCAATTTGATTCAAAATAAAGTCATAAATTCTTGTCTCTGTTATTATATGTATCATTTGAAGCGACACCTTTTCATATCCTCAAATATCTAATAATTTTTTCGAAAAAAGATAGAGTTTATATGATTTTTGAAAAATGGAAGCTAAGTACATTTTTTGATGTAACTATATAGGTTTCGAAAAGAGTTAAATAATAGAAAACTTATTTACTTACGGATTTTCTAACATGCGCAAGCAAACTTTGGCCATAGTACCAAGAGTTTCCGTTATGTTTTCACGTGCTACGTCTTCATTCTGAAATAAACGATGAATATTTTATAACATGCGGCGTAATACTATAATTATGCTAATGGAAATGAATCTAAAACTGACATGTTACTTCAGAAGAAATTAATCCGATTTTAATTACACTATGGTCATTTATGAAATGCAAACACACGCAAACGCTCTACTGCATATAAGAAACTAATATGACACATTTGGAATACGTAAATTGCATATAAATGGCGGGGAAAAAATTAAGTTAAAAGAAGAATACGACATTTTGTAAACTATCAACTTTATCGTTTATAAGATTTGATGTAACATTTTTTCGAATTTTAACATGGAAGATATGACGTTTTGTTTAAAACACTAATTGCATGGAATTTAAAATTTGTTATACATCAAGTAGACAGTTCCGTATAAAATCAGCAACCTATTTATTTTTATTTGCATTTGAATCTTTCCTTCGGGGTTAAATAAAAATTGGTAAAATAGGAGATTTAAAATTCTATCCGATTAAAGTGTGATTAAACCTCAAAGTCAATTATGCAGCACAATAATTATAAATGTTGTATTTTATGAAACAACGTAACCTTCAGATCTGTGAAAAAGTTTCATTCATTAAATTAATGCACTGTATAATTAAAACCATGCAGTTTTGGTATACAATGTGTTTCCATAAAATATATGATTTAGAAGTTATGTTAAGTGCCGTATCCTGCACATCAAATATACATATTCAATTATCTGCAACATATGTATGGACTTAAATATTTATATTAGATCGCTAATTTGAAGTTTAAATAAAGTGGTAAACAAGCTTGTAAGTTAATTAGAAAAACTGAGAAGAGATTTCCTTTCAACGTTGCGACGTAAAATTTAGTAGGGTAGAATATTGTGCAATAAATAACTGCTTCCTTGATTGTCCCAATTAAGGTAGCCAGCCCAATTTGAACGGGTCTATTATCTGTTATACTGGTAAATGTACCGGGAACTATTGTACTCTGAATTCTTTCACTTTATCTTTTAATTTTCTGCTTCATTGCCCGTCATTATTTAAATTGCTTTATTTTCTTCACACACTGTTGCTCCATATTATGTGATACTAATGAAAGTTTCCTTATTTAAAACTTATACAAGGAAGATGTATGAAATCCTCGAGAAATGGTCAGAAAAATTATTATTATTATACAAATATATTACCGACAGTTGTTTTATAGAAATTCTGGAAGACGTTAACAAGAAATATCTTTATGGAAAATATGAAATAGAATAAATATGAGTGTTTTTTTGTAAGGTACTACTAAGAACTACGTGAGAACTGTGTAAAATGTTTTTAAATTTATGTATTTTATGTAAGTTAATTCACGCAGTTAACAGTATGCTAAAATACAAACAATCTTTAAATTTCAAAGGTGTTTTTTCTTTAGATTAATTTTCTGTTACAAAACACATTTTAATCGGTGTTATTTTGCAAATAAAAATAAAGGGTGAAAATTTTGTTGTTAACCTGGCTTAATTCATTAGGATTAATAGGTAACCAAGAATGGTTAAAAAGATCGAATAATTTAGAAAGTTTGACTTACATCCATCAAAAACGTAATGGTCGCGTGACTCAGAACGCGAAGCATGGGTGTTGCATGGGCGTAAAACAGGGACATTCGGTTAGCTAACTCATTTCCGACCACAAGGTCCTTTTCAGCGTTTCCTTGTCGCGCCAGGGATGCCCTCGTCAGCGTTCTTCGATAATAACTAAAATCGTTCTGAATGGCAGGTGTCTTCATCTTGTGTTCGTCAAATTTTAAGACGAACTCTAATATTTCCGCTAATTGTTTCACTAAAGCTTGCTGAGTCTCGAGATGCTGAGTCGGAGAGAGATTCCCAGAACACAGTTGACCCAGGATTTTTGGTACTACCTTCTCTGAAAAATGATAAAAATACCGATAGTAAATGAGTACGAAATAAATAATATGCCCAAGTAAATAATATTTGCATGGAATTGTGTTACTGTTTTACCATATAGGTTCTATATACGTATAACATTTTCCATAATATTACAAATAGCGGAAATATTCAAGGTGAATAAAGTTATCGATTCACCTTCTACGCACATAATTATCGATTATCATGTTTTATTAGTGTCAAACTTTAAAGGTATTTACATTGTAATATTATACGGTATTATGCTATAGTAGTTGTTTAATGCCTTGTTTTGCATACATTTTATAATATTTTGATAAAGATGGATTGCAGAAATGGATTAACAGAAATATTTTCTGATAGTTTCAAAAATATGTTAGGTTCCAGTTTTAAATGATTTATCCTATGAAGGATGTCTCAAAGTAATAAATCATACTTGTGAACATTCTGTATATTACAATTAACATTGGTTATTCAATGTTCATCAAAATTTAAAGTTTATTCGTTACACATATTTTAGTTTGTGCATACCTAATCAAACATTTTTAATCCCCTTGAGTAATAAATAAAAGCAATAAATATCTCGAGAGTCTATTGGCGGTTTAACTTGTATTCATGCAACGATATCGGTTTCCAATGACTATACATGCAAAAATATTCAGGTTAAACAATGGCCCCTCATCGTACGTTGCCGAACCCATATCGAGGTTTAAGTATTTAAAGTACGTGTACACGGCAACACTTATGAATGTAGATCGAGTATACTTATTGTCGGTACTGACATATGGAAATTGTATTACATATATCTAACTAAAGCAGGCTGCAGTGTCTTAAATCTAGCTGCAATTTTTGTGTGGATAAAGCTTTAGCCCTGTACCCACCGTTCAATGATATAAAAAATATCTAACTTCCGAGCGGATGATTACTCCTTTCAAAACAGGTTTCACTGACGCGCTGTACTTTTATTGCAACTAGATCGTATTCGACACTGCAACAGCCATAAAAAGTGTCGTACGTTATACCTCAGAGGATAACGCGGGGAACAACGATCAGTGCAACATATCCATGGACATAGAGAGAGTCACGCATAATTTTTTAGCGTATCAAGTGAAATATTTCTTCTTTTTCCATTAAAATACAGAGAAATGCGATACCTTCATTTCGATAAAATAGACTATGCTTTAAAAATGAATAGTTTAGACGGTGAAAATCGATTTTCAGAAGCCAATTTTAAGAGCTAATTTTCCAAAACGATACTTTTATTATTTCATTTTGACAACTTCCTCAATAAAATGTGTATTTTCACAACTCTCGTTTAATTTGTTCCATAATAACAGTTTTGTAGCGATATAAACAGGTGGTAATCAGACAATATAAAATCGGAGCTATACGAAGGATGACCTATTACTTCCCATCCCAGTTCATTCAATTTCTACAGACAATATGTGCTCGGCGATGCATGAAATCGAGCATTGTCACGATGGAATACAATTTATTTTTATTTCTTTTGTATTCGAAAGTAGTGGACGCTTTTTTAAACGTTTTAATCGATCTGCTCAGTTGATCGTAATACATTTTACCTAAAACTGTGTCACTAGGTTGACACAGCTCTTAATTAGTAATAAAACATAGCACTTCGGATTGCTTTGAATATAAATACATAGAGAAAGTTTTGAACCTTTTTAAATTTGATTCGGATGATAAAAGTATAGAAAGGGATCAAAACAACAACACCTTTCGTTGCACTCCTCTAATTTCAAACGATTATTTCTAAGACAGACATTTTGTTGGTGATAAGAGAAATAGATTACAAAATATGACTTTGAATAACGAAGGCAATAAATGTATTTCTTTCATTCTTGTGTCAATCATTAGACAACTTCTATTTTATTTCATTTCCTTTTGAATTATCTTGAATATTGCTGAAATTATGATACGCAATGAAAAACGACGAAATACGAAATTTTAATTACGTTATTATGAACGGACTACTTAATTCTTTGTTACAAAAGATTTACATAGGTAGCATTTAAAAGTATAATTTTTTTACTTCAACAAATTAAAATCGTAATGGTGGATAATTGTTCTTTTTTCTATAAAACACTCATGTTTTATCAAATTATATGTTTTATAATTTTGTATATACATATACATTTTATTATTAATAAACTCATCGGAAAAACTTCTTCAAATAACTTTTAAAAACACCAAAAATTATTAAACTACTGAAAGTTCAGTAACGAAAGGTTGTAGTATTTATGCAAATAATTGCATAATATACCTACTTATGTTAGATAAAAGGATTCAAAGTGATTTGAAGTTCGGGAATATCTACGTTGTTGAAAAACCTGCAGAAGACTGTTTCGAATATTCATCGCCACTCATAATGTATTGATTCCTCAGTAAAACATTCTCTTCTATTGAAGCATGGACGATTTAAAGACAAAGCAAAGTGATTATTCGGATTGATAAATTTGCTTCGTCTTGATTTGATTATACGTTATCCATTTCTCATTACGAATCTGTCCACTAAAGGCTGCATAAGATGATAAGAAGCATTAATTCGAATTTTTAACGTTTCGGATCTTGTGGTATTCACCTTTACATATTGTTGACCGGTCACGAGTTAGCTCATGTTTTCATGCCCAAACGTTGTTGACAAATTACGAATTAATTCGTGTTTGCACCTGCGTTATCAATTTTAAATTATGGTATCTAGTGTGTTCAATGCATTCAAAATTTACTGTAATTATGTCATAAAATAAACTGTGGTATAACAAATTTCTACTAGAAGTAACTAGGAAATAGACAACTGTAGATTCCAATGAATGCAGTACAGTACCTGGCAATTATTTCGCACTTCTGAAAGGGCTCCTTACAATGGCAACTAAAAGACCACGTTTTAGAAAAAAATAGTCACTAGCATAAAAAAATATCTAACTAGAACGTGTAGACTAATGTAGAGTATGCTCTTTAAAAGGAAAGCGCAGCGAAACGAGATATATTTGTAAAATCTATTGTGTACCATTACACGTAGATGATTACTAATATAGTTGATTATACTAAAAAAATTATAAAAAGTCATAAAAAAAGATACGTTCAAAGTTTCATCTTGATTCATTATAAATGAAGTTTATTGAAGTTTATTTAGATTGTTGTACTTCCACATCCAATTACGAAATAATAGCCGGTGACATAAGATAGCCTGTGTGTAATATTGCCGGTCAACAACGTGTTAAGAGGTTTTTATAACAAATTCAATGAATGTATTTGCTTCATTATGCACCGTGCTGTATCGAATTCTATTATGGACTTTCGTGCGTGCTTTCTTTCAACTTGATCCAAATAATATTATGATATACAGCAACTGAACTTTTCTTGCATGATTCACCTGTAGGACTGAAATTTTTTCCTCTGAATTATGCATTATTCGTATATACAGTGTAAACTTGTATCATACGCTCAAAACAAATTTTCAGTAGTTTACATTGCATGTTTCTCCACTTGGAACGCGTACAAAGTACATTGGCGTAGTTGTAGTTTCTCACAGGGATCATTTATTGGTCAAACGTCCAGCAAAAATTACAGTTTCAAGTATATTATACCACTTCTGTGTCATTCGCGATTCAAGAACTAAATTGAACGTACTATAAAAATTATTTCTTATGAAATGATCGACTGAGTTTTCTCTGAAACCTAAAAATATGCTAAAGATATTTTGTTCAAAACGGAAAATGTTTTATTCAAATGATTTATTCTTGTTCGAACACACTAGCATATTACTATGAAGAATTCTACATAAAAAATTATTATTGTAGAATAATCTTAACCCCTTGTCATACTTTGACGAGTCAAACTCGTGACGCACCTTGCGCTTCAAATGTTATAAACCTGACTTTAATTTTTGTTACAATTTGATTTGCAACTATAATTATTAGAATTTTCTTTATCTGTTTTAACATTGAAACAATAAATAATTAGCTTTGTCTGACGCATCTGTGGAAAAAATAATATGGCAAGGGGTTAAACAAGTGAGTAGTTCGTAGGACGTTTTAATCTTAAAAATAAAATATTATGCACGTGGAAAAATTTGAAATATCTCATGAATGTTTCCAAGAATCGATCTGTATAAAGAATATGTCTGTTTTCATGAAACAAAGAGTTGCGTTTGTGAAACGTTTCAATAACACTTTTATTAAAATATTGCAAATAACTGAAAGATCGTCTGTAGCATTAGTATAAACATCCTGTGCAGCTACGTAGAGGATACAGACACGCGGAAGTGATAAACGCATTTGCATTTTGAATCGGATTCTTTTCGTACGATGTACACAGTGGCGAAACAAGTTGCCATGAAAACTATATACGCAAGATTTAAAAAGTGAACGTAATATGCGAAGATGAACACTTACCGAGTTCCAATGAGAATTCATAAAATCTTTTCAGCTTAGCGACAAGAGGGGCAACGGTTAGATAAGCTTTCCGTTGACACTCTTCCGTAGGCGCCGAAATCGCTTCTCTGATTTCTTTCCCGGCCCCTTTGTAACATTGAATCTCCTCCAAGATGGACTCTGAATTTTTCAGAACTCTTTGCACTGCTTCAAAGGTCTCTCGTTCTATGTCAGAAGGTTGTGCGTCTAAAATTCAATATAAACTACTATATACGGTGTTCTAAAGTTAAACGATCAAACCTCACTAGTATGTTCTAGAAGTAGCAATAAGAAGTATTTATAACTGCGTTTTCATTTTATTATTAGATGAAATAGATTGGTTGAAGATGGTCCATTTTCAAACTCAACAAATTTTGATATTTTTACTTGTAGGAAACTATTACACCATTACGCGAGTCAATTTGCGACAAGAAGTGGATTAACCCTTTGCACTCTAGTGGCTCCACTGGAGCGATATACGTAATTATCTAGAATATTTTCAAATGTAACATTTACGAGTTATTTGTATTAGAAAGTAGCAAATTAATGAAAGAAATAAAAGTAAATAGATCATAATTATTTGTAATTCTTTTCTTTTAAAATAAGACTTGAATTTTTGAATTTTAGGTTTAATTCTATCCAATAATGCTTCGAATGCAAAGGGTTAATAATACATTCATCAAACTGAAGCAAGATACACATCAAACTCGTATCGAACTCAATCTCCCCAAGATGTACAGTAGACATACAAAACAGGAGACGTTATTTTGAAAGGGTAATATTAACGAACTTTCCTCAACTGTATTGAAGGATAATAATAAAGCATTCGAGGATTAATATGAATATAATATACTTTTTTCTTATTTCTACTTATAGAGTATACTGACAATGATCGTTTATCTTCGAGACACCCTGTATATTATCCTTTACGAACCAGTTTTATTAAATAACAACATTTGGACATTACGATATTGCATTGAACGGATTATTGGTGTTTAAATGAAAAACACAGGCAGCAAATAAAAGCCGCAACTGCAAAGGAACTTTTAAGTGAACCCACTTGTGGAACTTACTTTCAAAATCCAAAAAGACGTCGTACTTTTGAGGTGTGCAACAGGTAGACTCATCTCGAGCCAGAAGACTTAAAAGCTTGCCCATCTTCAGTTTGAGAGTTTCTTTCACCGGATATTATTTATAAGATGAAAAACATCTAAACATAAAAACAACATATACATATAAATTTTGTTAAATTATAATAACACAGTACAGCAGATTATATCACGTAAGGTTCTATCGCGAATTAAATTGAATAATTGTGAAATAAATTAAATATTTTCTTTAAATGGTGAGCATAATAAAAATAAAGATTTGTAAAATATTCAAGATTCGACATTATCAAAAATATTATTAAAAGAAAGAAGATTGAACGTTATGAAAGCAAACGTGACTGGTTGTCAATCAATTGCAGAAAACATTTGAGTGAATTTTGCTGAGCGTTTGTACCTTGTGTTATCACTGCTCAAGGATAAAGCGATATTCGAATTTTTTACTTGATATTAACAAGCAGATCGAAAGTATGAATCCCATACAAACAAACGATGTGTATACACGTACACGTACACTTGGTTAACAGATATTCATATACTTTAGTCCGGTTATTTCGAAAATGTGCAACCTTGACTCATTTTATTATAAATAAATTATGGATACTCATTTTTATACAATATTTATTGAGCCAAATTGATTAAGAGTATTTTATTCTCCGTATTTTACACATTTTCGTACTGTTCAATGTTCTAAAGCAATTGAAATTTAATTTGTCACTGTTGCGTGTTCTCTCGCTTATTCTCTTCCTTCCTGAGAGCCACATTGCCGCAAGTGTTCAGAAGAGCCACATTTGTCTCACGGCCTACAATTTGTCTGCTGTTGGAATAGTGTATGTATACGTAATCTAGTTAAAAGTCAAACTTTCTTTAGGATTTTTTGTTCTAAGGTGTGTTATTTATTATTGCAATAAGAATCAATATTTTATAGTTGTTCAACAATAAGAAAAAATAAAATAAATATAAAAATTCAGTTAATTTATCTTTCACCCTTTATTTATTTTATTTAAAGATAAATCCTGTATTCGTTTCTGTTTCATATCAGCGATTAATTTTGCTAATATTCGACTTATATTTATAGAAGAAACCTTTCAGTCTATTATAAATGAAGCACCTTTAAGCCGGGGATAATGTACACTCTCAGAATTATTTATTTAAAGTAAAATAAATGATTATTCTTTTCTCTGAACATACTATGTACTATCAGTATTTATAGTTGTCTTTGTCAGGGCACAATATTTGTCGAGCATATTTTATTTTGAGGTACAGGTAACCCTCCTATAACACGGCAGATAGGTTCCTAGAAACCGTGTTATATGAGACCTAGAGTCAGTACAAGAAGGGGGGTTATGTTCCAAAAACTTATTAAAAACAATGCAAATTAAAAACTTATGCAAAACCAGAAAACCTACAAAGTTTAATTTGGTATAAACAAAAACAACCTTGTAAATATTGAAAATAAACCTCATACGGGTAGGAACATAAAACACACGAGGAATGAATTTTCAGTTAACTCTTTACAATAGAATGGTGCCTGCGGGACACCGCGTGCAATTAAATAGGATATTTAAAATTGAAATAAACTCTATTGTAACTCTTTTCTCCCAAAATAAAGCTTTTAAATTTTCAAAGTTTCATTGTAAAAGCTTCGAATGTAAAGAGTTAATTCTAGTCAACGAAGCTAATCTATGCTAACCTGAAATAAAATCTAATTTACTAGTTAAAATTGGATTATTTTGTGAACAATTTAAAACTGAATTGGAGTTCTGAATAACAATCAGGAATCGAAATCGTGTTTATGATACATGAAAACTTTCATGAAACAGTCATTAATAAACTTAGAGAAGACTACTTTCGAATGCAAAGAAAAACAAGAAAGTAGGTGAATCTGAAGCTAGCTCGCTAGGTTTCAATAACATAAGTAGAAGTTATTTGAAATGTTTGGCTCAAGAATAGCAATCGATTCGTTTCATTTGTGGAATATTACCAGCATCAAAGATAGCGAGAGCAAATAGAAATTTATTCATCTGGAAACGTGGTGGTAATTGCTACCACGCGATAATAATAAAATACTGAAACACGTTAGAACACACTGAAAGTTTGTCACACGTGAGAGGACAACGATCGAGTTTACCGGATCTAAAATTGTCTCCGACAGATTCCAATGTACCGACGAATGTCTCCGTTATTTTTAGCAGAAAAGCGCATGTACCGTTAACAAAATTTCTCTTCGCATGCTGTTTCATCTAAAGATATGAATTGTTCGGTACTTCTGGAGAAAATGATTTCTCCACCCTTTAAAATTCAATCAAACACAACGTGCACGAGTTGAATAAAACTTTTCATACTCATCGAAATACCTTCCTTATTTTAATTATCCCACAAGCTCAATGACGATATTAACATTAGACAGGAGTAATTCGATCCCGTTTATTTTCGATTCACCACGTTCCTATTCCGATTGATTAAGTATGATCGGAAATAACTTCGTCCGGCATGGGGCTAGAATAAATGTTTACATGTGAGATTCCACAGATGATTCGATACAGAACCGCGTTCGCAATCGGCGGAATATTATCGCGGTAACGTCGAAACAATTACCATTTCCAAATCACGGCAAGATAACAAAACAATTTTCGAGCAACCACCGTTACACCGTTGTAACTGATCACGTAAACATAACTTCAGAAATTCACCGTTTATAAATCACGATTTCTTGTCGTTGCACATTTCAAACGAAAGCACAAAGTATATGTGGCAGGTTGAAAATCGATGCCTCGATTCCGAGGATGCAGGTGAACAAAGAATACCGTATCAGCCAGGTTACTTCATACGCGAAGGTCGAAGACAGGCATAGGATTTAAATAGTTCGATGATTACGCTAGAACGTGTACGGGTTTCTTTGACGAACTCACCGTGACGGCAACCGGTAACGCGAACACATGACGATGACAGATGCACGTCGAAGCCCGGGGATGGTCAACAAGTACACAAAGAGAGTGCAACAACTGTCAGTCAACGGACGGCCATGATGCTGTTCGTAGAGGGTTGGGTTGTATAGTGGCGCGATTCGGAGTTTCTCCTTATTTGGTAAACGACAATGGTGGCAGTACGTTCGCGCGAAAAATCAATGGGGTTAGTTCGCCGGTTTACCCTTGGGTGACGCTGCTGTTACTGTTTATCAAAATTTGAAAATTTTTCTTTTATTTCAACTCGGGACCACCGCTTCTAATTATGCAGATTGTTCACCGTGGGAATTTTATTTTGATCAATTTTATATTGTATTACGACAATATTTGGGAAGTAGCGGAATTCTACGAGATATTAACCCTTTGCACTTTTCGAATGAAACTTTGAAAATTTAAGAGCCTTAATTTGGGAGAAAAGTGTTACAAATGCTTATGATCGATTTACTTTTGTTTATTTTCTCATATAAATAAACTCGGTTTCACATTTTAAAATATTTTAGGTAATTGCATATGGTGCTCCGGAGGCACCACTTGAGTGCGAAGGGTTAAAACATGTTGGAGTCAAACTGCAATTTAACTTTAATTCGAAACACCGTTTTATTTCCACTTTTTGAACTTTCAAATACTTTTTAAATCATTAGATTTACAACACAAAAAGTGTTTCGGTACAAAATTTGAACGCCTAATTTTAATCGTGACATTTTTCGACATGGATACAGTAATTAATTTCAGAGTTATAGAAAGTTGTTTTAAAATGAAAGTTCGTAAAAGAATAAGAATGTGAAAATTACAGTTTGCATTGTATATATAAAAATATGTATGATTTTGAAAAAAATCTCTAAAGCAAATTTTGTTTTAAAAAGAACGTGCCAAAACGTATATCTTTATTTATTTAGATTTTTTTAAATCGTACATTCTTTTGTAACTGCTGAGAAACAGTATGACTTTGTCTTGTTCTGTCATTCTTTCGAAGCACAAGAAAGTTGTAAATTTAAAACAATAATTAAAGTGGATTAAACTTGTTTATAATTTATTTTACAATTAGAAATATTAAAAATGTTTGTTTTAGAACTGCTATTAAAGTTTCTAATTATTATTTATTAATTAAAATTGACATTCAGATGTATTGAAAAATGTGTATTTCAGTCCATAAAGCAAAAGTTTATTTGGTTCAAATAATGAATAATACATATTTGTTAAAATACCATGAAACAGAGTTCGAACGTTACTCTAATAATAATTAATAGAACACATTTTTAAGTCAAGGTTCTCTCATTAAAACATTTTTAAAATCTCAAACTTTTAGTTTAATTAATTATTTACGACAACTATACAAAGTTTTTATATTTATTCACATGTTGAAACATTTTACGTAACTTTTGTGTCGTGTCTTTCAATTTTCTGTAAATTTCTGAATTTCGAAGCATGCGATATTCTGTGACTTACAGTTAATGCATAAACGTTAAAAACGCAAAATTGCTTTACTCGCAAAAACCGTAAAAAACGGAATTCTCTGAAAGCCGTCCTAAATATGTATACACTTGAACATCAACGCTCCAGCAGCACACGGTCGAACTTTAAAATACGATTATAAATTTAGAAATTCTCGAGAACCCGTGGTCAAATCATCCATGAGGGGGTGTATTCCTTTTTTATCGCGGACCAACGGGTTGCTGGTAACGGTAATGGTAAAACTTGAAAGAGGGTAAATACAGTGCACAGTATTGTCAAGGTTGACCGAGTTAGACGGAGTCAATCGAGTTAATGTTTATGTACATCAACCGAGAACGTTCGGGTCAGTTACTTTGGGGGTTAATGTTTAGAGGCTGAACAAATGACATTGAAATGTCAACCTAATTTATAAATCCTTTGAATAATTTTTTTTAACCCAATAAATCCTAATAAAGAAATAAAGTTGGGGAATACACACGGTGTTCTGTCTAACTTGAACTTCTATGATACGGACAAAATGTTCAAAAAAAAGGACAAATATTAATCGATAGACTCTTTCCCACTTCATCTTTTACGAAATTTCAACTTCGCTTACACTTTTTTTACTCTTGGATTATTTCAAATTTTTGAATTAAATTAATACTAATTTTCGTAATCACGTAACAAATTAATTAAAAATAATACAATACGTACGTGATACACACTCTATAATATTAAATAAATAGTTGATTTTGAAACGATTTAATAACAAAAGTACTGTACAATAACATTCTATGTTATATCAAAACGAAGCTCAAAGATTGATAAAAATAATTACGTATATAATTTATTAATAGTCTTAATAGAAAATGATAGGCTACTAACTGTGACAAACAATGATCGACTTTAAAATAGGTAAAATTTAAATGAATTCTGTATTAAAAAATAACAATTTGTGGTTTATTTAATGAATTATATTGAAAAAAATGCATCATTTATTATCTTTATTATCTTAAAAAGCTGTTACTGTATTTTTATATGGAAAAACCACTTGTTTAGGAGAATAATACTGGAACAATAAAAAAAGCTTTTCAGGTGGAATATAGTCTAAACAATTTTTAATTCTAAGTTCAGGAATTTTCGAGAATAAGTAGAGCCGATAATTATTAATTTGTGAAACGGATCTTCAACACTCCTATTACGAACTAATTAGCACTATAATTGCTTGGAGAAAACAGGAAAAAAGGAAGAACCTCAGAACAGCTCATTTTATGTAAGTATCACTTCTATTTTACTGACATTAATGTAATTTCTCCACAATTAAATATGTACAAACGTTATTTAGGTTTTGTCAGACATCGTCTGAACGTCTTCTAGACGTCTCTAAAATATCTGTGAAACGCCTGTCAGACGCGTTTAGGTATTTGTAAGAGGGTTATATATATTATATTTAGACCTTTGTGAGATGTCTCTAAGCATCTTTGAAACAACTCGTTTTGTAACATAAGCTGTTTCGAAGATGTGTGTAGGACATTCGAATGACATTGCGAACGTCTGGACAATCATTTCAATGCTGCAACACATGTATTTGAGATGCCCATGAAATGTCTCTGTGTTTTCTGGGATACTACCATTGTTTAAAATTAAAAATACAATAGAAGATACATGGTAAAATTAACATTAATTCTGTGCTCTCCTAACGTATACATAACATTATTTTTTATACAAAGAAAGTAATAAATATTAGATGATATTAAACATTTTTGAAGAACATTTTTACATAAGTTTAAACATAACATATTGATATGTGCATAAATTTTATGATAATTCAAAATACATTTTGACTTCGTCATATTATTTGCGACGATATAATATCGAATATGTTGTAGCGAAAGCTTATAAAAATATTAATAAAATCGATATTATCACCTGTGGTTTATTAAATGATGTATTTATATGCACGCACGCACATTCATGACGTCAATCGTTGCATATATTAAATAAACTAAAGCTCAGTTACTAACATAATAAAAATCTCGTTTAATCATATTATCCTGTTAATTTACACACTTTGATTCATCACATATATTTCAACTGTCATAAAATTTCTGAGACTATTTGTAATAGAAAAGGAAGCATTCGATTTTCTTGAGGCGCTGTTCAAATATTATCGTGGTGTTGGGACTTTTGCACCTCTTTCAAGACCAAGATTGGATAATCGTCGGAAACCGTGGGCGAAGATAATCGACACCTATTAAAGACCTTTTTGTGCATCAATTCCAGCAAATCAATTGAGACCCTCACCACCTCTCATCATGACCCTCGATGTACTCTTGAGATCCCCTTTCCTTCGGCCAACCTTAATTTCATCGCTGCAACGACCGACAAATCGACAACGATGACTATGCTACCGACTACTTACGCGTATGTGCCTTTTATAATCCATAAAGCGTTTTGTACTTCGAGCATTATTACGTAGCATTTTTTTTTACGTTCATTAAAAACTTTTATTACACTCTTAACATTTTCTTGTTAATTAAATATAAAATAAATGAATGTATTATTGGTCATATATAAATATAATTGTTTGAAATTTTATTAACGTATGAAACTAATGTGAATGTTTACGAAAAATTAGAAGCAAAAACTACACTCGGTCTAATAACTTTAAACAATTATATCGAATATTTTTTGTTAATGTAAAAATTACAACAGTTGAAGTAGTAGATAGTAATTAGTAGAAGAAATTATTAATTAGATGGTCCCAAATTCATTAACTTCTTCTTATGGTTTCATATAATATTATGTATTATGTGTATAATGTTTCATATAATATTAATATTATTGTTACAGATATATAAATAAATTATAAATACAACGGCGAGGTGACTTTTAATTTTATTCTTTTTTATCCTTCATAATTGAATTAATCCCTTGCCATACTTTAACGAGTCGGACTCGTGAGGTATCTTACGCTTCAAATGTTACAAACCTGACTTTTATTTTGATTGTATTACAATTGGATTTTAAGTTAAATGTAAATTATTAGAATTTTCTTTGTTTGAATGATTGTATCACTGGTGGATCATCATTCACGACATTTATAACTACACCAATTATAAACAGAAAAGTTAAAATTCAATTATGCTACAAATAATGATCAGGGTTGTCAAATTTATACTGCTAGGTAAGGAATGGCGACAGGATATGACAGGAAGAACAAAAATCTGAGGAAATAGATCTTGTACAAATTGTTCATTGGTCGAGACGCCTAAGATTCGTCAATTTCAACCATTGTCTTCGTATGAAATCAGAATGAAAATAAGCATTCCATTCTGCCGTTTAAGCAGTAGGACCTGCAGAGTTCGCAAATGTTATTCCGTCTAACACAATGGAATATATCGTTAACGATACTTTTCATTCCGAGTACGACATGCCTAGAACGCGGAGGAAAAGCATCATAGTGTGTTTAATCGTAAGCCTACCACTCATTCGCTGATGGGCAGTTAGCCATAACACCGTGCTTAATAAGGTGTGCGTGTACGCGGCTTAAATACCAGAGAACCACATACACACATACAGCGAGTGTAGAAAGTATTCGTATCCTAATCAATTTCAAGCGGAACTTCGTAAAACTATAGTTTATTAACCTTTACAAGTCTATGAGGGGTAAAGAAATAATCACAACGTATTTTTTCAGCTTAACTATGTAAACAAATATGTTATCCTCATTTCTTTTGTTTAAATTGTAATTTAAATTATAATTATAAAAAAAGACAATTCTTTTCATTTGGGTACACAGAATATTCCTATTAATTAAGCAAAGTAATAAATTAGTAACATAGAATGACTTTAACAAGTATAATGAATAAAATTTGGGTTTAAAAATTGTAATTCGTTTAGATTAACTCGCGTAACTTTTAACTCAAATATATACACAAGAATGGGGTAATTTTGTGTATCGAACAGTCTTTAACGTAAGTCCACCAGCCTACAAGAGTAAACCAACGAGTTCCTGTAGTGTAGAATGTACAGTCAATCAATGAAATTTCCTTGCAGCCACTATATTTTCTAAAAGCAGACATCACACTGCATTACATTTATTATACATATATTAACATAATTATCAGAAACATACGGTAAGGGTGTCATATAACAAATTAATTATTTAGAGCAAAGTTAATTTAAAAATTTTCAACTAGATCTTTTACGTGCCTCACTTATATTCTTTGCTCATTGAAAAAAAAAACACATATGATCACAAAGGTATTATGAGACCAAAAGTTGCTTATATGTATTGGTTCTAAAATGATTTTCAAAAATGAACTTCTGCTTGCCTGGAAGGAAAAGAGAACAAAGAAAGGATCAGAGAATTGAAACAACCAGGTTTAACAGATTATAATTTATGGATGGAATAATAATGTAATAATATAATATAATATAATAATAATAATATGGACGGAATAAATCATGGGGTTCATATTGACATTTTAATATGCAATCTTGTTTCCAAAAGGAGGCATCAAAAACATTTTCAATTTTATGTATCGTAATGAAATACAAGAAAGTTAAGATCATAAAGCTCACTTTATAATCTCTAAATATTAATTAGATTGAACCCTTGTTAGGATTCCTTGGAATGCCTTTTTTCTAGAGACGATTTAAAAAGTACTGCCTCAATGTGTTTAAAGGTAAACTTATTGTTAAACCATTTTGACATACCTGCAAAAATTTGTTATTTCGAAGTTTTTCGCAAAATTAAAAAACAAAAGAAACCTTCGCATAAGTCGAATTCCATCAGTTCTTCAGATGACATAAGTTTGTTGCAAAGGTCAGTAAGAATAACAAGGGCTTACGTCATTAAGAACACAAAACGCACGGGAAGTTATGTATCATTTACTTACACAATATTGCAGAAAGTACAAACTGCTTGACTATGTGGTTTGATGAAACTATGTACCGCTTTTATCTGAATGTTTAACAAGTTTAAATTTTACTAATTACATAACAAAAAAATTAAAATGTTAAATCTAACCCATGATTTTTATCTGCAATACTTTTTATTTGATTCTGATCCAACGACAAAAAAGTTCCGCTATCATCGGTCTAGAGTGTCATTTCAGACGTCTCAAGGTGACATAATGTACATATATACATATCGATAATGGCACTAAACTGAAGATTAAAAGTGCAGTGAAATATTAAAGAAGATTTGCAAGTACGAATTCACGTAAGTTGTGGACTTACTGTACTTTTTAATATATTTTTATCAATTCAAAAGAACCGGTTAATAAATAAATGTTTCATAAAGCGCCGTTTGAAACGTCGGTCGACGTACGGACAGTTTCTACACCTACTGTATTTACGCATCGTGTGTTCACCGTATGACACATTGCGTCGCGTACACACGCGATATGGTAACATGCGTCGTCTCTTGAGCTATCTCTAAAGCCAGGTCGCTATTCCTTCCATGGCTATGGCCTCCTTAACAGCTGAACAAATTAATTGCGGAATACACCGAGGATCAGGGCCATCAGGAACGTGTGCACCGTGTTAAAGAGTTATGCGGCTATTAAATCGAAACTAGGACTGTGACTGGAAGTGGTTTGCACGGCAAGGAAGGAAATGTTTGGTCAACTTTCTGTTCGATCGGATACAGCATATCCGTAATGCTTATCTACTGCATTCGGTAATTCAAAATAAAATCGCAGAAAAAGAACATCGCGAAATGAACCCATCCATTGTGTTGAAGTATTTTTTTTTAGTAATTTATGTGCTGAAATAACAGTTGCTTAAAGTCTGTATTAATAATAAAAATTTGAATTAGTACTGCTGGAAATAATGTTACTTTATTTAATATTATTATATTTAATGAAGAAAAATAAATATTCATGTACTCATTTTGGGTCACTTTTCAATAATGATTTCTTAACAAATAATCGAAACATAAATATTAAATATTAAAAAAAATAAACAGATGAAAAATCCACTGCTTATCTAATAATGAAATTAATTAAGAAGGGATTAAAGTGATGAAAGATAATTAATATTTATATCGTAATTTTTTTTATTATAACCTTATATTATATTCATGTATTATATTAAAAAACATTTATAGTTAAAATCATTATATTCGAGAATTGATTAATCAATTTCGAAAACTGATTAATAGTTGAATAAACTGTAGGATCAATGTAATAGTTGCAGATAAAATTATAATAAACTTTATTTAGAAATTTAATGTTACCTACACATACCAGAACATGTTTGAGATATTGAAAAGTTCTAATATAATTAGAATTTTCAATAATTAATTTTATTCAAATGTAAATCGTTGCATAGAGTGTAATAAAAAATAAAACGTTTACGAATTATTTTAGAAAAAAAAGTCTTTCTGTATAAAGTGCATTATAAAAAATGTGTTTTTCAAAAGTGGAAAGATATATTTTATATTTTAAGTTAAAATGTTTAATGTTATTCACAATGATGTACAGTGTATAAGAGTTTTGATTATGTCAGGCTATTCTTTAGTGACCCTGTCCCCCTTTAAGAGTCAGGCAAATTAATTAAAAGCAGCGGCCGCAGCTTGGAAAGAGGAAATGACCGAACTTCATACTGTGCCGTACCTTCCATGTAAGCATTAATAACGTTTCAAGTTTGATATCACAAAGCACATGCCATACAGTAAAATCATTTATATCGCGTTATAATATAGAAAATGGAAAAATGAACATTTAAATCGAACAATCAAAGTTACATGCACATTTTGTAATTAATACTATCCTATTACAGTTTATCAACTCCCGATTAAATGTGTTAATTAATCCGATAATTAATGTTACTTATTTTTATACATTAATTTGCAAATTAATTAAATCACTTAAATTATGTAAAAATTCAGTTAGACGATATGTTATAAAATATCGCATTTTATATCATACATACTAGATTATAAATGTCGTATTTATTTTAAGTTTTATGAGTAGAAAATATTTAAAGCACTTCAAACACAGCTAGCGAAACGTATTTATCATTGACCCGAAAATTTATTTTTTACTAGAAACATGAAATTGAAATTAATATTTTCGTAAATATGTTATTCTCCTCTTATTTAATATTTTCTGAAACCAGTCAGCATACTTAAAAAGTGATGAAAAATTTCTTCCCTGTAGGTTTCAAATCAATATTCACATTTTCCAGTTTTTTTCGATTCAATTAGATTCGTAATCATCGTTCTGTTATACCCTCAAATATTTTCATTTACTAATCTAAACTGTACCTTTATCTGTAACTAGTCAGTCACCAACTTTCTCCATTACTCACCCTGGACTCTTTCAACACCTCTCCCAGTTCTCCTGCTTACTCATAATCCAAAGATCATTTTCCAAAATATACATAAAATAGCCTCGCTCTCCGATTGCCACTCACTCTTCGTCCGGTCACGCGTGCGTCAAAGTTAATAAAGCTTTGTTTTCTACGACACGTCGTTCTTTAATCTTCAAACCCTCGTGCTACCCCAAATCTGCTCTCAATTTCGAGCAACTGAGACAAACCGGGCATTACAGTTCGAATCCCAGACGATACTCAGAAAAGCATAATTTAATAGATTTCTTAAGGGGGGAACCTGGTTTAGGATGCCGAAAAGTGCATGAATTTGCACAATTTTTTTTCAACTTTTATGCGAAACATATAAATCAAAAAAATTGTTAACTTTATGACCTTACTTTCTATTTGAACTAAAAAAGTCATTAGAAAGTCGAAAATTAATAAAGTTATTTAATATTGAGAAAATTTATATTTTGTTTATATGCAAAAAATGGTTGTTTAATGTTTTTAGTTTGAATAGAAGCTATTAAATAAACTTTAAAATAATCACTGGTTCATTAAAATGGTTTTAATCATGCACGCAGTGTCAAAATTCATAAGAGGGAGAAAGCTTCCATTATGTACCCCGATTTCTAATAAAAGACCACTGAAAGAAAACAGATTTAAATACACGTTTTAGAAGCGAAGCGAGGGGAATCATGGCGAGAAGAAGTTGTCTTGATTGCCCAACGGATTTATTCAAGATCGAATATCTAATTTATTCATTTTCTATCGTTTCTTTTTGTATACGATGTACGTAATCGACTCAATGAGATCTGAGTTCCTATTTCATGTCTGGATACTTAAATTACACGACGTAGAAACAAAATGCAACAGACGCGAAAGTCTCTCACGCGATACGCTTATTTTCCGCGAGATATCATGTGATAATGATGTGAACGAGAATGATATTCGATATGATTTATCGTAGTAGGAGGGTTTTAATTACCTGAAGTTAATAACCTTAAGGTATATTACTTAACATACAAATATACGAAACAGGTATGAATTGCGTGGTTAAGAAGCAAGTAATATCTTTAATCAAATTCTTATTTTATAACAACTCTTCACAATTAATTACGATCATGTAATGAAAAAAAAAAAAAATATTTCGTGAAATAAGTTTATTGTTAATTTGAATAACTATATCGGAATGTAGAAATATTTTATTTTGCACGTTTCCAATCATTTTTTAATTCGCTTCAATTCAATTTCAATAAAAGAAACAAATATAGAGAGAATATAAAGCCTGTTTTATGCGATGTTCGTATAAAATTTTTCATTTTCTCTGATGGTAATGATTATTTCGTTCTAAGTCGTTTAATTTTTATTAATATAATAGTGTATAAATGGTATGATGCTCATAGTTGGTTTTAAGAATTTTATATCTGTGATTTGCTTTCCTCTAAAATGTGAAAAATGTGACTCAATGCACTCTGGCTTTAGGGCTAATTAAATTGAAAAATTTAATTAACAAATATTAGTAAATAATTAACTGTTTAATGTAAAATGAAGTTTAAAAATTATTATTAGGTTATATTATAATGATATCTTATGTTCTGCTTGAGATTTCAATTTATTCATTATATTAGCTAGTTCAAACATTCTTTTTGTTAATCAAGTTGTAATATAACTGGAAAATGCAATCTAATTAAATTATACATTTTTTAAATTAAATCATGATTATTATTTAGTGAATATCTTAATTTTTTGTGTACCAGGAATTGAATGGTGCTATTTTTAGGATTGCTTGTACTATTGACCAAACAGGGGAGATGTCGTTATATCTCGAACGACGTTTTTTTAAATAGCACGCGTGTTTGCTTTGACAAAAGCTTCAGAACCTTCTTGCATATGCGTCATTGAAAAACAAAAAGCAAGTGAATCGTGATTAAACAGCAGCATAAATTGCACAAAAATGATTACAGCTAATTTCGTAGTTTAACTGGGAAAAACACATTAACAGATTTATTCCCAGAATGAAAACAGACATGTGTAGCAAGACTCATTAAAACCCTAATTATTAACCCCTTGCTGAACAATATCGTGTTACACTCGTGACACACCCCATATTATATGTACCTGTGACCTCGATGCTTTATATTTTGATTAAAATTCAATTTTAAATTTAATTGTAATTACATTTTATATGGTCAAGGCTTGGCAAATGTGGAATATATATAATATTTCGATTTTCTTCAACATAAGAGCGATGTATATTTAGCTCTATCTGACGCACCCGTTAGAAAAATCGTAGGTGAAGGGGTTAACATTTTCAAATTTAAATTTTGAGTTTCGTACCATACATTATTGGCTCAATATTTATATTATTCACAGTTTGTCTTTCCTTTCCTTTCATTTTACTAATTATTCAATTATACTGGAAACGTGTTAAACGTGTTATCAACGTGTTAAATTGTAATGCAATTATTACACTATAGTTAAAATGAACAGGAAACAATGAAACAAATTACAAATTCCTATAGTAGAAATAATTTGAAATTGCAAATTAACGTTAGGAAATTACTGACGATAATTTATTATATGTTACGCATATAAATTTCAACTGAAATGTTAAATTTTGTTTAATTTATTTGATAACACGTTGTTCCGTTTGTACAGTGATATTTTCCACTATTTCACTAGGATAAACAACATTACGTCACGATGAACGAGACACACACGTATGATAGTGCTTTCCACGCACGTGATCACGCCACATCCGCCTATTTGCGATACCCCATAAAAGGATGTTAATACTTCTTCCCATGGTTACCCATATTGTGCCTGTGGTATTTAAACAACGTAATAGCTCTATACACGCGACATAAATGCATCACTTTCTGTACAACTGATAATACTTCGATTCTTTTAATCTCTTGAAGGATGAATTTATTCAGGTCAAATGCACAATTACATTTTGCTCTTCAACTATTCTTATTTAAACCTATTTTAAAGTGCTTTAGCAGAAGCGTCGATTACTTTTCAAATTTTGATTCACCAGTGTCTCACCCCTTATTTTTTCTTTTATCATAGACGAATATAAAAATCCAAAAACGAATGGACTGATTACTATTAACTCGTGCCAAAACCAAATTCGAAGTACATATGTAAAACTTATCTTGGAAAATTTAATCATTGTATTATTATTTTTTGCAGCTCATAAGAAGTTTTTTGGATTAAAAATTAAAATAATTTATTTATGACGTAAATACAGTATATCTGTGTTGACGTACAAAATATTGATTCTTCGGAATTTCCTTTTTATTTTATTTTTTAGTTTGTATTATTGAAATTAAAAGTATTTTGAGTGCTCACATTCAAACATCTTGTGAGTATAATTATAATTTTCTAAATTTATAACTTGTTTTAAATAAATAAGAGCCTTATTTCGGTATGGATAAATAACATCTTGTATAAAAATTGAATTAAGTCAACAGAATTGTTGGTCTAGTAAAAGAAAAGTGTTTTGATCTAACAAATGAGTCAAGTCATGGTAAATAGATAAGTAATTCACACCAATAAAGTAAATAAATTATTAGTAAATTATTTATTTAACAAGATTTTGTAACGTTTTATATTAGGATGCATACATTTAAAAAAAATTTTGTATAAAATGTAATGTGGACAATCAATTGCTCATTTTGGAATGAAAATTTGACCAGATTAATGTTGGTAAATCCTTCAATGGGTCAAGGTTGTTAACCAAGAATGTACCGATATGCATGGAGTTCCATTCCACGAATCAGTTTCTACCTAATGCAGCAACAGCTCAATGGAATTCGATCGATGAAATTCTCCGTAGTTAACTAG
The DNA here is from genome assembly GCA_022405125.1 of Anthidium xuezhongi. Lineage (NCBI taxonomy): Eukaryota > Metazoa > Arthropoda > Insecta > Hymenoptera > Megachilidae > Anthidium > Anthidium xuezhongi. Next base: position 827,647 of record CM039646.1, on the reverse strand, counting down.
CACCTGAATACAGCAGCTCTATTATGTGGTCAAAATCAATACTTGTTTGCTATTCAGTTTGTATTTCAATGGAACTTCGAGTCAAGAAAGATTTGATGCCTGTTCTAAAATAATGATCGCCGAGTTTTCTTACTTTTGATTATTTTAATGCGGATATTCCTGCTTCAATGAAAAACGTTTCGTTACCGTAACAGAAAAGTACAGTCATAGTTTTTCTTTAAGCATAGTTGGTCTTTTGTTCCGGTTTCATTGTAATCTGCACAAATGCTTTTGATTCTTCAATCTAAAGGCAAAATAAATGTTTGTTAGTCCGTATTCTGGTATTTTAAATATTATACCTTTTTAAGGAAAAATATTCTGTGCCGAAAGAATTATAAAATCGTTTTTAAAATTCTTAAATACCTATTTGCAAATATTTGTATAAAAAAGTCTAAAATATGTAGTCACCATTTTTAGTAACCCTTGATTTGGATTTACTATCGAACATTAATACAACAGAGATTCTCAAATGTTATATCTTTAAATGTTGAGTAGTTTATATCATTCCGTTATCGAGAAAGAAAATATTTTATTAATATTTCTCTAAACTTTGATTGGTTAGTTAGAATCAATTCAACGTATGATCAAGTAACACAAATTTCTTCGAAAGATCCAATTTATTTTGTTCGAAGAAGTGAATCACAAAGTTTAATTACATAGAGTTAACACGTAATTTACAATTTACTCATAGTGTAAAAAACACCGTTCTTTGTAAGATACATACACCGTTGGCTGATATTGCATTACTTGCTTGCATTGTTTTAAGAGTGAATAAAAAATATCAAAGATCTCTGGACTTACACTTGTATTTTAGAAAACATCACGCAGTAATAATAATATTTTAATAACATAACGCCTTTGTCTACTGTAGTGCGAGTAACCCTTAAGTAGTTGATATAATTTCCGGGCGTAAACGTCATAGAAAATACATGGGTGATACTCGTCGCTTGAATTCATCAAACCAATGAAAAAATATTTAACAATTCAACAATTAAAGGTAATAGGTGTAAATATGTGCCGGAACACTGATTAAAGTATAATAGAAAAATTGGTTAACAATGATTAATTAATCATAATAGAAATGTAATTATTTTCTTATTTAAACATAATGTTTAATGTAACTAACTATTAAATCAATAATTATGTTATAATTATAATTATCTAATTATGAAAATAAACAGCTAAACAACGAACCTATAATGCTAATTGTAAGCACCAATGTACCGTGATTTTAAAATTTACAAATTTTCAGCTATAATTAATTACTAGGAAATCCCGGTTTGAATGAATATGTATAAGTTGAATTAAAAGGTGGTTTTTTGTTATTTTAATATAACTATATTCATTTACATAGTATCTATTTTTAAGATAGCTTCGTTATTCCATTCTTGTTCATTATTATTTATTTAGTTTTCATCTTATAACAAAAAATGGAACAAACTACATATAACGCATGGAAAATGAATTGAATGATATAATTATTTTGTAATTTTAACGTAACGTAACATAAGAAATTTGAAATTTGACTGTCGGATCCTTTATCGATAACTGTATGTGTGGTTTCACATTTTCGATTCCCATAAACGAGCGGGTGACCTACTTCTTAATTGATCGATAGAGAGTACCGCCCTGATTACAAGTAAAGCGCTTCGATAATCTAATAATGTACCGTTGCCCATAAATTCATAGAGAACCCAGTAAAAAAAGAAGGCAAAGACCCTTTGTAGTACACTCGATACTTATTACCGAAAGCCGCACTGCTTTTAACTAAAGTTCGTATGTTTAAAGTAGGGTACTTTTTGTTCCTACTTTTTTCTTTTCTAATTTATTTTCACATCACACGATATAACGTCTTTAACGTGATTAATAATAGAACTGTTAGACAAATATAATATTTATTGTTTGCAACTAGAAAATTTGTAGACACTGGCGAAATTTTTGTTATAAAAATCTTGATTAAAACATTGCAAAACTTCGGTATTTTTGCAATTTTGCAAATTTTAAATCAATCTGCGCATTACATTTTTCAAAACCAGTTCTGGAAAAACAAGGCATTTACATAAGGTTCCTCCCTTAGCATAACAATTGTACTGATATTTGTAGAGCAATACTGGGTAAAACTTTGCAGAGATCGAATATTTGTCGAGGAGAAATATTTATTGAATTTATTCACTGTTTCAGATATCGCTTTCAAAATCCCCATTTATTATTTCCGTAGAATATCCATATTTCAAATAAGTTGAATGTATTTTATAAATTGAACGTTGAATCTTTCTTGTTAATTGGTTCGATGACGTACTTATAATCGCAATATCTATTCTGTACTCAATAACGTTATAGGAAACTACTTTCGAATTTTCTTCATTCTTTGACGGTGATACAGGGTGCCGCGTTTCTCATATTTATCCATTGTCCAAGATTGCATGATGCATCCTGCTTTTTCTATCTATATATTGGCGCAAAGTTTCATACGATGAATATGAATGTCCCCCGGTTGAACGGTTATAATTAAAACGTTCCATTTTCGTATTGTTTTATGTATTATTCTGAACGTACTGAAAACAATTATACCGAGAATTCGTATAACAAATATAAAAAAAATGAACTTTTGTCGTTTTGGAATTCATGGCTATAATTCTAAGAGAAAGACAGGGGGCATTTTAGAGATTGAAGTAAAACGAGAAAAGAAGATATGAACCGAGTCCGATCGCAATTAAGAATGATTAAGGATAATCCGTGCGAAAGAAAGTATCAAGCAGACGAGAAATTGTTGAGTTTTATTTGCAACGTTCCGTGAAGAAGCATAAGAGGAAAATCATCTGACAAATTAGCATCGCGGAGAACGTTGAAACGAAATTGAGCCGTCACGCAACTTTGTGCGAATTATTATGCCCGCCTCCAGTTTTGCAGTTTCCTTTGTCAGCCGATGAAAAGTTTTTCAACGTGAAAGCAGCACCGTGTGCATCTGGCATAGAGATTTCTCTTTCAGTACGCGGTTATAATGGCTCCCCTCGTCTCTTCGAGAGCATGATACGTGCATACTTGACTTCCATGCGGAAATGAATTGCACACGTGATACAAGAGCACTCGTGCGACAAAATAATTCCTACATAATTTCACGCAAATAAACAGTTCACCTGCGTTATTATCACTGTGTCGCAGGTTCTATTATGTATATACACAAAATCATTGTTTCGAACTCTGAAGTTCAATTAATGTTTTCGAATCGAACGATGTCATCAACATTGAACACTTCACTGAAATTAATTGTAATCGCAGATTGCATTCAGACACTTTTATTAATTGATTTTTAATACTTAGCTTGTTATTATAAAATTGAGAATATGTACGTATCTCTGGCACAGACACGTAGAAAATATGTGCTAAATATGATAAAGTAGAATATATTGGGTTGGCAAGAAAGTAATTTCGGTTCGCACAAATAGATTCACATTCTTCTATCAATGTTATAATGTTTTTTTAAATGATAAAAATTTCAGTAACAACAATGACCTTGAATCGAACTTAGTTAAGTTTTTTGTTGATAAGGACCGGAAGTACTATGAGCACGGAATGATGAAGTTACCAGAAAGATGACTAAAGAACATCGAACGGAATGGAAGATATTTGACTGATTAAAGTTCATTTTGTGTACAGAAAAAATGGAGTTTTATTTCAGACTAAAAAATCAAAATTACTTTCTTGCCAACCAAATAATAAAGTAGAATCAAATGTAAGAGTAGAAATCAAATCATATTTGCATGATATAATAAAAAGAAAATACTAAATGCTGTACTATAAAGATAATACTGTGAAAGTGTAAATATATTGAAAACTTATCAGGAGAAATTTATTCTAATTTCTTTGCAAATACATTTATGTATGATGTTAAATTAAATGCTTCATTTTTCCTTTGCTACTTGTTCTTTTAATGTCATTAATTAAAATATTGAATTACATTTTCTTTATTTTATCTTGCGAGAAAATTGAACTAAAATAAATTAAAATTACAATATTTAAATTTAAATTATTGGATAAAACAGAAAACAGTTAAGTAATATGAATTAATAATAATTATTATTATTTCAATCACAATTTTCTTTAAAGAAGAATATAAAAAAGCTGCTATAAACTAAAAATGTTTGTGTCTACAATTAGGTATTCGAATTCATTAAGATTACCTATCATTCTATAAATAGTTATCAATGCCGATTAAAGTTTAATTTAACTCTGTATGCTATTTCTAACCTATCTCCTTCGAAAGAATGTTAATCGCAATTAAATATGTACCTAATTACACGTATTATCAACAATTAGTAGTATGATTGCAATATCTTTATCTTGTACTGTTTACGTATACATTTTACTTTTATTACAGTTTTATAAGTTCACCCATAAAGGAAGAGAATTATATTTTGAAATTTTTAAATTAAATACAACTAGTTAATTGAATATAACATCAATTAATTCCGAAATGTTTTCAGCTTTTTTAGTTTACTTTAAAAACACGCCCGTGTAATTCAATTCAATTTCGTTTTTAACGTTTTGCTTTTCAAATTGTTGTATTACGATGAAATTCAAATCCATTTTATCTGTTATCATCAACCGATAACAAAATAAACAAGCAATGAATTATTGCAATCGTTCTCATTTCCGTAATAAAAATTATACAAAAATTATACAAAAATTTCCAAACATTTCGTTCTATTTCTTTTCATTTCTCCCAACAATTATTATTACAGTTATTATTACAACGAAATTTCCATTTTATAATGGAAATTCTTTTGACGGAGAATTTCAATCGAGCCAAGGCGGTACAATTATTTCTAAGGGTAACGAAACAAAGTTTATTTACCTTTTGGCGATGCGCAAGAAGACAAAGCATGACTCAAACAGCTAAATTATTATCTTGAAGAACACAAGAGAGGTTCAGGGGGAGCCGTTCTGCAGTGTCGACATTGTTCACCCTTCGCTCGTTTAGAGCCACTTCCGGTTCTTGAGGAGGAAGCAACCCTTCCCGGGAGAGGGATTCTTTTTCGAAAGAGAAAACGATCGTTCTCTGCTAACACGAAAGGTCTCAAGTTGCCCGGCAACGATAAGCTTTATCGCGCACAACACGTAACACAAATTCGTAGAATGTCTCAATAAAGATTCCCTTGTGCTTGTCGTGGATGCAGATACTACTTGTTTTATCTCGGTTACTGGTGTCCTGGGAATTTTTACGGCTCAAAATCGAATCGTTCTCTCCTTCTTTCAAACTATGAAACTGTTGTAAGCGAACTTCGAAAACGCTTTCACCCGCTCGTAACACCGCACGAAAAGTTCAATGTAAATTTCTATCGAGCGCGAAAGAGAAATTTATGCGGGGAAAGAGCATGACTTCGCTCCGCCGGAGGTTAATATAACACTGTCAAAGCAACAGCGCGCAGCAAACGGAGAGACAGTTTCACCGAGAGACCAGTCAGCTGGCGCTCCCCACCATTCGTGCGTCACTGTCTGAACAGTTTACGCGTTTTAATTCCACCTATGGATTGTATTATCGTGATTTCAGATAATCCGCTACGATAATATGTCGAATGTACCGACGGTTTGACGGAACAGTCACACATTTCACGAATGGTTCAAATTTAAAATAACCGCAAAACCTCATTTTTATTTTGAACAAGAATGTTATAAATATTTAGTGAAATTACACCGTTTAATCAAAATATTGTCGTAATCAAAAATTCACAATTAAATTACATTTTTGTTTAAATAATAAGCGATATCATGAAACAGTATCTTATTAGTGACTTTCAAATCATAGACATTGTTAAATAAGTTATGAAAGCAAACAAATTTTTTACTGAGAAACAATTAGATTATTTTGCTTACTTAGATAAATCATACGGCAGGTGTAAGAAAACTATGATATAGGATTCAAAACCCGTAAAATATGGAAAATGTGAATTAAGATAATACATATTTTTAAATATAACATAGTGATACTTTTTTAACATGAATAATATCAAATTGATTTCCTGAAAAATGTTGCCTTTATGATTTATATCAATTTTCCAACAAACTGTCGGTGTCATTACGCAAGAATTAGAAATTGTATTAAAAAGTCGTAAAGGTTTTTAAAAGTAAATCCTTGTTTAATACGTACGCTTTTATTTCCTTCGTCAACAATTTACAGTTTCGCGGTGGTAATCAACCGCATTACGTAATTTGATTTATCTTTTCCATAAGTTTATTTGTTTGAGTGCATCGTGAAAGTGCACGGAGCAAATAAAAATATAATTTAATATAAACTCGCATTCCTAATATTGGTATGTCTAGTATTATACATATAGATCTTTACTTAACACTAGAATTATCGACGTTCAGTCTACGCTTTCCTTTTATAAAAAATAAAATACAACATAAATTATAATGCAGAATGAATTTTTATCTTAATAAACATTGAACTTACTTTCTATTGTTAACAAACCTGAAAAATAACAATACGCGTTAATAATACAGATTAAATATGAATCAACAAATAACAGACTTTAAAAAGTATACTTAATACGTTGATTATACGTATAGTATTAACAAATAAAATTATATTTTAGAATTTAGAACTTATTTTTTTTATGCTTAAATTAATGAGTAGACTAAAGAAGCAAACATATATTTACCACTTTTTATGAACAGAAACGTGAATTGCTTGTATTTAACAATTGCATAACAAACAAAGAACGTCAAGCAAAATAAATTATAAAAATTAAATTGTTAGGTATTTTACCTTCTAGATAGCAAAGGGTACAGCAGGATAAAATGGTCTGGGGTGCTCTTGAACCGATTTTGATTGACCATTCGATACACCTATTCGATAGCGTACTGGAAGAAAACATAACACGCCAAATTTCAGCCCTCCACCTCAACCAGAAGGGTAGTTAGAGGATAAATTCGAATTATCGAGGTTTGCCCTATTTTAAAAATCTGAAAAAATATAACATTTTTATAACTTCTATAATATTTGAGGTATGGAAATGTCTGTTATGGAATGTTTTCAGATTTTTTCGTTGAAAACGCTAAGCGTGAAAAATTTCTAAACAGTTATCAGATAATAAAAAGCTTTATATTACTGTGAAAAAATGATATCTGCTCGTGGTGTTATTCAAAATCAGAATAGGATTTATAATAAATATCACTGTGGGAAGCGAATTGTGCAGAGGTGTAAACTATGCAAAAAGTGTGAATGAAGCCCACTAAGAAAGGGTATGAAACATGCATCTAATTAGGAAGTGAATGGAACCAACATATACACTCTCGTTCAAAAATCAGATGGTATCTACGAAAAGATCTAACAGAAGTTATTAGATTCGTTAAAATATTTAAAGGAAAGGAGTTTAAATATCTGTAGGTACATATGTATATTAAAAATTAGTATTAATTCATTTACATTCGTTAATACTTTTTGTGAACAGATAATTAATCCAGCCTAATGAAATTGTCTTTTAGTTAAATAGACTATAAAGCTTTTAAAGGTATAAGTGAATTTATATCATTACAGGTATTTAGTAATAATATTTCAATATTACAAAAAGATTTCTGTATAAATGTAAAAAAAAACACATTATGTCTGAGAATATGTGTTGAGCACAGTATTTATAAACAATATTTTAAAAAGTTATTTTAACAAATAAAATAGGTAATGTATTTTTACAGATAAACGCATAATTTGAAATAAAGTAATTTGTATACGTGCTATATACTGATTATTATCCATCACGATTAAAAATTACTAACGATTTCATGATTTTTCGTTGAAAAATCAATTAGTGCAAATTTCGATAAAGAGCGTTCAGTGTTGAAAACGGTGAAATCCGTAGAGAGTTGTTTCCTTGCCGTGCATCAGTGATCTGCCTTAATGCAATGTGCATATGTAATACCGATCTATGTGTGCCGAGTACAATGACTCGATAAACACCAGACTGCACGCACATGTAACTATCTTTCTTACGTAGAACGAACATCTAGAATGAAGAGCAGAACTGAAGTAATAGTACTGTTCTCCCACAACTCGCATTCGAGTTAACACTTTATCTACAGGAAGGTCATGAATGTGGTTTTCGGTATTGTTTCAGCATTGTTTATTGCTTTAAAAAGCGTTTAATAAAACGCTAAATAGAATAATTATTCCTACTACTGTATTATCTTATCTATGATGATATGCTGCTCACCTTTCTGTAATTAAATAGTTTTGAGTTGCTGGTAAATAATCTGAAAAAATTCCTGAGTTCAAAGGGTTAGTATATCTCAAAGTGTTCATCTTCTAAATCTGGTAGCACCCCAATACCAAGAAATTTATATATCTTCAAACATAATTGTCTATTGTGTCCATACAAACAAGACTGATGCAATAAACCAACTTTTTTATTTAAAACGTCGAAAAGGTAGCCAATTTACAAAAATTATACGCGATTCGATGTATAAATGTTGAGATATTTGTGTAGCTCGAATTTCTCACTGGAAAATTTTTCCCTAATTACAGAATAATTAAATTACATTATTTTTCAATTATACTGTAATTTGTAATTAAGATTTCTCGTTCAATTAAATTATCATCCTGTTTGTAACTGTTGTTGAAATACAAACACAAGGTACAGTACAACTGAACTGTGATTAAAAATCACGAATTAATTAATAATAATTAATATTACGTAATAAAACGTAATCAATCAAATGATGTGATTAAATTACAATGGTGTTAACCGATGCACGAGGCAAATACAACTGGAACGTATTTTACTAATCTATTTCGCTTCTACACTGAATATCAAACATGGTTTTGTAGCTTTCCTCGACATCGTCCCTAGCAAAAACATTTGTTCTATTACACGCAGTGGTTAGACCTTTTTCTAAATTGAAAAATATTTAACAAAAATGGCACATTTTGTACATTCTTTGCTCTTTAATAATTAAACACAATTAAATTAATATTATTTTCCTATCAAAAACAATTTGATAGCTGATACAGTAAAAGTATAAAATATTTTCAAAGTTAAACGTTTAGAATCTCTTGTTTTGAAATTAATTATTTTAATGATTGTAAGTTTCAGAAAGAAAGAATATTCTGATTCGTACTTAGCTAATAAAACCCTATAAAAATGGACTATTGAATGTTACAAAATTAGTTATGTGTTGAACAATGTAACTCTCCAGATTCGTTCATAGATTTTCACTGTATTTTTATAAGCATTCGAATGAAAGTATTTTTAACGAAAATAAAATGATAATAGAGAACTAGCATTACTATTTGACAAGTAATAAGTTATCGAGGAAAGTAATTAGTTAATAAGAGAACATTTCGCCTGAACTTTCTTTACAAATAAATATTATCACTGAGTTTCTTTTAAAAAGTTAATTAGCACCTACATAAGTGAATTGCATTGCATTTTTAGCTCATGCATACAAAGTTATTGAATAATTTTGCTATTTCTGAAGTTAAAAACGAAATACATAGAGGTGCCTATATTAGCACGAAAATTTAGCTGTATTTTTTAATATTAGTTTAAAAATATCTACGTTTCCAGCGTCGTTTTCGTTTCAAACGTTATTTAAAGCAATAACAGCATATATTATATTATCTAGGAGTTTGTTTTGTGCCAACAGTAACTTAATAACCAATTCCATTTAAGCATAAAATGTCTTTAATCTCTTAGAAACGATGCGTCATTATAGTGATTTATAATACATTTCTATTCTTGTATATTTCTATTCATTATTAACTAAACTATCTCCGTAACCCTTAAACGCCCATTATTAATATCCACTGACAGTTTCTATCCTTCTTCCCGTTTCCCACATTTCTTTTCTCTTTTGCGTGCAACCCTGCAATATAATTATTAATTTAGTTTAAGTCTGTAAAAGAATTAGAAGAAAATTCTGTTACTGTCCAATTTCAATGTTCATAGAAATATAAATGTCATCTTCAATTTTCTTTTTATTATAAGGAATGACCAATATTTCTTCACAAATTTGGATTGAGCTGTTGCATAAAAAAGTATTATATTAAGAATGACTTAAACTCGCTAACGGTTATTCAAAAATATAGTAAATTAAATTTCTTTCATCGATGATCACTCATTGTTTTGTATTTTGGATACAAAAACTGTTTAGCAAATAATGACGCATTTATAACATCATGTTTCATGAACAGTTGGCTTGAAAATTCGAAAACGTTGAGCTCTTTAAGAAAAGTATAGAAAATTTGCTACATTAATTTGAACAATTTACCGCCAGGCGGCTATAGTGATTTATGACGATTTCAGTACCATTTAGGCTCACCGCCACTAGAGGGACGCTTTTCTGTATGTAATTCCCGACCATCCAGTAAAGTATCCAGTGCATGGAGCAGGAATTAGTCACACTAGTCCCATTAACGAACGAATCTGTGATCGACCCTGAGACGAAAATACTCTCTTTTCTTCTTTCAGCAACCAACAACCACAGCCTCCAATGATTTTCGAAGTTCTCTGCCGCGACATCTACTTCCACCCAACCGTCCCTACCTTACCGAAAAGTTCTTTTCTGTTGGTAACTTGCGCACTGGCTAAATCGTCCAAAAAATGGTCAAATCTGATTGAACTGAAATTTTGTAAGTTTCACTTTAAATAAAAACAACTATTCCAAAAAGTATTTTTGGCGATTTGAACAAAACTTTGTCACACTTAGTGTCACTTCCTACATTATCGACACTGAATTAAAACGTGATTTAAGCTTACAATATTAAAATTTTTGTTACAAGAAAGATATTGTGATGTATTTTCAAATTACATTTAGCTTCTTCGCATTCTATTATACCTATCGATTGATAAAAATTAAACAAATGCAACTAAATAATGTAATGAATTTATTTTTATAATTGGATATGTTACTGTTACGGTAAATGTGATTAATCCGGTGATTATGTATGATTGCCGGTTATTATATATAATCGCCACTAGGTTTAGTAAATGCGACGGATTCTTGAATATTTATCAAATTAACCGACGAGTTTAGTTTAACATGTCTAAATAAGTAAATTTAAAATATTGAATAATTTGTAGTAGTAGCAATAAACGTTATTTGGAAATATGTTCTTTTCTCTAAAATATGGGTTTAGCTTGTTTTTCATATGTAAATGTTTTATATGAGTTTTAATAATAAATTTATTATCTCTACTTAGGTTTTTCATTTGATAAGACATGTCAGTCTCTTATTCAAATTTCGTTCAAGCTACATCCATGTTACTTAAAATAGCCATTTATTGAATTCTTAATTGTAAATTCGTCGCATTTACCAAACCCCATGTATATAACAACCGGCAATTATACATAATCACTGGATTAATAACATTTACCGTAACATGTATAACATCCTCAGGTGATACAAAAACTACAATAACTGAAGTTATTAGTTTGAATTAAATTTTTTAATTAATTTAATCCCGGTAATATAGGGTTCGGTATTCAAATGACAAACAATTTTTATGCAATTATAAATCCTTCTTAGATACATATTATTATGCAAAATCAAATTATTCACTTAATTTCAGCTAAATTGCACGTGATAGGTCTTTGGAAGTGCAGCTAGAAATTTGATTCACAAGAATAGTTTAACACAAAGGAAGCTGCTATTTGACAACAATCAGCATTTCATAAATGATGGGTTTCGTAGGATTTCAATAGCTCACGGAATTTTGAAAATATGTGTATTGTAAGCCAGCATTACATTGCACCAATTGTTCAAATTTTTTACCATTATTTACTGAAAATTAGTTTTAAAAAAGTTCAAAAGGACTGAATTATTGGCATTTCATTTTTTGATCATAAACAAAGCTATGTAAACCATGATTTGAATAAATTGTTTGATTTTATGTGTATTATAGATTATTCTACATTTCGGTGTCAAGTAAATCCCGTAGGTAGTATACTTTGCACCGCCGCGATATTGGTATTATAAAATTCTTGTTTAAATAATGGATGTACGAGGCAGAGTATAGAAAACAAATATTAGTTGAAAACGTTTACAATTAATAGTCAAATTAAAAAAAAATTAAATTCTGACGTACCAGATGAAATTACTTCATTATAGGTATACATATGTGATTTTTCTGTACATATTAACCGATTATCATAAATTACTAGGAAATTAATGAAATAATTATTACTAACAAGGAGAGGCCCAGAAGTGTCCTCCTCTGATTTTGATGAAACCGTGTGTTTGGTAAAGCAGGCAGAAACAAGGGCTCTCGCGGGATACCTATAGCTTTAAGTATCTTGTGTCATGCAGTATAAAGTTAACAAATTAACCCTTTGCACTCCGAACAATTTTTAATATGATCTATCAGCAACCCCGAGTCATTTTTACTGTGGGCTACCAGCTACTCCAGACTATTTACACTGTAGAATATCGAAAATCTTGCTTTGTAATTGAAAAGAATCTGAATACATTTTTTAAAAATATGTTTTATGAACACAACAAATTTTTTTAAAGGTCGCTGCTACAGCGACAACGGAGTAGTAGCTTATCTTACAATGTCGCCGCAGCAGCGACAGCGGAGTGCAAAGAGTTAACAATCATATATCTCAAACATAATTATTTTTCACCCATGCCTACAGATAAGGCAGACCTGTAGTGCAATTTTGTTCAATATGATTTAATTTACGCCGCGTGTGCGGGGTGCAAACGATAAGAATCTGCAAACCTGTAGGAGGCAATTTCACAAGTACATACATATACATGTATATGTGTACATACATGTGTATATCAACAGACTTGGTATGAAATGCTTGTCATTTTCAGTCATTATATAAATTTGAATAAATTATAAAAGAAGACTGTATAATATATTTTTGATATAAACAAATGATATCATGGTAAATCCGTTAACGTCATAATATTGTACGTAAAAAGATATGAAACTTACCCTTTAGAAGTTTTCACGTATCTCTTCTGGTTGTGGAGATAGCACTTGAGGGTTGAAACTTTGAAGGGTGGTTTCACCCCTTAAAGTCGCGTCTCGGCTAATAAAAAAAAAGACGTGTCCCTTATTTTTGCCTGCTTAATAAACGTACGAAGTTTTGTACAAATCGGAAGGGCTTTATAAGCACTATTTTAAAGTTGTCAATCCAGGACTATTTTTAGAGATGTTAATTTAACTTTTAATCTGTTCATGTTCTTTTCTAAATTAAACATGTTTAGGAGGCAGTAGAATTAATATGTTTTGTCGCAAGTACACCCAACAGGTGCAAAGTAACTCTATTTTACGATATTTCGCTTCTTCCTTGTTGCGCAGCAGAGTAGGGTGCAGGTGAACGGAGAACATGTCTACAAAACGCGCCTGCATTTAAGTGAGCGTACACTGTATTTCCTAATTGTTTCGGAAAGATGTTATATTTACCGACGAATAATAACGCTTTAGGATTTCAATTTGTATGAGCTAAATGAAAACGGAGAGTGGGGATGCGTATTCAAGTTGCATTATGGACTTAGAATACTTTATAGCTCTTTCTATTTCTCAACGAAAATCAATTTTCTACCGCGTTAGTTTTCTCACTCGTTACTAGATGGCGTAATTCACACCATTTTCAAAGAATTGAGAAATTAAAGCATGATTTGCATAATTCCTATAGTTTATTCAATTAAAACCTAACCCTAACCCTAGCCGGTCTTTACAGCAATACACTTTAAATTCATCGTGTTACAAAAATAAGATAATAAAGTGTACGTAGCTGAAAAAAAGCTGTTTCACATGAATAAACAAAACTGATTTTACACGATACCATGTTTACTAGTTACAATGCAACACAATGAAAACGAAATTATTGACAATTCCGCGGGCACAAAACTAAACCATAACGAGTCTGTCCATACGTTAAAAACACATCAAATAAATCATAGTTACCATCAATATTTTATTGAAGATTTATGATGGTCGAAATTCAAGCGCTTCCATTTTCAGAAAGCTTCGATTTCCATTTCGAATGTAATATCGTAAATATTTTTATGAAAATATGCTATAAACCTCGATGAATTATGATCTGGCGATAGTAGGCTGTTCAATTTTCCCTTTTGTTTTTTAGCTTTGAAAAAAAAAACGTAATAAATAAATATTATAAAATACAGAGTGTTTTTTAAATAAAGATCCATTTCAAATTATGTATCACAAATTAAGGCACAAATAAGGAAAAACAAGTAACTTATTATTTAGCTGTATGTCCTTTACTTTTACAATTTTTGTTAATTAACTTTGTGTTTGTTAAAGTATGTCAATCGCTTATAATAAATGTAGTAATAGATAAGTTCATACTGCTATTCGACGTTTGCTGGTAAAAACAATAGTGCTGCTGAAATTTATTGATAAGTTTATAAAGTTTATGACATTAACAGTTTGGCTACCAGGCTGCAAGTACTAAAAATTCCATTCGATAGTAATTTTATTTTTGACAAATTTTATATTTTATTTCTGCAATATTTTGGTATTTCTATTATTTATAATTTAAAATAGGTAATTTCACTTGTAATGAAATAAATAAAAAAGTTCCTTGTAGTATGAGCGAAGATTTTTTTTAATGGGAATTCAAGTGTCACCTATATAATTGTTAAAGCAAGACAGTAATATTAATTATTTTGAGAAGTGCGAATCTAAATAATCAACATTACAATTATCGACGTTTTATGTACAGTTACTTTCAAGTTGAAAGTACAGCGAAAGAATAAACAAATATGAAATGAAATATATGCCAGTACATAGAGCAAATTTTAATCGTTATAAAAGTTAACATATATTTTGACAAAAGCAAAATTTAATAAATTTTGTGATTTAAATTAAGAAACCAATTCGTTGTTTTAACAAATTTAGCAGTTCTAGTGTTGCCGCGGAAATTTGTGAAAGTTGTCGATTTACAATTTCGGAATCGTGTACTGCGTTCTCCAACGTTTTTGTCTCATTACATGTTGTAGAAGTTTACGACACTAGAAATAGGAACGGTGCCAATTAAATCTTTGGCAGCCGTAGCGTAAGAGAACTAAAAACACGGATTAAAAAGTGTATACACTGCAATACATTAACCCTTTCCACTCGATTGCTCCCTCTGGAAGGACACGAAACGAATGCAAGTGATTTTGAAAGAACCACCACATCAAAAGCATCTGCATTTTGAAATAGCGACTAATGGTGCACTTAAAACTTAATCCACTAATTCTCAATGGTTAAAAATATATTACCTTCAGATAAATCTTCTATTATAAACCAATGTGAATATAAATGGGTGGTAGATTAAATAAGTTTATCTTAGTAAACGAAGTAGTAAAAATAAGTAAAAATTTCTAATTAAATATCGCATACAGGAAACTTTAAATACTAATGGGTTACTCTTGGAAGGGGACGTATTTTTATTGCATATTTAATAATAAATTATATAAACTTATTTAAAGAATAAAATTTTATTTTGTTCATATAAAGTTCTTGAATTATTTTGTTCATAAGAATGTTTGTTGCAAAAATACCATATTGTAGATAATCTGTAATTATAAATAATTTAACATATAAGCATACAAAAGGATTCATGGATGGAAATAGCTAAAGTGAAAGAGTTAACTCTTTGCACTCGAAGCATCTTTGGATAGGATTAAATTTAGATTCCTTTTCCAATGAAACTTTGGAAATTTAAAAGGCATATTTTGGCAAAAAAGAGCTACCAATACTTATGATTTATTTACTTTTATTTCTTTCGTTAATTTACTATGTTCTAATATAAATAAGGCTTAAATTTCACATTTTAAAATATTCTACTTCATTGCACATGGCGCTCCTGAGGCGCCACTCGAGTGCAAGGGATTAATAATCTGTGCAACCTTATACTATGTTAGACTCTTAATTTATCTACAAGATTTGCAACAATGAAATATTACAGAGAAATAAATGTTACCATAGAGTGTTTGGGCCCAAATAAACAGTTGAAAGAGAGAAATCAAACGATTTCCTTTCCATTATGAAATATAGCGAGCTCATGCGTGGTCGGTCGCACAAATTACGAAGGTTCAAACTGCACGGTGGAATTCTTTCGAGGAAACGTTAGTTCTAAAACGATGAAACGAGAAATGGTAGCATGGTCCATGGTTGCAAGCGTAGAAACATACACGCCGTGCTTTGAGCAACTTTAAAAGTACGTGTGAGTTCCTTTGGAAAAAAAAAGGAAAAAAGGAAAAAATAACGGTGAAAAGGAAGAAAGAGAAACACAGAGAAGTTAGGCGAAAGGAGAGAAGAAGGAAAGTGGACGAAAGGAAAGGGAAGAAGGAGTACGCGAACAGGAAAAGAAAAAAAGCGAGAACGAGGCGGAAAAAAGCTGTAAACGAGCGCACTAGCATTGCGTGTCACGATACAAGCGAGCCTAGGGGTCGCCGCTTTGACTTTGACGTGCAATTAAAAGTGCATTTTCCGCTCAGCAGACATTTCGCGAATTCGTAGTACCTTGGAAAACGTTTACCCGAACGGTCACAGGTTGAAGTCATAAGCTCCGTGAAAATTTTCAGAGGGTTCGACGTGCGCGCGTACCTGTCGCGACTTCACAGGCCGCGTGAACTAGCTGGCGCTGTCGAACGGGGGGGAAAAAAGTGGTCGGGAAACGAGAAATGAAGGGTACAGAGAGAGACAGAGAGAGAGAAAAGAAGAGGTGAAGGGGTTAGCAGCAAAGGAAGAGGTAAAAAAGGGCGTCGACGAGACGGAGAAGGCGACAAGTAGAACGAAGAAATGCACTTGCCTTTGATATTTATTCTCGCGCGCGTGGCTGGCCTAAATAAGCACCTTTTCCACGGGAAACGCTCTCACGCAAAGCACGAAAACCTACGGTGGGACGGATTTTTATTTTGTACACTCTTTTACGCCTTCTCTACCTTCTGTCTATCCTGCTCTCCTTCTTTCTGTCCCTTCTCGTTTTACTTTACCTTTTTCTTTTCTTTTCCTGTTTTGTTCGAACGTGTAAAAGGGAGGCCGGTGCGTGTACGGCTCATTCGTGACTCGTGCACGACACGATTATGCTCAACAATGCCCTTTACGCGTCCCGTAATCCTCTTTTTTACCTTCCTACCTTTGCACCTTTTGATAACCTACCCAACGAGCATCGCCTTCTTTGTCGCCAATTTCTATAACGATCGTTTTAATAGGAGGTTTCGTGTACCTATGTACGTATACTACCGTGCATAAGTATTTCGACACTCGACACGATCTGATCAAAAGGTTTATATCTCTGTTGTGTTGCATTACTTTTACTTATGATTAACACTAACGACTGTTATTCAAGGCTTTAAGGTTTAGGTTGTACTACATGAATGGAAATCGTTAAATGGACCGTTTACTTTGAAAATGGTGTAAGTCCATTTTTAAAAAGAATGAGATATCACGTAATTTATGTTTAATTCAGTGTAAACTTTTTATTTATAACTAGCGAGTATTTAATATCTTAAAAAATGCCAATGCCTTGTTCAATTTAAAATTGAATTCAATTTGAATTTTTTTTTGAGAAAAATTAATGTAACATATTATTTAATTAGTCTAATATTAACATTTTTAATTATATTTGTACATTGATTCATTTGTCTTTTTTATAATAATTTAATTCATTTAAGATATGAAATTATCTATATTTTAATATTATTCGGAATAAGAATTTATCCTTTTATATTTGGAAGATGATCTTTAAATTGAATTTATGCAATATTGTATTCCAATTATATTTTATTTCTTGTTATTAATTATAAGCAAAATTGGATTAATACGGAATGTATTTTAAATGATATTTATATTTCAAAATAGAAATTAAATAATCTTTACAGTTGATTAATTATGAAAGAGATGTAAGTCCATTTGCAGTCTATAAAATACATTATTTTAGTTAAATTCGCCAAAAAGAAATTTATATAATCAATTTATATATTGTCAGACTTGACATAATTAATCTATATTTTTTAATTAACAAATATGTTAATCTTTAATTTTCTCGATACAACAGAAAATGGACTTGTATCACTTTCGAAATAAACAGTCCAAATATTGCGTTCATCTACATGCCTCGTTGGGCAATAACAGCATTACTCAAGGTAGCTTGACAATCAGTTCCCTTGAGATATCATGCTGAATTTTATTTCAATAATACAAAAAAAAGCAGTTTACAAGCTCTAGAAGTCGATGAATTATAATAACTATGTCAAATGTTAGTTGCATCGGTATCTACATATAAATACTGTATGATTGTCTAAAATAAAATCAGAAGCCAAAACTATATTAGAGAATTACATTTCAAGAATGCTTCATGCATATCCAGTCACTGGGTTTAGCTTACATTAATGATTAATGTAAAGAAGATCTCGTACACCCTTTGAAGCAGAATAATTTTATTAAAATTGGAGAAAATGATATGAATCTTTTTGGGAGTGCAAGATTCATTAATTAATTAGATAGCGTGTTTTTGTAATTATGAAAAAATCTGAACCACAAAGACAACAGTGAGAACAATTTTCTGTTTCTTTTTTAAGCGAGTTTATAATAAAAATGTAAAATGTCTCCTCTGAAAATTTAAGCAAATGATGTTGATTCTACAAATTATATTGAAATCAAAGTTAAAACAAGCGACAAATATTGAAGGACGCAGTAATCTTTAGATTTATAATTTCAATTTAAACTTTTAGTTGTTTGCGATCCGTTGTTAACCGCTATAATTTGCTCAAATTTATAAAAGGTATTTTTAAAACTTCCATTGTGTTATTATCTCATCGCTTTTAAGTACTCGATATGGAAATTTGGGTCCTAGTCCGATCGGAGATATTTAATAGGAACTCGTCGAAACTGAGATACGCGTGTTTCGCTTATTCCTAATTATTTATTACTAGATGAATTGAACTAGGTGACAGGTACTATAAGAATGAGGATGTCCTCGTTTCTTCTGATAAGGAAATCTTGTGATTTGGAATTCCAGCGAAAAGGGGAAGACGGTTGAGTAAATTAGTGGACAGCGAAAAGGAATATAAAATTATGCTACTCGCGTACATTCTTGTGACAGATGCAATAATATTAATTATTTATAACGATGATGATAACAACAGTAATATTAATAATAACACCATTAATAATTAATGATACACTACAAGCTCGGATTAGAAAGTTGTAAAAAGCGAATTTTATTACTTGTTTCATTGTTTTGATTAATTGCAACTTTATCAAAATGATAAAAATATGTTATTCAGTAAGCACATCCTTAAAAAGGAACTCATGTTGTTTAGTGCAATTTTAAAGGATTATCGTGCTTTAAAGGTTACATGAATACTTTTTGCATCGACTGTACATAGTGGACGAAAATTGTCGGGATAAAATATATATGTTTGCAAGCAATAATTCAATATGGGGGGAAGGCGTGCAGTACCGACCATTCTAAGTTTTTTTACTGTAACTTGGGTTATTCACGGTTAGTTTGAGGTATAAATAAAACTCAATAGCAGAAGTTAAACTGTTTCTCATTTTGACAGCAAGGATTGATAATTAAGAGAAACAAAAAAGTTGTAATTTATATCGTATGAAAAATTGTTATCTAATATCGACCAGCTTGGTTAAATGCTAGAATAGAAAAATTATATTTTAGATTTATGTTCACATACATGACATATTAATGTGATTCAACCTGCACAACACACCCTTTTATTTCATGTACAGGTAACCCTTCTATAACAAGGTAAATAGACCGAACCAGTACAAAAAGGGGGGATGCCGGGTTGAAGGAGGGCTACTTGTACTTAATTTGTATCAATTCTGCAATACAATTTTTTTGCTTGAAGAAGTTGAAGTTTACACAATAAAATCAGTATCTTTTACTCATACAGTTACAGTTTTGTCAAAATATAATTATTTTTGGATTATTAGTAGACTTACCCAAGTCCATTTTCATTACTTTTCAGTGAATCAGAAAAAAAGAGTAGTCTCACATTTTTCAACCATATATTTGAAGTAATTCGTACGATTAAATCTTCTTTATTTAAAATGTAATATGAATACATCTGTACAATTCTTATAAAATAAAGGAAGAACAGTAAGCTCGGGACCGGCCAGTTGCTTATTACGAATCAAGTGTACTATCCGGCTTGACTTTGTACTCGAGCAGGACGAAAGAGAATGCGAAGGGTAACTAAGGCATTTGAGATGGGAAGTTGCTTATTTCGAGTCACAAAACTGTTGTCTTCTGTACAAGCAAATAAGTCCTCGACTTTGATTCAAGATCAATAGTAATATTAAAAATATAAAATTTTATTAAAAATGCTTAATAACATTAAATAAGGTATTTAATCGATAAGGTTTTAAAAATATTTGTACTCAGAAATAAAGCAATGTTACACATTAATTGATAGAATACTTAATGTACTAATTATTGATGTATTTGTGTCTGTAATTGCTTTGGAAGCTATCCAATAAACTGTATTCTCTATATTATCTAACAGAAAAAGAGAATCGGAAACTATTGATATTACAATAAATTATATGTTAGTATTTTATCCAATTAAAAACAGTCAAGTTAAAATTAGCTCGCCAAGCAATCACATTTTATTACTGGACTATTTTTACGAATCTTCTGATAGTTTAACCATTTAAAATTTATTTTTCAAAACAGTTTTCGAAAACTTATTGCTCACTGTATACATAATTCAGTTTTAAAAAAAATTATACTACAAATTATAATTACATTTGAATCTTATTTTAGATAAGTATAAACGGACAGTAGGAACTTGTAAGTAACATGTAATAATTTTAACTAACATAAAATATAATTATCTAAAATTATTCCTTAATGCAATAATTTTTAATTTTATGAATCAATTTAATATATCTTTTTCAAATGAGAATGCTGCTTTAACGACTTGAAATAATCAAATACAAGACAGTTGAAATTAAATTCAATACTACTTTGCAATAATCGCAGAATGTTTTTTTAACGTTTGATATTTTGTAACCACTCTGAAAGATTAAAACCATCCAAACCGCACAACAGTTTAATCGAAGAGAAAGAACTGTCTCTAAAGGACAACTTGATATTACACAGAAATTGTTATTTTAGTACCGTACAAGACTTAACAGAAAATATACAGGAAACTATGAATAATAAAAGGTGAGCGAGCGATTGTGTATGTGTTAGAAAATGACAAGATGAAGGGTGGAAGTTGCGGTTTGCCCCTCTCGTGAGGACGTACACCTTGGAGTCTATTTAGAGTTTCGAAGGGGGATGTCAATGTTCGCACATTTCGAAAGGATATACACCTCGGAATCTTGTGGCTTTTCTTCCTTGACGAATCTTCGAAAACTTTTTATTTATTTTGAATTTTACGTCGCATCGACCTTCAGGTTATCAGCGACGGCTAGGTTCTGTTTCCTCCATTTCTGTGCGGTTCTATTCTGTGGTAGATACTAATATCCTTTAGGTACTTTAAGGTATTTTCTACGAGTTTCTGTGATGTTAAGGCTTTTGTCGATTTTATTCCATACTCTTGTCCCTGAATGTGATACTTAATGCATTCAAATACTAAGTATCGAGTCGAGATATTTTTCCTGCAGACAGTGCAGATTGGTGGCTCTGCTTTTTTAATGAGATACTCGTTTGCACTGACAGGTTCTGAGTCTGGCCACGATTATCCTGGCGTTTCTCTTAATATCGTTACTGGGCATTGTTTTTGAAAACTGTTGTCGACTGAGTTCGCCACGAATTTCCCAGACCGGGGAAATTCGGGGAGCCGGCCTGTTCTCCCGATTGGCGTTTGTTCGGAAACCAACCAGGTGATAGATCCATTGACATCACCCTATTCTGTGCGTCCGAAATGTGGTCCGTGTGAACCAGGAAGTGTTAGTAGAAATGGAAGAAGTGAAAGTGCAGAATTTGATAATGTGGTGAAATTCCCGCCAGGTTCGGATCACGAAACATGAGCTGATCGATGGCCAGAGGGGCCTTTAGAAATTCACGTTTATGATACGTGCAATTAACCGTTGACGATGGAGAAACTATGCAAGAAACAATTTGCAGATTTTTTATTCAGCTGCGCCGTAGTAAAAAAAATCAAAAATCGTTTTCTTGATTGTAAAGACAAGAGCAAAAAATGGGAAATACTCGATGCCGTCAGCTTTTCAACGAAACTACAAAGTTAACTTTTGACCCTTCAGTGGTCGTTCTAAACAGTAAATAGTTTCGACAAAGAGAGAGCTATGTATATCGTAGTTTCATGAATTGTGCAAAGAAAAACAAAATGTGACTTTTATATTTCTGCGAGTTTACCGCGGAACAATGGTAAAACGTAAAAAAATTCAAACAGTAATTGAACAGAATTGATTTCTAGCCTTTTCACTTTTATTTAGAAAACGCTTTAGAAACGATGGTTTTCAGTCATTTGTGTTCGATGATGAATTCATTCAAGATACGCTTTTACCAGTCAATGACTTCTGCATGAAAGCACCGCGGTACTTTTCCTCGATGAACAGGTTTCAATGATAATCAATACTCTTGTCGTTTGTATATCACAAACAGCTTGAATTGCGTTCTGTCAGAATAGTATTCGATTGATTATGAGCTAATCCAAAAGCTGTGTTTAATTATATAGACGAGATGCCCCTTTAACAAGATTCGACGTTAATTGTACACTGTGAAAGTTTGAACAGTCCATCGACCAGTTTTATGGGAACAAAAATTACCCCTTAATTGCATCGCAAATGTAGGAATGCTTTTATTAATTTTTCGCTTTTTATATGTGCACTTAACTGTTCAGATTAATGATACATAAGTGCAACTAAAACATTAGGTTGAGTAAAATGTCCGTTCGCTACAACGACGGCTCGCGATTGTTGAGTGTTAAAACGATACAGAGATCGCCTTTTTTTAAAACAATTTGTTACTGGTGATGAAAAATGGATTATTTTGAATAACGTGAAATGAAGGAAACATTGATCTATACCAGGGCAAAAACCATGAACAACGGCCACATCTGAACTGCACGCTTTTATTGCTCTCAGTTTGGTGGGATTATTAAGGGAATATTGTATTATGAACTCTTACCAAATAACCAGACTAAACCCATAATCCTTTGAATAATTGATAAAATTTCCTTTGAATAGTCCGTCCTTTGTAGCAAATGATAAAGTTCAACTGTAATCTGCAGTCAGCTATGAAACAATCTCGCTTTGAATTAAAAACTGGTCAGCTTTGATTTCAAAATTGGCCCCCCTCCCCCTTTTTTATATTTCATCTTTTCATGATATTTTCAAAACGTTTTTCTATAAGAATTTTTAGCAAATTCGAAATATGCTGGCGGATCTGATATATCGTTTACGAGTGCATCAACAACGAAGCTGAAAAAACGGTGATAACGAAATTCCTATTGGAAAAGAATGTTTCTGCCGTCCCATAAATTCTCAAGAGGTATTTTCAACGATTAGTTATATTTCAAAATTTGAAATATCTTTATTCCGTTACCTATTCGGAATTTTGATTTATCATAAAGTGCAAACGCGACACGAAGCACGTTAATTTTTCCGGTCTCAATCACCGATCATTTGAAATAAATCATCGCCTTCATTTTACTTAATGATTCATAGCAATTGACTGGAAGCATTAATTTTATGGGATTATGGGTTTAGGCTCAGATTACAGCCACAGTTTATTTCACGTATGTGTTGAAAATATTTACTGAGCTTCCAAGATATGAGCCGTTTATTTTGAAAGTGAGGCAAGTCCATTTAGGTATAACAAAACCTTTATTTTTTTTTAGGCAGCACTATAAACACTATTGGATAATAAATTTACATTATTTAATACCACAAAATACAAAAAATATGTCTATTAGTGCTAATCAATATTTTTAAATTTATTAAAATGCAAACCTTTATATATCTCGCAATCTCCGGGTTAATTTCCGTAATTTTGGAGTTAACGAGAGTATTCTCGTACATTATATTATTATATTGTCGCTTGCGTTCACTTTGTATTTCTGTTTCAAGTTCTACATTAAATTATAAGTAACTTTTATACAGTGCACCTAGGTTTACTTATTTCAATATTTCTCGGTACAAAAACAGGTAATTCTAGTGCTAAAGACGTATCAGAATCAGCGATTAATATCTGATTTTACAATCTGTGCTAGCATCGTAACCTTATAAAAATACAATGAAAGTTCGTTGCTTTTTAACGAGCCTAAGGTATGTATTTTAGTTTCGTTCGTATTCCATATCCGTTTGACTTGCTCCAAGTACGAACCGCAATTCCCTAAACGATCCAGTCGTGCGTTCGTGCCTGATGCTACTTATGAGACCAATCGGTGACCTACTTCTGGAGATCGAAGTGTAAATTGCGGGTATTTCGTATTGCAGCCAGGGTTTGTAAACCCTTGGGACTTCTTCCTATAACGAGTCTCTGATTGAGAACGGGTTCGTTCGAGTAATTTAATGAGTAACAATCACTTAATTGTAATTACTTGATTAAAAACAGTGATAGTAAATACTTTAGGAGAGCGTACGAGGAATCGTATTATTAGCTTATTCGTAAATAATGGGATACATAATATCTTGCATAATAGAACGATGAAAATTCCATTTTTGTTTATGCTATTATTATATATAATGTGCCAATTATTATTGTATCCCATTATACTAATATATACCCAATCGTACTCTTTGTTTTGAAACGATTTTACTTGTATAATTTGTTTACACTTTTGCGTCGTTCCTTTTTCTTTTATTGTAAACGTGGTTACTTGTTCATCTTGCTTTAACCCCTTGCCCTACAATATCGTGTCGCATTCGTGACGCACCCCGTGTTTCAGAATCAGAACTGGCTCTTTCTTATAAAATGAGATACTAATTCGGACTGCTTGAGTTATTATTCTTATTTTTAAAGATATTATGTATCGATACATAATCGAAAATTTAGTAAGTAGTAACTGTATAATTTATAGATTTAATATAACTGAAGAAGTGGCTTGGTAACATGAAGTAAAATAAACATTTAGTAAAGAAATTAAACGTTAATAAAATAAAAAATTAAATTTTGATCTCTAATAGATTGTAATTATTTAGAATCCTCTGAACAACGTATGGTATGATCAGTACGTAACTGCGCAGGAATATCTCAATGCAAAACTCCATTACTCTCCTTCGATAGTCTTCCTAAAAAGATGTTAATCCCTATTTCTGAAACAAAATAGAAAAACTTTGTATCGTAACTTTCTAACGACGTTATTCAAGTTTTGACGCTTGCGTTTGGCAAAAACGATGAAACGGTTCGCTTCGAAGTTGAAAGGTGCCGAAATTTGAATAACAGCGTTTTCGAACTCCTTCGACAGCGTAAAGGCACCTTGAAGAGCAATGGATATTTGTGGTAACGGATACCTGCGTTATACTCTCGTGCAGTCCTAAGATACTTTTCAAGACATTTCTGACTTTCTTATTGTTCACTGTATTTCTTACTATATTGAAGACTTTCACAGTATTTTGTAATAATTGAGAAGTTAAAATGATGAAGGATATAAATACTGAAGAAATAGAAAATGGTATGTTTTTTACGAGAAGTAAATACAATAATAGGTTGTATTTTGTTATTGCATTTTGTTTTCCTTCTAAAACGTTTACCTACTTTAAAAGTTATTATAATGATTTTAAAACAAAATTTTCTTTCGGTTCAATACTGAAGCAAAATGCAGAAAAAAAAGAAATAATAAGGTAATTAAATGTTGTAGTATAATTTTCATGTTCAGATCAAACCATTTGTAATAAAATTTACCATTAATACATCATTATTTGTCCGTAACAATCTGAAAATGAAATGTTTGTACCAAAACGTTGTGTCAGTTTCGAATAACAATCGTGTAAAACCTTGCATCACCTTTTCCTTCTTATTACAAAAATCGATAAGACGCACGCGGCCTGGACAAAGCAGAAATAATTCTTCACACGTAAAGCAGCAGCTGACAAAAATTTCATATATGTAGAACGAAAGGAACACGTACATGGCAACGAAGTTTTGATTTATTAGCAGAATTATTATTCCTCGAGCATTCGATTCTACGATGCATCTCCAGTATATTCCCTAGTGCTTTTTTTAGATATTCAACATCGTCCCTTAACATTTCTATGCAAAATAACTTGAATTCTCTATAGAATTAGGAAGATTGATCTTTATATAGATGTAACGTATTTAAATAAAATAGTACTTTAATTGGGTTTTTTCAAATAAATCTTATTGATCGACGAACAACGGAAGTCATTTATTTACACTAAAAATTGATCTCATTTATACAGATAACATTTATTCTTAAAGCATTGTCATGATTTTTGCACTTTTGAATGTCTAACTTCCCTTTTGTTCACATTATTTAAAAAAATATCAAATTAATTTAGCTAAGTAATGTATCAACCCTTTGCACTTCGTTGTCGCCGCAGCAGCGACATCTAAAAGAAACAATTATTAAAAATATATTCACGTCTTTTTAATGACAAAGCAAAATTTTCAAAATTCCATAGTGTAAATAGTTTGGAGTAGCTGGTAGCTCAAATTAAAAATGACTCGGAGTTGCTGATAGGTCATATTAAAAATTGTTCGGAGTACAAAGGGTTAATAAAATAAAATAATTTATGTTAGGTCCGAATGGATCTAGACAACGTTTTCTGTATCCTAGGCTGAATCATTTATCTTTCTAGAGATAATTTCATGTCAAATGATATATTTTGTAAAAATAAAAGTATCACCCAATATATATTGTAAAAATAAAACAATAGTTGTATACGGTACAGAATA
Organism: Anthidium xuezhongi; assembly: GCA_022405125.1. Classification (NCBI taxonomy): domain Eukaryota; kingdom Metazoa; phylum Arthropoda; class Insecta; order Hymenoptera; family Megachilidae; genus Anthidium; species Anthidium xuezhongi. The sequence goes on along the minus strand of CM039646.1, from coordinate 800,786 downwards.
AAACTGTAGATCTTTAGATTGTTATTATTAACTGTCATATAGGTTTATATGAAGAACAGGATTTTTAGCCTCATTCTATCTTATGCATTATTAATAAATTCTTATAAAAAGATTGATTTTTAGATGAAAAATTCTGCACTTTGTCATCACTGGTCGTTTATCGAAAAATTTATCATTCTCAAAATTGGTTACAAAAAAATGTTTTTCTTCGGCTATTTTTAAGAGAAAAGTTTTATTTTTGATTCTTATAAGATAGAATCTCAATTCTCTTATTTTTATTGATATGTTGGGAAGTCATTTTAGAAGATCACTGCATAAAACATGTACCACCGTTCTTTTTTAACCGAACACAATTATAAACGTATAAAAAATTGATTAAATTCGGCCTAGTTTTGTGCTAATTTAAACAGAAATATTAATAATCCTTCAAATTTGATAGGTTTTTTAATTACCTTTTCTCGAATGAATCTCATTTCTTGTGAATGGGGCTATGGAGGAAGTTTCAGTTTTAATTAAATTTTTCCCAAGACATCTTTTTTTTTCGTACAGGAAACTGGTAATAATTGGAAATAAGATATCGATTAGAATAATTTTAAAATATTTTCTGATCAAGAAAAGTGATGTTGATAGCTTTCATGAGTAATTAGTTCGTTCTCTTTCGTAAAGTCCCAGTAATTTGCAAATTTGCATGTTAATTAAAGCTTAATTGGTAAATTTATAGTTCGCCACAAAATGTTCGATATTTTTATTAAACATTATTGTCAGCTTATTATCTTCATAATCCCTGCTAATTAGAAAAACCATAGCACTGGCCGCTTAATGAATGAATTTCTGATATGCCAGGGCTATTCGCATATACCACAGCACAGCGTGGTTAATAAAAGTTATTGTCAAAGACACTCATTGTATTAAATTATATCCCTGTAATTTGTTCAATTTCGTATTCTTTATTTCCCGTTTCATCATTCTTCTTTTAATTCTTTCGACCCAATTTCTTTTTTTCTTCTAGAAACTGATATCATTTACCTGACAGTCAATGCATATCAAATCTGAAACTTGTGTGGAAATTTTTAAAACTGAAATATGTGGCCATTTAGATATTTTGATTGTACATAGCAGCATTGCTAATTCCTAACTGTCTGTTTTTGTATTTCAGGAAACTAATATTAATGGTTTATGGATTGGTTCTGAATCGATCTGATTACGCACGGATAGTCTGCCAGTTACGGATAAATGAAATTCTGATGCTGCTACATAGTTTATGCAGCAACTCTGCACGAAGTATGAATATCGATGGCAGGATCAATTTTTAATTTTCTGTTTACGTAAAGCACAGATTGCAATAACCTTAGGTATAATACGTAGTCTGTACCGGTGAATTGATAATACATCCTAGTTGAGTTAATTGGAGCAGAGTTCAAGAGAATGCCTAAGTATTAATGAAGTCTAACTAATCGATTAAACTTAGTTCAAAATGAACACATCTGTTCTCGGATCATGCGATGTAGTTTCATAAATCTGTAATATAATCTCTGCAAAATCATATTTTAGTAATAAAATATCTAAATTCGTTTTACATGAAGCGCGTTATAATTGGTAAGTTATAGTTTTATTTATATATATTAATGCTCAAACTGTACATTACCGTTTAGTAATTACATTATCCAATATTTTGATTATCAAAATAGTATCAAATACGTCTAGTGTTACACTTATGATAATTATAGAGAGTAACAAGATTAATCTGAAATTATACGTAAATTAACACTTTCACGTTCGGATAACTATACGCAAAACGTTTGTTTAATGCCGCGCCATTACGTTGCAAATATTGGCGCTGTACCGGGTGGTTATATTGAAAACTTACCTATGTACATACATCTAGTACCAGAAATAAAAGCACGTATGTACAAAGATTAGAACACGTATAGTAAAACTTACTTGAAGTAAGGACTAATCATAAGTTCTGAACTTATTCAATCGGTGTTCAATTGTTAGGAGTACCTCTTTTGTTCCTTGAAATACAGACATTTCGAATCTGTTGTTTTCATGTTCGAGACAATTTGCAAATACTAGATTTTTTTTTAACGCGTTGACAGCCACAGTGAAAAAATACGTGTGTGGTAAGACACACTTTAATTCCAATTATTAAGGTTTCTATCGATTAATTTTCAAATGTAACCATTCAAATTACTAGTTAATACTATTGGTCTAATATTAACAATATCCACGGTTTATTTTATCTTTTCCTTTATTAATTATTTAATTATATAAAATTTGAAGCACTGATCACCAGTGACCACCATGGCAGTCAACGTAAAACACTTACATATAGTAGGTTCTATCATTTGTGATATATTAAAATATCTGTATACAATACTGGATATATAACTTATCACGTTTCCTTGTTTTATTTTTATTGTTTTATTGATATTTTGCTCTATTGTTACTTGTAATTTTTATTTAACATCAACTTCAAACTTCAGTATGTTTAATAGATATTCTGATATAGAATTAAAAGTTCCATAAATTTTAGTTGAAGTTAAACGAACAAAAATGTTATACCATAAAAATGATCACATTCAACAAATAATAAAAATGTAATGTAAAAAATAAAAGCAAAGGACAAATAATAGATGGAAGATTAAAAAGAGGCAAAATGTTTTCGTCCCTAAATCTGTATTCGTTCTGTTTAATGTTAAATAAAATTTTGATTAATTTATTAACACATTTACTGAGGCTTTTGAGCTTAGCGCGCGTAAACACGGACTGTAGCGAATGCTTTATGGTGAACGTGTTGAATCCAATTTTAACTGGGTTTTATGAAGTTTTTAATCCTCTATCAGAATAAATATACAGGAAGAAGTAAAATTGAATTAATATATTATTTCTGTAAACACTCATTCATTTATCTACATCAGTAACTCTTGAAAAAAATTTGTCTCACAGATTCTCCAGAACATTTTCAATTAATAAAGAAAATAAACTGTGCAAAATTTTTTATCAATTTTGTATGTTGCTCGCTACTGTGTAATTAAATATCTTTGGCTTTTGTTTTCAAATGGTTAATATGTTAATAATAATTATCTCAGATAATGATACCGTTGATTCAACTTTATTCCTTATATAGAAAACAAAAATACAAAGTAATCAGGAAAGTGTTAACTTATTTGTTCGTTACTATAAGGATGACTGTTTCTTTTAATAATTTTTTGTCGTTGAAACATGAAACAGTGTGACGTGATCTGAATAGGACAACATGAAACATTGATTTAAAATATAGGCAATTGCATCGCCTCATCGGATCGGAATATCGGAGCTCAGTAAAAATAGCCGGTTCTTGTACCTTATGCAGGATTGTTCATTGAACTTTAAACATCGAATTGATTGATTAGTTTACTTTGAAAAAGATTCTCTCGGCTCGATGCATTGTACCGTACATTTCACAGGATGTGCCCACGATTAACAAAAATTTGGCCGGTACACTTGACCAAACATTTACCTGTGATTATTGGTTCCCGTAATTTGACACACAGGAATGATTCGGCATAAAAATTGATTTATTAAATTGTGATTCGGCTGGGAACGCAGGCGACAGCGAAACGAAAACTTACACGTTTTCTTTGTAGGTAGTGTAAATTAAAAAAAAGAAAAAATATTGTTAATAAAGCAAGGTGTTTCTGCAAGGACATTCAATTATTGACATTCAATTAATTTACTGTATTTTAATTCTGCTATGGAAAATTGGTATTGTAACACGAAGATGCGTACTAGAAAAAGTTAATGTATATTTTTGTAAATAATTAAGCGACATTTTACCGTGCTTGCCGCGTACCAAGCCCTTTTCAGGTCGGCAGGGTTATAAGGACTCTCCGGTCTTACACACCCCCGATAGGGACCCAGAAGACCCGTATAAATACGGGTAAAACATTCGCAAAAAGGTCAATCTAGTCAGAAAATCGAAACGAACATCCTGACTCGACTATTTTCCAAATCTAACCTCGACCTTTAGAGTCCGGGCCCGCAGAGTCGCAGTAGCTGACCACTTTACTCCCCAGACCAAACAGTATCCGCCACTAGTCATTTTTGCACGACTCCTCTTATGGGAATCATGGAGGTCTCGATCCTACACCTATTTTCCCCATTGTAGCCAAGAATGTGAAATAATATTGGCATCAGGAAAGAGATACTAGGGGAAGTCGATTGAATGGGGTGCGTAAATGTTTCTATGAAGATGTCCCTGGTCCACACGTGTATTGTTTTTCCTATGTATTTTAGAGCTTGTAATATAGCAAATGCTTCGTTACTGAACACTGTAAATGCTTCTGGGAGTTTAAATAACAGCTCGCGTTCAGAAGTGCATACTGCACATCCGGTCCCCTCTTTCAATTTTGAGCCATCAGATAATTCGGTGTGTAGATCTCTAACCACGTTTGGGCTAGTATTTTTATCGCGTATACAAGGAAGTTATATCGACCATGGTGGGATTTGGTACTGGAAAACAAGATTTGTATGGTCGGTTTATTGTAATTATATCAATGAGTACGTCCCTCGCACGTGTAGAAGTTTCCCTTGATTAGGTGACTTGGCGAGCGAAACTATATCATCAACGAGACCGAAAGTAAAGCTGAGATTTACGACTTTGGCCGAGGAATTTAATCCGCGTTCGGTGATCGCGTACAGGCAATCTAAACACTCGAGGTTGTCATGGAACAGCGTTTTATGCATAAAATATAGTTGTCTACAGTACGGCATCGTCTAAGTAAGGGAACACCACGGTATCCTTTAAATTCCCAAGAACTTTGTTCATCAACTCCTGGAAAACAACTTGTTACGCTAAAAGGCATTCGCAAAAATTTATAATGCCCTTCCGGTGTAACAAACGCTGTTTTTGCAGCGGCATCCTGACGCTAAATCAAGTCTCGTAAAATACCGATTACCTCCCGGTTTATCCATCTGGTCGTCAACGAGGCGCAAGAGATATTTATCCTTTATTATTACCGCGCTTAATTCACGATAATCTATTACATTATACAGCGAATTGGATTATCTAATTATTCCGTTGTCCAACAATTCCGCCATTATTTCGCGAATGATTTTCTTCTCTGGTTTCGCGAGATGGTAAGGGTGATATACGATCGGTTCCATCCGCTGGGCATTTAATTTCGATCGATGCAGCATTCGTCTTTTCGAGATCCTGCATCGAAAATGATATACAATCGTGGAATCCCTCTATCAACATAACGCATAATTTTTTTTCCTTCTTTCCGATGTTTCCCGGGTTTGTTTCGACGATATAGATATCCATCGCGGAAGTTATCTGCGGTTCTCTCGAATTTCTTACGTCGTTAAGGATGAGCTGATTTTCTCGTTCCAACATTATGATATATTCTCGTTGCAACAAATCTTTTCCGAAGATTGTGCCGTATATTCGTTCGGAATAAAATAGAAATCTATGCGCGTGATTACATTCTGGACTTTTATCGTGATAGGTGCAATTCGATCGATTATTACAAATCGGTTGGCGAATCCTCTAAGTATTATTTCCTTACAATAGTGCATACGTTTCCAGTATCTGCTAAACTTTCTACTTTATAACTGTTAATGTGAACGTAAATATGATAAATATTGGTACTACATGTAATATTACGTATAATATTTACCTTTTTCTGTGGACCTATTATTTTTTTTTTTATGTGGAGGAAATCTTTCAAAAACACCCACCACCCTTCGGGGGAGGGATGGCGGTTAGTCTCGGATTTCCACTGACTAAAACCTGCAGCATCTGGCGTTTTGGGGGAGCCACGGAGTATATAATTTATATTTAACCTCATATATAATTTATATTTAACGATGGTACACCGGGCCAATTATAATTGGAATTACATTTAAAATCCAATTGTAATAAGAACAAAAGTCAAGTTTGTAATATCTGAATCGTAAGGTGCGCCACGGGTCTGACTCGTCAAAGTATAGCAAAAAACGTAATTGCGAATAAATGATTATATTTTTAAAAGTTATGTATCTGTGATTCATACTATTTTCCTTTTATAATCTCAAAAACGAAGACGAATCGACCTATGGTGTATATAATATCTTCTGTTCAGAATGATCGCCCGAGCATGTTGGTGCGTGTGTCGGTTTCGGTCTAGGACACCCTGTACATGTAGCTGAGGGTGAGCGAGTAAGATGCAAGTGTCGGCGGGTAGTTAAAGTACAGAGGACAGGGTGAGTAAGCAGGTACAGAAGGCTAGGAATTTGGAAAGTATAATTAGGATGTTTGTTTGAGGATGATTCTAACATGTGCTATAACAGTATCTCTGTTGGCGATGAGTTGATCATACAACACAATACTTAACAATAAAGATTAATTAGGGGACGAAATTTGGTCATCTTACCATATTATTATACTTTATCCTGAATGAAATATTCTATATTTCTATTGATTGATTTTGTAGGTTAGTTGTCAAAATATTGTGTTTACTCTACGGCTATTGCAAACATGATCGTAAAAAAATATATGCCACTACTGTTTCGATCCACTGTGTACAAGAGAAACTGAGAAAAATATTGTAGTATGTTGGAACGTATCAACTGTTTTTAACAATCAATAAATTTTCGCTCGCAGCGTTTTATTAAGCGAGGGATTAGAGGACTGGAGTTTCGAGTCCAATGCTTTAGAGCGATACCAATTTCAGAGATAAACTTTTTGTAACAAAATCTCCAACGAATTGCCCAAAATGAATTGCTCAGTATTATTTTATTTCATAAGCAAGTTAAAGAAATTCATTAATTTTGACAATATTGTTCCACAATTTGTCGAAGCAAAGACAACAAAGCAGTATTTTGTATAAAATTTTATATGTCAGTATAACCTCTTTAAAGAGCGCTCTTAATAGATTGTTGTAACTATTTTTGTTTGTAACTGCCCGTTTAGGAAACCCTCTCTTTAGGGCAGCCACGAGCCTCATGAAACCTTAATTTGGCCCTGTCAGCATATGTACTGATTTTATTTGCAATTCTTCGTATTAGTATTAACCGTGGGTCTAAGATTATCAAGAGCAAACGTGTTAAGCCGCGTTTGATAATTTATAATCCGCTTCCCTCGCCCTTAACGAATTACAAAAGAAACTTTTAAGACAAAGTGACGGGAATTTTATCGAGACTAAAGCATCGTTAGAAAAGTTAACATGGTGCATCACAAGTTTCTCGTTACGCCATTGTAACCGACCTCGCGTGACGTAGTATCCGGAAATTAAATCAACCCAGTTCAAACAAAGGTACGCGGCGAAGTAGCTTGAAAAGTTTCGCGCCGGAACTTTAAACATCGCGGGACTTGGTGCACTGTTCGAGCATTTCATAGACAGAACGGTTGAATGAAGAGTAAATAGGATTTCCGGAACGATTTAACGCAACCTGTAATAATAACGAAGTTGCTTGAAAACGGTGAGTTTCGATGCGACCGGGGAAAATATTCCGGAAGTAACGTGCTCTCGAATACGAAACTTTCCTGTCACGATTTGTTTATGAATCACGAAGCTTCGATCTTGTTTTATCAGCATTGTTAAAACTTCAACGATTACCATATTACGCGATAAAAGGATAAGACATTTTACAAATTTAATAATTTTATAATTAATAAATAAACGTATCCATTTTTATCTTTAAGCAATTTCGTTATGTAATACAATCTATTGCTAAAAACAATTTAATTAATTACATAATAATCGAAAATCAAACACAAATGAAAATTTGCTTTTAATATTTTGCGTTGTCCTCCTTTTCTTGCAAAACAAATTTTTGGGTTCAATTAAGGTGTTTCAGGTATTTCACACTTACTTCACACTAAAATAGCTTTTTACACATTCCATTGTGTACATGTACATGTTTCTTGCTGACATGCATCATAATTACGACACATATATACAAGGTGTCCATAAAAACTACTCCAGATTGGTGCGGTATATAAGGCATGCAATTCTGATTAAAAAAGTTTTAGTGAACATAGGTCAAAAACGCAATTACGAAGTACCTGCGGAAATTGAAAGAGGACATTCAGAATTCAGGTAAAGCTTATTGATAGGAAATAAATAGTCGTTGTTATATTGATTTAATAGATGAATAAATATATTATTTTCCAACGTCAGTTGTTGGTATTTTATACTAAGTAATATATTAGTTAAGAAGAAAAAAAAATGTGTCAGAGTAGTTAGCATGATCACAGGATCTAAACGTAGTAACAAATTATTAGGGCTGCATATGGAAAACGCAGACAATTCGAATGTGTGAAAGACTTGAAAATTTATATCCAAGAATGAGCACAGATGGGCACAAAGCTGCTGTAATATATAAAATTCGAAAGTTTTACGGAGCAAAGGACAATATATGAAATATTAACACATTGCGCGATAAGTTCACGTTATTATAGGATTTTTAGGATATCATTTAACAGATGGCCCTGCAACATGTGGTAAGCATTTATTGTATGTACCATTATGTGAAGGTGTAAAAGCCTTTTAACGTATTTTCTTTCAATCGTTCGTTTTCCTCCGGCAAACGATCTAACCATCTTGAAACAGCTGGCATTAAGCTGGTAAACAATGTGTTCAAAATAACTCTTCATATTTGTTTAATAATAAGGCCATATATACTCATAATAATTTCTTATTTATATAATTTGTGTTTAATAAAACAATTGTTTAATTACTATTTATTTAATAAATTTGTTTATTAAAACTGTTTTAAGATTAAAGGTGGCAAATTTATTGTAAAAGTAGAGTGTACATATTCTTAATTTTGATTCATGACTTTTCGCTATGGCATTCTCTTTTCTATTTTTAAACGTAATATGTTATTTTAATTATTTCAGTAATAGAAAATAGTTACATATTAAATTGGAGATATCAAAAGTTTGAAGTTGTTTAATGAAATAAAGAGGTACCTAAAATAGTACATACTTGTATTATATTAATTATATTAATCCCTTAGGACGAAGTCCGTGCCACGTACAGACTTTGATATGTCCCTCGAGGCCAGTGTCGGTGCACCGTATCAACGCTAAATCATTATACAAGTTTCCCTTTTTAATCAATTTCTTAAATTAAATACAACTGTAAAAAATATCTAAAAATTTATTTACCAAAAATTTTCAATGCAAACTTTACACCCCTTTTTTTTTATAAAATTGACTGATTATCAGATTATCGATTACTGTGTAATACATAATAAGACGGTTCTTTAACATTTTATCTGCCACGTCGCAGGTATTAAAAGTTCCATTCGATGGTAAATTTATTTCTGACAAATTTTATATTCGATTTTCACAGTGTTTTGTTATTTCTAATGGAAACATTTTCAACTAAGTAAATGGAAGAATTCCTAATAATATGGACGACGGTTTCTAATGGAAATTCAATTGTCACCCATGTATGGGTGACGTGGCAGTCAAGGTGTTAACAATTAACCAAATGGTATAAAAATATCAGAAGTACGTTAGCTCAAAGTTGTTAATTAAAACTTTGTATTAATCGTAATAGACTTCATAGACGCAAATAAAGTGAAAACCTTCTTTGTTGTGGTAAATGTGTACTATACCGAAGTGTTAGCTATGCAAGGAACTTGATCGTGGTCACGAACCTGTGGTCGAACACCTTGTATATAATATTTTTTTTCTATCTAACGTTGTACGCACTGTTGAGATAAATTCAACAATATCAGATAATGTTGTATTTTCTCTACCATTTGCTTAACCCCTTACCATATCACTTTTTTCACAGGTGCGACAGGCAAAGCTTAATATTTATTGTTGCAATGTTAAAACAAACAAAGAAAATTCTAATGGTATGTATAATTTACCCTTAACCATAGTACATCATACCAAGTGTAGTTGGAATTACACTTAAAATCGAATTGTAATAAAAATAAAAGTCAAGTTTGTAACATTTGTAGCGTAAGATGCAAAGTAAGTGACAAGAAGTTACAGGGTCGCATACAAAAGGCAACAAAGCTTTTAAAAACTATTAAAAAGTATAATTCTTGTTCTCAAATAAAACTGTTAATATTTTAATTTCGTTAGATTTTAATATATAAATGTTGTGCTACAATTATTTAATTTTTTGTGGTACATAAATTAATAAACTTGATTATTTAGTAAATAAACTATGTATAAACTATAAATTGTGCAAAAGAAGATAAAAAATAAAATGTTGCGCTGTGTATCGTGTAACGGTGTTTGCTTTGTTCCAAATATGAATTACAGAAAACACACGTAAATAATTTATTTCTAAAAACTCAACTCTATCAAAATATAAAGGAATTGACAGGAGATGTCATAGAATTGTCAGGTGTCTCCTCTTTTTTTCTCGACATGCGATCGCCGCTTTCAAAAGACTCTCGAAACATTTCAATATTCGATTCGACTCAAACACGAGGGCATATTTCTATTTTCGCAACAATGCTTTTACATATTCCACACGTCCTCCAGGTAAGGCTCTTGAATTTGTCTCTGAACAATTGTCATGGTGCGTAATCGTATTATTATTGAACATCTATAGAGAATTACGTATTTTCTAAAAAAGTGAAAGTAATCTTGATTTCTTTTCAAAACAAAATTGTTTTAATAATTTTCAGTGTTGCACTTGTTTGCATCCTAATCAACTCAAGCACTTGGTTTGAACATTATGAAATTAAATGGCTCGGTTTGAATACTGTGACTAAAAATATAAAAATTTGAGGAAATTCATTTTTTAAAAAACATTAAAGTTTATTAAGTTTGTTGAAAAAACCATGAAAATATATCGTAATTGATATAACAGAAAATTATTATAAACACTAATGAACGTTGCAAACAATATTTTAAACGTCTGTTAACTTGATAGAGAGCGCAAACAAACTTGTTCTCTCTGATAATTTTAATTAGACTTACAAAAGGATTGCGTGACGCGAAACACATAGGTAAGGACGTACATTATCAACGAGTTAATTTATTGCAGCATTCGTTGATATTAACTAGTCCGTACCATGTCTCGACGAATGTTACAGAAACAACAAAGTTGGTAAAATTCCTGATTAAACATCGATTTTTGAATGTTCAATCACTGCAAGATTGCTTTCCTTAATTCCCCTTTAGTTTCTCATTTTTCTACCTCTATTACCTACGACCGTTACCCCCAGCTATCTTATCCCGATCCTCGCGACGTATCCTTCCTGTTGCGTGTCAGGTTATCATGTTCCTGGCCTTTAGAAAAGCCTAGATTGCTATGCTGACAGAGGCCTCCGACCGATTATTATCCAGCAACGTACATACATACGTACAGTTGCCAGCGATTACGACAGCGACTTTGCACAGCGCTTTCGTGATTTCATCTGATCCTATTTTTGCCCGAAACTGTGTCAGCCAGCTCGAATGACGATATTAAAATTGTATCATTGAATACTTTGTAGCAAAGTGTCGGTGTTCTCCAATCTAATTCAATTTAATTCATAAGGCTTATTGAATATGTATGAAACTTTCTGTTGCATACTACTAAAGATCCAAACAATAGATAAACAAAAGTGAGAGAAGAAAAAGAATGAAACTTTGCATGGTGTTGGTATAGCAGATTGTGGCAGTGACTTTTTCATTCAAAATTTACTTTCAGAGTTAAACAAAATTCTTTTTTAAATATACGTATTTAAAGTTTATTTGTGAATAATTGGAAGAGTAGTTAACTATTTTATGCCAAGTAATTACTTATATAAATAATACCTTTTTCAAACTCCCATAACATATAGAAGTTTCAGTAAAATAAATAGGAATTTATCGAGTAGACAGGTTTTTTAATTTACAATATTTCCTTTTTTTAACAGAAAAGTATGAATTTTCTATTTACCGATACAGCAGATGCAATCGTTTTGACATAATGTATAGTTAAAATCAAAATCGATTTTCTCTTCAGTGCGATACCTCATGAATTCTGGCTTCGCTGCTGAATAAAATCCAGAACAGAATCCAGGAAGTGATTTGATCGGTTGAACTGGTTGTATCAGAGCGCTACCTTTTGAGCTGACCAAACTGTTTAGTAACTCTGAGGTTTCTGTTCCACGATTTCCGCAGTATATTTACTATTGAATTTAAAAAATGAAAAAATCACGAATAAAAGAATGGTAATGTTAATGAAAAGTATAAATTATAATATTATAAGTTGCTTCGATATTTTATTTATCTTTACTGCAACGTTAGTATCAGATCATTTTATAAATTTATTTTTTGTAAATATATATTAGTTTTAATTATTAAGGGGGGTTGGTGAAACGGAAGTGTAAAACGAACGAATTTCCCTTGAATTAAATTATACTTTGGAGGAGTTTCTTTTTACGTGTTTCTTATTATATTGTGATTAACACTCTGGAGGTTATTTACCTTTGAGATTAAAATTTTTATAAAATCGGCGGATTAAATATCCACCTTTTTTGGTTTAAACTGTACATTTTAGTAATATTTTTAATAACTTGAATAGGAATTATACTTTCGTAACTTGTATAACGTCAATACAATATCTTGTATGCAGTTAATGTTTATTATTCAAGATTGATTCTTTCAATATTAACCCTTTGCACTCGTGGCATTTAGTATACGATTAAGTCTTAATACATTTTCCAATAAAGCTTCCAAAATTCAAGAGCCCTATTTCGAAAGAAAAAAATTACAAATGCTTATCGTCTATTTACTTTTAGTTCTTTCATTAATTTACTACGTTTTAATATAAATAACTCTTAAATTTCACGTTTAAAAATATTTTAGTTAATTACGTATGTCGCCTTAGAGGCGCTACTCGAGTGCAAAAGGTTTAGGGAGATTAAAATCAAACATACTTTGCGAAAAACTTCAAAAGATTTTAAACTTTGCACAAACGTAACGCATGTGATGCTAATAAGAGAAACATTCGTATAATTTACTTTCGCCACCCATAAGGTTTTTTCTTTTAAAAAAGTTAATATTACTTTGAAAGGATATTTTCACCCCTAAAACAAAGCGTTATTACCATAATTCGAACTATATTCGTGAGAGGTTTCAAATTTTTTTGAAGTTACCAAACTTCCCTTGTCAGTAGTAAAAAATGACCCCAAAACTCCTGATGTTGGTAAATGTTCGCTATGAAGTACATTAGTACAAGGCGAAGTTCATAGAAAGCCTTATATTTATATAAATTAAACACAACAAAATTATAACACACAAATAGAAGTCATGATTAATATCATTACAATAATTTATTGAGGAATAACAAAAGGATCTTTATATTATACTTCACGATTTTTCCCTTGTTTTCTTAAACTGTTAATATTCGTTTTGGAAGTAATTCGAATAATTTTTCAATAAATTTCCCATGAGTGGATTTTTAAGTCTGTGAGATTTTGAAGTTGCTTTCCATCCTCGCAAACAGCTATGTATGTTCAACAATTTTTAATTATAATAAACTCCGGTGATCTCACGGTCTACTCTAAAATGTTTTTTTACAGATGCATTGTTCCTTCCGTTATTCTGTAACAGAATAAATTTTTCACTAGTTATTGCTCTAAATTTGCCCAATGTGTGTATATTTCCCCATATGTGTGTATATTTTACCGTTCATAGTTTCATTTATAAACTTTATTTCTATCGTTTTCCAATATTTCTTCTACGCCCATTTGTCGTGAACTTAATATTTTCTCTCCTTTCTGTAAACCGTGGAAATCGTATAAAAAGCCATCCGGCCTGACCAGATTAAATCGGTTTTCAACGGTGAGTACGATCTCGGCAAAAATTTAATGAACACGATGTAATAAATTAATAAAGAAGAATAATTTCATTAAAATATTCCATTACGTATGTATTTCGAATTCCCACCCATTTCATTGGTTCGTTGGTTTTATTTTCGCTGAAACAACAAGCCAGGTAAAAATACTGGAAAGTAAATGTTGTTAAAGGTACAATTCGTCCGTATATTGTTTTGTAGCCTCGTCGGGAAAACGTAGTTTCGTTTGAAAGGTACTGTGGATGCACTTACCTTCGACAAGAGGAAATACCCAAGATCCAATAATTTATTGAACGACTCCCTTTAAATTATGTTGTGTACTTGTACGTATTGTCCCACGTATTTTCATTCAAAACATTGGTTGAGCTTGTTCCTAAACATCCATCAGACTTTATTCGAAGAAACAATAAAGCAATTATACGAGCAATATAAATAATGTTAATAGATTAACATTTCTTATGTCAACATATGGTAACTGTTTTACACATCATGAAATTTAATACATTAATAACATTCTCAATTAAAGTGATGAAGTTTTATAAAAAGAACTGTTTAAATTTTGCTCCTATATTACTTCACCTTATGGAAATAAAAGTGTCTCGTGTGTATTTACTATTTCGCATTTAAAACTTCCATAATTTCCGTATTTTTCCAGCAACACTATTAACACCCGCTCTCATTATCGTTATTTAAACTCAGTAGTTGGACAGTTTTAATAAACCTTATTGCAATTAACAGGAATTTTTTTGTGATTTGGAAGGATATCGCTTAGTTTTTGTATATTAACACCACTAATTGTTGTAATCAAGTAATTGAAAAATAAAACGTTAAAGAAAATTGTAAATAATAAACATTATACAAATTACACAAAAATATTTATATCTCAAAGAATTAAGAATTCTAGTTTAAAAAATCGTTTTCATGAAGTTTCAATTTTATATTATATTATATATTACATTATACTATTATTATTAAGTTATGTGAAAAGGAAAGGAACTGTTTATAATACGTGTGCATTAACTGTCAATGACATTCGCAATTCATCGTTTAAGAATCTTTCCTGTACGAGTACAAGCTTGGCGATAATGCAGTAAAAACTGTGTAAGGAAACTAATTTACCTTTTAAAGAAGCTTATTTAAATGTAAAACCTGCTGAGGAAAGAAGAAAAAGAATTTATGAAGACAAATTCAGAGGTGAAAATGGTTCATCGAATAACGTACCAAGAATTTCACAATGGTAAAGAATTATGTAAAAGACGTTTTGACTGAATGTAGTTAAAATAAATAAGGTTTCCCAATTATTACGTGCTAGTAACTTCTTTCCAAGGAAACGCGCAAACATTGCTCATAAATTACTACTAACAGGGGAATGTACCATATTGTGCCACTAACGATCCCGTTTCTACTGCACCACAATTAACAGGTGTTTACAGTCTAGGTGCCAGTAGAAATACAGACCGTATCATTACCTAAACAGTATAATTAGCATAATGCAAGCGGAAACTCAAACACCAGGCTATTTAAAAAGGACAACCTCCTTCTCAAATGTTTGGAGAATACGATGTTCATAGTAAACTTTTACATGATATAATTTATATATCATCTCCGTTATGTCAGAGCCATAAATATGCCACTCTATAAATTTTAGATTCTATACTTTATAATACATTTTTATAAATCCATTCTTGCATTACTGAATCGCTTTGGCGTATAGTTAACAAATATAGAAATATGTTCGTACCAATTCTTAACTACAAACTAAACATTTGCACATTCATGAGTTTTATTAGTATGAAACATCAAGTACACTATTGAAAAAATATTATTTTCATTTATTACCCATATTTTGATGACTAATCGAAGTCGGTTAATATCTTACATTTTGCTTCAACTATACGTACATACACTGACAAGGAACATTATTCAATTAACTCTAGAACTACCAACGCCTAATCTACACTTCCTTTTAAATTGGAAATTAAATGGAAAACGAAATAAATAAGGGATGAAGTATGGGCCGGTGGTAGGATGAAGTAAGTCATTAGATTCGTCATCGGGATCTCGCTGAACAATAACCGACTAGACGCTCTAACAGTCAATCACGGGTACTTCAAGTTCGACGTCGAAACTTGGAATCGTCTGAAGACGACTTAGGTCGGCTTTGAGCAGCTGGTTACATTAGGTTTATTACGTGTTTGATATATTGATATACTCCATAATGTAAATATTTTATCCATATTGTTTCTAATTGTTTCTAATCTAACAATGTTTGAGGTATACAACATACATAATAAAACATTATAATAAAATTCATTTATTGCTTATACTTTGATGACGTGATGGTTAAAACATTAATATTTTGGTTTAATATCTTACATTTTGTTAATAAAGCTGTACGGAACTTTTTATGTAGATTAAAAATATATGTAACGGAAGTCAGGAAAATATTAATTGAAAATGCTACTGAAAGCTGGTCTGACTCCAGGAGACCAACAAGTTTGAAAGGAAGGAAGGAAAATATGTGAACAAATATGTGGAACAGTCCGTTTAAAATAAATTATGTTTATTTTATAAAAATCAATTAGAATGAATAAATTAATTCATACTATTTAGAAAAATGAATAATAATAAATAACAATACTAATATAATCACAGCTAATCCATTACATTTATTTCTTAATTAAAAGGTTTAAACAAATGATTAACGTAATAAATAGAATCAAAAGAAATATTGTTTCTTTCATATGTTGATTAACGGTGCAATTTGATTATCGATTATTTTGCAATATGCAAAATTATTATTTCTTTAGTCATTTATTTAAATATTTCTTTAAGAACATTATCGTAAGATTAATTGTAATTATATTAGTATTATTATTATTCATTTTTCTAAATAATGAATCTTACATTTACTGTAAGTCTTTTTTTTTCATAAAATAAACATAATTTATTTCAAACAGACTGTTCTGTTATCCATCTCTATTCATACATTTCCCTTCCTTCCTTTCAACTTTGCTGATATCCCACAGTCGGACCAGTTTTTAGTAATATTTTAAATTAACATTTCCCTGACTTCTGTGATATCTACTTTCCATCTACAGAAAAAATTCCGTACGATTTTACCATCAATTGAATAGTATCCTCTGCGAATCTGAGTCCCCATAACCCCTTTGAGACAGAATAATTTTTTAATATTACGTGAAATGAATTGAGTTCTCTGATGAAGCTAGAAGAATTAGTTTAACAATACTGATTTTGAAAATATTGCAACTAGCAGGAATTGTGAAGGAAATAACGAGAGCAGGTTTTAAAACTTTTTAATCTGATAATGGGTAAGAAAGAAAAATATAAAAAATACGTTTTTCAAATTTTCAATGATCAATGTTTCTGTAAACTTCAGGCAATAACAATGGCGAAATGTGTAGGGTTTCACAACTTTTGGTCTATAACTGTCTAGAACCTAAAGATTTTTACATATTTCTATATTTGTTGTTTGTTTCTTTTGTTAATTATTTAATTACATATTTGAAGCGCCAGTCACCAATAACCACCATGGCAGTCAATTAAATTAAATTTTTGCATTGCTCTGCCATAAAATATGGTATTGCACAATTTATTCAAATGATGTGCTTCTGATTTATTTTAATTGTACTAGTTTCACAATGTAAAATTCAAATCGTTCGGTAGAATTTTAAAAAAGTTATTCCACTCTAAAGAGTGTACAAAGATTCTTTCCAACTCCGTGTAGATACGTGCACTGTCAAAGCAATTCTTGCCGGCATAATGTCACTTCAAACGTTTGCATACCTACTTACACGCGGCAAAGAGGAAAGTTTCTTGAGCTATCGTTGAATCGCGTTTTGACCATATTTTGGTCGACCTGTTCGCGTTCTATAATTAAAAGCTTTCTTACATCAAAGGAAATTACCGCTCGCTCGAATGTACACGAGTTGTACGCGCGAGGGCATAAAGGAATACAAGCAGTTGAATTCGCTAAGAAATTCGTAGTAGTGTATACTGCAAATTTAAATTATAATTAAACGTAACCGTAGAATGGAGATAAAAACTGTACGTACTAGTTACTGGTTTACCTACAATTAGTCTTACCCCACTGATTAAATTTGTTAGATACATATGGCAGTATATGGACCGTTTATTTTGAAAGTGGTGCAAGTCCATTTTCTGTTTTTTCGAGAAAATAAGAGATTAGGATATTTTTAAATTAAAAAATATAGGTTAATTATGTCATGTCTGGTAATGTTTAACTAAAATAATGTATATTTGCGGGCTGCAAATGGACTTACACCACTTTCATAATTAGTCAATTGTAAAAATCATTTAATTTCAATTTTGAAAAATTAAATATCACTTAAAATATATTTCGTATTAATCCAATTTTGTTTATAAATAATAACAAGAAATAAAATATAATTCGAATACATCCTAATATTGCATAAATTGAATTAAACAAAATTAAATTAATTTTAAATGAATTTAAATTAATTGAATCATTATAAAAAGAACAAATAAACCAATAAAAAAATATAATTAAAAATATTAATATTGGACTAATTAAATATATTCCATTAATTTAAAAAAAAAAAAATTCTTCTAGAATTTAAAAGTATTCTAAAACTTTCCGTTCCGATAATAGTAACAAAGCTACTGAAATTAAAATTATAATCAATAAAATAATTAAATAAACATATTCTAATACAATTATTATTTATATAAATTTTGATTACATTTTATTAAATTCATGTCTAATCAGTTTTTTCAAGACTGAATACTTTATTAGTACAATCCTTCTAGAATACCCTCTTAAAATATTATTTGCGAATTCATAAAACTGCCGAGCTGATTGCTCTAAAAATTTGAGCGGTTTGTGCTCTTCAAACATGCTGTACTAAAATCTTCCAGGGAAAGACGAATGCCACTCAAAGTCAAGAATAAAAAATATTCAAGAGGCTTCTGTTTTAAAGAGGGGGGAATTTTATGGTTCAGTCGTCGATGATAAATTATAAGTTAGGAAAATAAAAATTAACTTACAATTAGAATTTTTAACAGCTTTTGGTAGTAGTTGGTAATTAAAACTTTAAATGCGCTATTCTCAAGATGAAGTTGCCAAAATCCGTACTAAAAATATTTACGAGACTGCAAGATCGATTTTGATAATATTTCAAAGTATACATGTTTTTCAGTCTGTGATGTAGTGCACACCCTAGCGAATTTTCGATTTATGCATTTCTCTTCCTTTTATTAACAAAAGAAGTTGAAAATTTAGGTCGAATATTATCGATTTTTTCAAAATTGACTTTAACAGCTACTAGCTTTTCTTACACGTTCAAACTAAAGAAGCTTAACATACATTTTTACCAAAATTACCCAAATTTGTGATTGTTAATCCTGGTGCCAACTGCTAACGCAGGTCAATATTGATGTATCCAATGTTTACCTGACCACAGAGATCAATAGTAATTTATAGTTTATAACGATCAAATATTGAAGGTTGCTCTCCTCATAATGTATATGGTATACATTCAATACGTGTGACCTTGTACGTAATAATTATAAAAGAAAATAATATTCTTTGACTTTTCCCACCCCCATCACAAATCTGTAAAGAACTATCTATAACTACCCAGAATATTAAAAGACTACCTGCACTAACATTTATTTTTACGATACACAACAATAAAAATAGTTACAAATTTTCCAAAAACTACAGTAGCATTCAAAGTACTGTTTTAGTAGACACATTTCGCGACAGAAAATAAGAATATTAACTATCGGCACACCATAGATTCAATTACCGTGAATCTTGAATACGAATGTAAATTATTTTTCGTTGGTATGTTAAAATATACAACGAGGGACTAAAATTATCGTACATTATTTAAAACAGGGGGAGTTTTTTAAGATTGGACCAAATGATTTGAATTTTATTTCAGAAGCTAGAAAAGTACACTATATCGCTAATGAAGAATCTTTTGAAGAAATTGCAATTATTCGAAATTATGAAGAAAGTAGTAAAGGTTGCCTTTTACAAATTTTATCTGATCTAGTAATGAAAACATTTTGTAAATTCGTGCCAATTATATAAATACTGAAGATTTCATCAAAATCGGTTGACACAGAAGAAAAATGTACCTGGAAACTGAACTGTACCTAGAAGATGTACCTGAAACTTTGAAAACTACGAATCTTTAACACATTGATTGCCACAGTGAATATTGCCACTATTATTCTAATATTAGCAATATTCAGAACTTATTTGACATTTTCTTTTATTAATTATTCAATTATTTAAAATTTAAGGCACCGGTCACCGGCGAGGTCAAAGTGTTAAGGGGGCAGATCAGTCTAAATGTAAATTAGTAATATGGGTTTGGTAAACTAATTATTTTAAAAAAACCGCTCAATACACAAAATTGAGAATTTAATGATGTTTCAACAACATTCCAAGCTTTAAATTTCGCTACTCATAAAGCGCGTGGGTGTTCATGGGGAGGAGGGTCTTGTCCTTGAACTGGAACACGCACACCTTGACGGTGTCCCTTCTGATGCCTCTGCCAGAGGTTACTATAAAAAAATTGTGCAGGTCTGTTCCAAGCTTTTAAAAATGGAAGTCTGTTTTTTGGGGTAAATTTTCAAGTTAAAAAATTTCTAGTGGCTTCCTAGCAGTCATGTTCAAAAGTCGTGAAAAATTACAATCTTCACCACCTTTGAATGTTTGTATCTTTCATATATCATGAAATTTTCATCACGTACCTACACATAATTGTTATAAGTATTTTTTTAAGTCGTACAGCAAACTAACTTGTTTAATTTACCGAAAGAACTTAAGCCGTTTGTTATACTTTGAAAAAGGTTGTTTTGTTGCAAGGGCTGTACGAATACTTTTATTCCCCACCGTATAGGTATTCCACTGAAAGATTTAAGGCATGAGGACTGCTCAATGCATGCCTTGCGGAGTTTATATTGATTCCGCATTGATCGATTATGATTTGTATTTTTAGTAGTTTCCAATAATGGTACGATATATTATCGACGTTACGACACCACTGCTTTATTATTGCTATCGCGATATTGGTTCGTGCTCTGTTTTCCAATGTCGAATATTTTCTACTGGCCAACAATAATTTCGCTTAGATTGCGGTCGTTCGGTCGCAATCCGCGACTTTATTCTCAATATTAATCAAACACGGTTATTCTCTAATCCTAACTTTATGGAGACACATCAGACACGGTTTACCTTCAATTACACACATCAATAAACCAATTATTTTGTTAACGCAACTTTTAAAAATATAAGTATTGGAAACAACTGTTTATTGCAGATTATTGCAACTTAGATAAGTGCTGTTCATACTATTACAATTTAAACATCTAACCTTACAAGTTAGTTTAAAATTTGACGATTTCTGATTATTCATTTTTAACTTATGTTCCAAATTTCTACAAAAATTTGTAGGAAGACTTTGGAAAATTATACTGTCACTGAAACAACATTTCTGAGCTTTTTCCTCACCCCCTTACTCACAAACAATTCCTTTTCCTTGAAAAGGTTTGCATAATTTTTTTCTTTACTTTGACATCCACTTAATAATTTTTGGATATTATTTAAGTGGCCTCGTTGAAATAGAAGGAAATACCAGTCCCAGTACCAAAACCGAAATTATCAAAGATCTTTGTAAAACTTCATGTGTAAAAATATTTTTCCACGAATGAAACTAAAAATTCCGATCTACTATTATTCTTTATTTGGAACTATAGTTCGCGTATGTGAAATTTGATAAAAATAGTACAACGTTTTATAAAAGAAATTTGTAAAATAATGTTAATTTTTGAGATATTTTTTAAACAAACAAATTTCTTCAAATATCTGCTTGCGCCCTATTATTGGACTTCCAAAACGGAAAAATGTGTATTTTGAATATTTTACCTATGACCAGTAAATTCCAAGTTATCGTGAAAATAGTATTTTCAACCCCAACTTTAAGGATTATTTTCACTACTTCAAAGTGGACAATCGCACGTAAAAAAAAAAATACGTGTCAAATATTTTTTCAAGTTCTATAACATATAAAAATTTCATCAAAATCGGCGTAAATCGGCGTAACGTTTGAGTGGTATCCCTTGTAAGAAAAAGTGGTAGTAATTTAACGCGTTAACTGCCATGGCGGTTACTGGTGACCGGCGTTTCAAATTTTGTATAATTAAGTAATTAATAAAAGAAAAGATAAAATAAACCGTGGATATTGCTAGTATTAGACTAATAATGCAAACTAGTAATCTGAATGGTTACATTTGAAAGTTAATCGATAGAAGCCTTAATAATTTGAAGTAAGGTATGTCTTATCACATCGTCTGTTTTTACTGTGGCAGTCAACATGTTAAAAAAACCTTTCTTTTTCTTTCAATTCTCATAAAATCCATTTTTCGAGCATAAATTTCTACGAGGTGTACAGCTTCAGGAACGATTTGTGTATCTAAAGGATTATTTTAACAAGAGTGTGTTCATAAAGCAAATAGATATGAATTATACAATAAAGCCAAATTTCAACAACTTTCGTCACGATGAAAAATAGTACGAGTTAAAAAAGTACGTTAGTTCCTGATAACTTGCAAAAACGAGTAAACCATTCGTTCCATCGCGATGTAAACGTGCGAAACATTTTTTAACTTAAATTGTTTTCGTTTTAACAAACAGTGGGAACGATGCTACTACTTTATCACGATGGGCACGTTTTTAGTTTCAAAAAAATTGCCTAGATGGCACTGAACTTTACAATTCCTTTTTTTTAACCCTCTAAAATGCAGTTGCGAAAGGTCATTCATAAATGACCAACTACGTTTTATTTTTTTCCATATTTCATTTTTAATTAAATTATTGAAAACGCGTTTCATCTTCTGTAAATGCAAGTTTCAAGTAAACTTCTGAATTGCAAACAATTACTTTTCCTTATTGTTGTCATTTATAAAAACTCCAAAATGTATTTTCTTCATAATTTAATATTAGAAATGGGTGGTTAAATAACAAGACAGATTTATTACTGATGCTATAATTTTGTTATAACGGCTCAGAAAAATACGTCTTTCTCTTTCAAATTCTAGAATGCGAATGAATCGAATGCCCAAAAGAAAGATGGGGTCCGTTTTTCTTTATACAATCGTTTATAGTCCTGCTTGGCGATGCAGTCTCTTGACTTTTGCAGTCTCTTTTACTAGTTTAATCCTAGTAATAGATCAACATTTAAAAATACTGACTTAACTCTTCGTTGCGTGACTTTTTAGGTAACGAAGAAAATACATTTCGAATATTTCCTCTGGGAATGATTCGTGATGTACGTTAGCGCAGTGTATTCGAAAAGGAGCAATAGCAATTAAATTTGAACAATCGCGGTGCTATACATTTAGGATAATAGAAACGTTTACGATGGCTTTGTGGTTGAGCACATTAGTTTGCTAAAATGATTAACAGCATGATCATTCAGCGTTTGTAAATCGATTACGCCGCAGTTATGGTACGTTCAAGGACCGATCATTAAAACATTTGAGCATCCTACGGGACTCGAATACCTTGAATGGCAGAATTTTTGGATAAATAAGATTTCTTTCGTTCCTTATCCTCGCGGTAAGAAGAACGACAAGACGGTTGGAATTTAATGAACGATTCGAGCATCGTGAAAGTTTGAAATAATAAACTTCGAGAGTGAAATTCTCGAGTGAAGTATACAAACGAAGGTTCATTACCGGACATGCAACGCAAGGCTTCGGCTGATTTGTTTCAGAAATTTCGACAGTACGTGTTTGCTAACGAACTCATGGAACAATGAGCTGATTTCATCCATGGCCATTGTGAGCTTAACTTGGTTAAAATACACTTCATTGTTTCGAACATCGTTGAAATATCGATACCGCGCGTACGGAAACGTATCGCATAGGGGTTTTCGTGACAACTGATTCGGTTGCCGACTAACCAGCGCAGGCTGATCATTGAAATTTTCATTGCGTATTTGTTAACATTTATGCTGCGATAGGAAATCATAAACAAAACACGCAGCTGCCAGGTACAGCGAATGGCCGAAAACACAAACTTCCGCATTGTGATGATAGCATTGACCAATAAAACTTTAGAAGTTACATTAATTTTCAATTGTTGAATGGAAGACTTGGATACTGCTCCTGAAAAAGAATTCTACTAAGACTTGATAAAAAGCAATGTTAAAAAATGAAGATACTTATATTCGTTGATCCGTCCATATATTAAATACAAATATTTTGATACCTTCAGTTTGTTACCTTAAGCTTCTAATCTGCTAGCTATGGCGACGGCGGCCAGCGAGTTAAATATTTAGATAGCTGAATGAGATAGAATATTTCGAGAACATTTACGTATCTTAGTAATTCTTAAAAATAATTATTAAATTACGTTCTAGCCTTTTAATTCTACGATTACAGTGAAATCTTTGGAAAATTATAAAAACCCCCAATTTTTTTTTTTTTTTTCAAGGATTGTTTGATCTTAACAATTGAAATTTTTTCGTATTCAGTATTAAATGAAAGTTAATATCAAGAACGCTGTTAACATGTTAGATGTCGCGGAGAGCAGCGATGATTGGAATTTCAAATGCAATGTAATCAAATCGATGTAACCGCAAGAACATCTTAAGAAACATTTATATCACAGTATTTACATAGCCTTTGTGTCGTAAGGTACCAAGAGGGAAGATTAAATTGAAAAATAAAGCGATCGTATTCTGAATAAGCGTAATTACAAATTTAAAAAACAAATTTAAGAGAATAATCAAATATAAGAAAAAACAATCTTTACATAACATTACTATTGTATTAATAGTACAAGGTAACAAATTCATATCTTAAATTTGAAAATTAACTATCCATAACAATCACGAAATTTTTATTTATAATAACAATCACGAATTATTTTAAATCACGAAATTTACTAAGAGTTATTTACTTTATAGTTATAGTAAACTTATATAAATCATTGTCAGTTTTAGCGTTAATAATTCAACATTCAATATGTCTTATTATATGCGTTTATCTATACTTTGGTAACGTTGATTATTATCATAATAATTCATTTCACAATGTTCATAACAATGAACATTGTTTGTTTCAATATGTTCATAATCTTTTTCTATATATATTTCTCATTACTTGAATTAATGAAATCAAATTTATAGCATTGATTACTAATAATAATTACGATAGTAAATTGTTTACAGTTCAAAATTTCGTAATTTCGTGTTTTTATATTTAAAATGTATGCCAACAACATCTCAGAAATGATAACACCGAATTTTGGGAAAATTTTTACGTTTATTTTACCTATTAACTAACCTCTTTCATGTGGGATCTCTCACTCCGCCGTGCAATTAAATATACTATTAACCTTTTGGACTCGAAGCATTTTTGTACTCTAATTAAGTCTAGGTTCCTTTTTCAATAAAGCTCCCAAAATTCAAAGGTACTATTTTGAAAGTATAGAGTTACAATGGTTATGAATTTATTTAATTTTATTTTTAATAATTTAATTAAATTCTACTTTTTAGAATATCCTAATAATTTATATAAGTCACCTTAGAGGCGCCACTCGAGCGCAAAGGATTAATTAAGATTGACAAATTGATTCTAAAGTATTCCGGACCAAAATGTTTCTTCGATTCAGATAAATCGTAATCTAACAATCAACGAAACATGATCGGTTATTAGGATCGACACGAATAAGTACGTTCAGCATGAAATTAACTGGGCAATCTGGAAAACGAAATTGATGTGGCGCGATGGTTAATACAAATCAAATAGAGACTGTATCTTTATTTACCAATTTTCGAGCCTGCGTATGGTTATATTATTTTGTCAATAATCGATATTATTACGTACTCTCTCGAACGAGCGACTCTCGTTAAGGTCACGTTAACAAAGATCAACGAATGGGGTGCGAAAGTAAAATATCGCACTTGAGCGATCGTCTGCTCCATTTCGACCATTTGTAACATTTATCGTAGATCAACTCGCCTGGACGAATATTATTCCCGGAGGTATAACAGCAGGTGAACGTGGAAGATTGAAAATAAATAGCCTTTAAAGGCGGCTATACTATATCACAAGATATCGGTAGCGTCAAAGCTTAAACGCCAAACCTCGATGCTGTTTCCTTCACCTATAGAGGGGTATCTTCAGTAAATTTGCTTTATGCCTCTGCGACTGAGGTCCAAAGGAAACTCGGACTTTCTTGAAATCTTTAGATGACAATATATTCGCTTCTGGTATATGCCCCACTGTCTCCGTCCCAAAAAAAACGGATTTAGGACACTACTTTTATAATATCTGTTCATTATAGTATTTCCTTTCTCATTTACATGTTTAAAACAAAATAACAGTTTTAATTACTAGAATAAATGACCTAACTTTTTTCAAAATATTTTTACATTTTTATTATTTTCTCATATAAAAATATTGTAAGAAATACCTTTCCTGTTTTTTCCACCATTTGGATAAATTGTATTTCGTTTTAACTACGAAAACGTGCAACTTAAAAAAGAAGTTTTAAAATAAGATATTTTAACACGTTGATTGCTATGATGGTCACTGGTGATTGGCGCTTCAAATTTGCTATAATCGAATAATTAATAAAAGAAAAGAAAAATAAACCATGGATGTTGCCAGTATTGTACTAATAGTGCAAAATATGAATGGTTACATTTGAAAATTAATCGATAGAAGCCTTAATAATTGGAATTTCAATGTGCCTTACCAGATACGTCTGTTTTTACTGTGGCTACTGTGGCAGTGAAAGGAATGTACATCTACGGTATATCTTTGAATAAATAAGTGATTTACTTTAAACCTTTTGTAATTCAAATAAGACAATAAAGACGAAAGGACTAGAAGTATGTTAACTTTCGTTTCGTTGAAAGTTTTAAAATTCAGCGGATACTTTCTGTAACAGCACTTAACCCTTTGCGCTCGAGCCATTTATGTATGTCACTTATTTAAATGTTTTAAAGTGTTAAATTTAAGTGTTATTATATTAAAATGTAGCAAGTTAACAAAAGAAGTAAAAATAAATAAATTCATAATTTTTGGTAACTCTTTACTTTCAAAATAGTACTTTCGAATTTTATTGAAAAAGAAAGTGTTTCGAGTCCAAAAGGTTAATCGACGCTTGCATCTGTGGGGCACATTCTCTGCATAATCGCGTGTTATTTACGATTAGTTATAAAACACTTATGAATTATCGATTATCTGACGTAATTGATAAATTGACGATTATTGTAGCATTTAATTTTAAGTTCAAGCATAAAGTACCATTCAAAGAACAAATGACTTACACTTTGAGAAAATTAAAAATTACTTGCTCAATTAAAATATTTTTAATATTAAAATTTTGGCAAATTACAATAACACGTATAACTATTTTATAAATTGACAATAGTAAATACATAAGATATTTATCCCAGAATCTTAAGTGTAAATTAAGGTTATTTTCTTTTTATAAAAGATAGAAAAAAAAACATTCATATCGTATATATCTGTAAAAGCTATTGCTATTCGCGAAAGAACTGTATACACGTAAAGAAAAGGAAGCGAACTTCATGTTTCAATATCAAAGAGTGCTTCGAGTATGATTCTTTTTTATGTTTGAAGAATAGTAAACTAACTAAGTATAAAGGAACGATGCAACAATATTCTCATTTAAAGTTGAAGATTCAAACAGAATGCAATGAATATTTCTTTCGTTATAAACATATGAAGGTATCGGTAATAGAATCTGTAGAGTAGAAATTTTATTTGCAAAAATCTGAGAGGAAGTTCATTCGGAACAGGTGGTATCAAAGAAAGAAAAGAAATATGCTATCAACAGGTAACAAAACATAAAACACAATTGTATCTCTATAAAAAAGAATACATAAATAAATACAGAAAATATTCAATGAATACAGTACTATGTTATTCATGTTTAATTAATTATTACAACTCGTGTTTTCACCTGTCAACTGTGAACTTCAGAATTTGTTCATCTTTTCGGTACGACCACATAAATCCCAACATACATTTTATTTTCGAACATTTAAATCTTTCACAGCTAATGTTTTTTTCGGAATCCAATTAAACCGCTGAATATTTTATAAAACCTACGTAACCAAAGCTGTAACGAAGATAGAATACAGGGTGTTCCAGAAATAGTGTAAGAATCGGAAATGGTGGATAGCTGAGACGATTCTGAACAACAATTTCCTTTGCAAAAATGTCAGATGGGGCTTCATTCTTGAATTATTAAGGAAAAACAGTATACTTGTTTTAGTATCGATATTACTAGTAGAAATATCGACATATTAAGCATATTGTGATATAGATAAAGTACGTTATTTAAGCTGGAAGAATTAGTCGGTCGACATAAGAGAAACGGAATTTCTTTTAATGAAAAGAAAAATATGCAAGGAAACGCAAACGAATCTGCGAGAAGCGCCATGAAGTGCTGTCACCGTCAGGATACGCGTAGGAAACAGGCGGGGCATTGTACGGGAATGACAAATTCGTCAATACCGTTTTTGCATCGTCAATCGTATTCTTCAAATTCTTTATTTTTAAGTATTCCGCTTTTCATTCGAAACGGGACGCTTTTGAAAGCTTGTCACCAGGAGGATCTTGAAATTTAAACGGAACCCCCATCGATCCTGTCTCTTTTCATCGGAACTTTTGTCTGAATCTTCAACCTCATGGTCTCTATATCGTCACAACTATTATAATATTATCGAATGTCGTGAAAAGTGTGAAAAAGAAATAGTATAACCCTTAAGCATCGATCTGGCCTTACAAATACGAAAAAGTATTAATGAATAGTTAATGGATGTATATGAATCGTGCATCTATAGAATTCGTTGCTTTTACCGGTTCGAAGTAATTGAAATGCAGACTATAATCAATCAGGATAACAAAAGCCTCTTAACAACAAAATAACATTTGTACAAAGTACGTTGAATTTAACGATGTAAAAAGCGAGAAATATTTGTATCATTTTTTGCTCTTTACAACAACACACTGCCCCTTGTGTGCTCGTATACCGTAACGTTTACCCATTATGTGCAGAAATAATGGACTGCGGTCGATACCGGGGCGACAAAAATGGAAAATATTTTTCGGTGTATGTATGTACGTTTGTAGCCGCACTTGTAAATATGTATAGCCAGATAAGCATTAAGGGCTATAATAATCGGGATGCTAGTAATTAAAATTGCGGTACTATTGCTGATAATACCTGCTCAATCACTAGTCATAGTAACACAGAATTAACTCTTCACATCCTGATGGAAAAGAATAATACGATGAATTTCCTAGGACATGTTAAATATCGCGTATCATTAAAAAGTTCTTGCGGCAATTAGTGCACAGTATCGTTCGTAAATATATAGGAGTTTAAACGTCATGGAGTTTTATCACACCCCGCCTAGTTCATGTAGAGTTAAAAGTACAATATCGAATTCAGAGATACAATGTACAAGGTCTTAGAACTGAAGGTATTTATTTTATAAAACAAATTTTTCGAGAAACCGCAGGAAAATGACAACCACATACCTATTAGGGTTTACTATTAAATTAGATTCTATTGATAGCCTCTATAAATAAAATCTAGAGATGATTTACTTCCTAAATATAAAGATTTGAAGAAAAATACATATTTTGACGTTACTTTAGTAGAAATCGATTCACCCTTTTAGAAGCCTCGAAGAAAACCCGAACTTTGAACAAAGTTTTCATCTTTCAGAAAGGTGAAAGAAGATACGCGTTCACTTTTTAATTCTACTTAATAATTTGGGAAAAAATATTTTCGTAGGTATCAATTACGCTCGCTACTTAATTCCATTAGCGTAGCGAAATTGGAATTTCAAGGTAATTTCGTTTACTAATAATTTAATAAATTTTTATTAATTAAAACATGGTATTCTACGCTATTATGTATACTCTATACCAGTCTAGGATCTAGAATTTAAACCCTGAAACAGGTTTTTCTCTTTCTCTGAATTGAGGAAAGCTTTCTCTCCCAGAGAGAATTTTGACACAAACCAAAATGTATTCATCTACAGTGAATCGCAAACTATACACCAAAATTAATAATAGGATCAAGTGCAGAAAACGTCTGTGTGGATTTATAATGCAAAATTCAAACTATCTGAATTTTCTTGAAGTAGAATCTTGTTTAATTTAGTAATCTCTTCTTTCTGATATTTTCTAAACTCACTCATATTAGCTATGAGTTACAAACAATTCCAGATCTTGATTATTTTACTGTTTTCTTTATAATTTCAACCAATTACTATTGTTTTAAAATATTTTTATGCTCCGGTCAAAAAGAAGTTCTGTTATAAATGATATACGAATACTATCATCTCTCACTGTACACTGGATTCGATTTTGCAAGCGTTCTGCGTTAGCCTATTGTTACCGAGATAAATTGAAATTATAACTGTATATAAACGACAGGTGTTACAACGCATTCGACCGAACGAAGTACGACCGCGCCTAATTAATAAAATACCGAGTTCGTAGTCTTTGCAAATAATCGCGTTACATTAATAAAAATGATTTTCCTTAAATTAAAATTCATCGTACAGACTCGTTTAATAATTGTGTCGCTGAATATGGACGGCAAATGACATGCGAAAAATTTGAAGGATCAAAGGATTAAAGAAAGCCAGTAATAAATTGTTCGACAGATATACTATTACTTCGTATCGGTTTGTTCGCGATACAAATAATTGTTTTCCGCGTATGTATTAACCTCGTTGCGTCTATGAGGAGGAAAATCGCGTAGTTACGTACAGTGCAATAATCTACAAAGAGTGATAAATTGATATATAGAAATAAGGAATCATGACAATGGGGCTTATAACACCGGCCGGGTGTATCGGCAGTTCTCGACAAGGTTAGTTAAAAAAAAGGGGGTTTGAGGCGAGATAGGGAATAGAAAAGAGAGGAAACGATCGTGTCCAGGAAAAAATGAGCGAGAAAGACGATGCAAACGGGTTGTCGGAAGCGTCAGGTGGGATTTCAGGTGTGAGAGCCAGAAGAGGGTGCGAGTGTCGGGTGGGATTCGATGGAAAGAGGGGCAACCGGCGACCCCGCTCTGAACGGAGCGCGAGTAGGATGGCGCTGTCAGCTGACGCGCGGCGGAGAGGGGAGGTCCGACGGATACGGAGTCGGATAGCGAACAGAGGCTCAGTTTGCTTTCGTTCGTCCTTCTGGAACGTTTGCTCGGTGTGCCCTTAGAGCGCAGTTTTAATGCACGTTGACCGTTTGGCGATTCACGTCACTCATAACGGATTTTTATTTGAAAAGTAAACGCGCCGTGATCCTGGATTATCCCGTGTTCTGTTACGGTATGTGAATGTGGTCGTGATATAAATGAATATCAATTGGTGACGAAAAAGGTGTATGTACCTGGCGAGGAGTAAAGTGTCAAGTGCTGGCGAACGATGAATACGATGGTACAAAATTGGTTCCTCTTCAGTCTGCTACTGCTGGGCTACGTTCAAGGTTGGTGTTTTTTCATTTTTCTTCCTCGTATTAGATCCGTGTCCATACATGCGTTTCCGCGCATAAATTCGATGCTTTGTCATCAAACTATTCGTCAATTCGAGAACTCGAATTTGTCCGTTAATCTATCAACAATACCACCATCTTTTTTCGTCGATAGCCAAGAAGTACTTCGAATGACTAGCCAACTGGCGTCGTAATAACAAGATATTTCTGTTGACGTCAAAAATTTGTACAGGTTTAGAAACATATTCGGCATCTCGCAACTAAATTCTTGTTTCCGAGTATTTAGCTACATGCGATATATTATATATAGTCACGTGCTGTATCTTGTCGTGTCTACTACTGTCCAATGTGCGTGAATGGGGTATCTGTTTTTTCTTTCTCTCATTTTTTGTCCGGGGGTGTTTTGTATCTTCTCTATTCGTACACATGGAAACACGATAACTTTTGAAGCACTGGCTATGCATTCACGAATCGTTACGCGGTTAATCGAACGATTTCAATATTTTGCGTTGACGCGATCGTATCTTTGACGCATTTTCGTCTGCATTCTCGATCATTATGCCATCGCATTGTGCTATCGCTACTTTCAACGTTTAATAGTTCAATTGCTCCGGCAGCTTTCAGCAGAAGATAGTGCAATATCTTCGGCTAAGCTAGGATCTTATCTACTTGCTTTCATGTATCACTAAATCTTCAGAAAGTAGTTTTGATCTAATCCCGCCGCTGTTTTAATTGTCAATTAAAAGTAAGAAAACTGAATATATTTTATATATTTTCAATCTCACCTTTCGTTAAAGTTGAAGTGAAGGATGTTGAGGAATACAATTCTTTACAAGTTTTTCAGAAAATCATTGCTTTGTCATTTTGTTATTTGTTTTATTAAAAAATGCAACGATACGGAATTTCTTTTTCTTGTCTTTAAAGTCTTGTATCTTTTTCAATTTTGTTCAAATGTTAACAAGCATGAAATAGATAACATTCATGAACTAAATTGCACGAAACGAAGTTTCCTCACATCTGCTGGTAAAATTATATTTCTTCAACATTCTATTTGATGATTAAAGGTGTGAATCAGTACTACATATGTGAAAAAGAAATTTTTTTTTCATTTAAATACTCTATTGTTAAGAATTGAATTTTACAATTCAAAGGATTAAAATAAAAATGAAATTTTCTATATTTCTGGTGATATTTGTAAGCAAATAAAAAAGATTTTAGCTTGATCCAAGATATTGTGGTATTATCTACTTTTCTTAGCTTCAGCTAGCAAGCTATAACTCTTACAGTGAAATGGAAATACCCTATAGTGGGCTCCTGAAGTACACCAATAAAGAGATCATAAGTAAGCTTTAAGAGAATTCTTCTTTTGAAATATACGTAGCTACAGGTAATATGTATTAGAATTTTTGTGACTGGCATATATGTTTTTCAAAGTCCACATAAACTGCTTTGACCTTTCTTGTTTACTTACACCAAATATAACATTCTGTTTCCTTCTATTAACGATAATTTTTATTAGTTTGTACCTTCACAGGTGTTTCAATATATGCAGCATGTCCACATCAAAATGTTAGAGTCCCGAGAACAAATTTCTTTAACATTATTACTTTAAAAGATACGTCAACGTGTTAAAGGTTAATACAATTTTTTTTTTGGTCCCTTTCTCCCAAAAAAGGTATTGCATCTGAATTGTAATATTTTGATGTGGATACTTTATATATGTAATTGCTAAAAAGTATTATATAAAAATAATTATTTAAAACTTATTTTCGTTCTAAATTTCTGAAAAGAAATCATTATTAACAAAAACAATTGTAGTTCAGAGACACCTGGAGGAACATTCACTATCATTTGTTACTTATAAATGAAATTATGAAAATTTTTATAACGCGTTTGGTTACTTCTGTTCCCATATAACCCATATAACATAAGTCGCGTAAGGTACGTTCTAAATGTTATTTAAAGGTGTGAATTCGTAAACAGTTTCAAACTTTTCACCGAGAAGTTTCTTTTGCGTTATTTCTCATCCTTAACCACGTATACAAACCAATTGTTTGAATACGGCCTAAAGAAAGTTTTTAAAAAAAGGGGTTAAGTTGTAAAAATAATAACAGAACAGATTATATTCATATTAGGGCTCTTACTATTCAGGTATACAAGTACCCGGAGTATTCATCATAACCTAAACTTCTGTTCGAGTACCGAATATAAGTGCTTCAGTATTCAAATTCGAATTTGAATATTGGAGTATCCAAATTCGAGGTTTTTTTCATGATTACTCGAGTACGAAGTTTTTTTTTATACACTTCAGTTCGAGCGAAAAAGATCAACAGCAAGTAAATTTATTAATACAATGCAGCTGCGATTAACCAAAATCCGATTATCTGCGGTTCCAATTAATTTTCGTGGTCTTAATTACTCTGGTCTCGGATATTCATCTTATTATTAGGGGTCACATGACCGTACGCGATACAATTAATTCGTCGTTTTGTATATAATTAGTTCGCGTACATGGATAGTTGGATGAAAGGAATAAGCATTCGTGTACTTGAATGTATTTGGATACTCGGATCTTTGAATGGGTAGAACTGTAATTCATACAACACGCCGCTCTATTACATTGAAAGGAGTATTATAAAAAATTTAACCGTAATTATTTGAAACAACCTCGTTTAAACAGAAAAATATTGAAACAACAGTGTGCACGTAATTAATATAAATGCATATTGCACAGTATACATATTAATCCGCTCACTGCTTAATATTATCCAATTAAAATACTATTTTTATTCTTTTATAATAACCAGTTTGCAAAAATAAACACGTAACAATTTTCATGTCCACGTATATTCTCTATTGTTTCAATATCATTTAAAAACGTTATATAATTATGAAAAATATGTTTCTATTTGTACCACAATAACAAAATTGACGTAAAATATAGCTAACTAATACAATTTACTAATTTAAATATGTTAACCCTTTGCACTCGAGTGGCTCCTCTGGGGCGACATATGCAATTACATTTTTAAATAAAATATTTCATAGCAAATTAATGAAAAAAATGAAAGTAAATAGATTGTAAGCATTTGTAATTTTTTGCTTCCAAAATAAGGTTTTTAAATTTTGGAAAATTCACTGTAAAAGAAATCTAGACCCAATCGTGTCCAAAAATGTGTCTACAATTAAATAATAAAAAATTTATAACAAAGTATATAAAAAATATTTTAAAAACAAAGGCTAAGTGGCGATTATATGTATGTATAGGAAAAGGTTACTTCGAATATTGATTCTGATGACGTATTTTAGGTTACATCGATATTGATAAAGAAGCCAAACTTCCAAATAGCTTCTGTGTGCGTGTATTCTGTACACACAATTCCGCATTGTGCCTGAGTTATGAATAGCTGTGTGTTCAAGTAATTCTTTTGACAAGCTGAAATAGTATAACTGATTTCGCTTGTCTGTTTATAAACGATACATGATACGTCACATATTCGACATAGTTAACAATTTTGAAAACATGACAAGTTTATACATTAAATGTATGTCTACAGTTTCTCTACGAGAACAATCTTTCATCGTTAGTCCAATCTTTCAGCGATGCAGTTTCAATATGTACGAGCTACATAAATTTCCTACCTCTGAAACAAAATGAAATCAGAATTCTAATGAATGTTTTATCTATGTAAATTTTATTATTCGTCAAGTATAAGATTTGTTCTCGAAATCTTTGTAATACGTATATGAAATTATAACGCTGTAGCTTGAAGTACAACTCAAAATGGATATGAATGGGTGTTAATAATGAAATCATAATCGAGAGTTAATGTGCTTGAAATGGAAGAAAAACCTCTTTGTGTTAAAGCAAAATCGTGGCCCTTTGTACTTCGCATTGTCATGTTTTTCTCCTCTATCGTTTGAGTATAACTGTGCTGTACAAAGCACCTTTATGTTTTCCTGATATTAATGTTTTGATGAAGTGTTACAAGTTCTTCGCACACTAGATTGTTTTACTCAAATTGATTTTCATTTTCTTGTATCAAAGGCTCCAACCTCTCTTGTGATTTCATCCCTTTGTCGAGTCTTCATTTTCGCTTGGCGAAATCTCCATGAACGTATAATTTCTGTCAAAGTTGTGCAGCAACGAAATCTTGAAGGATATTATCTATATTTCCCGTTACTTACGACGCTTACAATTACTTCGTTTAAAACGTAAGAATTTTAAACTACCTATGTCGTTTGTGTTAGATTGACAATTAACACGTTGCCTGCCACATTGAAGCTGTTAAATATTTTTAGCAAATTTTGTCTGTTAATTTCACAATGTTTCATTATTTCTGTTATCCATATTTTCAAATACCTATTATAAATATTCAGTGACTGAATAAATTCCTAATACTACAGGTGACGAATTTCTATAGAAATTCAAGTGTCATCCTATATTTTGGGTTTCATGGCAGTCAAAGTGTTATATCACTAACTACCACATATTTTTTTCTACGAAATTATTTATTAGTAGATATTGAGAAACCAACATTTTTCTATTAAAACAATCACCATTCGAATGAACAAATTATTGCCGTATTTATATTCATTTTTTCGATTTATTTAAATCAAATACGCGTGAACGTAGCAAATTCGCTATCGAAATATTTAAATTGCTTTATTTCGAATGATTAATTATTAAAGCATTAAAGCATTAGTTCGTTCAAAAGTGATTGCAATTAGTTTTCATTACGCGTAAAGTTTATAACAAAATAATTGAATCTATACATGTTTCCACGTATCGTATGATAATGTTTAAGAAATTTGCAAATCGTAAGTAAAGTTATAAACAAAATCTTTGTTGTATCAATTATCTATTTTCTTTGTGCTTTAACTACAAATATAAATTGTTCATGTTATTAAATTGATCTACTGTGTCCTAATAATAAGAATTGCAATCAGTTGTAAAAGTAATAATGAAACACAATAGGCAAACATTTGATACTGTAAAGAAGTGAATCACGTAATTGGTGCTTAAGGGTACTTAAACCATCAACCCCATGAGGATTCTTATTTAGTAATGTTTAATTCTTACGTGATGGGGATGTTCCTCATTGAATCGATAAATGTCTAACAACAACTGTACAGTGTTATTATTTATTTTTGTTGATAATATAATAAAACGTTCGTGTCTGTCTCATTTGTTTACTGACCAAATGTCTACGAAAAAGCTGTATTAAAGTTTGTACATTTTGATAACTATTATTTGGAACTAAATGTGTTTCTAAAAAAAATATAAAAACTATGTAACTATTTGTATTCTTCACAAAGTATCAACTGTTAATCACTTGTTAATAAACTTTTCTACGCTGATACTTCGCATTAGTACTTAATAAAAAATAATATTGATGTTTCTACTGAGGAAAGACTCATTTTCGTGTTGACACTTTGACGACCGCACATTTCATAGAAGTTTTAATGTCTATAAGTTAGAAGTCTTTTTTACAGAAGTAAAAACTTCTCATAAAATTGTAAATAAATTGCTTTCTATCGCTTAAAGTTCAACGTTACTAATTTATAACTTGTCACTTTTATGTAATGGACGAAAATCAAATAAAAGATAAGAAAGTAACAAATTAAGAGGCAAAATTACGAATACGTGACACCGGCTGTCAAAGTGTTAATAGATATTATAATACTTTAACGATACTATGGCAAAGGGACAGTTCAATTCTTTTATCTAGGTGTTGTATTTTTGTAATATTTATTTAACGGGGTAATCTATTATAAATATCCGTTTTCAGTCTCATTTTTGAAGAAATTATCAAACCTTGTTAATTTTGTCAATTTTTATAAGGCGTTTTGTTAAATATTTTAGTGGTTATAAATGGGCACATAATATTTGGCTAATTGAGCTTATTAATTGCTCGTCCCAGTAGATTGTACGAAATTATCACAGTACTGTCTTATTTTTCATTAATGTAATTACTTTTCAACTTACAATAAATAATATAAAAAAAGACGGATAAAATTACAGGGCCTTAACATTTTTTTATTTCGGGTACTTCAGAAAAAGAAGTAATTTTAAAAATATCAAAATGTTTTTAGGTCAATTGATATGTTGAAATGCAGCTTACATGCGTGCAAAATTTCAAGCTGATCGATTGAGTAGTTTCTAAGAAAAATATGCACCTGCTTTAAAAGACGTTGTTTCGAGGCAAACGCGTTTGAAATTTATCAAAATAATTTCAATAATTTATCCTTAGGTTTGTACCCACCTCAACTTATAAGTAACCTCTTTTTTAAACTGACGCAACAGGAAACGAACTAAAGGGCGGTCAGGGGTGAATTAGAAATGTCAGCAGGTGCATACTATGGGCAGTTATACTTTAATAGGGATGGAAATTTTACGAATGTTACCACAACATTTCAGGAGCATCGATTCAATATTCTAGGTTGTAAAGAATGCAAAAGAAGGAACCTTGACTTTTCTGACCGGTTATGATAAAATAATTCAGCAAAGGGTTGTAATATCTCGAGAACGGCTTCTAATGATTTTTAAACCCAACCGGATGAACGTTTCACTTCGAACTCGAGGAAGTCATATAGGTTTTTCAGGGGCAAGGGGGAAAGGAAATTAACGAAGAAGAAAGATAGCCAAGGCAAAGGTACACGAGAAATACTTTGGAAGATAAGAAATATTCGCTGAATGTGGTGCTCCTTGGTTCACAATTCAACGATAAGTTTATTGAACGTAAAAGTTTGTAAGCTTGTTAAACCTTCAATCTGCATAGGCACTACGTTTCAAGTTTAATCGTGTAAAAGTCAAATTTTCAGAGGCCGTACATGCCTTCCGATTCCAATGAAACAAAATATTACAGAGAAAAGCATTACATTAAATTTGAACTGTATCATTTGATTTCCTCGTCTGGTGGGGAAAAATGTTAGCGCGTAAGGTTCCCATAAATTGATCGAGGGATGATCAAGAATGATAATTTTGTCAAAAAAACAATAAAATCGATTATAGTTTTCATTCGTGTAACTATAAAAATTCTTCACAAAAGTTAATGACATTTGTTTAAAACATTCTATGAATTAATCAAATGTTAATCGCTTTACTTTACTTCTTCACACAAAATAACGAAAGGAATTTTTACATCTTTTTGTACATGTACACGCACGTAATTTATCTAAAGCTACAAAACTTGGTTGTTATGTTCATTACAGACTCGGATAAGGAAGTTCCAGAGTAAAGCTTCATTGTCTTCTTCGTAATTCCGATCAGTTGTAATAGTTTTAAAACGACAAAAGCACATCTGTTACACTAATCCTTCTAGCTTTACTTGGATGTTTAATTTAGCTTTGAAGTGAACCGAAGATATTTAATTTAGATTTGAAAAAGTTGAAGTAAGAGAAGTAAATAAATACTTTTGCAACTGTAAGCAAAATAGCAAATACATATTCGTTTGTGTGTGTTCAGGACCATAAGTATGAAATTATTACGCAATTCAATTCGTAGACAATCATTACGAACCTCGAAGAGGAAAGAATTTGGAATCGATAGAAAGTGCAGGTTCTTTCGTTAATTCCAAACTTTTGTCGTTCCATGTAGCTCTGTTGTAATACAGTTTATGCGTTCCAATTATTATAATCCAAATGCATACTGTACCGTAGTTACATGCACTAGCTGTTACTGGCATATCTTGGATTCTTATTTGTATCCAGAACAAACGAAGGCTTTACAATTTCATGAAATATTACGGAAAATCTACCTGTGCTTTAAAAAACTTGTTTTTCTGTAAAATTTCTCTGAACGAATTATTACGAGTAACGGAGAAAATAAAGAAAGCCGTGGTTCTGGATTTAACAATGTTAAATTGTACTTTCCAATGTTAAATTGTATGCAAAGAACAAATTCTCACAGGATTTCGTTTATTTTGTAATATATGACCAAGCTTTTATATTTTCGTGTTTTCAATGCAGCATCTGACCTTCTACCGTAATTTTTAATTATTTGTCTTTCTAGGTTTATAAAATTTTAAACGTCAAAGAAATCAAGAAATAAATAATTCATTAAAAATATATATTTGTAAATAAACTATTGAATTATACAATTTT
The DNA here is from genome assembly GCA_022405125.1 of Anthidium xuezhongi. NCBI lineage: Eukaryota > Metazoa > Arthropoda > Insecta > Hymenoptera > Megachilidae > Anthidium > Anthidium xuezhongi. Next base: position 761,334 of record CM039646.1, on the reverse strand, counting down.
TAAGTTACAGGTAACCCTTCTGTAACGTGACAGATAGATTCCTAAAAACTGTGTTATATGAGACAATACAAAAAGGGGGGTTACGTTCCAAATACTTATTAAAAACAAATTTTTTTTTGTAATCCCATATAAGCAACTTATTTTTTATTAAAAATATAAATATATGTATAATACAAAACGAAAAAACAAAAACAAAAAGTATTATTTTCATTGTTATCCAGTGCAGTAAAAATACAGTGTTGTACAAAGGATTTTGCATTTTCTTATCGTGTTATAGGATGCCGTGTTGTAGAAGGGCTACCTGTAGTTTAGCTTGGAAATTAAAGAAAGCAGATCCATCGAAGGTTTCAAACTTTGCAGTCATTATCAATATCTGCACATAATAATTGTTAAAGTACCTGGAAATTAATGTATTAGCTGAGAAAGGTTTGCACAAAGCAATTAAATGTAGCATTAATGTCAAAAACATTGGTAACGATAAACCCCTCGTCTAAAACGAAAAATGATCGTTGTGACGTTATGGTGAAAATCTAAACGTCAAGACAAATTTAAACTTGCAATGTAATTAATTATTTAAATAGTAAATATAGTCAACTAAATTACAATGTCGAAAACATTGCTGCCCGCATTATTATCGTATAAGGTTACAACAGTTACCCGTTGTAACGAAGATACATCGTTAGAGGGAGTAGTTTCCCAGTGAGAACTTTAGTCGCCGAAGTTGTTTGCTTCAAGTCACTGTTAGTCGCTTTTGTGGTACGTGTCGTCATTGTTTTACTAGGTATGCGTAAACGCTTAATTAACACGCCTATTAATAGGAGTTGAATTAAGTACTTCCGTGGAACGTAAATTAAGATATTGTTTAAGAACGCTCTGGACTTGTTTAAACAATGTAACGCACGTTGACTTCAGACTTAAGACTTTATTACTACTTACTTTCTACGTTACATAGAAGGACATACAAAATTTAACGTAAAATATTTGACAGTGTTAATTCATTTGTAACAAAATATTATAAACATGTTTGAAATAACATATATGAGCCGAGTTTTTTTTAGAATGGTCTAAGTCAATGATAAAAGTTTACATTACATTCCTTATCGATTTCTAACGTTTAAATAATCATTTGATTAGTAAATATTCGATAAATCTGCAATATGGGAGGTGAGGTTATAGAAAGCAATAAAAGTTAAAGTACTCTATTGAAATAAACTCAATTATACTCTAACTACATCCATAATATAACACTGAACGTCCTGTCTCTGCATATAAAGTTACTCTAGTGAATTGAATGACATTACTTACAGTTGAGTATAAAGCTTCGGATGGTTGATTTAATCATAACATACAAATAACAATAGCTTTATCATTATAACATAACAAATATGTAATCTGATGTAGGTACTTTGTTGACGTTATGAAATTAATATGTAAGATTTATGATAAATAGAATCAAGATTATCAAAAAAAAATGTAAACGAATAAAAATATTATATCTGTTCCGTATCGCGAGTCGATTGTAATATTACATGGAATCGATAACGGCACAACTTTGGTTACGAGAAATGTGTTTTGTTAATGGAAAGAAATTAAAATATTTTTGTTTCATTCTTTTTATTTTCTTTTAACAACTTTGAATGTCGATTTACATAAATTATGAAATATTACAAACTACATATTATTGGTTGTTTGTAAATCAGTGACCTAAATTACCATGAACTCGATTAGTTGGATTAGATTGTAACGTTACATTTAATCATTGTTAATGACGTTACAATTATTTCCGATAGTGTATTTGAATTTTGATTAAATATTTTCAATAATAAATTACTTAAAGTCTCTAAGCGATCATCCTTGAAATTCTAGAAAAAGAACTAAATTGAAGATAAAAAAAAAGATGTATTTTTAAAAATTAAAGAGTTTGTATTATAACTTGGAGATATTAAAAAAATTAAGCTTTATAGAATCAGAAAGTTATTTTATTTACTGACCATGTACACTACGTGTATAGACCGCTAGAATATTGATTCAATATTTCCACTTGTTATTTTTGCCGTACATCTGACGCTTGTGTACGTATCAATAATGTATATTTTGTAAAATATTTGAATCGTTACATTAACTCTGTGTTATTTTTCGTCCCGGCTTAAATTGCTTCGTATTAGACACAATATTACATGAAACAAATTCTTTCGTTATTTGAAAATATCAATATCCGAACACGTATGTTTTTCTATTGATTGGGGTAAGGGAGGTTCTATTGTACTTAATACATGTATATGTTACAGTAAATGTGATTAATCCGGCGACTATGTATAATTGCCGGTTATTACATGTAATCACCACTAGGTAGCCTGAACGAAATTTGAATAAGGGACTGACATGTGTTGTCAAATGAAAGACCTAAGTAGAGAAAACAATTTTATTATTAGAACTCGTACAAAACAGTTACATATCAAAAACAAACTAAACCCACATTTTAGAGAAAAAAAACATTTTTCCAAACAACGTTATTGCTGCTACTACAAAGTATTCAATATTTTAAGTTTACTTATTTAGACATATTGGACTAAACTCGCCGGTTAATTTGATAAATACTCAAGAATTCGTCGCTTTTACCAAACCTACTGGTGATTATATATAATAACCTGCAAAAATATCTTCAGATATTTGATACATCTTATTTGTATGTTACTATTTTGACGCACCTTGGACACCTGAAAGTGCGCCAAACATTGACAGTTTAACATTCATAAAAAATTTGTAAGTGCTGTGCGAACGGTAAATTGGTAGGTGCATTGTGTCTCGTTCGTAAGTAGATTGTACTTGCAATCACCTTTAGAAACAGCACAAGCTTACAGATTCGCGTTAACCCCGTCATCCAGAAACCGAGTGCATTCAACGGGTTCAAGCGGCACGCAGTTCCTTGTTTCCACGAATGCTTCGTGTAAATCCGGAATGCAAAGTAGTGGACCGCTCTGTTCACAAAGAACTTTATTAATTTTGTTATTTCCATTGGAAAAGATGCAATTCATTAACGAAACAGCGCTTTGCCGTTTCTGTCCTGACCTTCTTTCTAGAATGATTATCATTATTACGGAAACTGTAAAGAACGATTATGGAGGGAGTTACTTGGAATTAGGATTATTGCGAAGGATTACAGCGGGAGAAGGGTTTACGCGAGGATTGCTAGACTGACTACACTTTAGCAGCGTAAAGACGGTTAGTGCAATAATTGTGGAATGATTTCTCTTTAAACTGTTGTTATTGATGACATACTGCAATACGGTAGAACAATAATGGCTCATTCTATTTTAAGTCAATCACTTCCTGAACTTGATGTCATATGATGAGTACACGTAAAATTATCCCTTTGTTACATATCTATTTTTCAGTTTCATTAAAGCCAGCTATATTTACGAATTTTTCAAATTATTTGTCAAATTGAGTTAACATTTAATATTTCCCTTAACTAAAACTGATTAACTGTATTTATATTTCTTGTATTTAAACAGTTGGTTTTTCAGTATTCAGAATTATTAATAAATTTTTATTTTGTAATTTTCTCCTTAAAGTTGATTGTTCACAAATTGAAAGAAAACGAGTATATAGTAAAATTCTGTCTGCAAAATAATAGGTCCTTTGTTCACGTTGAATTTTTAAAATTAATATTGAATAAAAAGTACGTTTACGAGCTTTAAAACAGAATTTCCTGTTTTTAAATTAGACCAAATAACTTGAATTAAAAAAAAAAACTAACAGAGTTAAACTAGTAGATACTATACTCCATAGATAACGTATGAAAGTTATAAACCTATTTTTAATTGAAAATAAACTGAAAATATGAATGAATGAAGAATGGAAGATAAATTAACACGTATAATCATTTTCTAAGTTGATAAAAGTCAATTCATTTCGAAAACACTTTAAAGGTCTCTATAATTTAAAACAGCAATATTAAATCTATCATTTTTATGTTGTAAGTGATATTAAAAAACATTCAACAGTCTGCAACAAAGTAGCTGTAATAACTCCGCGTCATGGAACCAAACTAACCTAAGTTAATTATTTTTAAATACTGAGTTATACACATCATCTTACTACTCATAGAGTTATAAGCAACTATTCATACTGCATTTTAAATGAAGAACATTTAACACTTGAACTACCAGCGTTCAATCTACACTTTCTTTTAAATTAGAAATAAATGAGAAAATTAAATAAATAAGAGATGAAATATGTTTTAGAATATAGACTGATGCATTATGTTAATAATACTCAGCTTACATTCTGACAAAAGCGTCTTGATAAATTTTGTAGAATAAAATAAAAAATGAGGAATAAGTCATTTTGACCCCTTTGATAGTTCTAATGCTAAAAACTGTAACGACACATGGTCCATATCACGGATAAAAATTAGCATTGATCGCTGTGAGATATTTTGTTACAGGTGATTAAACCTACCCTGAAGTCCATAAGTTGGCGAAATTATTTTATACTTTTTGCGCGCGTAATCGACCGGGCTACCCTGTCATAAACGCTGTCCGTCATGCCCTATAGGGTTTGTCCGGCCGCGCGATCAGCGCAGCCTGGAAAAGCCCCCTTCTCCGCACACGTGATTACCTCGTGCCAGTTCCAGCCAAAATTTGTCACCGAGAATCTTCCCCCACCCAAATTAAGGCGTTAACGAAGTAGAGAAGAAACTCCACCCTCGATCGTGATAAATACTCCGAAAATCCACCGCGCAAAAATTCGAGATCCTAGATTACTTATACTTTGTCACGCTTCTCCATCTTAAATAAAACACTTACAAACATTTGTCACGATAAAAAGTAATCGATTCCATATCAAATGAGCCTGATAGGTCGATTGCTGCGGAGCTATCGGCACCAAAAGTTTGATATTAAAGAATAATTGCAAATAAGAGCATAGTTTTTAATACCGTGTGTTAATAATACCGCATGTCAAATTAGAAATATAAATCGAGAATCGAGATTACCTTTACTTTTGTGGTCAAAGTTTTTAGACTCGACAATTTTGTCAAATGACATAATTGTAATTGTAATATTAAACTTTGAGTTGATATTAATATTATTAGAGATATTTACGAACAGTCGCGTGTCATTTTTACTTCATTATAATTTACTAAGTGTTAACCGTTTTTAAAGATAAAATAAAGAGGTATCCCTACTTTTCAAAGAATATCTGTTCTTCCATGTAATTACTAGCAAATGCCTCTGTAACGCTACGCTAGAATAATTACATGGTAATGAAGATGTTTTTCGATAAGACTCGACAAATTATTTTTCCAAGAAGGTCATTATTTTTCTTCTTATAATTGTCGTATAAATCAAATAATTAAAACGCGATAATAACTTTTAAAAGTCGTGTAACTTATTTATTTAAATATAAACGTATCAACAAAATTTGTTGATACTAAGTTACAGTTTAATAGGATTTAAATTTGATAACTACGAATATTTAAATTTTCCGTAATATTAAATTAACATTAATAAAAGTGAATATTGAATACCGCTGCTGCCCTAACACAGATTAAATTAAATGCTATGCGGAATAATTTAATTAACGGCTAAGTGGATTTAAACTTCTCTTGTGTTGGTATAATTAATTGGACTTTGCAAGCATTATTGAAAGTTATACATATTATTTAAAGATTTATACGTAATTGATTCCTGAAGTTGTTTCATATAATATTGACTCGTACTACTTCACGTATAACTTAAGAAGGTACGAAGTTCTTTACAGAATACAATATCGTAACTTTACGATAGTAATTGAAACAAATGCAGATATTACTTATAGGAATGTGTTAAATCAAATCAATAAATATTATTATTATTCATATCAAATTTGTTGCATAAATAAAATTCATTTATAAAAGATGAGGAAAACATCTGATTTGAAACGGAATGGTCGATTTATTCCCCCATTTTCTCGTAACCACAATTTAAATTAGCTCAATTTAATTACCCCGCGTAATAGAATTAATTATTGAAACCACGAAATTCGTTTCTTATTTCACCGTGTTCGCTTGTCATTGAATTTAGCTGTCATATTGCGCCTAATTAACATCACGTCATAAAAGAGTTACGTAGCTTCCTCAGACTGGGTCAAAAATGGCTCCTCTTAGTTTGTTACCTTCCTGTTCGCAACGAGGTAAACGACGCGTCTAATTAACCTTGTTTTCATTGTTTTACCGTGGTCGGATTTAAAATAGGCTGCAGCGTAAATTCAAACAACTGTTATTGAAACTAAAACTTTCATTCACTTCAGAACGACAATTGTAGCGATTCCCTGTTCTAGAGACATTTTTAAATGTTCAATTGCGAATAAAGTACCATCAACCAAAAAAAAACTAAAATTCTGAATGAACAATAGAAAAAAGCATCGCGATTCATTGAAATTCTGACGAGTTTAATTCAATTGCCATTATGCGGAATAATTTAGTTTATTTCAATACATTGCTGTCGTTTAAGAACGATAAACTTGAAATTCTTTTATTGTATTTATTTGTCTTTATGGAAAAATTATGAAGCACAATTTCTGTTATAGAATCTATGATGCAGTGGTTTTTATAAATATTTGGATATTATTTAAAGCAGAATAACTTACTTAAAAATAAACTAGAAGACCTCAAGTTTTTTAAGCGCCTAGAATGATCAGTATACATATAATTATATGACATAAATTATAAAGGAAATAGCGAAATGTTTAAAATTTTTTTATTTGAACTTGTAATGAGACAATACAAAATATATTTTGTATATCTATGCTAATTACACGCATGTAAATGAAATAGGTAAAAAACGACGATTTTCGCCACCTTTATCGTGTTAGAGCGAAACAGTGTTATAGGTTGCAGTGCCATACCAGGGGTCCCACATTTTATCCTATCGTGTTAGAGCGAAACTATGTTATAGGATGCCGTGTTGTAGGAGGGCTATTTGTATTAGTCCGAATATCTTAAAGGGTTGCTTAGTACAAAATTAGTAAACTGATATAATGGAACGATGTTATATCTATAATCGTGCATAAGAATATGTTATAATACACGAGTTAAATAAAGAGTATAATCGTTTTTATAACAATTAATTTCATAAGATTTGTTATAAAAGTATAAATGAAAATCACGCGGACAAGAAATATTAGCTAAGCATCTCGTCTGGAACTGATCGTTTAACCTCTATTTTATTCCTTTCCCGTAGAATGCTAAAACTTCGAAAGCTTGGAGTATTTCATTTTAAGTCAAGTTCCGGTAAACATATGTCAAAAAGTCCGTGAAATTTATTTGATCGTGTTGCGACACAAGAATGCAGTTACGTTTTGTTTACGGAGATTAAATGTTTACCCGGAAACGTAATATTCTTTCAGCAAACAGCATAAAAGAGCATGAAACAAAGAAAAGGAAAGAGAAAGGTAATATGGTTAGATACATTCCTACCGTTGTTTCCAAAAATTTTAATCCTTTCTTTTGAAAAACTTTCTCGTACATTAAAACTTGATCTCATTTCTAAATTAATATAAATTGAAAATGTATTAAATTAATAGAACCATTACCATTTTGGTTTAAGGTATCCTGCGACTGTTATGTATAAATTTTAACATTAGAACTACCGACGCATATTCTACTTTCTCCTTTAAATTGGAAATAAAATAGAGAACAAAATAAATAAGGGATGAAATATGAATTATAATATAGAATCATTCCTCATCTTAATTAAAATCAGCTTACACTTTGACAAAAACAACCTGATAAATATTGTAGTACAAAATAAAAAATATGGAACGTGTCACTTTGACCCCTTTGGTAATTCTAGTGTTAGTTTTCGAAAATAGAATGCGATGGAAATGAGTAAAATTGCATTTACGACAGATGAAATTTTATTACCTAAGGTCTTGAAGAATCGTAAATGAATAAATACTAATTAAAAGAATGAAAGTAGAAGATAAATAGAGAAACGATGTGCAGTTCGACAAATTATAGAGTATCGACTTTAAGAGTACTCATATTTAAAGCGATCATTTTTAAATCATTTTTAGAAATAAGAATTAATGAATTAGCTTTTTTATTTAGTTATTTGTTGTAAATTGTTTATTAGAATCCATCAATATAAATTTTTACTAAAGATTGGTTTTACGCAAAGGCGACTGCAAAGATTAACAGATACATTATTAAATGCTATTAGATTACATAGTTAGAAATAATTGCTTGTGCAGCCGATTTAGATTGTAATTTTCGTAGTAATGAAGTGTACGTTGATTCGTGTTGCAATTGAGGTTTCGTGCATGCTACTATGTCTATTAGAGGTGATCAGCTTTAATAGAAACTCAGGAATTTTAATTGCATCACGCACGTTGTATCGCGACACCAAAATACTTGTGTCACTGGATCACGAAACAATACATTACCCTCGATGTTGCTGAAATTTGTTGGTGCAAAATTCATTTTGTTTCGAGTAAATGAGATTGATATTTCTTTAAAATATTTTATCAAAATATGAATCATATTAACGATATAGGGGCCATTCGGAAAACTAAGTATAAAGTATTCTGTAAGGTTAATATTAATAAACGTTTAACCCTTTGCGTTCGAGTGGCGCCTTTGAGGCGGCATTTAAATGTAAAATTTACGAATCGTTTACATTAAAAAGTAGCAATTTAATGAAAGAAATAAAAGTAAATAGATCATAAACATTTGGAATTCTTTTCTTTTAAAATAAGGCTTTTAAATTTTGGGAGCTTTAATATCCAAAAATGCCTCGAGTACAAGGGGTTAATACCACCTCAAATTGTAATTATAAGTTTAATTATAATTTTTTAAACTTAATCTTTGAATATCAATATATGTACATTAAAAGGTGAGGATTTTCCTGGACGTTTTTGCTTTTCAAAAAAGCATTTTACTATAACGACTTTTAAAAATGTATGCAATTGATGAAACATATTCCCAGAGGGTTTATACGTATTTCACCTGGTGGAACAGAAACGATGGCTAATTGTTAGAAATATTTTTCAATTTTGAATCCGTTTTTGTCCCATTGTTTGCAAAACGGTTAAAATGATCTTTTAAAATTTGTTGCATATCGATTTAATGGATGTTCATTAAAAACTACTAGGATTGAGAAATTTGATTTGCTTCACCTGTCACTTTTCTGTTGCGTTCCGGTTCATTTATTTTTAACCGTTCGTACATTTTCATTTCGTCATAACTTCTGCCAGAGATTTTGAAATGAGAAATTTATTGTCAGTTATTTTTAGAGATAATTCATGGTTTAAACCTGTCATAACTTCTATTGGGAAATTATAAAGCTATTGAAAATTTTATCGTCTATCTAAAAATGTCCTCTGGGCCAAGTAAATATCAAATAAATAACTTTCAAACCGAATAATAAAAATGCCTTTACCTTGAAACTTTATGCTTTTAATATAAGGAACAATATAAAGGTGGATCTCGACATTAAATATTTAATGCAAAGTGGCAATAACAACAGTAGTAGAATAAGATGCAGCTTGTATTTCGAGTTTTTAATTGTAAAGCTTTATTATTGTGTACTTACAATTAGTCACAGAATTCGAAAAATGTATGATTAAATATTTGTAACAGTTTTGTAAAGACTGGATCAACTGAATTTATTATTTAACTTTTCCACGTAACCGAATACAGTTCGGTGCTTTAGTTTTTAAATTGAGAATATGGTGGAAATTGTGTTACTGTTATTCCATTGTTGTATGATATTTCTTAAAAGGAGAAATAGGTGTACATTTATACAATCAACTTTTTATAAACATTCCATTCTTCGCGTTTTTATTTAAAACAAAATAGATATCCTATTAAAATTAAGTTTGGAGTTTCGACCGTCATACTGTATTTAAACAATTTGTAAGTAATTTTTTCAGCTCTGATTTGTGTATATGTGACGGTAAATGTAATTAATCCGGTGATTATGTATAATTGCCGATTACTATTTTGGCAAAGGAAATTGTTGTTCAGAATCGTCCCAGCTACCCCTCATTTCCAGTTCTTACACTATTTCTGGGACACCCTGTATAATCACCACAATCTGTTTTTCTCTAGAATATGGGTTTAGTTTGTTTTTGATATGTAACTGTTTTGTATGAGTTCTAATAATGAAATTATTTTCTCCACTCAAATCTTTTAGCCTCTTTCTTCAGGCTACATCCATGACTTAAAATAGACATAATTTATTGAATTTTTTATTATAAATTCATCGCATTTACCAAACCCAGTGGTGATTATATATATAATAATCGGCAATTATACATAATCACTGGATTAACCACATTTACCGTAACATGTCTATTTCAGAAAAAAATAGAAATATTATTTACTTCTTAGACGGTTTAGCTGCACAATATATAAAAATGATAAAAAAGTTGATGAATTTAAGTTACCATACTACAGATTTTAATTACGACCCAAAGTGGCACTTCTTTGCCACTTTAGAGGACAAAGGACTGCGTGGCAGTATTGATGGAACTCTAGAAACTCCTTTCAATTTATATAAATTGATAAAATCCAATTCAAAGGATATTCTTATAAAATACTGTAGTATTAACTAATACATAGAAAAAATGTTTAAATGAATAGTTGAACGATTATTTCATACAAATATTTAGTTCGTATTGTGTACCCATATGCCCGTGTACCCATTAAATGATATTTAATTGGGCAAGCAAGTTCAATGTTTTATAATACTTTATAACTTTTATTATACAGTGCATTGTAAGAGAAATCGCGTTATATGAAAACAGTAGTCGTAACATCTCCAACGCGTTGTGTAGGAGTTCAAGTTGTAGCAACTCGCGTTATATAGGAGTTTGTTATAGTGTGCAATTAACATTTAATTGAAATGTTGTCGCAAGCGAAAATAATTAATTCCGTAAGTTATTATAAGCAACGTGTTTTGGTAAAGTTAGCCTGTTCCTGAAATCGGAACATTACTCGTATTAATATAGCGAAATCTATTGGGAAGATAACCTTAGCCAAAAACACTGTGAAAAGTAGATTAAGAATGGCCAAAGGCCAAAGCGACGTTAGAGATCATCGTCGTGGAACTCCCACGGGCTTGGTTTTAAAGAAGGAAAGAATAATGATAAGTTAAAAATACGTGGGATTAATCGGGACACTGGAGTTCAATGGCTTTTGCCAATAGGTTAAACATTGCTAAATCGACTGCTCAAAGAATCGTTAAACATGATTTGAAGATGCTGAAGGTTCTCGTGAAATGGGTATCTCATGAATTAACGAAAGCACAAATGGAGCATAAAATATTGGCGCGTCAGTCGAAACTGTAGTAGAGTAAGGTCAAATCGTTGCTTGCAAGGAGCAACTAGCCGTTGATGAAACTTGGATCGCGCAGGCTAGTAACAAATGGGCCATTACCGTCAAGTACTCGTCAACCGGTTTACGGTAATAAAACGGTGCTAAAACGACTATGAATTAGGATGGCATTGCTTTTTGATAGTTGTTGCCAGATAATAAAATTGTTGATTCCGACTTCTGCATGCAGGTTTTGGAGAGTCGTATTCCAACATGGCTGAAGGAAAACAATTTTAACATATCTTAAACGGGTGTTTTCTCGCCAAACTCTCCCTATATAGAGGGCGATTTTTTGCAATTTGCGCACAAAATTACTTCTGCACAAAATAGGTACAGGTTTTGTTTTTAAATTAATTCCTTTATTCATTTAAAGTAAAATAAGAACACTTTCTCAAAAATAAAAAATTTAATAATGTTTTAAAGTGTGACATCTTTAATGTACGGGCGTTGATCTAGCGCACGCGTGTTCCCAACCTTATTGCAAAAAAATCAAAAACCCACTGAGTATTACATGATAATGTTAAACCTCTCGAAGCTCGAAGAGTCTCAAAAAATTCTGCAAGCTGCACGAAATTCGAACATGGCGTCAAACCCTATACCGTATTTACCTGATATCAGCTTACTGGATTTCAGTTGCTTCGGTCAGTTGCAGAAAAAGCTGAAAAGAAGGCTGCACAAGAACTGTAACGATTTTTAACGTGCCCTGAAACTGACCGTGAAGTAACTCAACGTATTGGGTTCTACGTTTAACATTCAGCAAACAGCTGAAAAATGGAACGGTGTAATAAATTTGAAGGGTACTTATATTTAATTGCTGTGTAAATATTTTTAATTATCTCCAAAAATATTGTTATTTAAGAAAAAGTTAGTCGGGTTTGCTTGGGGTAACCTCATCAACGGGGAGTCATTGCGGCGCGTTACGCCACAGCACTTTATGGTAGGGTGTGTTACATTAAAATTTTTTCTCGCGAAGTTATCAAGTCCCCGAGCTAAAAATTATATAAGTTTATAAGAACTCCTCGATTGCTACTTACCAATTTTCTGAAACAAATTGAAGACTGTTATCTTTAGATAACAAAGAAATTCAATAGAAAATTCTAACAACAGACTATAAATTATTACGAGTAATATAAAGAAAAAAACGCTCTGATATTTTTAAAGCAGCTGAAATTATGAATTTTTAAAGAAAAAGTAACTTAAACCTGAAAATTGGAATATTTCCGAAATGTTTTAAATTTTCGAAGAACTATTTGAGATACAATTTCAAATTCGTTAAAAGTTATCAAAATTACCGTGATCGCATGACATAAAATAACTTTGCCTTAAACATGAAACACTATGTATGTATTTGTAGATTGTTTATTGTAATGTTTATGCTTTTAACTCCTCGTTTGTATTATAGGCTTTAAAAATATTTGTTAAATACATACATATGTATATAAACTATTACGATAACTTCATTCTTAAAGAATTAATAAAACTTTATTAATACTTTCTTCTTCACCTTGATATTAACCCTTTACGTTCGAGTGGCACCTTCGGGGTAACAAACGTGATTAACTAGAATATTTTCAAATGTACAACTTACAAATTATTTATATTAGAGAGTAGCAAATGAATGAAAGAAATAAAAGTAAATAGATCATAAACATTTGTAATTTTTTTCTTTTAAAACAAGCCTTTTGAATTTTGGAAGCTTTACTGGAGAATGTATTTAGGTTTAATTGTATCCAAAAATGCTTCGAGTGCAAAAGTTGAAATCTCTTAACACGTGTTTGAATCATTTCTTTGCTCGTTAAGACGAAATTTCATAAATAATAGCAAATTATACAAGAAATCACTTAAAATACGAAGCACGAGACTCGATTCGTAATTAATACGACATAAAAATTCTTAACGAACGAGCTAAGAGTTAACAAATTATTATTCGGAAGCATCGTAAGAAATGAACCGTAATGAGGAAACGGAAAATTGGCTTCGTTTAATTCCTGGCATCAAGACGCACTGCACACTACGAGAAAAGCTTTTGAACTCGTAGCCTCATTATCAGATTGTAATGAGCAATTGTATCTTGATAAATCGTTTTATTACAAATCCTTCTATACATGATTTTACGACTAAACGCTTAATAGTTGAAAGAGTATTTAATGTTTCCAGAAAGACGGTAATTAATAGTTAAAATCGTAGTCATTAATCTATTCCTTCAGCCATTTTTATACGTTAATCTTAAAATATTGAAATACGTTTAAACTACGATTAAATTGAAAATAGCAGAAATATATTAATTCTAATCGATATTTTCCCATTTATTTTAAAAACTAAGGCTCTGAAAGACAATCTAATTGTGTTATGCGATTTAATAATCATTTTTTCTATGAGAAACGGTGAAAATCGATCGTCCATCTTTATTTTAAGTACAAAAACAAATTATTAACGTAAAACAACTTATGGTTTCGTATTTTATTTTAACACCTAGTGAACATTACTCGTTTTGGTATGTGTGGAACAGTGTAATCCGACAAAAATTGCAACCTATATATGTTGCAACAGAAAAAATAAAAATATAGACCATTCACAACCAACTACTTCTTTTCCTAACTTCTGTCCATAAATGTATGTACGTATCAAATCCGAGCTACATTTTATTAGTTTTCCTCATAAACTTAAGATGTGTCATAGGTTACTAAATTATACATAAGATTTACTGTCAAATAATTTGAAAAGGAAAAGAAACATATAACATAACAGTATAAAGAAAAAAATATAAAGAAAATATATTTTTTCCTTTGTACCATATAATCTTTATGTAAACAATTTTCTTTTGTCCTCGGTACTTTTAGAAATACTTAACAGAGCTGTTACGTTAATGCAGTCACCTTGAATAAATATACATTCCGAGGCTACGAAATTATTTATTCATTCCTTTCAATTATAATAATGGGAATACTATCGATACTGGTCTTAAACAGAAATTTAAGAGAACATTAAAACCTTCAAATGAATGGACTCTAAAATCATTTTTATTATGGCGGAGATTTCTCCCTTGGGTGAGCGGAAGTCGATCGAGCGTTCACGATTTCCGCGTGGAAATCGCGTCCGGTAAATGTCCTATTAATCACGATAAATCGAGCATCGTCGAACGATTCTTGGTAACGATTTCCAGGACATTTTACGACGTGCATCTGCGCGATTGCATCTCGATTAGAGCAGATTCATCGTTTTCATGCGTCGATACTGGTTTGAGAAATACGAGTGAAATGGATTGTCGACCCGCCAGGGAAATACTTTCGTTGACAAGTTACCGGCATTGTGTTGTTTCGAACGTCCCGTAAGTTATTCGTGTGTCAATTACAGACGTGACAGCCTTTTCTTTCGGAGTTGCTAGTCTATAATTAGGGAATCAGACGTTCATAGCCACGGTGATTACAAAGCTGGATGTATACCCACGAGAAATAAAGCGACACGTGACGGAGGTTTGTCTCGCAGTTAGTTCGAGAAGGGTTTCTCTTAACGATTAGGTTTGAAATTTATGACACTGAGTATTATGGAACTTGGACTGAGTCACTTGGAAGTTTTTTTCAGATTATTTATCAGTCATTTCAAAATACTTAATTACAAAGTAGTAAGCAACATATCCTCGTAGATAAGATAATATGGTATTAAAAATAACTATTCTATTTAAATTATATTTGGAAGGAAACTTAGAAAAGGAACAATAAATGTTATATTTCCCTTAAAAATCATCTACGTTCTTTTCATGTCCCCTCGGAGGGGACAATCGAGTAAAAAGGGTTAAATCAAACATTAGATTTGTACACATTGTAAATGTCAAGCAAATAAAGAGAAGATAATAGTATTGCTCAGAAACGATTAACGTTAATAAATTTAGTTTGTATATCAATCAAACTCTCAGGAAATATTTTATTACTTTTCTTTTGTTATCTTCTAATAGAAGAAATAAAAGAAAATAATAATCTTTTATTATTTTCTTCTACTCGGAAAATAAGTTGATTTCAACAAACGTACCGGATGACGCGAAAGAAGATAATTCTATATGGAAAGGTAAAAAAAGCAAAATTTTTTAGTCAGAGGCTTCGTGCTGAAAAAATCGATTCTGAAGATTTGTAGAATATCCACACGAATTGAATGTATTCCTGCCCATAACAGTATTCACAAATACTGACAATGATACAATTATCGGATAATATGCTCAATCAATAATTGTGATCAATTTTTAAATACAAGCCTTCAGTTTATTACTTTATGCTATTAACGCTATTCAAAGCTTTTTTTCTTTATCCTGTTACAATATTTATTCGATCGCATTAAAAAGGCATCTACAACCACTTAACATTCAGCCTGTTAAAGATCAATTTTTAATCAGTGATTTATTTTGTATTTCCACTCTATTGTTCTTTAACTAGAACAAAATGTAGGGTTGGTCTTTATTTAAAAATCGCACGAAGTTTATTCTGTTGTTAAAAAAAAGGGAAATTAATTTTTAGCTTAATTTAAATGAATATAATTTACATCGAATCCAGAAATGGAGCATATAGCAATTATGGTCCTGAATTGAAACGTACCGCTGAATTATTTTTACTCGAAGAAATACCAAAAATATTTCATTCGTATTAATAAAATGTCGTTTGAGTTTTCAAACATTTCCTTTGTGTATTTTTTCTTTTATGAATTCGCCTCGAAACGAGAACGCCGGTAGATTAACGAATAAATATTGTAAGAGACGTTGTTTCCACGATTGAATCGAGACGGATGTAGGTTAATCAAGACCCGGTGGTTATCGAAAGAAAATACAAAGTTCCATGATATTACGCCCCGTTTAATACACATTTGTCGAAAGTTTTACGGCTTGTACAATGAATAAATTGCGTTCGGCGAAACTAGGCTGGTTTTACGCCGTATATTTCGTTAAACAAGAACTCGCCTTGTTCTTTTTGAGAAACATTCCGTTTCAAGAAGGCCTCGGTAACGATGCCAAACGAGAAACAAACAGTCTGAATTGACCGTTTGCTTTTCCGTGAAAGTCATATTTAGTCAGTGTTAAGATAATGTTGTACTTCAAAATTTAAAAGGTAAAGGGAGAAATTGCTCGCGAAACCGTTTCTAATGTGGCAGAGAATAGTTTGTCCTTCTATTTTCTCGAGAGTTCGGGGCAACTTTTGCGTTTAACCTGTTGTTTCTCGTGAATTTCGATTTTAAACGTTCACGCACGATTATTCTGTAGGAAATAAATGTACCTGCAGTAGGATTGTACCGATTAAATAAGCTAACATCGGTTGTTTATTCATAATTATATACACTTTCCACGCTGTTATACAAGGTGTTCCAGAACTAGTGCAAGAACCGGAAAAGAGACGATTTTGAACAACAATTGCAAAAATGTCAGATGTGGCTTCGTTTTTGAGTTATTAAGAAAAATCACTGACCAATCAAAGCGCGCCTATAGCTGCCCTCCATTTCCGGTTCTTACACTAGTTCTGGGACAGTTACTATTTTTACGAAATTACTTTATATAATACGTATTACTGCTGATCTGGAGGTACAAGCAAAAAAGGGGTGATTTACATAAAAATATAATTGAAAAGAGAAAGCGTTTGATTGTATCCTTCAAGGACTCGTTTTTGAATAAATCGATATTGAAGATTTGTCGGATTTCTATAGATTTGGTTACACCGTAGCCCAGTTTTTGTTGTGTTTCTATATACGAACTTTATCACTGTCATGGCTTGTTGCTATTTCCCTACCAAACTGTTTAACAAACAAATATCCTATTTGGATCGGTCGTAAAAATGCAGTTTTATAGCCACCGCGATATTTTTACCTGGCACAAATGGATTTTTATTCCTGGACCCATATCGAATCGTTTATTTATGATGAGGATATTACGAGCAGAAAATACCTACAATAGAAAATACTGTCCACATTCAAGCATTTAAAGAGACAAAACATTTTGAAAGATGTTCACACCGAAGTGCTTTCTGTGTAGGGTTCAATTATGTTACTAAGAAACTATTTTTTGAGAAAATAATTTTATTTTAATGCTTATCCTATAATATCATACATATATACTATCATAACCATAAATTCTGCGTGTACTTCAACAAAAGTGCATGGATTTTCAACATCGATTTACTCGAAAATGAAGCCTTAACTGAAAGCCCTTTGACATGCACCATCAGATCGCTGACGTACTGTATATATATGTGACTGGCGGGGTAGGGGAGATCCCAATGGTTCCCTGCGTCAAAGTGCAGCTAGGGAAAACAGCACCCTACGCACCGCCGTGCACAAATCCACAAACGATTTTCTGTTAATGGACGCCAGTGCTGTTTGCGCTCGTTCGGAAAACCTCAGCCTTCCGGCTGCTCAAGACGGAAGCGGGGGCTCGGGGGAGGTTGAGGAAACAACTAACCCGCGAGCGTATCGAAAATTTGTTTTAATAGGGCCTCGATAGGCGGTGCAGTCGATGGCCAGGAAAAGGGGAAAGCACCCACGCTGCGCGGCGCAAGAAATCGCAATGCGGAATTCCCGATACAAAGTATACAATTTTTTGAAAGATTTCAAATGTAAAAAAAAAATTACGCGGCTGGTAGCGGGCTTTAGTAAAACTTATTCAACAATTCAAATTGCACGGCGGAGTAAAAATGCTGCCGGTTGGCCTAATTTAAAGACGGAAATCCTATTTTCGAGACAACGGACCCCGGAATACAGGCTAACCTGGTGCGTGGAAAACGCTTTCGATGCGGAGGAATTAATGGGAGAGGATTCAGAAGGTCCTCTACTCCGGTCCGGCTTGTCGCCGTTCGCACCATCGGCGGAAGACAGGACGGAATGGGCGCCTAAAGACAAGAAAAAGGATTGTGATCCAAAGAAAAATTACAGGGAAAGATGTGTCAATCCCTTCGTCCCGTATTTTCGCGACTCTTCCACTGATTCCGACACCCACACAAATAAAAAATAGTCTGTGAGTCCAACTTTATTACTTGCTCGTCCAGCACACACAAAAAAGAATTTTCAAAAAAGAAAAGGTAGAAATCTGCAGGTGCTAAGACCGGCGAGAAGGGTGGGTGCACAATCATTATCTGTTTTTTCACCAAAAATTGGCTCACTACACATGAAATGTGAGCCGGAACGTGCAACAAGAACCGTTCTCCGCTTCGGTTTTCAGTAAAACCCGTGATATTAGGTGTACATGAAACAAAACACGATCAACTAATTACAGGGACCTACTGAGATGCGAATGAAACTATTGAACGCGTTACCAACCCCAGAAGTCGAATAAGTAACTTTAAGAAAAAATCATTCCGGGAACTTTCCGGACAAGCTGTGTATTTACTTGTGCAAGCAAGAAGACACCATTATACTTTCGACGTTTCTTTATGGAATACCGTTTCTATTCACTGTCTTTATGCTATTAATATTGTATTTCTTGTATCGTAAATAGCTAACAAAAGGTATACATGCCACGTGTACTTAATTTTCATCCTCTAAAACCATCCTCGTCCAGTAGCGATCATATACATAACAGTAAAGAAATCTTCTGGAATTTAATATCAAATTTAATATGTATCAATTTTGTTAATAATAGATATTAATTTCCGAACAACAAATAAATTTTTAATATCATACTGCAATGCATATTAATGTAATGAATATTACTATAAATTTTAAATGATCTGGCTATTATTAATAAATGAATATTACATAACCATAGCCGCCCATATACCCATACATCTAGGTATATCTCGTGCGATCACGGCCCAGCAGATTCACGCGGTCTGCGTATTATATAAAAATCTAAAAAACTGTAGGAGGTAAATTTATCATATTGTACATCAATGCAATTTTTTTTTTGTATATTAATATAACAAATTGAAAATATATAACGAATCGTACAAATTCAAAATATTATCGTGTGAGTAAATAAATAAATGCATAGAATTTATAAAAATAATATTGGCAAGTAAGCCATATGAATTCTCATTTAATTTGAGAATACCAATGATTATTGCAGAGCCAGAATTAGTATAACCTACTCTGTCTGCAGAAATATTTGACAGTATAAAACAGAACAAATCTAAAAGTAAAAACCCTTTGCACTCGGAAATTTTGTTCAGATTATTTACCAGCAACTCAAAAGTATTTAGTTACAAAATATTGAACAACATACCATCGTAGATAAGATAATTATGCTATTTAAATTATATTTGGAAGGAAACTTGGAAAAAGAAAAATAAATTAGTTGTTTCCCTTGAAAATCAGCTGTATTCTTTTTATGTCTCCTCAGGGAGGACATCAGAGTAGAAAGGGTTAAATTGTCGTTATTTAAGTGCTCCGCTGTCGAAGAGTAAAAGGATACATTTCACTCATTATTTCGACCAAGATAATTAAATTATGTTTATGTCACCCACGAGACACTTGAATCTGAATTTTCTCTCCCCCCCCGTTCCCTCTACAAATTCGAAGGCTTTCCGATCGACCTACATTATTCCTCGTGCATTCTCCTCGCCACTGAATATCCTTACCGGGTCCGATAATCCGCTTGAACATCCGATAACTTATCATTAGACAAAGTGTTTCTGTCTTGGTTAGGATTAGCACATGTCTATTTTAACGACTGTTTCCGTGTTACAAGGGTTTCAACTCCCAAGTGGGTTATTCGCCTAACAATAGTACGATAACCTAACATCAGCTAACAATCAGTTCATATTCATACGATAAGACAAACTCACGCTTTGTCATACATATTCATACAAAATTCCGTTTAAAACTGGCCCAATTCGTTAATTTATTTAATAAATATAAACAGTTATGTTCGTTTTAAATGAAATTGCTGAAAAGGGGGACTGTAATTTAATTACGGTTCAAATAAAGAGAAAAAATTGTGTTCATCGAACGTCGAGGAACATCATGTCGTTCGATACCCGTATATTTGTCTTGGTAGGATAAGCTGCTTACTTAGTCTTTGTCAGGTTTTCCGGAAGTTCGGGGATCGTTAGTTTTCAGAATGGGATTATCCGCATGCACACGAAGTTATGAGAATAACCGTGACATCGTTCTGAAAGCGAATTATCGGTAAGAAAGTGAATCGAGAAGGTAATGTGATTACGAGAAGGTAACTGATTGTTACGGAACTTCCACGTTTTGCTAACGATCCTTTGTTTCCGGTGCCGATACAGAACAGAGTATTGTCCAGTAAATCAAATAAAGGTTGCTATAAAAAAACAGACGATTAATTTGATTTATTTTATACAAACTGAAAAATCTGAAACGTTAGCTTGCGCACTTTAAATAACGAATAAAACCTTTACCTTTAATAAACTGTTTATATACAGCTTTCAAATTTTATTCGGAAGACTTTATGAAAGACCAATCATTAAATAGTTTTTTCTTTAATAAATCCTTGTAGAAGCATTTTCTTCTTTATGGTTGCAAGAATAAATATCTACTTAACCCTTTGAGGACGGAACATTTTTAATCTGGGTCAGTAAACACACGCAATACTTTTTATTTCAAATAAAATAAATAATAATTCCCTGCTTCGAAGTTATGAATCTTTGTAGTTATTATTTGTTTACAAGTTTTGTGTAAATCATTATTTATTAATAACAAAAAATCAACATTATAATTATTTTTATCATAGTTAGAAGTAACTTAAGAAATTTGTTTCAATAATTAATGTCTCCTCGTTTAACAATGACAACAAAAATAGATTGACTCCGTTTTGCCCCACGTCCAATACTTCTTTGCTCGTGAAACTGCACTAATTCGCTTCGGCATATTTTCTACTAATTTTTTGCAATAATCCGGAGATATTTGTTCCCACTATTCTCGAATTCTATCATACAAATCTGCGATTGAAATTGGTTGGTTCATATGAATCCCAAAGCCGTCTTTTTAGTAAACCCCATAGATTTACACAAAACTTGTGGTTATTCAATTATGCTTCGTACTGTGTATGCGTCAATCGACCGCAAATGGATAATAACATTGAAATTGAAAAAGTATACCAATACCAGACGTACGTATTAATCTCAATCTTTGTACGAAATAATTCATCAGCAATTCTTGCTGTGCATTTTGCCGACAGACTGTAAGTTTGAAAGCTAGAAGCGTTCGTTGATTGAGCTGAACGTTCACGAGTTTTCGCTCTGAAACGAAAAAGAACCCACTTGGAAAGCTTTCCACGAGGATCGTAGTATTGTATCAGAATCGGATGCGACTTGGCAGCACGTCACTGACAAGATTACTTCCACCTCAATAACGTATGTCGGTATTAGAGTGTACACATCAATATTATCTATCTTCCACGAACTTTCGTTTCTTTCTTCCTTGAAAATATCTTTCGCCGAAATAACAGTCGTTTTTGCTTTTCTTAAATTTCGAAACACACATTTTACGTTCGCAAGAGAAAGGGGGGTAGGGCTGGAAACGAAATGAACGAATATCTCGAGCAACGAATCGTGTGAATTTCTTCTATTTCATTTTTTTTTTCTTTTTTTTTTTTCAAAGATTTATTCCCTACGAAAAGCGAAGGAAAGGGGGAAAGAAGCGTAGAAATCTCCTTCAAGTTCATCGTATATACGCGCTCGAAATATTTCGCAATGATTTATGCCAGCTTCGTGCAGATTTATCGGCAATGTCGACGCGTTGCCTCTTCTATATTTTCCGACGGGTTAAAAGTCAAAGGGTTGTATCGACCACCGTGCCGGGCCGGACGAATCCCTGGCATGAAAAATTAATTGCATTATAGACATGAATTTTGCATCGTTTGACGGGCTACAGTTTCCAACCACGACATTAATTAATTTTTTTTTTCGAGCGTCGCTCGAGGTTACAGGCCAAGGGTGTTCGCATTCTTTTGAACACAAAGCAACGGACTACACTCTCTTCTCCAGTTAATTGGCGCGCATTTACTGATACTTGTGCAGTATAAGCTACTTTGTCCGTAACTGAATTTTCATTGTATCGTTTTTATCTTTTCTCGAAATTAAACGATTAACGCAGGAAAACGTTAATTACGATTGAAATGTTTAAAACGGGAAAATTGATGCTGTTGGAAATACGTTACTGCACAAGGAATGACGTTTTATAAAATCCCGTTTTATAAAACATTGTAAAAACGTAAACCGATTATTGAAATTAATGTATCATTATAATGTGTATCCGATATAGATTTTTAGTTGAATAATTTCATTTGTAATAGAATTGTTGATATTTTGTTTATAAAGCTTCGTTTGCTACAATGCATAACACTTGGGAAAAATGGTTATTATTCTTAATACTTTGACTGCCAAGTCACCCGTTAAAAACCGTCATCTCTATAATTCTGAATTATTTGGTTCATTTGGCTAAAAGCATTTCGATTAGATGTTTTAAATTATGTATAATAGAAATACCAAAATATTGTGGAAACAGAATATAAAATTTGTCAAAAATAATATTACCAAATAAAATTTTTAGCAACTGCAGTCTGGCTCTCAAAGTGTTAAACCGGTTCATTTAAAACATTAATTGAAAAATCCTTGTGCAAAATATTCCATTTGAATTGAACCATATAATTATCTTCTAAACTATTCGTTCTTGATAAAAGTGTTTCAAATAAAATTTACTGTTCTGAGGAGGACGTCTTAACGATCACTTTGAACTAGTTATTGAAAGCATCTGAAAATATTCTTTTCAAAACAAAGTAAATTTAACTTGAATCATTTTTTTAACAATGAATAATTATACTGTTAATTAAACTATTAATTATTCATTATGAAAAAAATATTTAAGTTAAATTTACTTTGCTTTGAAAAGAATATCTTCGGATGGTCACAAATCTTATCTAGGCGAACATGCTTCTGATACTTCACTTAAACTACTTATTAAATTAACTTAAACTATTAAGTTAATAATTTAACAAACAGTTTAAGTGATAATTACGTGTGTCGCCTCATATGATGTGCGTTGTGTATTTAACTCTTGGAGTACAGATCTTTTGTAACTAATGCAGAATCACTGTAACGAATAACAATATCATTATAATTGTACACAAATATTTTGAAATACAACAAGGTATATGTACATACGGAAAGCAATTAAAATCAAGAACTGTATTTGTTGTCAGTGTGTTAACGATGCAAAATGGTTATACGTTCATACACACGATCAGCTTTTTGCAAGTCGTTCATACATATGGAACAGTTCTCCTAATGGTTTAATATCACCCCACGCAAGCAAATATCCAGTTTTTTAAAGCTGGTTTATTTTAAATCGAGCCTATAATTGTATTACGAGGTGGATGGGCAAACATTTAATAATTTAAATAGCGAATCTTTTTATATACTTGGGTATGCATTATTAAACGTCACTAGGATATCACGGTCTTTTTAACGCTGAAATTTTCGTGCGATTCCTGCGATTCAGCACGGCAGCATTCCTCATTCATGCTGTTTCTTCTATCTTTAGAGTAGTGGGAATCTAGAATAGTCATTGTTTAACATTAGAACTACCAAATGGGACAAAACGACTTATTCCAGTATTTTATTTTACGTTACAAAATTTATACTCATGTTTCATCCCTTATTTATTTAGCTTTATATTCTATTTTCAATTTCAAAGAAAGTGTAGATTGGTCGTCGGTAGTTCTAGCGTTAACCTTTTGCATTCGAAGCATTTTTGGATACGATTAAGTCTAGATTTCTTTTCCAATGAAACTTCGAAAATTGAAAAGCCTTATTCTGAGAGAAAAGAATTACAAACACTTATGATCTCTTTACTTTTATTCCTTTCGTTAATTTATTATGTTCTAATATAAATAAGACGCAAATTTCACATTTTAAAATATTTTCATTAATTGCATATGGCACCCCCACTCGAGTGCAAAGGGTTAATTATGGCGATTATATTAATTGACACATGGCAAATAATTGTTTAACAGGAAAATTAGTGGTTATTAGAAAAATACTTTTTCGTGAACTACCGATTTATAACAGCATATAAAGTTAAAATGTCATTAACTCATTAACACATTCACTGCCACATTTAAAACGGACATGAATAGTGAAACATAGTCGAGTTATAAGAGAATTTCCCTAATTCTCGAACGGAGTTGTAGGAATGCCGTGCTATACGGGGGTTACCTGTATGTTATTGCGTAAGAGATTTGATTTTTGTTAAATGTAGATTTTTCTCTTCTTTGATGTTCAGTAACGCATTCACTAACAAAAACGACAGATACTGTCCCTGTTATTTTTTGATGACGCAAAAGGGGAAGCTGTTAGTCAAAAGAAATGACTATGTAGCAGTGAAACGCGGTTACTCAACACGTTAAAACTGTATCGATTAAGTCCGCCGTGTCATGCTTTTTTTCGAATGCAACGAAATCAAATAAAAAGAAAAACGTTTCGTGCTTCGGTCTGTAAAGATGATTGAAAACCGCGGTATGAAGGTCATGTTTCGATAGCTTTATAAAGGTGGTAAAGCTTTATGTGATTAGAAACTGTCGCCTATATTATTAGAAATTCTGCCATTTATTTGGTTGAAAATGTTCCTATTAGATATTAAAAATAACAAAATATTGTGGACATAGAATATAAAATTTGTGAAAAATAAAATTACTATCAAATGGAATTTTTAATAGCCAAAACGTGACAGTCAAAGTGTTAAAGCGTGTCCGAATAGTTATAAAAGTGGTCTCACAGTGGTCTCTAAAACAATATTTCATGTATAATTTTGAAAAAGATTATTACAGCGAATATTTGTACAGTTTTATTCATAGTACTTGCTTACGGCTATATTATATATCGAATCTTTTGTGTTTTGTATTTTTCATTCACCATTAAAGTCAGTTCATTTCTGCACCGAAGCACAGTTGAAAAAGATTTATCGCAACTTGACCGATACACATATGCAATATTCAAATTACCGCGAGCGTAAATGGTAAAAACCACAAATGTTGCGGAAAATCGTCGTCTGATTTCATAATCGTGTTCCAAATATCAGTGAGCATAAAAAGTCGCTGGTTTTCTGCCATTGTGTGTTTTCTTTCTTCGTGGAAAATATGGAACGGTGGTTAAATCGCGCCGACACGGAAATAATCCCTCCATGAATTTTCATGTCGCATCTAGCGTCGCTGAAAAAAAATATTTCTGCTCGCTTTGAAATAAGGAAGAAATCGAAGAAAAGAAATTTCTTTACTGGTCTTCAATTATGTACCGGTGAAGCGACCGACATTCTTCGCGCAGTCAAGATTAAATCAATAATAAAACAGAAAAATAAATAACTAAACGATAAAGTATGTAGAATTCTTGATACGAATAGAAACATTTTAATAAATTCCGCAGTTAAAACAAGAAATTTAAAACTGAGTATTTTGACCTAATTTTGTAGTTAATTCCGATAGATTGGAGAGGGTTCAACATCCGATCGGAAATGTCGCAAATGGATCGAACGAAGCAACTGCGCGAGTTTAAACGCTGTTGAAAACGGCATCAGGTTTTCTCGATACGTGCAGTTATGTATCAAAAATTCCGTTTCTCGAGATCTTATCGCGACCTGGACAAAATTTATATTTGCTGACGTTGAATCGAACGAGTTACCGCGAATAGACAGAAATTGAACAAGTGTTGATGGTTGTATAAATTAAATAATCCATGAAAGTGAACATAGGTAATCGATTGAAAGACTAAACGTGATGAAGTTTGAATACGAAACGAGGATATTTATTTTTACTAACAAGAAGTGGTTGTTGAGTCATCGATTTTGATTAACCTTTTTCTCATTTATATAGGACAAAAGTAAATTGGCTCATATCCAATCGTTTTCGACAATACTCAATATTTAGCATTCAATTTTTAAATTTCCAAAATTACTGAATTACATAGACGAATCACAGGCCAAAATTCAACTCGTGAAAAAAAAAAACCATCCTTACATACCCAAAATTAGGGCCTATCACTGTCCCATTGCACATAGTTTTAGTTAGTAAGCCCTAGCTTCAAAGAAAAGTATTCTACGTGATTCGCAGCGAACAATTAAATATAAGAATAGAATAAAAACCGGTCGATTTTTATTAGACCTTTTTGTGACCAGCGAAATAAAAAACAATAAACAGTTTAAATTCAAATCCCTCTACAATTATTATCAATAAACATTTGCATCATTAAATCGATGCACCACTGCAAATATAATCATCAGGCAGGGATTTATAGTACGTATTTATTTGAAAGTTTCGATTTGTCAAAAAAACTTCAAAAGCATAAGTGCAGTATAGCGAAAGATTAGTTCTATTTGACATAAACAATTTTGGCAAATGCAGCGTCTAACAAAATGGTTTAAACAGATTTATCTTTTATTAGACACTTGTAATTTGTAACTGATTGCTGGTTCTCAAATTTACCCTAACGGAAACTCGTAATGATTTAGGGATGAGCGTGCTGTGCGGGAATGGACATTCGGATTGATTGAACTGAAAACGTTTTCGGTTTAGAGAGGTGACGGAACGTACTTGATTGGACAAACGAAAGATTGCTGGAAATAAAAATGAGTTCGTTCCTACCTGACGGCCACCCATAGTTAACATGTTTAATTAACGGTTGGCAAACAATAAAATGAAACTTGCTAAATTTTGGAAAACGTGTAACAATTGCAAGTTTACTTACAATCAGAACAGAATATTTGTTTGTTTATTACATCATGGTAGAAAAGCGCCATTAATTCCTAGCCTTGCAATTTATTTTAAAGCAGACGTGACTGTTCAGAGTATTTAATTTTACTGGAAAAATAAAATATTTCAATTTTTTAGTTCATTAATTTTTTGATTTATTAACGTACGAACACTTCTTTTTAACGAGCTTAAAATATAATGACAAAAGAGAAATATGTATGCTTATCAAACTGCAATTAAATTAAAAACAGAAATTTCATTAGTGATACGATAGAATTATTTTAATGTAATTGGAAAAATGGTATACTTTATAATAAAAACAGTTTGCTAATAATTTTAAAGCATGAGAAATTTCCGGAAACCTACTGGTAAATGTAAAGCTATCTAACATTGCTTACACTGCCAGGTTGTCTCATTTCATACATTGTGTTTGACGCATACATTGTTGAGCACCACAGGCCTCCCCAAGGAGAATAGCAGCGTAGAGAAAGAATGGCTCACCGCTGGTCTCAAAATTCGAGAATTACTGTACATTCGGTATGTGGGTTACTATTCATTTCGAAGCGAGTTGGTTGATTTAATAATGAATTAAAATGGATGATGAGCTACGTAAATTATCGTATTAAAATACCTTAAAATAAACCGTAGCAGCTTTCTGGTATAAGATAAACGATGAGGCGTCTTTCCTTTATATCGTTATTTTCCCTACGGAAGCCAAACGTGTTCGATATTTACTTTAAATTAAATCGTGACATTGTCGTGTTAAATGACGCAGATACAAACAGTAATAGAAGTTTCATATCTCGAAACTTAGTTAATACATCAGCAGTTGATGAAATTTCAAACTAATTTTTCGGGAAGCTGTTATTTTTCTCTTTTTATTTATTTTTATATATAAAATCACCTTGTTTCCAACAAAGTACGTTTTAATCCATTCTACTGCACTTATATTTAAAAACTGTTTAAACGTGTCATATTCTACTTCGATAGTCAGAATAGTATATTTCAGGAGGGTTATATTATTAATTTCATATTAAATTTTTATGATCAGAGTTCACTCAGCTCAATGAAGGATACATATGTATTTTGCAGTGCGTAAACACCACCAAACTATGTACATACATATTTGAAATATAAGGGGAGATTCGCTGCTGGGAGATATTATGTTCGGATAATAGAGCGTTAGGATAATAGAATATTCCGAAATTAGAGTATTCCGATAATGGGCGCTCGAATAATAAAGGCTTTACTATATTTAGAAAAGTCAGGTACACTTGATTTAACTTGCGACGAATTTAGGTTCAATTATTATAATCTAACAGTGTCTTTATACAAATTTTTCTAACGGATGCATCAGTTAGAGCTAAATATGTATTACTTTAAGGTTAAAACAAATGAAGAAAACCGAAACATTCTATATATTTCACACTTGACACTTGTAATTTTATCAGTTAACTTATATCGTACCGCCCCAGCTATTTCACATTGATGACGTCTATTTGATAATTTCTTGTACATCCCGAGTTGGAAAATTAATCGATATGAAAGTGCGAGCGAAAGAAACTGCTCCTAGCGAACTCATTAACTAGGAAAATAGTCAAGTGCACGCGTACTTGATAAATGTTCAAACTTGGTTTCCTTGAAAACAAGACCCTAAAGGGACTTAAACGAACGTATTTTATTTCCTTTTTCCGACTAATTTTAACATATAGAATTATTTCCGTGTTTGCTTTCACCAGGTGTCCTATACCCTGTTATTTAATGTTCCATTATAACCTTCGTCCGTCCATGATACTTTCATCCAATCATCGTTGCTCCGGTTTTAACCCATACCAACTGTTCTGCTTTTAGCCTTTTGCGAATTAGTTAAATTGATACAATTTTTGAAAATACGAACTCACAAGGGATTACGTACAACGCTGAGCTCTTGGCTCAACTTCTAAGTTGTCAAACTTCCCTTGTTAGAGAATTTTTAAGGATAGTTAATTTTTATTTTACGTGCAACTTACTTAATTTTTCAATTGAAAGTAAACAAGAACAACGGTTAATGTGGCTGAAACAAGATACGAGTGGAAATATTATATAAACGAGATCGAGTTATCTCACCTGCAAAGCCATCTTACCCAGAATTACCTTCTTCTTTTGAACAATCGTAATTCTTTTTTGTTCAAGTCCTACAGTGGGTACGATTTCACAATGAAATATACAGGATGGTCCACGCAACTTGTATACCTTTATAAATTCCAAAGTATGTGTCGCACGTTAGTTAATAGGTCTAGAGTTGATGAAGGTCAATAGTTTTTTACTCATAGTACTGTAAGTATTAATACTATAAATATTTATTGAAAGTAGATGAATATAGTAAAAAAGTAATAATTGCATATTACATGTACGCAATGTTAGGTGTGAACTGGTTCATTCTTCTTCTTTATCACAAATATATACCGTGTGCTTTCGTTTTTAAAATATACTTATTTATAATTGAAATTCCATGCAATATTTCGGCTCTCAGTTTCGAAATGTCCCTAATGTAGCTCGAAATACCTATTTTATCTTTGTTATTGTTTATTATTCTTTTCAACGGAAGCATGCCGGGGTACATGGTGGAAAAATGTTTTCTTTGCTTTAAAAAATTTGACCACATCGTTCCTGGCAAGCAAACCAGGGAAAAGGGGTGAAAAAAATGAGAGTGACGACACGCGGCAGCAAGCTTTTTCTATTCTCAAGGTAGAATGAAGATTTACAGGTACCCGAGTTTACCGTACATGACGATAAATCTTTTTCGAATGTTATTTCATACTACTCCTTTATCAGGCGGTGTTCATTTCTGCGATAGCTCGAAATTGATAGATCTATAGGTGCTGCTTTTACTTCTTCGTTGAATAACATTTACGAAATATTAATGAAGCGCGTAATTACATTTAAACGACGCTATTTTGAAAATCGACAAGTGCGTTTCTCGCAGAACGTTGATTTTCAGGCATTGATTTAGTTTCCAATTAATGACAGAACAGAATAAATCGATTTTATGTATATTCAACAGGTCGTATACGCGAACATATAGTTGAACATAAAGCTTACTTTATGATAATTTTACTGCTAATTTTTCATAAACGTGGAAAGAAATGTAATATGAGCGTTTACGTTTCAATCTAATACTTGGTTGTGAAAAATATGTTTTATACAGCGGTAGTAATTTTAATGATATTGCAAACCATATTGAGCGCGTAAGTAAAATTTCTGAGAAAGAAAAATTTCAGAAAGTATGTGTTCGTTAAATTTCTTCTGTTTATTTATTAGTATTTATTTCCTACAAAGCTCGTAAAATTCTTTCTTTATTTTTCAACTGCATAGTTATAAGCTAAAGAAAGAACAAGCGATTCAAATAAATTTATACAAAGTCAACTTGATTATCTAATATTAATAACAAACTATACATTTATTGTACCAACAAATATTTAAGGGTAAATACTTAAGATACTTCATATCTTGCGTTTCTATTAAAAACTGAAGGTCACTTTGATGGTTCGTCTTTAAAGAGTTCATTATGAAACAGAAAAGCAACAGACATTAAATAACAAAGCCTAAGGATACGAAGGAAGGGACGTAAGAATAAAATACACATTTTAAAACTACACTAATTTGTAATATCACTTGAAACATCTATTCGTTCACGTGTAGTAACGCGATGTTCCTACTTCTTATTAAACGTGAACACTTAAACCTAAACTTAATTTGTTCTTTCTAATATTTCCTAAAAATCAAAATTTGCTTACACTATTTCAAACAATTAAAAATAGAGGTAACAAAAAATCATGTAAAGTACATTAACTTCAATTAAGTAGTCTCTGTGACAGTTTGGAATAAAAGATTTAAGTATGGAGTAAAATATCCCCAATATCCGGTACATTAATTTTAATTTACATTAATCTATCAATATTTCAGGAATTTCTTTAGTAATCACTGAGACACGGCAGAATTTTACTTTGCAAGTTCTATTCGAACATATTTTTAAAATCATTTTAATTTCTTCTGATTTGAATGCAGACAAAAAAGTGAATCCCACAGCGATCGAAAAACGATATCGTGTCGGTAGCGTCTGGACGGAAAAGTGATCAAACTCGAGCTGAAAATTTGAATATTTCCACCGACCACGTAGCCATCGGCTGTATCATAGTAAAAGAAGTAAGCGGGTAGAAGAGAATTTGGTCGTAGCCAAGTAAGGGGGGAAAAAAATCGAACGAGGCAATAATCCTTCGCGAAAAATAGCGGCTCTTTCACCGGCGGTCTCCACGGAATTTATATTTCTCGGCTGGTCTGAACCGCTTTATTAAAAACCTGTGTAAATATTGAAGGTGCAAGGAGAATGCTCTTGATTCTCCGACGCGCAAAATGAAACACCGACCTGAAAGTATTTTTCTTGATCCATTTTTAAACATTTTTGCAAAGGAAAAAATTCTGACAAGAATGCTTGTATATCCTTTCGTGAATGGATGGCTGAAGAATTTTCTGTATCCTTTGTTATACTCTCACCGTTATGTTAAATATATATGGACCGTTCATTTTGAAAGTGGTGCAAGTCCATTCTTTGTTGTCTCGAGAAAATTAAAGTTTAGCATATTAGTCAATTTGAAAGTATAAATTAATTATGCCAAGTCTGGCCATGTATCTACTAATTTATCAATATGTAATTTGGTTATATCAATTTCTTTTAGGCGAATTTAACTAAAATAATGTATACTTAAAAGCTGCAAATGGACTTACACCACTTTCAAAATAAACGGTTCATAATAAATAAGGAATGAAACATGAGTTGGAACATTTTAACCCAATTGGTAATTTTAATGTTAAACAATGACTAATTTTCCACTCTTGCAAATAGATCCATATACATGTATGTATATGTGCAGTTATCATGCAATATTAGCCATCTTCAAGAAAACAGAAACTGATACAAATAAAACAATGAATGTGCATCAGTGCGTTACTTATCTGTAAAATATCAGTTGATTGTTAACAATACTTTGATTCGAAAAGAGTCGCTTGTAAGGAGCTTTGTTTCTATTCTTCAAGAAGATTATCGTTAAAATTGTTATTTTGTTTTTGTAGAAGAAACAAACTCTTTGACATGACAAATGCTAGTTAAGAAGTTTATTCTGTGAGCTTTTTGAGAAGCATATTTGTGATTTAAAGTTTTAATACCATCCCGTACGATTGCGCTGTTTCTGTTTGATGTTTAAAAGTGCCATGGAATCGGTTCATTAAAGTTCAATTCATGTTATCGTTACATGATTGAATATCAATACTTTTTACAAACTTATTAACTTGTTTTTTACTTTTATCAAATTAGACTAGTAGACATGTAAATAATTGATAAAATTACGAAACCAGAAAACAGTACTATCATATTTCTTGGTACATTCTGCTATGAAAAAGAAAAAGCGTGATCGCATTGTTTGGCATTTTTTGAATATATTTTTACCCCTACCATTAAAACGGTTAAGAATGTAATAACAGAATTGATAAATGTTCATTCGTAAGCTTTGTTATTATCGAAAAAGACAAAACGTATTTATAACGTAAAATAGATGTTATGGATTATCAGAAAAGTTTTTAATTAATATGTATGATTTTATTTTGTTCCAGGTAAGGTCTCATTCGTCATCAACAGAGTGTAAAATAAAAACGACAGGTTCGTGGACCACATTTGGTGCATACACGTAAATAATATGTAAGTTCGACCACCCCGTAGTATATTATACATCGGGCAACGCTAATGCTGGTGGCATGTCAGACTTTGAGGTTTAAAATTTCGACAGTGACTAGCGCAGAAAGCACATGTAGGTAGAGTTTATAAATATTTTGACGTTGGCTATAAAATGATAGTATTAAAAATATAGTTACTATATAAAAATACAACGGCGACATTCAAGGGCTGTCCAAAATTATTAGAAGTAAAATAAATATCTGATCTTTTTGAAATCGTGTATTTATTTTAAATAGTTTTTATACTGTTTATAATTTCAGAGATATTCACGCATTTTGAGATAAAGCGGACACACAGTATATTTCACAGAAGCAGAAACAAAAATGTGGTAATTAAAAGCCAAAGTAATTTGTATGAATTTGACAATATCGTAGAAAATTATTATCAAAATGTTTAGATTGTTTATCGTTATTCTTTGCTACTGGATTTAAGCTAACAGCGAGTTTGAAAAAATGAATTTTATCGCAATTTAAAAATTATAGCAATGCTCGAAGTTTTCGTTACGCATAGCATTCTTAAAAATACCAATTCTGTTTTTATAAATTTAAGTTGATTTATATTGTTCCTATTTTTTTCTAATCTTTTCGGTTGGAAAACCCCTGATATGCAGCAATGGTTGCACAATAATAGCACCAGCTATTCACAGGATATTATGAAAGTCGAATTATTTCATATTGTAAAAACCATGGACGTATGATACGTTCACGCTCGATGAAACTAGAAAATTCAAACATATCGTAGTGCCATGGCTTCCGGGTGTTATTGTAAATTAAATCCAACAAAAATGATATGGGTGCAATTAAAAAATTAGGTTTGAAGAAAAAATATAACATTTAAGCTTTGAATATAATTACGCTGGAAATTGGAAACTGGGAAACTGATAAAAACTTCTAGACATTAAACAATGTTATTGAAAGGACTGTCGAACCGTTTATTATAAACGCTGATAATAACAGTGTTAGCAGTATATTTAGTGGAGGTTTAAATTCGAAATGAAAATTGTATTATTTGTACATACGTTGTTGTATACAATATTTGTAAATTATAGTATTCAGATGTATTATTCATTTTAGTGAAATATTATTTGGTTTATACACGTATATTGTAATAATTATAACAATTTCATAAATGTCGCTCGAAAATTGTTACAATATTTGAAATTATATATAAATTAAAATATCTATAATAAGTTATAGATTATTTAATACAAATAAAATCATATTCGTTTAATGTATCAAATATTTGTGTGTGAATTTCAAACGCATTGTTTTGTTAATCTTTTTAAATGAACTGTAGATAGTTTTATGTGAAATGAATCATTATTTATGTTTTTTATGTTTCAATCCTTTATTTGAAACCTCTTCAATATGATACACTTTCTTGTTATATTTCTTGTTATATATTAATCAATTAAACGTGTATATTTGTATTGTCATTGAATTAACATAATATTTTTATTAATACATGTTGAGTTCAATTTGTTAAGCATCATTCAATATGTAAATAAACATCTTTGCATTTTAATGAAGAAGGAGACAAAGAAGAAACGATAGGTTATGTATGCGAACTTCGATTGCAAACTTAGCAGAGAAATTCAAATATTTAATGAATCTATATTGGATGTCGAAAGTTTTAAATCAAAGGCTGCTTATAGTTCTCCCTTCGCTGCTTAAATAAGTGATAGGTTAATTAACCACCGGTAAAGCTAATGTAATACAAGTTGGGTCAAATGAAGCATATTCAACTCAA
The DNA here is from genome assembly GCA_022405125.1 of Anthidium xuezhongi. Lineage (NCBI taxonomy): Eukaryota > Metazoa > Arthropoda > Insecta > Hymenoptera > Megachilidae > Anthidium > Anthidium xuezhongi. Next base: position 726,786 of record CM039646.1, on the reverse strand, counting down.
ACATGCTATAACATTAAGTATAGTAGATTATTCAATCCCCCTTTAAATTCTGCAATAATTGGCTTATCTTGTTCTAAGAGTAACACGATGTAATTGAATATAAAATTACAGTAGGTAAAAGAGCGGAATTGGTTTCCCTATTCGTGTCCATTTCCGCAAAAGAAAGAAACCTAGAAGTCGGACGGTTTCTGGTTAAAGTTTTTCCCTTAACTATCCAGAGAATGGAATTTACGGATAAAGTTCACGCCCCATGGAATGCGTATATCCCCTAATTCCAGTAATTTTAGTTCACCGTTTCATTTTTTTTAATTTCTCATTGGACGAACAATACGTTCATTATGTAATTTTATGATGTACAATTAATATCATAGATACAAAAACGATCATTTAAGAATGAATTACTCCAAAGTCAGAATTCAGAATTGAAATTGAATACAGAACAATTTCGTTTTCTACAACTGGTTCTAAATAAATAGTTTTAAAATTATTTTTTAATTTTATTTGAAAAAAAGCAAACAATACTAAAAAAAGTTTTTAAATCATTTTTGATTATTTGAATTTTGCACATTAAAAAAATTGAAACGAGAAAAAATGAAATTTAAATTTTCTAAAAAGAAATTCAAAAATATTAAAATCTGTACAAAGCTAATAGTATAAATAAACAATTTCGAATCACAAAATGTTTTAGTAGCATAATAAAAATGTTTAAATATTGCAAAATTTTAATATAATTTCATTCAAGTCTTGCTGTGTTGAAATATTGAAACATATATTATAAAATCGTTCGTAATATGAAAAAAGCTTAAAGTATTATTTCATTTAATTCAGATATTAATATTCTGTGGAACAAGTTTAAAATAATAATTTTAGAAGCTTCTAAATTAAAATTTTAATTATCCCATTATCAGATGTTATCAAATTTTCAGCAGCAATATTTTTTTAATTTCCTGTACTGACCTCGATGTTTTTATAATATCAAATTTTCAACGATTACTAATAAAACCACTACAAAATGGTTCGGTAATTAGGAAATATTTAAATTCTGTATTGGAAAAGGCTAATGAAGAAGTTAGTATATTACGTACAAAATTAATTCTGTAATCAATACAGTGTATTCACAACTTTGAAATTTTTAAATTAAAGTAGATTTCACGATGTATGTAATTAATCTGATTATTAGTATCCCTGCAAATGAACATTTGATATAATTTAGCCAAAATTGTATATTCGAATATATTCGATCTGCTTTCGCTTATAGTTGAAAATTTCAAACAATTATAATCCTCGAACAATTAGTTTATTAATTAAATAATTCTTATTAAGTAAATTAAGTATTAAGTAATTAAGTAATTTTAAATACATATGTACATTTCTAGAAATGTTTTATTTTTGATAAGTTGTTAATACTTTATACCAATATCGGATTGGCTTGTAGGTATTTCCCAGAAATACTAACATATCAATAAATAGGAGCATTCCGAGAACCGCACCAGTATTTACAGCAGAATATGATATAGTCTTTCTAAATACTAACTACAATTTTAAAATTCTACCCAACTCTCTTAGTGCCCTCCTCTGTCTTCTGTATCCTAAAATGGACACAAAAACAAACCTTTATATCCTCCATGCTAAAAGGAAATGTAACAAATGCAAATTAAAAGCCACAAACAATAGCAATATTGAATTTATTTAGAATTTATGTGAATACACATTGTTATTCAGGATAACGAAATTGATACCTTGACTAAAGTTGCAAGCAGAGTGCAAATTCAATATTTATTTATAGTTATCATAAATAGTAATTACACAAAAATATAAATAAATATTGAAATAAATAAATGCCATTTATTACAAATAACTGTGAAATACTGCGTTCTATAGTTTCTAAACGAGGGAGGAAATAGAAAATTTAGAATAAAATTATTTTTAAAACATGCTATCTCGAACGTTTATTACATTGAGTTGGTCTAGATTCACCATATGGCAAATATACATTCGTGCAAAGGAACGCTTCATGCTTCGGCAAGTACTTACCTACATGTGCGGGTATTTTGATGCGCTTCCGGCTGCGTGACTTCACGGTATAGATTATAGATTCTCTTGCTGGCCAACGATTCCGTAAAGATACAAATTAACTCTAGAAAGCTAACGTATCCTACGCCAAATGTTAAAGCGAACCATTCGTTTGCTCGACTACTAATGATACTATTATTTTGCTGAACTAAAATATATTTTATTTATTACAAAGAAACTCTTTTATGTGTGTTTAGGGTCGCATCAACTGACGGTTGGTAATTGTATATTTTGTTTAAATTTTGGAAGATTCACTGCAAAAGAAATCTAGACTCAATTGTATCCAAAAATGTTTCGTGTGTAATGGGTTAATAATTACACAAATTATTGTTTTATCATTATTTATATTCTATTCGCTCTGACCGTAATTCAGCATCTTCAACTGTAGTTGTCAATTTATACGTTTGACAAGGCAAAGAAACACTCCCAAGCTTCGAATCGTATTAATTACAGTCTTAGAGACTGCGTTAGGAACCGATGCAATCTAGTAATTAAGCTTTCGAGCTTTTCGTTTGTCATTCAGTACGATGACAGGGAAATAGGATAGTTGACAGGTAACACGAAAAGAAACAAGAATTTAACTAGAGGTACTGACGTTGAATGTCGCATCACCAAATATCCAATTTATAATTTATATACTTTTGCTAGTTCTGGTTCGTCTGAAACGGCGTTTCGATCGATTTGAGAAGGCCTCGAAGGAATCTATCCCCTTAAATGTAAAATATTTTCGCTATTAAATAAACTATGAAATACAATGTGCACGATTAAATACTTTTGGTTATTAAATATGTAGCCAATACGTTCCAAATGGGGTGAATGGAAAATCATCGAAAATCAGTTCGACATGAAATATGTTAACACGTTGACTGCCATGGTGGTCATCGGCACCTCAAATTTTCTATAATGGAATAATTAATAAAAGAACAGATCAAATAAACCGTTGATTCTATTAGTATTAGACTAATAGTTTATTTTGGTATAGAAAACATATTTTCAATTATTTCTTTCAAACCTCGATTTATCTGGGTTGTTTGTCCCCCGGTTCACTGTTTCGGTACGGTGGCCTCACTAGCAAATGCACTTCCACGGTACGGAGAGTCACAACGTGAAGGTACATTTCGCAGCAAGGCTAATGCAACGTCTGATGTTTTGTCACATAATGTAAATTGTGCTATTCTAGTTGTATTACACTAATATACAGGGAATTATAAACAAACACATATTAGAATAATCCAGTTCAACAAAAATATTTTTAATAATACAGTATCATGCGAAATTTTATCGATCAACTATAATCATGAATACTATCGAAAGGGTTAAGCCAGTTAACTGAGGTCTTACTATATTTTAACAATTTTTCTTGCAAAAATATGTACACTTGTTAGTTATTTTTCTTTCCAATAATTTTGCGAAAAATAGATGTTGTAAATTAATTAATATAAACATTAATACTGTTAAAATATGTTACTATTCATCATCCTTCTTAAACTATTCAGGTGCTTATAACGTGATGATAATTAATAGATTGATCATTCATTTTAGCAGTGGGGACACTTGCATTTATTAACTTACATCTATTAATAGTTGAATTAATAAAAACGTTGTAAACGAATTTTTGTTATAAACATTTCAAAAAATTTTCGAATGTAATCTTTTCAAAAACATAGCTGCATATAAAAAAATTATTTTTCATACAGAATCATCCCCTTACTTGTTGTATCACCAGTTACAGGACATATTAACAGTTAACATACATTTTGTCAAAAACATTAATAAGTTTTATGATTTAAATTTATAAAAACCCTTGATCCATCATTCAGATGGGATTTGATAGAATTAATGAATCTACGCTACGGTCTGCTAAAGGTATTAAGGGTTCACTTTTTTTTAAATTCAATGCATTAATTTGGAATTTTAAGGTACTAATATAATTTTGGACGTATCCGCAATCGATGAGAATTTTTGCATACTACTACTGCCTTCTGGATGACCCTTGTACAAAGTGGAACGAAAATTCCACATGTTATTCGAGCTATATAATACTTGAACGTTTTGATAAATGACCGTGTGTTCCTATGTTATTTGAAATTGAATATTTTCGATACTAAAAATAATTTAGAGAATTCTCGGCTCCTTCTGTATCTGAGAGTATAATGAATACATTTCCATTTTCACGAAGAGCGCATGAATTATGCGTGCGGGAAAGTAAATGAATATTCCGGGGTATAAATTTATTTTTTAGTTGTACTTTTATTAATACGCCGTAAACTTTCTACATCCTGTACATACGTTACATTTATTACGCTCGATAAATTTTCGTAGCATTAATTAATCGTATATGCAATTAAAAGTCGTCGTTCACTTAACGGTATGGTATCAGACTAGGGAGGTGCGGTGCACCGATATTGTTCGCCGCACATTTAATATATCAATATCGATAAGGCATCATCAATATTCTAGCGTGCATACTCTGTGAAATAGAATGTCAGAATTTACCGTTGAAGAAGTAACAATAATGGCATTATTTCATAACGGGAGTGAAAATAAGGACCAAAGGAAAAAGAAGATATCGGGTGTTGATTAAAGGAACGTTTTTAATCCATAGCCACTTTTGCAGAGCAATACCATTACCCCAACAGTTTTAAAATACGAAATGTAAATTTGGAATGTAAATAGTTCAATTCCAGATCAATTTTTGCGTTATAATTATAAAACGTAGCATATACATTTCATTATACATGTATAAGCATGAGATTTACGTAAATTTGACCCGGTTATCCGGGGAAATCGCATTACTGTGCAAATACTGATGTTACAGAAAATAGCGCGAGTGACGGTAAAAGCGAAACGAAATTGATTCAAACTACACGAGCTGACCTAAATCCTTTACGATTCGAACCTTACCGCTTTTCGCCGCAATTCAACTTTTCGATTTATTTTTAAAGATTCGATATAAATTTTATTATCGAAAGAATCCGAAGCCGGAGAATTAATTGCGCCCGTTGCCTTTTCGAAGTAATTCGAAACGACACGTACAATTTTCGACGCATGCAGCTATGTACGCTATTCCCTTTCGATCTTCTCCGTCTCGAGTTTTATTGCGATTCTGTTTTATCGATCGACCGTGTCGCGCGTGAGTATAAAGAGGTTGACAGACGAAATGTAACTTTTATTCAATTTCAATCAGTCTTGCAGAAACGGGCGGTGAAAAAGAAAGTGGAAACGAATCGAACAAAAATGCCAACAAAAGCTGGGGTTTTTTGTAACGAGTGACTTTATGATAACCAGTTTGCACGGAAAGTGCAGTCGCCCGAATTTGTGCGGTGAATACGCTGAGATCGCTTATACACTCCGACTGACTAAGCATGGAACCAGCGGTCCAACGATTTTGCCAAAAAATCAAAATCGAAAAAGAGTTTCGACTCATTTGAGTCGAAACAATCAGCGGAATTGAAAGTAACAGAGTTTTACGAGTCAGAACATTTTCAATCGTAATGTCGTTGAATTTTCAAAAAGAAGATTCAATTTTATGGATTTTCTTTTAAAGATTTGCAGGATTTTAATTAATAGAATCATGATCCTGCGTAAGAAACGTTTCGCTCTCAAATATAATAATTCATTTTAAATGTTTATAATATAAGATTATAAAAATATTTATTTTGTGTTTAAATTTGCGTTATAAAGACATCACATGATAATCAAACTGTTTGACAAATTGAAAGCTCCCATATTTTGTTAATTTTTAATTTTGGATTAAACAAAGTAATAGTTTTAAGAAGTCTACAACTAATAGCAATATTTGATATTTTACTGGCAAAACATATAATTAAACAAATTAATTTCCGTTTATATGTTAAAGAATTGGACGATGCAAACATCGAAATTAGAAATAATGTCAAAGAAGGCGAACTTTTTGTAAAAGTAGAATTTCAAATGATTAAAAACGTTTCAAATCGGTATACCACGAAACGATAGACAAAATTGTGAATAAAAAACATTTATATTGGAGTTAGATTAAAAACATGAAATCTTTATGTCTGATATAAATACAACACTGCCAGATAAATTCATAACAGAAAAATATAACGTATACAAGCTATCAGTCATGAAATCTAACAAATATCTCAAGTTATTTTATACAATCCTTTGTCATTGTCAGTTACTGGGTTTATTTCTTCTAAAATTACTCCGGGAATGTTATGAACGAAATAATGAAACATGTACATGAAATAAGTTCTTAAATTTTTTAATACGGAATTGATATATTGATTGACACCTGATTTAAACGATCAAAGAAAACAGAACCGTTGCATCGATCTGATTAATGTTTCTTCGACAGATGGCATAGATAAAGCGAACTGCTATCGGAAAACAAAATTGCAATTTTCGATTCATTCTCAGGTGCGTTTTTTTCCGATAATACGTTTTCGATAAAATAACAGATAGGAATATTGTTTGATTAAACCAGTTCTTTTTTTTTTCTACGTTCAAAATCGATTTAATTTTCGAAACAAAAGGAAAATAAAATGTTTAAAATTCTGCTGATTGCATCAAAGTGGCAATCAGCTGTTCGAGGAATCGACAAATCGAAACTTTAGCAATTAACAAATAGTTCGTTTGGTTGTATTGTGCGAGCTCGCACATGAAACGCAAGTTGTAAAACTTATCAAGAACTCGCGAAGTCGTTAAGAGACGTCTAATGCCAGATGCGGAAATTAAAATCAATAACGGAACTGTAACGAAGTTGAAGGCTGTAGAAAATATCAGTTCGGATAGTGGATGAATTTTGTTGCACGGCACTGTCCGGCGAGATATTGAAAACATACGATGTGGTGGGCAATTTTAGCTATGTTGTACATTGAGTGTCAATAAATATCGAAGTTGCACTGGCAGCGATGATTGAAACAATCGGAAACTGTGTAGCAGCCTCTACTTGCAGCAACCTGGCGAGATAGCTGTGTGACTGGCGATGAATAGTTGAAGTTGGAACGACAATCGAGAATAATTTATTTGCAGTCAGAAGTGTACTTTCCATCGACAAAGTAATTTTGCCGATTCTCCGGCAAGTTACGTAATAATTGACACTGACAGTTTCAATTTGTTGATTCTTTAATGTACGGGTGAATTCATTTCGTCAAATTTTCATTTTAATGAAAAAATGAAATATTAAATTGTTACTTTAACTGGCTGGAATACTAGTATCAAAAATATTAATGTGTGAACAATTCAAATGTAACCATAAATTAAATGTGAAATGATTGCTATTTAAATTATATTTGGAAGGAAACTTGGGAAAAGAAAAATAAATTAGTTATATTTTCCTGAAAAATATAAGGAAGGGGTTAATAAAATCCGAAAAAGTTTTCGCACATTTCTTCTATATTTGAAAACCAAGAGCGTCATGAGATTATAGCCTCTCTGCTTTCTTTTTTGGTGTCGCAAGTAGAACTGTTTATTTTGCTTTAGGAGCAAGATTTTATTAAATGTTTGGACAGTGTCTGCTACACGAATATAGTAGCAGTAAATTTGAAGATTTCACATTTGATAAAAATGGTTAGATAAATCAGGTTTTAAAGTGTTTAGGAGTTAATTTGCTAGATTTTCAAGTAGAGACATGAACATTCGGGGTTGAATAACTTTTCTCTTATTCTTGGTCTGAATTGCTCACTTGATTCCTTTAAAGTCATATAAAGAGGCGAAAGTAATTTTCCTCCTGCAGATACGGCAGATTGTATTGTGTAGCTGTGAGTGGATGAAGATATGGACTGTACGACAGTTTCATAGTCTAGCAGACTTAAGCAGAACACCTTAAACAAATGTTGCACCTGTTTCTTTTTTCATTGTCTCTGTACATCATAAGAAACTTAAAAAAGATTAAGTATTCGGATTAATTGTAAATAATGATTAGAAAAATCAATCGTATGTTGAGAAAGACTGTCTTTAGATTCATTGAATTTCTATTTGTTTTTCGATTCATTAAGAAATAACTCGGTCTAGCTTTTATAAAATTTCTATAAATCAACTATTCAGTTTTTCAAAGTTTTTCCAACGGAAGCAACCATTATTCCAATTCGTAGCTGAACTGTCGTTTAAACAATTCACCAATTATAGACAGTATGATTTTATTTAATGAGATAACAACTCGTGCAACATGGGTTTAATTGTTTGCCAGTCGATCATCTGACAGTTCGATTAGGAAATTTACTCTTGCAACTAGATTGGAATGAAACGTTTAAAAGTTGAAAGCAAACTAATTTCGTAAACGGGGTGAAATGACGTGCAAAGTAACGTCGTGCGGGATCAATAGAGTTATTTGCTTGATTCGACTGTGCGTTGGTCGAGATACTATCCACTTTCATTTATAGCTCAAATAAAACTGACCTGGTTGAAAGTAAATATAAAATATCATGACCAAACAACTGAAGAATTCTCTTTTTGAAATTGCGTTATTAACCAGCCAAATGAAGCCGAAACACACGAATTCCCTTTATCTGTTGCGCGCAGCTTGTAAAATTGATTCAGTTGAATAAAATATCTGATGGTTATTGATATAATGCAGCGAAGAAATTATTTACAAAGCGTTCAGTGTCTTTATTAAATACGACGTTTATTAATATATACATTCTCTTTTAATCGATTTATTTTTTAAAACAGCGAATTCATCAGAATCGAATGAAGTTAATTAAATAGTTTACGGTTTCTGTTTGAACTTTACATTCTTTTATTTAAACTTTTTTAAACTATATTTTATTATATGTTAATTTACTGTACCTTTTCCAAATGTTATATTAACGTTGTAAAATATTGTAATTAAGAGTACTAATTTTATCGAGACTGGTTACTTATTACAACTGATAAACATTCATTTCGTGTTGAAAAGACTACCGAAAGATTTACACATGAATGTTTTATTGGGTGATAAACTTGAAACTGACATGCCGCGGGTTTCATTTTACGGAACTTTTATGCCGTGGAGTTATGGCTAAGTTTTTTTGTTTCCAATTCGGTTAGAACGTTTGATGGCGGATAAATAAAAGGTCCTTCATGGTTTTCATAAAATCATTTTACTGAAAATCTTAAATGCGTGTAAGGATATATTATATGAAACATAAAAACGATACAGAATTAGAAATATAGAAAATATAGAAATTTCATACATATTCAGCTATAATTCTAGCAAAACTATTGTATTGTATTAGCGAAACATGTAGTTGCTAATTTATGGATCTATGTAATGTGGTATAACGTAAACAAATCATTCAGTCATTGTTACTTGATTCTACTCTTTGTATTAATTCATTCTGTAACACTTGATAACGAAGTTATTTATTTCATAACACGGTTATCCATTCCTCTGTCTAATTTATTATACGAACATTATTGTTGCAATTATCCTGTTTCCAAACCATTATACTAATTACATGTTTCGGCACGTGATTAAATGTAGTTGCTATTGAAAACATAACAGGATTTATGTACTTTAGTCTCTAATAACTTTTAGTTAAATCATAAATGGTAATTGAGTATTATAAACTAGAAATTGCACGATACCAAACTATACTAAATTAATAAATTATTTCTCATTGTCGATTTTCATCATTTCTATTTTTCGTTTGATTAAACTTCTACTTTTCGCAAACGACGCGATCTTGAAAAATGTAATACAATTTGAATTTAAAGTTAATAATTTATACAAAGCAATAAATAATTAAAGTAAAAATGTAAGATACAAGCACAACCCTTAATACTGCATACTATGTACTGCATTTACGCTTTTATATATGTACATCTAAGTTGTTAACAAATAATTCAATGTTTCAGCAAAGCTTGATTAGGCAATTGATTGGACGGTTAATTTGCAGGTAAACATAGCATTCCAATACGAGTATGCTAGAGGTTAATTAAGAGGGTAGTTAGTGTATAAGCTCGATGATGAATCCACGAATAGATTCAAATTTATCTTGGAAGTTATTTAAAACATTGCTTCCAAATTCTTCGTAAATAAATATCTTAACAATTGGGTGCTCATTCTGTATTCTTAAAACTAAACGGAATAACATGTGGGTTATAAATGTTAGTAATCAGCAATGAAGTAACAGTATCTAATCGGTGGTGCTACATATATTGGTGGCTCTACATCAGTCGATGTTACTTTTGAAAATTATTTCTCACTTGCATAAAATAAAAAATACTAATTTAGAGACATCGAAATGGTATTGTGCGTTAACATAAAGTGTAATTTTGTAATATGCTTTATCTTAACTTTCTAATAAACGTAACTGGTTATTGGGTAAACTTTAACATAAAGTGTATAAATAGCGATTGTAATTGAAATGAAATGTCAGCCAAATAGCTATCTCGGCTTTTTCTGTAGATTTCTATCCTTTTGTCGTATTTTTTTGAACATGTTCGCATAAATCTGGCTCTGTTTCAGCGATAACGCATTCAATGTTGTCTTTTCACTCTGGAATTGATTCGGAATTGTTAGCATAGAGCTCGCTTTTCATATAACCCCGGAGAAAAGAAGCCTGGCGATATTAAATCGCAAGAATCTTGGAGGCCAACCGATGTCTCCTTGTCGAGGGATAATGCGACAAAGGAACTGTAATGGGAATTGTAACTGTAATCTATTACTGTTTCGGATGTCTATTGTGATATGGGTAATTCTAGCCTCAATATTTATAGGGTGACCAACATAACCTGATTACCGTGGTAATATTCCCCTCGCGAAACTCAATAATCCATCAAATATTTTTCTGAAATTAGCCAAACAGTTTGATTTTTAAGTTCGCCCATTATCTGTATAGGCTCTGCCCAGTCGCTGTGACGCATTTAATACCAGCAACGTGATGTAACCAGTTAAGTGCGTTCGACGTGTGGTTGACGTGTATTCTCGTCGTGTAAAATAAAAAATTACGATTGACGATAAAAACTCGAAATTTCTATAAAATGTAATAAGAACATTATTTGGTGGTATGTTTTCTTTATATTACCAATACAACTGCTATGTATTTTATTTGGGCGGGAGGGGGGCGGGGGGGTAGATGGGAGCTCCACCCCCCTTTGAATCGTCTGTTCAAAAAATGAAAAACGTAAGGAGTTAAGATATTGGTGTACGACCTGCAAACTGGCACTTTATACGGAATCGTGCTTCGAAAAATATCACACCTAAATAAATTGAAATTTTTAAAATTATTTTCTTTCTTCAGTTTTTCTAGTTTAGGTATTTTATTATTTTTTGACAATTTTCAAGCTTTTAGTAAGAATAACATATTCAGAATCGAATTATTCATTTTTTTGTCAAATAAAAATGTAGCCCTTCCTCTTTTTTTCGTAAAATTTATAATAGGACCATTTGCCCCGCGTTCGACGTGTGTACTCGACATTGCTTGATTTTAACTCCGCACCCTGTGGAGATCCTTTGATACTAAATGCCGCAGTTAACAGGGTAAAATTCACTGCCCCGCTCTACCGCTATTCCCTTCATCGGTTTCAAACAAAAATCAATCATGATCGGCAATATTTCATGTTTAAATTAATATTATCAGTTACATTAATAATGATATTGCAAATAACAGTAAGTAATAGGTGATGATTATTATTAATACTGTTAATATAATCGTTTATTTGAATGTAAATAAGTTTTACAGCAAATAATTGATAGCATTTTATGACTGAACAAACTGATTTAAACGGACATCGTATTTATTGATGATTAAAAATTATACTATATTTGAACAAAACCTGGAAGCTTAGATATATATTTTTAAGTTACTTATCCAAATTTTTATATACACTGACCATTCTACATCGTATACGGAATATCTCGAATCAAATGTTTTTAATGAAAAAGGATCCTGTTGCTGATTCTTTTTTAAAGGCTTACTGCCACATCAAAGGTTTGTTACAAAAATTAAGAGAGTATTTCTGGACAGTGCTTTTACTAACTTCATATTTCTGAGCGATCTGCGAAATACCGCGTTTACAATCTTTGATGATCAGGTTTCGAACCTGATGAGCTATTTATCGACCAGTCGTCGAACTGGTACGCGAAGACCAAATGAAGACCAAATGAAGATCAAATGAAAATCAAATTCCAGGCGGTCCCTTTTTTGTCACATATGAAAATGCTTGTTTCGTTAAAACAAAGTTATAAATTTTTGTTATTGCAAATACTCTTTCAATTTTTGTAACAAATTTTGATACGATGGTAAACCTTTCAAACAAGCCCGATCGCAGGATCATTTTTCATTTAAAACATTAATTTTGAGGTATTCTGTATACGATATAGGATGGTCACTTTATTAATGTGGTATGTACAGGTATACACTGCTCGAAGTGAGAGGGTTAATAATTTGTAGCTTGCGATCACGATTGATTTTCGCTTGAAATCTATTAAATAGTTATGGAGTGGGGCTAGTGAATTTTACATTATATTTCCGGTACGAGACCTTTTATAGGAACAGCAAATGATCGGCTGCGACACATCGCATCGCCATGGATATACACGAGTATGGACGAAATTCTGTGTAGTGGTAACTATCCTTTTCCTGCCAAAATCTTGGAAATTGAGAATGCTGTCGTTTTTGACATTCGAGAGGAAATAGCTAATTTACAAATTCACCTTTTTCGCTTAACGAATGCAGTACTAAAACTAAATAATTGGTTTAATATTTAAATAATTTTGTTAGCAAAACTTTAATTTCACTTTCAAGTAGAATGTTAGGGTAATTTTATTTACTTGTAAAATTACAAATTATTTCAGTTAATAAATTCATCTTCGTTGATTTCTCATTGATATTTGAATGAGTTTATTAAATTGTAAGTTAATTTTTAACTAGATACCTTACAAAGGGACTTCACTATGGAACACCCTGTGTTCTTTTTTTATTTTCATATATATTGTACTACCGGATATCCTGGATAACTTGTCTTTTTAAGTATGGGTGAATCTTTTGTCGTTTTCGAGTAATTAACAATGAAAAATAACCATTTTTATGTTAAGTTATACATTTTCCTTAAGGAATGTTGAACACAGGGGCATAGAAAAGCGGTATAGCATGATATTTCAAATATAGCAGAAATTAAGTTTTTATTCTATCTGATTTAAAAAAATTTTTTTATTCTTACAGATGACTATGGTATTTCCTGAGTTAACAATTAGATTAACGTATACGTTTATGTCTTACAGATCTACTGCTTACATTTCACGTCAGCTTATAATTTTTTAAATTGGTTCTAACTATAATTGCACAAGTACTTTATAAACTAATTGGTACACGTTTTTTCCTTTTTAAATATATTATCATAAAGACAGTGTACCTGAAACAATATTATATTTTTTATGCTTAAATCTGAAGATTGGACTGCTATAAAGTATTTTATGTAGAAGTGCGTTACGAGTTGACAATTTCATTGTGTGGTTATAAATTAAAAACTAAGAACAAACTATGTTTTAATGATCAGAATTTGAAATTTCTTAAAATCAACTAATCCGTTTTGGTGATCGAACGCAACAGATAAATATGCGACTGGATCGATATGGTACTTAATTGTATTTTTAATAAAGCTTCTTTGAAGATGTTGAAAAATAAATTTCGCTTAAGGACGATGCAACATACTGACTTTACTTTCAGAAGTGCTGTGGCTGAAGCAGCTATGTCATCATGAAACAACAGTTTAATGGACTTTTTGCCCGTCGTAATAAATTTGCATAGCTGCATTTGGGATAATAATTAATCTGTTACTGTCACATAGTAAATTTAAATGGACAGGATGTGGGTCGTTTAACTAAAATGCTTGCACAAGTTACGAACACGCCGACGACAGAGTTGTATTGTAATTGACGTCGAACCTCTTTTTCACGAACCTATCGCGAGAAATACAAAGCAGTAAAACAAGCATAAGCATCATCTTTTTAAAATGGAATTCCATAGCTAAAAACGCGACATAGTTTGTAGAAGCTGACGAAGTTTCATTTTCAAAGAGTCAATTTTGATTGCCCGTTAAATACCTAATTACAGGTTATTGAATAGTACATTCGATCATTCGATAGTGGTACATAATTTTGAAATTTGTGAAATTCAATGCAGTGCGAAATTATGGATAATTGGTGATCGAAATCTGTAAAGTAGCTTAATCTTTTAATACTTTTAAGGGAATTATACGGTAACTGATGCACGTCGATTTGGTCAAATTATGTATAAATATTCATCGCGTCCATCTAAAATTTAACCATAATTAGTTTGTGCTCATTTTTTATTTCAAGGAAAAAGTCAATCGTTTTATCTAAAGTGGTCTTTGCATATAACAGCTTATAAATCGTAAACAACAGATATAAAAAGACTAGTTGATTACTCCATTAAACTTTTGAATCTGAACAAAAAATTGTGTTAACATACTTTCCCTGAGGTCAAATTCGTTCCTTCAATACTTTTTTTGGAGAAATTTCAATTTTAGTGTAGAACAATATCCCCTATTGAAATGACATGTACGTTGAAAAAAGTACTAAAACTAAATAAATAATATGTTACAGTAATACAAAATGTGCAAAATCAACATCATTAATATCTAGATATCATTAATCTGACAATAAGTACGTATGGAAAAAATGAAAGATTGCCTGAAAAACGTTTAAAAATAGCAAAGTAAGAGAAATGACAACACACACAAATAACAAACACTGGTCCCTATCTTCCCTATACAATTTTATTTGTGAATAAATTATAATTTTACTTTATTCTCGATAAGAAGTAATGCTTAACTAATTGAAGATTTAAAATAGTCCATGTTTATACCATTCGCTGTGCTTATCGCGACTGTGGCACAATGAAATTAATTATCGAAGAGTAACTAAACGTTCATAGCTTTTTAATAATCAGTTAACTTTCAATTAACGAGCAATTGAATTTCCATTGCTGACAGTTGAATTTCCATTCGCCAGTGTACGAGCCGCTTTGTCTAGATATTTCCAATACATTTGTATAAAGAAATCGAAGCTAATTGAAACAGCTCAAAGAACTGAATAAATTACAAAGAGAAACGGATACTTCTGTCAGCGGCACAGCATAACGACTGTAGTTTTAAACGCAGAGACTAATAAGATAATACATTTCAATAATGAAGGGCATTAGCGTTAAGAGTTCTCGTTATATTTTGTTTTTCTTAGATGCGTTATCGTTTGTCTCTGTCAAAGGAATTTTCCATGTTTTTTAGCGTTCAACGTAATGAAGTTAATTTCATCAATTTATATTTCAATTATCAGTTTATTTCACGAGTACTCATTATTCCGCAAAGTTTATTGTGAAAGCAATTAAGAAAATTACGACATTTAGGTCATATGTACCTTTTGGATTAAAACTGACCCAAATATACGAAACTTGTATATTTAGTCTTATACATATGTATATTGTATCACATTTTTCATTATATAATGAAATGTAGAAGAATAGATTCCATTTAAATTATTTATTCACGAGTTCTTCAATATATGAGCCGTTTATTTTGAAAGTGGGAAAAATCAATTATACTTTACGGAAAAGTGACAAACATACTTTTTATTTTTTGGGAAACACAATTTAAACCTTTCCACTTGATTATCCCTTCTAAGGGGTGACGAAAAGAATGCAGATGATTTTTAAGGGAAATAAAACTAATTTCTTCTTCTTTTTCTAAATTTCTTAAATAATAGACATATTTTTTGTATTTTGTGGTATTAGACAATGTATGTTTATTATCCAATATTATTTATAGTGTCTATAACTCATTTATCTTACTGTTAAAACATAAAGTGGCTCTAGGTAATCCTAAGCAACGTATTAGTGACTCGGAGATAATTAGATTTTCCCTAAGTGATCTGAACGATCTGTTACTAACCCAAAAGTCACTAACGTTTTTTTAAATAATGTTCAATCTTTCGTTGCTAACCCATAGGCAATTCAAATTCGTTTAGATAACTCTAGATGCTTCGTTATTTACTCAGAAGTAACTAAAAGATAATATTAACCCTTTGCACTCAGAAATTTTGTTCAGATTATTTACCAGTAGCGCTGATACGACTGTAATATTATCCCTTTAATTAACGATTACAATAATTCATTAATTTTGAAAGTGAAGCAAGTCCATTTAGGTATAATGAAACCTTTATTCTTTTAGGTAGTACTATAAACACTATTGGATAATAAACTTACATTATTTAATACCACAAAATACAAAAAATATGTCTATTAGTGCTTACCATTATTTTTCAATTTATTAAAATGCAAACCTTTAAATATTTTGCAATAACAAAAAATGGACCCACTTTCAAAATAAACGGCTTATATGTTTATAGGTATGAGTTTGATAATCTGCACCTTTGTTGTATTGAGTCAATGAAGACTCGTGCTTATGAATAATGCCTAATGAATTCGATTAATCAATTTTTAGGATAGTCAAAGACACAGAAAGATGGATATTATCAACAACTTTATTACATTTTTTTTTTTAATGAGACTCAGTTTTATAATTAAAAGTATATTTTATTTAATGTACCTTTTTCTAACTTCTTTTGTTTCTATCCCTTTATATTTGTGTGTTATCGATAATAAAAGAAATGAAATCAAATACACCTTTAATATCCTTAAATTAGAGACGAATGAATGTGATAGAATTATTTGTATTTTATAAACGTACAAATTAAATAAAATTGAATTATATAAATACTCGCAATTTAATCGTTAATGTAATTTCCATTTTGCTCGATGACTTCACATCATTTTACTAACCGATCTGAGCCCCGTTCAGTTCGAAAATGAGGCATACATACAGTATAGGCATAAATAGGTCGAGCGTCGCGTCGAGCTACATTTTCCACGAACATTTTGCTGTTATTTAAAGTTCGACTAACGGTCCGCCGCTATTTTTAATCAAACTCGCGCTTTGACGGCGGCTAGCGAAGCGCAGATTAAAGCAGAAAATTCGAATCTTTAGGCACGATCGCTGTTTGAACGGAAGGCGCGGTGAACTTCCTCTTGCAATGAGCAAATAGGCGCTGGAGGCCGAGCGTAACTTTCTCGCAGCGCCGCTTTCCTCCTCTCTTCCTCTTCTCCTCTTTCTCTATATCAATTCTATGGAAACATTGAGCTTTTTCACGTCGATCGAGTCGACCCCATGCTAAAGTCAAACGCGACAAGCTGAACTCTTTGTGGAATCCGGTTGGCGGCTGTTTTGTTGTGACCAGAGAAACAAATCGTTAAGTTCTCGGTAATCAGATTTCGTACGTTAGCTCTATGCAATTAAAATCGTTGATTAAACAGAAGTCCGTGAATATTCTTAATAAATATTAAGTGGGTTAACGAAGCAATAAATGTAATTCAAAAAGCTGCTATAATTTTAGGGGTTTAAACCGGATCGTTTAAGCAATAATCAAATTATAAATAAATTTGAAAGGAAATTAAATCTATTTTAAAATAACGTACTTCAAACTTCATGCGCTTTACTTAGTTAAGCGAAAAAATGAGAAAAAAGGGGGAAGTTAAATTGAGAGATAATGTAACTCTTCCTTTCAGGAAGAAAGACCAATATAGTGGTTCAATTTTTAATTTTCGTGAAAATTATCATTCAGGAGGTTCAGAGTCGTCTTCAGTTTTCAGAATTATAAATGTATAATAAATGTATAATACATTTAAGTAGTAAAATGACAGGATTGTTAATTCTTCAAGGATAAATGAGGAATGCAGATTATGATATTCTTGCTCCACTTTTTGCTTTCAGAGAACTGACGTTCCAAGTCAACATTCGTGCTTGAAATAGCATGACTCAAATACCTGAATGATTTCGAAACAGCCATCACATAACATTATATGTCTCTAATAGTTGGTTGAGCAGTACACAGAAATGTTCCACTTCGGTTAGATATATATTGCAATCTGAATATTTTCAGTTTAATAACCTACATGATTAACTCATTATTAACACTGGAACTACTGACGCCTCGTTAAAACAAGAAATAGTCAATGACTAAATTAGTAATTTATTATTAGTTGATAAATTGGTACGTTAGTAATTACTATTAGTGAATTACTTGGTTAATTTAGCAATTGCAGTTATTAATATTTTATTAATTATTCGTTATTCGTTAGCAATTCTCAAAGGTAGGATAATAAAGAAGACAACATTTATTAATTAAGATATACTTGAATAAATCTACGTTTGGAAGAATCACAAAAATGTTTGAAAATATTGATCGTAGTTCGTTATAGATGTTCATGTTTTCGAACTGAAATTTTCCAATAATTGAACACCACATTGTACGTTAATTAACTGAAATGTCTGTGAGTGGCACATTAAAAAATCAGTAACCCTAATTACCGAGTTTCCGGTTGAAATCCATAACAGAACAGTTTTCAAATTTCATTACAATTCATTATTTATCACAATTGATAAGCAGCCGTTCTTTACTAAAAGCATTAATAAAAAATGTACATAACTATTTTGATCAAACTTTGAGGTTTAAGTTGACATGGCCTAAGGCATATGTAATATCTTACAATGCTTTTATGTTATTAAATAATGTTGGAGGTTTCACAGTTTGAAATCTATCATTCAGTGTATAATAATTCAATAAAATGCATTGTTCATCTTATACTCGCAAAATACAATTAAAATTATATAAGAAGAATACATTACGGCGGCAAGTAATTATTGTTCTGATTTCCAAACATGAAGAAAGACCACTATACTGGTTCAATTTTTAATTTTCGTGGACATTATCATTCAGGAGAAACTTTACAAAATAATACATCTGATGTATTGGACTATAATTTTAAAGACACTTGGGAAGAAATCTATTGTTTTATAAGATCTTATTAGTCGGCTCTCTACAATTAAATTCTATAACAGATTCTTGATTTGCCAATTGGAAGATCTTCTGTTAAAACTTCAATTTATTATTTAAAATTTTAAGAATTTGATCGCGGACCCATTTTCATCGATTTAGCCCCTTAACCTATGATTTTTCTACCGGGTGTATCAATTAGAGCTAAATATATATCGCTTCAATGTTAAAACAAATAAAGAAGCTCGAAACGTTATATATTTCGCACTTGATAAACCTTGAGTATATAAATTAAAATTAGAATTAAACTTAAAATTGAGTTTTAATAAAGATACATATAAAGGATAGAGGTCACATTTAAAACACATGGGGTGAAAAAAATTGAGAAACTTTCGATTTCTCGTGTAATTGTCCTACGGTAGTTCTGAATTTACATGTATGAGTTATATGTTCATAAATTTTTGGCAGAAAAGCAATGTCGCTTCATCTGAAATCCTCTAACTGTCTACGTCCGCTAATTAGCAGGTCCAGAATATCAGTAAGCCTTTTTTTGAATCGACTGATACTAGTTCGCGAGGAATGTTTAAGCGGCAGATTGCGAATGATATTTTCGGCGAGCCGGTAAATGGCTTCGGTTTAATCTTCGCCGCACGTTATGTGGCTATTTAAGGTGAGGCAGGCAGGCGGTCTGCTGTTATTTTTAATCAAACTCCTGCAGAACGTTGCTCGTGTCTAAAAGCATTTTCGAGGAGAATCTCTGACTACAACTAGGAAAGTTTGAATCCTCGGACGCACATACCCGTTCGTCGAGAATCACACGGTAAAAACACTAGAACAAATGTACGTATGCGTGGGTAGCAAAGGTGGAAGAATCGATCGGACGTCCCTGCGGTTCCTGATTCTTAGACCGTGTTCCGTTCCATTCGGACGGTGCCTGGTTAAATTTCAGATTAGATTTCTTCGTTGTTTAATAAATGATTTAGAAGTTCGGTGAAAATTGTGAAGTTGCTTGAAATTGAACGTTGATCTGATTTGGAAGAAAATTTATCATTCAATTTAACAAACATAAATACATTTACAATCAGAGATATCTTATTGAAATTAAAATTTCTTAAAAATATTATTGCATTTAGGATAAAGGTTGACCATTTTTAACCTTTCTAAGAATGATGGTATTTTGAAATAGATGCAGTTAACAGATCTAGACACTGATTGGTTGAATAAAATAATTTGATTATGTGAAATGTATTATACATAGCACCAGCGAACGTTTGATTTAATTAAGGTAAATGGTATATTTCTTCACTGCTATTTCCTTAATACTTTCATTAAGATACTATTGTTTATATTTAATTTACCGGTAGTTTTTATTTTTATTGTAAAAGATTCAGTACATTAATATTCGGTGAACTACATTTTAAAATTCTGGTAAGTTGTAATTAAATTAAACAAACTTTTGGCACAAAAAGGATTCATTAAAACGTTTAGTTTTATAACTTCAAATTAACGCAAATAT
The DNA here is from genome assembly GCA_022405125.1 of Anthidium xuezhongi. Lineage (NCBI taxonomy): Eukaryota > Metazoa > Arthropoda > Insecta > Hymenoptera > Megachilidae > Anthidium > Anthidium xuezhongi. The sequence goes on along the minus strand of CM039646.1, from coordinate 706,381 downwards.
TATTTTTCTGTCAATTTAATAGAAATATTAAATATATGATTAAATACGGAAGAAATGTCCCTTATACAGTTTTGAAAATAATAGGGAGGCAACGCAATAAGCGCATGCTCATTAAAATTGACTAGAAACCTTTCAAAGTTAGTTAATGAATTTCAGGATTACCTGGAAAGTTCAAATCTCTCCCAGTGGGCTGATGAAGCATCGATGAACATTTGCATGGTTTCAGTTATCATTTTAAATCAATTCTCATGATACTATAAATTTCAGTTTGAAGAATTCCAATTAAGAGTATAAAGTATGATATTTTTTTATGAGAACAGAAATGTTAGTGCCAAATAACTTTATAATGAATTAGAAATTCAGCTTCAATAACACGTTAAAGCCAAATACATACAAATAAAGTTAGTAATTAAAATATGAAAATTCGCCAGATATGTAATTTTTACTTCTATTCATGTGCTTGCAACTTGAAGAGTAACTGTAATAATTTAAATTTTATAAATCAATTGATATGTACACGATACATTTAATTTTATCGTAAATATGCAAAAGAATTATATGATAAAAAGATTTCTCTATTTTTTATGTGGAATTTAATGACAATATACAATCTTATTAACCCTTTGCACTCGAGTGGCGCTTCTGGGACGGCATATGCAATTAACCAGAATATTTTAAAATATGAAATTTTGTTGGATTGTTGTGTGGATCTGGTGAAGGAAAAATGACCCCGGGTAACAAAAATAAAGCACTTTAATTATAAAATAAGAACGGATACAGAGAGCACGCGGCTGTACCCCCAAAAGGAACCCACGCGACGCTAACCGCCCGGAAGTAGATCGGGCCCTAGGAAAATCGGCAGACGCGCCACCTACGGCACGCCACATTGACGCGCAGATTACCGCCAAATTGAACAAATTTAACTGTTGTTTATAACAGAACATAGCGAATTAACGAAAGAAATAAAAGTAAATAGATTATAAGCATTTGTAATTCTTTGCTTCCAAAGCAGGGTTTTAAAATTTTGGAAACTTCACGAAAAAATAAATTTGGACCTAATCGTATCCAAAAATATTTTAAATGCAAAGGGTTAATATCCTATCAAATAAAGAACAGAGATAAACGTATCACAGCGTTTTGTAAACAAAAGGGAGTAAGATAGAAGGGAGGCCTCGCTTATTATTTGACAATTTATTGTTTTGTGACTCGTAAGCTATAATAATCGAATGTCATTATAACAATTGGTGATATGAAATAATATTATTAGAAACAATTTATTTTAAATGTTTTCTGTTTACATAAATCGATTCTTTGAAACGTTCTATGCAACATATATTGTGATACAATAATTAAAAAAACAACGACGTGCAAAATTTTATATATGTTACATAAAATATCCTACTAATTGTCGATTTTTTGACAGCACCCTATTGAACAAACAAAAGTGATGGTCTTGAATTAATACTGTGGTGATTAAGCGAAAAAAAATGCCCCCGTAAAGTACTTCAATTTTTTCCTATTATTTTTTCGTTTTATCAATTCATGGTCGTACATTGGATAGCACATTAAAATTTCAGTTATTCTGAACGTTATCGTTTCGCGTTTCAATTTAAACTTACCACCTGTTATCTTGCGTAAGTAATGCGATATTAATTATACTCGCAATTTTTTGAACTTTTTTTCTTAATTTGATTACATTGAATATGTTTCACCACTGGCAATCCTCTTAATCATGACTTTGCATGACTGCGCTTGCTACAACATTTTTGTACACGTGTTTGCTAACGCGCTTGAACGCATCCTCATCGTATCGTCATCGTATTTTCTATGTTCGAGAATATGCGATGCGTCGTTCCGCGGATCGAAGGCAGCAATTAAGAGCAGAATGTTCAATTTCAAGCGAGGAGGGAAGATGAAGTTTGAAGTGGTTACGGTGACTACCCTGCCAGACTTGCGGTAGATTTCAGGCTCGCGAAAGGATTCTAGAGTTTCGGAATCGTAATCAAAGTAGCTTTAAAGCGTAGTTCCGCTTCCTGTTGCTTCACGGGAACACTGCCTTGCATGACAATTGATGCTCCGCAAAGCATGCCGTAGACCGTGCGGGAAACACGATTCTCCTAGAGCTGAAGCCTCCTCTTAGCGTGGGAATCCGCTTTGGTTCCGCTTTTTCGATGATTAATCGTTTCTCTTTGAAACGCTCCCCACTTAACTATGTACTTTGTCTACTTTGACTGGATTAACGATTGTAGAGAGTTCAGAGGAATTTTGAAAGAGTCATTGTGCTTGTGTTGTGCTTTAAACGAGATCTATAGTTTGTTTGAACAGTATACCGTACACTTAATTAAAGTTTACTTATCGTTCGACAAGTTTACCAAAGTAGGGGATAATTATGATGAACTTCCATACGTACTGTTGATCGATTGAAAATAATTCATATATCGTTTGTCATCAATCAATAATTCATCAATCGTTTAAACATCGATTTATAAATTGATTAAATGTCTTGTTCATTTATGTAATAATTAAATATCTAGTTAGAGTGTCCATGGTAATGGATGTTTAAAAAGAATTTTTTAAGTATTTTTTTCTTATTTTCTTATTGTTTGTATAGTCTTTCTATAATTTTAAAGAGTTCACTTGATTAGCATTCTCATAATCTAAATCTAACAAAGTGTATTTTCTGTTTACTGATATCGAATAAGTAATAATAAAAGCAATATGAAAATTGGTAGTAATTTTACCTTGAAATTCTGCTTGTGATTTTAGTATTGACACAAAGGTTCTTAACAGCAACATTAGAGACAATATTTTATGTAGATGGCATATCTAATTTTTACTTACGTGTACTTATCTGGTCGATTACTGGTCCATTAGGACTCATAAATAACTTATAAATACAGCGGGGACGAAAGGGTTAATTATATCATGATGCAACAGCAGTACTTGTGTAGATGAATCGATATCGAGGTAAACAACTGAAAATAATGTGTCCTCGTGTATTAACAACGCGATTTTTATTTTTTGGAAAATCATGAAAGTAACGAACTAATTGACTCGTCGCGTGAAAATGTTCGTGCGTATAACCGTTGAATTGAAATTTAGCGTTAAATAGCCTATATCCGAACGAAGAATAACATTTCTCATCTGAAACTGTTCCACCTGGCACGATCAAGATGACTTTACAGGGATTTCAAGATCTTAATAAGCTGTACTACAAGATACAAGATACATTTGGGATTCTAGACAAGTGTAGCAGATCCGAGGTAGTTTCTCTACGCTCTGGGGTGTTAATTGCAGGCGACTTTAATTAATTCATGACATGATTACCGTTGAGAATTGCATCTTCAATCTGCAACATAGTACAACGAAAATTATTCGTTAAGCGTTTCCTTAGGTGCTTGTGAATATTTATTGTTATAAATTGATAAGGCTCTGATCCCTGAATAATAAAATGTTACATTATTTCGACTCAGTAATTAATATGTTGTAATTTTGGTAGTTTTACTATTCATAATTTCAAACGTCTAATAGGAATGTTTTTCACCAAATAAAATAAAGAATTCTTAATTATATTAATTATATATGTCACCCATATGTGGGTGCCGTAGCCTCCTGAACGGATTCATGAACCAATGCGAAACTTTTTATATTTCAAGTTAGCATCCTTGTAACGACTTCTGATCAGCCGTTTGGCAGGATTTTGTACACCTTACCTATAATTCAGTCAGTTGAAAATGTCAAGACCAATTGTGAATTGCACAACGTGCAGTGATTAGCTTTTAGTCGCAGAAGGTGTTAACGGTAGTGAGATCCGTGCAAGGATGTTAAAAGTGTACGGGAATAAGCGTTTAAACCGTTCGAATATTTATAAATGGGTAGAACAGTTTAAAAATGGCCGCGAGAATGTCGATGATGCGCAGCGAAGTGGACGACCGGTGCAAATATGGCTCCGACAGCAACCGAAAGAATTTCGCACTAGGGCCATAAGAAAGTTAGAGGAATGATGACAGAATGATGAAAGTGAGAGGAATAAACAGTTTTTGAGCTATATCAGTTTATCTCGTTACTTATTGACTGGTCCTCATATTTTAAGAACGGCAGTAAAATTCACAAAATACTTTCTATTGCCTGTATTTGTTATAATCTAGTAGATCGTATTTATTGAAACGTGTGGTTGCTAAGTTATTTGCTCAACTTTTACGAAAATAACAAATATAGAATAGCATTTTAAAAACTGTGTAAAAATTTCAGAGAAGTTCGTTTAATTTATTTTTACTTGTGCATAATACAAAACTTATTTTTCCTTTAAAGAGATACGTTTCAATCTCGAAAAATATCCAATTATAGCCGTCTTCCCTACTACGCGATTTCTCAGGAACTGCAAATAGTTTCAGTAGCTCAGTTAGTTCGCAGATTGTCTGCAATGTATTAGTAAAATTTAAGACTGAATTATTAAAAAAGTTACAGTAACGTGATTTTTACAGCAACCAAAAGATTGAATTCAAAAGAAAATAAAAATACAAATCTTTATTGTTTTGTCTGCTTTTAAATTCATCTAATTAATTAACACAGTTATTTAAAATAAATAATAAAATCAATCCCTGAGCAGTATTTTTAAAGATGGTAAGGATAGGTCAGAGACTATCCTATTAAGGACTCTTAATTGAAAAATGTTAGGCGTTTAAGAAACCCAAGTAATTAAAAATAAAGAGATAGGAAAAGTCTTTTGTAAATAAAAGGACATTTTAAATCAATGATACGCATCATTTCGTGTGTTCGCTAAATTTAATGATGGTCAATAAAAGCCACTGATTTCACTGATTACGAAAAAAGAAAAACAATCTAATGTCATTGAATTTATCGGCTGAGCTCGATTTTAATTTACTTAAAAGGCCGTTCACTCTCGTATCGCGTTGTTCCCAATGGGCCGATTTCAATCAAATTAGAGATGATTCGTGGAAAACACAAGTTCTCGTGTTTGCGTCCACCTCTCCTTATCCCTTTTGTAGTTGTTGCTTTCCTCTTTTGTTTTATTCGCTGATAATCCTTTCTTCAAGTAAAGCACGATATCTGCACGCGAACAGATAATTTGCTTATTGTGCGCGGGCGGAGCAGGCGGGAGAAAAGAATAATTTCCTTGAATCGACATGTATTAAGCGATGTCGTTATATATGACGATTATAGAGGAGAAATAACTTTTTATACTTCATCCGCCAAAGAGGCTTCGAGCGTAACATAAGCCAGTTAAGGAGAATGGAAATTTGATTACGTTTTCATGGTACCGTTTCGCACTTTATGATCAAAAGTACTTTTTATGATTGAGTATTGATTTAATGATGTTGTAAACCTACATGTGTTTAGTCATCAGTTAGAAAGGTGAGAATTTGTACGATGATTGCAGTGATATCATCAATTTATGCTGAGTAATTCTTTTTCAACACAAAAATTAAAATAAATATGGTTAGAAGCAACACGCCTTAGCCAACTCTTTCTAGAAACTAGTTGAACTATCATGAATATATTGAACAATAAATGCTTACTAATGTTTCTAATCATTTTATAGAAGAAAGATAATCCATATAATTATTATAATATTTTTGATTAAAAAAAGCATTAACAATGAACCCTTTGCGCTTTAGTGGCACCTGTAGGGCGACATATGTAATTTATTAGAATATTTTAAAATGTGAAATTGAAGTGTTATTTATATTAAAATATAGCAAATTAACGGAATATAGGAAAATAAAAAAATTAATATGCAATTGTAGTTCTTATTTAAAAACAGTAATTTCGAATTTTGGGGGTTTCACTGAAAAAGATTTAATTATATTCAAAAGTGTTATGAGTTCAAAGGGTTAATTACAAGCATTGACAAATTTTTTGCCAACTTTAAAATTAGACTGATAATTCCGTACGAATTAACCCATTATTTTTTAACACTTAATAACATATCATAAACATATTAATTACTTAACGTTTATATTTTTCTGAAAGGAAAGCAAAAAATAATTTCCACAATATTTAAAAAGTATATTGTTACCTTTTCTATCCTTTATTCTTCGTTAAATCGAATTTCACTACTGCAAAATATTTTTTCTATTTTTCTTCTCCTAACATTTCAAGCTGGATAACATCGAACACAAATTTCTACGATTCAGTCAGATTAACCAGTCGGAAGGTACCGTGTATTTTGTTTGTCAATTAATTGAATTATTTCTACGTGTTTGACCAATTATAAAACGATAATGGTATTTTCGATTCTGCATTCAGAACGGTTCAAAGTTCTTCTCGTGTAAATTGGATGGACCCTGGAATACATATTTGCAAAACGGTCGGATTCAATCGAACGACCGTAAGGACCGATAAATCAATTACGGGACGTCGATGTTACATAAATCGATTTAAGCGCGTTTGAGTAGTAAAATTGCGCACGTAATCAGTCAACCGATACACAATCCTTAATAGTGATAATCAGAAACAAGTAGCGGTAATTGCTGTCATTGTGCATTTATCGAGGCTACGTTGTGAATTAAGTAGACAGACTGCACTAGTATTATTTTTCGTAATTTCGCTGCCTTGGTAATTGCAATCAATATTTGCCAAATTCTGCAATCGTTCGAGCCCCTTCGTTAATTTCTAGTATCAAAAAGGGGAAAAATATGTTTGAAATGTTTGAAATGTTTGTTGTAGCACGATTGTTCGCAAGCACACGATTGGAAATAAAAAAGATTAAAAAACATGGTTCAGAAAAAGGTATTATATAAATCATTTGTAAATTCATATTCGAGTAATAATCGTGAATTATCACTGCAATAATAAAGAAATTAAGAAAAATATGAAGTGGTGCAATATCTTATAAATGGTGTAATATTTTTTACGAAAATATTTTCCAAAACCGAGCAGCTTTATTTCGGTCTTTTATAAAGGAACATTAGTTCAGACATAGTTTTTTCTACTTTACGGCTTTCAAAAATGCATCTTGAAGGAGCGAGCGGCAATATATCAGACTCTTAATTCATAAATCCAAACATTCAGTCGCATTGTTCCGATTTACGGTTCTTTCAGATTTCTGACAGATATATAATAGCACCACACGAAGAAATGCCATTATTTTCTTCCGCGAACGTTTTAAGAGTTCGTTCTTGAAAACTCAATGAATCTTCCCATCAACCTCTTTGCTAAATGTTTCTTGTATCATTAAGCAGCGGGGTGGCGTAATTATAGTCTGTATTCTAACTTCTTTTCTCTCTAAATTTTGCATAATTTATTGTGTAGCTGAACGAGACGTTTGAATAGAACACTGCATTCCTCGGTGAATAAATATTGTTTTTCGTTGCGATTAATTTTTCAACGTATACATTCATCTTTGTCGAATTTTAAACCGGCACAAAAGTTGGTTTTGTGAAAGAATACAAATACGGTATTTTCAAGAGAAGAGAAAATCGATACTTTAATTATTCGAAAAAGGAAATTCTCTGGTAATTTCTCGTAAAATCGTCTGGTTAATGATCTTGTGGTTTATATTACAAATTTTGGTACAGATTAATTGTACAAGCGTATACACGATACGATTCTTTTTTATTCTTCACAAATCAGTATTGATTCTTTAGACATCTGTTCCGAACCCACTACCAATTCGATTCTTTCCTGCCAGGCTTCCGTGCTTCGGATAGTTGAAGCAAGCAGTTTTGTATGGTCGGACTATTGGAAACTGGCTGAAGGACTTAAAAAGCCTTATACGTTTTAGACCGTGCCGTTATCACGAGTGACCAGACATTTAAACGGGAACGGATCGTCCGAACCATTAAAGTTGGCAAAAGAACGATTAATTCCTGAGCTGTGAGGTGCTAAGTAGTAACGAGAAGAAGCGTCGATTAAACGAAAACTCTTCCTCTTCTTATACCGTGAGTTTTCTATTGCTTTAAACGAAAAGCGGATTTAATTCTTTTGCCTCTTAAACAACTGGAAAATGTTCACATGAATTTCTTATCTGATTCAGTGTGTCGAATGACGTTCAATGTGTTTATGTTATAATTAGCAGTTATTATATATAATCACCACTAGGTTTGACGAATGTGATGAATTTACAATGAAAAATTCAATAAATGGCTATTTTAAGTGACATTGATGTAGCCTGAACGAAATTCGAATAAGGGACTGACACGTCTTGTCAAATAAAAGACCTAAGTAGAGAAAATAATTTTATTATTAGAACTCGCACAAAACAGTTACATATCAAAAACAAACTAAACTCTTCTAGAGAAAAAAACATTTATTGCTACTACTACAAGTTATTAAACATTTTAAGTTTACTTATTTAGACATATTACACTAAACTCGCTGGTTGATTTGATAGATATTCAAGAATTCCTAACATTTACCGTAACATTTACATATGTTCACAATTGACTGAACCATTTGTTTACATTTATACTATGTAATGTTGCTAATAGTTGTAATTTTTTTTTGTTCCTATGAACAGTTTTCGACCGTTGGTTGACTTTTAGTTCTCCATGTAATTGAAATACATTTTATCATGCATGCTGGTATTTTATTCATAGCATTGTATCAAAAGATATGGTTCTCATTTATGAAATAAATAAATAAATATTTCAACAGTACAATTTTTTAACATGATTTAAATTTTACATATTATTGTACGTATACATACAGGGCGTTCACTTAAAAGTTTCACGCCTAATTTAATTAAACAAATGAAAATATCACGGTTTTGAGGGAGAAATCCAGCTTTGCTGACGGTTTTTATCTTTTACTATTTTTCAATGTCATTTGAAGATTAAGTTTCCTGTAATGGGAACCATATTTGTTTATATAAATTCTTTTCTAGAAGAAAATAGAGGACATTTTTATACTTCATCTTAAAAAGATGTTTATTTAATCCCTTAATTGAAGTGTTAGAACAAAGTGGTATTTAAATAATTTTAACCGATACGTGCACTTTGAACGACGCGTTATCACTTATCATGTATATGCGCGAGCCCTTAAAGTGTTCGAACAAATCTGCAAAGTTTAAAAAGAATCGGAACGTTCGAGTTACCGAACTTCCCTGGTTAGAATAAGACTGTACAAAACAATATGCTGTTCATTTAGAAAACAAATTTTCTTTCAAACGACGCTGAAAATGGTTATACCACAAAAAGGTGAGTACTGCACTTGGATTTTCTCTTTGAAACCGTGAAACTTTTGATTCGGTTATTTTTTTCTAAAATGTACAGTTTCTAAAATAATTGGACGTAAAGTTTTCAACTGCATACTCTATATGTATTTCGTGCCCGATAACAGTGCAAACACGTAGTCCGTTTCATGGAGAGAAATTTTTTGAAAATGTTAAAATTGTAAACCTTTTAGGTGCATTTGTCCGGCGTAACAGAACACTCCTAACTGTAGTAGATTTCGAATGCACGAAAATACTGCAGGAATTGAAAAGCGGAATACTGAGCTGTTCGTTCGAAATTTTTGTATTCATATTTTGTGCTTTGAAAATTTCCTGCACCTATTCACAGACACGAACCCGCTGTCGTTGATATTATTCGTTGCTTCGAAAATTGACCTGTAAATCGTTTGTGATACATATGAAATTGCATAATTGTGATTCAGTAATTATACGATTCAGTATATTTTGTACAATGTAACATTTCTATAAAGGGATAAGTTACGCGATGAAAAGTTAATAAACTTTCTTCAACCATAAAAGCTAGTTCATCGAAGTTGATTATCATTATTACTTTTAACTTGTCCCAAAATATAGTAACAGTAGAATAAATAAATTTGTAGAAAATTATTCAAATACTTTTGGAAATATAAAATAGTAATATTTATATTTTCTTTTTATTATTCATTTATTTACTCGCCCAATTTCTTTTTAATACAAAACAAAATAAGCATACATTCAATATTAATGACGGTGGCAGTCAAAGTTTTGAATTATTCAAATATTTTAGAGTAAATATATAATTACCATAAAGACGTAAAACACTGATATGGATATTATTGTTAATAAATAGTTCCACTACAAGAGCGTTGCGATGTTGATACGATTGTTTGTTCTTTTTACTATTATTTTAGCCCGATAAATTTAAAAGAAACTATTGGAAAAAATAAACAATTTTAAGGGTGTAATATTTAAACAGGCATTAAGAAGCCACATAAATATGGCCAGGTATATTATAATAATTGGGGACACAAACACGAACATATACATTAATTGGAAGTACACCGTTGAATTCAGAGCGTTTGTTAAAAATCTTTTCTTCTACTTTAGTCGCTTTCCGCATAATGTCGTGTCACACTCGCGCTGCACCTTAGAACTCATATCTCATAAATCTGATACTGTTTGCTCAATTAAATTCAAACTTCAACTATAATCGGCACAATCAAGGATAATTAAACACAGGGAATGTAAAATATTTAAATTTTCTTTACTTTCCTGGACATTGAAGCAATAAATACTTTGATTAATTTATCTACCAAAAAAATTATATGGTAAGAGGTTAATTTAATTATGAAATAATAATGTTTTGAATTTAAGAAAGATATTTTAATGAAAAAAACATCGACCTTCAGTAGCTGAAATTAAAATCAAACAATTTATTAATTAATTTGTTAATTAACAAGTTAGTTTAATGGCACAGTAATTGGGCCAATTACCCCATTGTGTATTAAATTAATGACACCAGTTACCGGTGCTCCCCACGGTATTCAATGTGTTAATGTCGGCATGAATTATTGTAAAATGTGGATAACTTATGAGCCTTCGTTTAAACGAAAACGAAGAAAAAAGATGGATAATTCCTTCATATTTATTGAGACATATGCCTCCCTGTATGCATGCTGCTAATTCTTGCACTTTGTACGTGCAATTTATTTTTACTCTGTGGTCTGTATACATATTTGCCTTAGTCACGCAACATCGAGTTAGCGTGCAACATTTTGCCTCATTTTAGTGCACATATAAAATGTTCACTCTGACGATCAAAAAATATTACGTCAATCGTGACAAAGCTGTAAAAATTGATATCTAACGGATGATGCCGCTTATTAGCCGCAATCAGAATCGTTGGAGATCAAAGTAAAGTTATCACGATCGTACGGCGGATAAGAGCTCGTACTCTATTTTAACCCCGAGATTTCTAATAGCTATTTTTCACGCACGACTTCCTTGCCCGTGACACGGATTTATTGGTACCCTCGACTATCTTTTTTTATCTTAATTATCAACTTCTTCTAAGTTTGTGAGAAGAAGTTAACAATATTCTTTTGCAAACGAGTCTTTTGCAAAAGAATCATTCCTTGATTCTTCCATTTATTTTCCGCAAGTTTTGGAACGGCCCAATGCACTTTGTAAGATTGTTAACTGATACGGTCGAGGCACGCGAGATTTCCCTGACGTCGAAGGTGCCTTTCGTACCTGAAACTGCTAGGGAGTTGGAGGCGGTCTTCTTGTCACTAACGTTGTCCACCAATAATCGAAACCTGCCCGTCTTGTTTTCTAAATTTTTGTGGGAACGGGGTGCAAGACCGAGAAAAAAGATTCACAGAATTTGAATAGGAGAAATATTTTCGCAAATCGCAGTATCGCGGTGTCGCCGTTTCGCTAATAATTTAAAAAACTAACCGTCTCTTTGACTTTCACGGTGTTACATCGTCCACATTCGCTCCCTCTCTCACTCGCACATGCTTCCTTCGCTTCTTCGCCTACCTACTCCGCATTCGCGCTATCGCACTCGCACCTAGTTTGACTACAATCGCTGTAACGGCTGCACAGCAGCGTTTTCATTTTTGGGGACGCGCTCGAACTGCTCGGTCTTTCCTCTCCTACATTTCTTGTATTTTATTTCTCTTTTAATTCCTATTATCTTGCAGATATAGTGAATAAATTCGGATGATTGATTTAACTATATTTTTTATTTATCCTTGATTTTATTTATCATTGATTTAACTATATTCTAAAATTAAGAGACCTGTCTCTTTCTGTGCAGAAATCTTAGTTATGCTACAATTTTAATTCATAATTTATCGTAACGAGAACTTTCCTGTATTTTTCCTTATTTATTATACTTGCATTGTATATGACATTTCATCGGATTGTACGAACTGATGAATGTTTTTTTTTACTTATTTGTATAATTTCTACAGGGAAGAAGCAGGCCCATTTTGATCCCTACCTAATTGCATCAGTGAACGGAACAGTAATTAAGTGCAGAGACAAAGTTACTTTAGTGATCGTTTAATTGCGGATTTAAATGGTTCAAAGTTATTCTAATCGATTCTCACCGGTACCTAATTACTCGTTGCCTCGGTTAACTCGTTACTAACTATTCAATATTGTGGATCGAAGAATTCGATAGAAAATGATCCTTCGGTATTGATTAATTAGATAGAAAAGTAATTGGTTCGTGCATTTTTTCGTTTCAGCGCTGTCAAACTGATAATGTATATATTACAATTGCTGAGTACTGTTTGTTTAATTGTCAACTGTCTTCGAATAGATGGCAATATATTTAATATACCATTCAAATTATGGATAAATTACAATAAATAATTGTACTTATTATACAATAATTGTCCTGATACAAGATGGATTTTTCATATACATTGAATTTTCATGTACACTGAAAAATTTCGAAATTGTATCAATAGGACATGATACGCCAGGAGGTATTCGTGCCAATTCTTGGAATTTCAGTGACGTCAAATTCCAGGAATTGCCAGGAACTTAGAATCAGAAATCAAGGATCTCGATTTTGCAAAATTGTAATGATGTATTTATTTAAAATAATTTTAGAACGACTTTACGTTATACGAAAATAAAATTGATATAAAATTTATTTGCTAGTTTCGTTAATTTTCAACTAAAATTACGAGATTCCCGAAATTTCCGGAAATAAAATTTATTATTTCAAAGGTCTGCTGTTCGAGCATTGTTGGGTTAAATATATGTATGGTTCCTCACAAACCGGTGCTGGACAAAATTCAAATTATTTCTTCTAACAAAATCAATTAATTTATATTTTTCGAGTGCGCATTAAACAAATTAAAATTAATCTAAAATGCTGTTCTCTTGTGATTTTTGCTCATGTCCCTCTATTGAACTCGATTGAAACTTAAATGAATATTCAGACACAAATCCTGATGCACGATAATCTGAAAGTAAGAAAGAAGCGTAGAAACGAACGATGCATTTATAAGTTAAGCGTTTTGCACATTTTATACTTTTTTTTTGTTGCTTTGTCGGTTCTAGCTGAGCGAACATATAAAAACATAGGCACGCGTTGTATCGATCTGATGCCACCTGGTTTCGTTATTAAACACATCGATTTTCAAGTTTCTCGGCTGTTTAATTTGCATTTTAAGTGGCTTATTTATTTATTAGCGAAAACAACCCATTAATCTAACGCAGCTGCGCGAAACCCGCGCGAATTGTGCACAAATCTACATGCGAAACTAATTAGCACGATATCTGTGTGCAGTTTTACGAAATTATTTTCAACACTTGAACAGCCGCTTCGCTGTTCCGCCTCTTTTACATTATCTTTGTTTTGGTTCGGAATTTACAGTTCAAACGCAGTTATGACATGTAAAATGATCGCGGATTAATTGAAATTTAAACAAGCCTTTGTCTGAATGTAGCATCAAATTTTCTGGTATCGAATGAAATAGAATTTCAAAATGTAGAATGTTGTGTAACTTCGTGAACGTGCAAAGAGATGTCTTGATGATTACAACACAATTTTTCGATGAACGCATACACCCCCGTGTTCACACTAATCATCGTACCAAAAAGTTTACTACGTTTCTTTGATATTTTGCTTTATATTCAACATCCGGATACCTGGGTACCCGCTTCAATACATTTTGTGAAAATTGTGTGCGATCTAAACATCATAGAAACGAAATGTCCTATTCATTCTTTTTTTGGTCCTTAAACCAAAAGAATTTTTGAGTCAAAATTCACGTAATAGTTCTCACAGTACGAGAGGTATCCAGATGCCCACTTAATGGAAATACAAGGAATATCAGCTGCCATTAAATACAGAAAAATATTTATAGTGTCGCGTATGCGGATTTTGAATCTGTTAGTGGCATCAGGTGTATGACACTGGTGCTGCAGGTATACTTTATAAATACAGCTGAACCTACAGTTGAATAACACGTAGACTAGTACCCTGAATACCTACCTATGAGGCTGGACTGTTCGACCACCTTGCCACCATGAAAAATCTACTCTTTCTTAACTTCAAAAAATAGTATAAAGGCAGCACATAAATGTAAATCAGAAAGGAATAAAATAAACTAGCAACCTAAACGGTACTCTACCAAAAAATTGAACAATTCATTTGAATTCATTTTAATCAACATTTCAAACCTATTTCATTTGGCATAATTACGTCAAAATAACTTAATTATGTCAAATATCGTGCACCCTTCAAGAACAAATAAGTTTCAAAGTTCTGTAGCATTTAAAAGAAGGGAACTTAGTTTGACGCACGCTATGAAGCTATCACTTACACCTCCAAAGCTTACTTACAATAATGTTTTCTCGATCCGATATAATAGGAATTATACTACTAAAAGCTCTCATCCTAAACCCTTTTCTCAGACTTAAAATATGTATATCTAAATGATATAATTCAAGAAGTTCCCCCAACAATTCCTATTTCTATCTTGAACGTTCATCCCTAGCTAATATCTTATTCTGAATTTGATCTGTTTGATTCCAGTCTAAATGATTAGGTTTGTAATTTCCGATAGGTCTCGGTGATTGCCTTAGCAGTCTGAGTGATGAGCAGTCTGATGAGAAATATTTCTTTCATTCTTAAAAAGTGTGGATTTATATAACAAAATTTATCTGTCGTAAATGTGCGATTAATTTATAACTATGTGTTATACCACGGTCGCTAATGACCTTGCTGTTCATGCGGCCATTATAAATAAATAACATAAAAGAAAAGTTTCAAAGTTCTTGACAGACAGCACTTAACCTATATAATTAGTGTTTACCCGCGATGAAACGCGTTTATAAAACAAATGTTGAAAGTGGGCCTCAGGGTACTTCTGGTAATGAACAATGTAATGTTTCGAGTATTGACAAAGGTTAACCCGCTGGCATATCATTTTTGCACAGGTGCATCGAACAAAGTTAAATAATTGTTATTGCAATGTTAAAACGAACAAGGAAAGTTGTAATGTTATGTATAATTTACATTTAACAACAGTTTACAATCTCAATTATAGTTGGAATAAGCACTTAAAATTCAGTTGTACCAACAGCACGAATCAGTGTCGCGTTTATTAGAATCAGTTTATTACCAGTTTTCATCGGTCATGAACATTCTACAGCTGGTCACCAGACGCGAAACGTGACCATAAACCAAAAAATACCATTCGGCCACGATGAGTATTAGGTAGCCGTGAGCGAGGGTGCGAAACCACTCCTATCACGTACTTTTCTCGACACCCAAACGTTTTTTACAAGAAAACACGACGCGCTAGTTTATAGTTTTCGTACAACCTCGACAAGAGAAGCGACAAAATAAAACATAGAACTTCACCCGACACTTCTCCTCTCTATATACAATTCGCACATTTCGCGTAACGGTTCGGCAATCAAGTGCGAGCATTGCGCGACCCTTCAATCAGGTTTGTAACACTTGAACCGTAAGATGCGTCACGAGTCTGACGAGTCTGACTCGTGAAAATATGGCAAGGGGTTAACGTAGTTTCCACTATCTACAATACGCATCGTCACGATTGTGGAACTTAAATTCAATCGACCCAAAGACGATATCTGATCCGAATTCATGTTGTTTTCGTTCGATAACAGTTGCTTCAATTTTATCGATAATGATCGCTATAAATGACGAAAGCTCGGCGTAGCAGTGAAACCGCCGAGAGAAAATAAAATTGCACGTTGCTGAAAATCGATGAAGGGTAAGAAGTAGCATTTTTTCGTTCTTTGCACAGCGCATTGTCGCATAATGCTTTTGTGCCCGGACTTTATAGCTGGTGTCACGAAATTAAACAAGGTCGCGCCGGGAAAGCAGAGGAAAAATGGAAAGAAACGAAATGGTATGCACGGTCGACCTATAATGACGCCCGGCGTTTGTTTCGCGAACGAAGCAGGCGGATTTAAGCTTGCGCGTGCTCGCGCGACGATGAAACCTTGACTCATCTGCAATTGGCATCGAGACGAACAATAACCGAGCTTTTGTATTTGATGAATATAGCTGTGCTTTCGAGGAACGAGTAAATGAGAGCACAAGGTGGGTCCCATCATTATTTCTGTAAGCATTGATGATGCAAAAAATATTGTTCTTTTAAAAGTTGTATGGAGTGAATAAATACAGCTGACAGAAACGAATTTTTTTTAAACGAATTGTTGTGCAAAAAGACACGAAGGTCAAGGTTGTCTTTTCAAATGAAACTATGCATCTTTTTTAAAATTATTAATATAATCAGTAATTCATAATATATGCATCTTTTATTAACCCTTAAAACTTTGACTGCCACGTCACCCGCATACGGGTGCCACTTAAATTTCCATTAAAAACCGTCGCCTATATTAGTAGCAATTCTTTCCGTTATTTGATTGAAAATATTCTTGTTAGATATTTGAAATTATGAATAATAGAAGTACCAAAATATTTAGAAACAGAATAAAAAGTTTGTCAAAACTAAAATTATTACCAAATATAATTTGTAGTAGTTGCAGCGTAGCAGCCAAAGTGTTAAAGTATTTCTGGTGGATATGTACGGTATCAAACTATTATTAACACGTTGACTGCCACAGTGAAAACAGACGTGTGTGGTAAGACACACTTAAATCCCAATTATTATAATTTCTATCGATTGATTTTTAAATGTAACCATTCAAATGAAATAATTATTTAAAATTTAAGGCAATTTAAGTATTATATTTCTAAAATATGGATAGTAGTTAATTCATCCTTTATTTTACATTATTTTGAGTGGTTCGATTAGACATATTTTTATATAACTTTGATTTAAATCTGCATGCTCGCAAAATTTTTGTTTACATCTTTAATATTATTACAGAAATTTTAAAGTGAAATATTTTGTTACCTGTTATTTCTTTATACGGTTATGGTGTTCTACTTGGAAGAACGATATTCTTAAATTTGTTCAATACATGTACATTAGTGGGCATTAAAATTTCCTTATCAGTATATTTTAATTTATTCTACACACAATTTTTCGCATATTTGTATTTTGATTTTGATCAATTGTGTCAAAGAATTGTTTTTTACAGTTGTTAAATATTTTGATGCAACGTAAAATTTCGTTCGAAGTCAGTCAACTTGTAAATACAACACCTTGAAAACTGAATCCATAAAATATGTAGCAGTTACCAAATTCATAATAAAAAATAGTATCAAATCATTTGTAAATAATAATATATTACTTTACTTCGAAAATGAAACATGATCTTCGTATTTTCCAATATAATCATTGAGGCACCGGAAGTAAAAGGATATCAGTTACGTTTTTCTGATATCAGGGAAAACAAGCTTGAAATATAAATATATCAAAAAAATTCGATATAAAATTTCTATAAAAATTAAGTTGTATTTATTAAGTAATATACAGCAGGGAACATATATATATAAAGTAACGAATTTTATCTTTTAATTCGTAAGATACCGAGTATAGGAAAAACATTGATATCCTTTTAATACCAGCTAAATTTTCCATAATAAGGATTTTGAGAAAAAAAGAATGAAAATAGAAACTACGGAACAGTTTATTGTATGTACAAACTTAAATGAAAAATGCCTTGATTATGAAAACCAATATCAATTTACGACGATATAGTTATATTAAGTTTATTTTTTATTCATCGGTTTCATGCAAATCTTTGTCATCGCTTACGATAGTACAAGCTTATAAAATAGATGATAAATAAGTGGTATAAATTGAAGTAAGCTCTATAAGTCCTCATACTTAGAAAGTTTAATTAAACGAGGGCCCTTAATGATGTACACGGCTTGTGTGGACGACCTCGACCAGATTTCTTCATATCTATCGTAATAAAACTTCTACATTTTCTGAAGGAACATGTCCTTGCTTTTATTTTTCAAACTAAAGTCATCAAATTTTTCTTATACCTTTAGTTTAGTCTTTCGAGACGGTATTACTGCTTTAAAACTAAGCTAGCCATTCCACAGCTAAAAGATAATTCTAATAGTATACACACACACTCGCAATGTCTTATTACTAATGATAAATCGATGTTTATATTAAAACGCAAAAAATAATATATTTGGCACGAACTTATGTCAATTACTTACTTAGAAGTAAATTTTTCTAGTCTTTTATTGATACATTTGAGAATGTTCCCATTAGATATTTAAAATTACAAATTATAAAGGTAACAAAATATTGTTGAAACAGGATATAAAATTTGTCAAAAATAAAATTACTATCAAATGGAATTTTTAATAGCTGCAGCGTGGCTGTCAAAGTGTTAACTAATCATTTCTGGTTTAAGTCAAAAACATAGAAAATGTTAATTGCATCTCTTTGATTTTAAGCTGTGTTTTTTTAAAAGAAAATCTTTTTGATAACGTATTTACCACTTCGTACCAAACAGCTTTCATAAAACTTGTTCTCTTTTTGTATTTTCAATATTCAAAGAAATAAGGAGGCTGTTATAAATTGGTTTAATCACGACGTTATTACCAAAAATAAATTTGCTCCTAAATTTCAATTGATTTTTTGATATAGAATTCCATTTTTAAAGTTAAACTACCCAGTTTGGGACACAAAGTAAAGGGAACAGAAAAGTAGAGAATTTAGGGGGTCGCGTGTAGATAAGGTTGTATTGACCTAAAATATGATCGGATATTTCTGTACAAGCATATAGAATTATTTATGATAGTATGTAACATATTTATTGCTCAATCTTAAGGAAATTGGATGAAATACGATACTTGTATAATGTATTTTAAATTTATGTCTGATCATTTATGCGTAATATTACACCGATTAAATGATTCTGATATACGAATTCAGAATACTGTCGAATACAAGCATGAGGCTATTGCTGAAATATAATATAGTGTTTCCCGTGCATTTAAACAATATTAAACGGGGGCAGACCAAACATGTCAGCATGGTTTTCATAAGGAATTGTGTTTGGCGAATACGCAAACTTTAGCGCGGGAAGGTTCTCCTCAAAAGACAGGTAATTCATCTTGCAGGGTTAAGTGGTTAAACGTTCCTCGACCTGAAGCTGTGGCGTAAACGTTGGAGAGAATTTTTATACCGCAGTCGGGGAGAATTTTATTTGCCTATTTTACACCGGTTGACCTATGAGTGAAGAGATAAAATTTCGCGAAAATAATAAATCACTAACCAAGTTATTAATGAGTCAGTTGAGTCGTAAATTTTGCTTCCTAACTGATTAAGGCAGTAATGAATGATAGTCTAGGTTTCAAATTAATAAGACCAGCCTTGCTTTGACGTGGAATTACTGTACAGTTATTATGTTAACGTTCTGAAAACGGGAAAAACCACTGCAAAAGTGAAACGTATCAAACTTAAAAACTCTATTTCAGTGATCGAGTAATTGGTAACTGATATTATCTTCGCTTTGATGGATAGTGGATCCACTGGTAGTAATTTGTTTTGTTAGTAATGTACGTAATATAGACAGAAACATTGTATTTAACTGATAAAATGATCATTATCTATAAAAGTGGTGATTTAAAAAGTAACAAATTATTATTCACAAAAGTTAGATTAATTGCTTTTGTAACTGAAGGTAACTTAATACGTTGACTGCAATTGTGGTCATTGGTGACCGGTGCCTTAAATTTTCTATAATCGAATAATTAACAAAACAAATGATAAACAAGCCTTGGATATTGCTAGGATCTGTTTTCACTGTGCTAGTATACGTGTTAATGCTGGTACTGGCTGTATGCATAAATTTACAATCACCAACCCGTAGTTAGAGTTGGGCACGTACAAAATACCTAAAAAACAAAAGAATGGATACTATAAAAATTGTAAATTTCAATAATAAATAATATACAATACTATGCTTTATTTCTTCATTAATACTATGGGTGACACTTGAATTTCTCCAAATGTTCGTCACCTATATTTTTAGGAATATGTTCGCTTATTGAATTAGAAACACTTGCAATAGACATTTGAAAATATAAATAAACAAAATAACAAAACATTGTGAAAATAACAGACAAAACGCGTTACAAATAAAACTATCATTTAATGAAATTTTCAATTTTCAGCGTGGCACTCAACGTGTTAAAAGAAATCAGAAATAGGGTATCTACCCTTCAGCTCTATTTAAATCTTCAAATTCTTAGAGATCGATGAAAGTGTCTTCAAATCCTTCTTTCTTCGAACAGTTTGTTTTTCATTCATGGTGTCTGAACTTGCTGCAATTGAAAATTCAATTCAGGTCAATCATGACCTTATTCAGCTGTATTAATGAAAATTGACATTTTGTTCTAATTTATTATTGACTAAATCTTTCTGTTGTCAAATTAATAACTTCAAAAATATGGATTTCGTAATCTAAATGTCTTATTATGATCTGTCCGCTTTTATATCGATGAACGTTTCGCTTCTACAATGTATTAATTATGCTTGTTAATGAATACTCCAACATAAGATCAAGTAGTGAATTAATATATCAAATATTTTTAACTTTAGTTCTTTGAAATTTCAGCAATATATCGTTTTACTTGTCATTTTTAATGAAACGTAATAAATAATTTTCTGTAAGCGAAGAAATAATCGTTTTAATGTTTTTTGCATGTAAGAAGTAAAAGCGAATAGACAAAAAGTTATTGATTTACAATAGAAAAGGATGATTTTTTATTATTTAACAGTGTTTGCTGAAAGTATACACTTTTTGACGACTCAAGAAATCTTAATTTCACACTTTTTTCGCAAATCGATTCAGTGATACGATTTCTGCAATTTTTAATCTAGAGAGCGTGAAAATATGGCTTAATGAACAAAATTTTCTCTGAATTGATTCTACTAAAACGTTTTAATTGTTTTTTATTTATGCCACTATCAGTGCTAAGGAACGGTGTACTCTACTGTTCAAATCAATCACGCGATCGGCTGTTTGCTCTGAAAGGTTTAACCAGGACGTTCTGTAACTGGAACACTTAATTTTTAATTACTTTTACATAGAAAAGAAAGTTTCTGGTCCTAAAATAGCAAAGAACTTTTGAATTTTTCATAACGTAACGAATACATGCATTCTTTTAGACATTCTGGATATGTTTCAATGCAATTACATTTATTTATTCATAATTCTGAACAAGTTAAATTGAAAATAGTAGGACATTGGTATTCAGTAATAATGTGTTAGAGTGTAAACTGTCGATCAATTTCTCAAATAATTTGGTTCGTAAATAAAACGTAAATAATTTTCAGTAATGCTCGCAGTAACACATTTAGATACAAAGATAGATACCCGCAGTACATCAATTTTCCTTAACTGTGTTTGAAAAAAAGTTAATATAATTTGACAGAAAACAGAGTAGAGTACACCCGGTAATGAATTATCGTTTTCTACCGGCAAATTTGTTTTGTCGGTCAAATGGCCCGCGAGAAACACAGTTTCGCTGAATCGAATGTTTATTCAATTTTCAGCGAAAATTCCATCTATTTTGATGAATTCGTCGTTGGAAGTGAGTTAAACACGATTGTACGTCGAACGAACGCAATAAATGCTGTCAGATAGATACAGATGTGAATTTTAAACAGAAGTAATCGTAGATATAGCTAATATACATGGAAAATAAGTTCTCGGCTTGAAAAGCGCGAGGCAACGCCTCACTCAACGTTCCATTTCCGTCCCCGTCAATGCATTCCATTCTCGAGGCATATTTCAGATGATCGAATTCAATTTATTTTCGAGGCTAAATTGCGACAACCAGTCGTGCTTGAATTTGCTCACTTTTTCTAATCGACGCTGTCGATTTTGTTACTTGAAATTTTACGGTTTGCGATGAAAATGAGGAAAAGTGTTAAGGATATTAAGCGTTAGTAATGGTAATAAAAAATATATGAATACAATTTTCAAATGGAAATAGAGAATAAATTGAATGATGTACAAATCATTCATTTTAAGGATCCTTTAGATAATTAATATATGGACCGTTTATTTTGAAAGTGGTGTAAGTCCATTTAAAAAAAAAGAGATATCACGTAATTTACGCTTAATTTAGTGTAAATTTTCTATTTATAACTGGTTAGTATTTAATATCTTAAAAAATGCTACTGCTTTGTTCAATTTAAAATTGGGCGGTAAAAGAAATTGCGTATCCATCGATTACGAACATGGTGCAAGTCCAATTTCTCATACACATAAATTTAATAAAATATAATTAAAATTTATATAAACAATAATTTTATTAGAGTATGTTTATTTAATTATTTTATTAATTATCATTTTAATTTTAGTAGCTTTTTTACTGTTATCGGAACGGAAAGTTTTAGGATATATTCAAATTCGAAAAGAACCTAATAAAATTAGAAGATATTAAGGAAATTATAGAATTTAAAAAAATTTTTAAATTTGATTAAATTAATTTTATATTAAAAATATAATGTTTTAAATTAAACTATATAAATAATAACAACAAAAGTTCAACAAAAGGATATCAAGAAATCTGTATATTTTTAATAATAGATTTTAAGCAATCAATATTTCTTATCAATATTTTGTTTATATTAAAAATATTTTGATTTTAAGCAAATTACCTTGCCGATATTATAAATATTGACAATATGCTAGATTGTTCCTTTACAAAGTGATATTGGCAATCCTGAACTATTGACAATATACAGGGTGTCCCAGAACTCCTGTAGGAGCCGGAAATAGGGGGTAGCTGAGACTATTCTGAACAACAATTTCCTTTGCAAAAATATCGAATGGGGCTTCGTTTTTGAATTATTAAGCAAAAACACTGACCAATCAGAGCGCGTCTCGGGCGCGCGCTCAGTAACGTCAGTGTAGCGTCGAGCCTAGTCGCCCCGGGACAAGCGCCTCGGTAGAACAGGAAGCGTTAAACACAAGTAATATTGAACATAATAGTAAAAAACAAATGGTAGAATGTTATGAGAGTAATCGTACCTTAGAATAAAGGGAATGACTGAATGGCTGGATATCCGAACAGAAGGAATAAGTAAAAATTGCAGAATATTTTCAAATACATTTTCGGTCATTCCTAGAATTTCAGTGACGTCAAATTCCAGGAATTTTCGGAAACCGTTTATAACCAAATTTACTCTTTTCTGTACCTTAAATATATTTTTCGCTTTTTTTTTACTTTTATGTTTCGAAACTTCTGTGCAATGTTTCTTTATACTATTTCTCGCTTTTTAAGGGAAATTTTTTAAGGACTGGATAATGGAAGTTAGGTTTATAAATGAACAAACAATTGTTTTAGTTTCATTTGATGTTTATTGAAAATTCTTTCAATTATGTATGTTACATAAAGGTTACATTCTTAATTCTAACGCACTTAATTCTAACTACTAACTGTAAAAGCTGCATGTATTCAATAAACTACATGACTTATACATTCAGCTTTACAATAGTTATTATATTATTTATAACTAACGTTTACAATTGTAACTTTGCGAGATTGCTGCGGAGGGAGTGGGAGGTCCGATCGGCGGACGGGTATTGTTCCCTCGCTCGTACAGTGACGCGGAGGAAGTGAGAGGTAAGATGCTCGTTGCACTCTTCTCTCTCGCTTTTACACTGACGCGGAGGAAGTGAGAGGTCTGATTGGTAGACTAGTGTTCACTCTCTCGCACATTGAGGGAGTGAGAGGTGAGATCGGCGGACTAGTGTTCACTCTCTCGCACATTGGTGTTGTGCGCAGGCGCGAGTTTGGCGTAGAGGGAGTGAGAGACTAGATGCTCGGTGCTCTCACTCGCACATTGAGGGAGTGAGAGGTCCGATTGGTAGACTAGTGTTCACTCTCTCGCACATTGTGGGAGTGAGAGGTGAGATTGGCGGACTAGTGTTCTCTCTCTCGCACATTGGTGTTGTGCGCAGGCGCGAGTTTGGCGTAGAGGGAGTGAGAGACTAGATGCTCGGTGCTCTCACTCGCACATTGAGGGAGTGAGAGGTCCGATTGGTAGACTAGTGTTCACTCTCTCGCACATTGTGGGAGTGAGAGGTGAGATTGGCGGACTAGTGTTCTCTCTCTCGCACATTGGTGTTGTGCGCAGGCGCGAGTTTGGCGTAGAGGGAGTGAGAGACTAGATGCTCGGTGCTCTCACTCGCACATTGAGGGAGTGAGAGGTGAGATTGGCGGACTAGTGTTCTCTCTCTCGCACATTGAGAGAGTGAGAGGTCTGATCGGCGGACTAGTGTTCACTCTCTCGCACATTGAGAGAGTGAAAGGTCCGATCGGCGGACGAGTGTTCTCTCCCTCTTACGCATTAGCGTACTGCGTAGGCTTGGTGCGAGTGAGAGAGGTGACGCTATCGCGGAGTCTTTCCTCTCGCTGGTGCATCGGGGTACCTGGCGCGGGCTGTGATGTATAATTTTTAATTGTTGCGTTACAATAATTAATAGTATGAGTTATTCGAGGTTCAGACTATTGTAGATCGGTTTTTCGTGTTCGAAAATGTAAAATTTGATACCAAATTAGCCAGTGCTTCTACGTTTTCTATTATTCATTAATGGTCGGGTAGTTACGTTCATCCCTTTTGTGTGAGGTTATGACTAAGCCCCTGTAATTTTATGTACAAGCTGCCTTAGTTTAATGATACATGACTAGAGAAATACAATTTTGCAAACTCGAGATCATTGGTTTCTGAGTCTAGTTTCATGTTACCAATAAACAATGGGAAGGATTTATC
This sequence comes from Anthidium xuezhongi, assembly GCA_022405125.1. Taxonomy (NCBI): domain Eukaryota; kingdom Metazoa; phylum Arthropoda; class Insecta; order Hymenoptera; family Megachilidae; genus Anthidium; species Anthidium xuezhongi. The sequence goes on along the minus strand of CM039646.1, from coordinate 681,469 downwards.
TACTGAGAGTAAACATAATCCATCAAATTCAAACCTGATTGAAAATGATCAATTTTGTTATATCGTATGTAAGTATAAAGTATTATAATTTTATTCAAGTAGTTAATAATAACGTATTTTGCTGTGTTGCAGATTAGAAGATGTATTTGTTATACATTTCTACGCCACATAAGCTGCACATTAACACCATCAAATCAACAGGAAACTTTCTGGCAGTTTCTCAGATATCAGTGTTCGGTAATTTTTGGAATTGGACACTACTAAAATTTCAAGAAATGGCACGAAGAATACTTCCTGTCACATCATGTTCTCCTAATACAAATCTGCAAACTTGAGATCCTTGGTTTCTGAGTCTAATTTCATTTTACCAATAAACAATGGAAAGGATTTATCTACGGAGAGTAAACTGTTCTTCAATAGTTATACTGAATATATAAGTACATATGTAATTGTAGAATGTCTTTATTTCATAAGAATATTGTACTGCGCTTAAGCTATATGTTAAATAATTATAAAAATATGTTGTATGTAAAAATACTGATATGTAAGTTTTACAATTTGTAATTATAAGTGCGTTAAAGTTAAGAATCTAATATTTAAGTAAGTTTTACAGTTGGTAGTTATAAGTGCGTTAGAATTAACAATGTAACATTTATGTAACATGTACAATTGAAAGAATTTTCAATAAACATAGAGTTAAACTAAAGCAATTGTTTATTCATTTATAAACCTAACTCCCTTATCCAGCCTTTACAAAATTTCACTTAAAAAGCAAGAAATAATGTAGAAAAACATTGCACAGAAGCTTCGAAATACAAAAGTAGAAAAAGAAACGAAAAATATCGGTTTGATACAAAGAAGAACAAAATTCGGTACAAACGGTTTCCAGGAATTCCTGGAATTCGACGTCACTAAAATTCTGGGAAGTGGCACGAAGAATACCTCCTGGCACATCATATTCTCCTGATACAAAGTTCTTATGTCAAGATTCTGATTTTAGGAGTGCGAAATTTTTGGAAACCATTTTGGAAGGTATGTTAAATAAATACATTTATATCACACTTTATTTGTTTATTTTTATCTTTCTTTCTACATTATTTTAATACTTAATATATAATTTGTATAATTTATACTATTTACAAAATACGTACTACCTCTACAGACACTGACTAATAAAAGTAAAAATTATAAACTATTATAGCAAAATTCTGTATAGAGAAATACGGCGGTACTATTATTCTTCTGATACATTTTTAAAAATCCTGGAACTTGGTTTCGCAAAAGGGGATCCCGGATATTCCTGGAATTCGACGTCACTAAAATTCTGGGAAGTGGCACGAAGAATACCTCCTGGCACATCATATTCTCCTGATACAAAGTTCTTATGTCAAGATTCTGAGTTTAGGAGTGCGAAATTTTTGGAAACCATTTTGGAAGGTATGTTAAATAAATACATTTATATCACACTTTATTTGTTTATTTTTATCTTTCTTTCTACATTATTTTAATACTTAATATATAATTTGTATAATTTATACTATTTACAAAGTACGTACTATCTCTACAGACACTGACTAATAAAAGTAAAAATTATAAACTATTATAGCAAAATTCTATATAGAGAAATACGGCGGTACTATTGTTCTTCTGATACATTTTTAAAAATCCTGGAACTTGGTTTCGCAAAAGGGGATCCCGGAAATTCCTGGAATTCGACGTCACTAAAATTCTGGGAAGTGGCACGAAGAATACCTCCTGGCACATCATATTCTCCTGATACAATTTCTCAAAATCTGGATTTTGATTCCGCAAAAGGGGCTCCCGAAAATTCTGATACAAAATTCTTATTTCACGATGCTGTTTTTAGGTTTTTTACATACATTCACCTTTATCCAAATCAGAATACCAACATGTAGCACATGGTTGAATTCGTCTCGGTGCCTGCTGTTACATTCTGAAGGGAAAATTATAGCATCCCATTTAAAAAAGTTACATTGACCTTCAAATCTCCTCTACTACTCCACCCAGAACAAAATAATTATTACCACACGATGCACCCCATTTTGCCAAGCAACTTTTGTACCAACACATTTTTAATAACTACAACGCCTTCCGAAATATCTTAGAATATTGCTATAATAGTTTATTATAGAAGACTACCTCCTGGCACATCATATTCTCCTGATACAATTTCTCAAAATCTGGATTTTGATTCCGCAAAAGGGGCTCCCGAAAATTCTGATACAAAATTCTTATTTCACGATGCTGTTTTTAGGTTTTTTACATACATTCACCTTTATCCAAATCAGAATACCAACATATAGCACATGGTTGAATTCGTCTCGGTGCCTGCTGTTACATTCTGAAGGGAAAATTATAGCATCCCATTTAAAAAAGTTACATTGACCTTCAAATCTCCTCTACTACTCCACCCAGAAGAAAATAATTATTACCACACGATGCACCCCATTTTGCCAAGCAACTTTTGTACGAACACATTTTTAATAACTACAACCCCTTCCGAAATATCTTAGAATATTGCTATAATAGTTTATTATAGAAGACTACCTCCTGGCACATCATATTCTCCTGATACAATTTCTCAAAATCTGGATTTTGATTCCGCAAAAGGGGCTCCCGAAAATTCTGATACAAAATTCTTATTTCACGATGCTGTTTTTAGGTTTTTTAAATACATTCACCTTTATCCAAATCAGAATACCAACATGTAGCACATGGTTGAATTCGTCTCGGTGCCTGCTGTTACATTCTGAAGAGAAAATTATAGCATCCCATTTAAAAAAGTTACATTGACCATCAGATCTCCTCTACTACTCTACCCAGAAGAAAATAATTATTACCACACGATGCACCCTATTTTGCCAAGCAACTTTTGTACCAACACATTTTTAATAACTACAACGCCTTCCGAAATATCTTAGAATATTGCTATAATAGTTTATTATAGAAGACTACCTCCTGGCACATCATATTCTCCTGATACAATTTCTCAAAATCTGGATTTTGATTCCGCAAAAGGGGCTCCCGAAAATTCTGATACAAAATTCTTATTTCACGATGCTGTTTTTAGGTTTTTTACATACATTCACCTTTATCCAAATCAGAATACCAACATATAGCACATGGTTGAATTCGTCTCGGTGCCTGCTGTTACATTCTGAAGAGAAAATTATAGCATCCCATTTAAAAAAGTTACATTGACCTTCAGATCTCCTCTACTACTCCACCCAGAAGAAAATAATTATTACCACACGATGCACCCCATTTTGCCAAGCAACGTTTGTACGGACAGATTTTTAATAACTACAACCCCTTCCGAAATATCTTAGAATATTGCTATAATAGTTTATTATAGAAGATTACCTCCTGGCACATCATATTCTCCTGATACAATTTCTCAAAATCTGGATTTTGATTCCGCAAAAGGGGCTCCCGAAAATTCTGATACAAAATTCTTATTTCACGATGCTGTTTTTAGGTTTTTTACATACATTCACCTTTATCCAAATCAGAATACCAACATGTAGCACATGGTTGAATTCGTCTCGGTGCCTGCTGTTACATTCTGAAGAGAAAATTATAGCATCCCATTTAAAAAAGTTACATTGACCATCAGATCTCCTCTACTACTCTACCCAGAAGAAAATAATTATTACCACACGATGCACCCTATTTTGCCAAGCAACTTTTGTACCAACACATTTTTAATAACTACAACGCCTTCCGAAATATCTTAGAATATTGCTATAATAGTTTATTATAGAAGACTACCTCCTGGCACATCATATTCTCCTGATACAATTTCTCAAAATCTGGATTTTGATTCCGCAAAAGGGGCTCCCGAAAATTCTGATACAAAATTCTTATTTCACGATGCTGTTTTTAGGTTTTTTAAATACATTCACCTTTATCCAAATCAGAATACCAACATGTAGCACATGGTTGAATTCGTCTCGGTGCCTGCTGTTACATTCTGAAGAGAAAATTATAGCATCCCATTTAAAAAAGTTACATTGACCATCAGATCTCCTCTACTACTCTACCCAGAAGAAAATAATTATTACCACACGATGCACCCTATTTTGCCAAGCAACTTTTGTACCAACACATTTTTAATAACTACAACGCCTTCCGAAATATCTTAGAATATTGCTATAATAGTTTATTATAGAAGACTACCTCCTGGCACATCATATTCTCCTGATACAATTTCTCAAAATCTGGATTTTGATTCCGCAAAAGGGGCTCCCGAAAATTCTGATACAAAATTCTTATTTCACGATGCTGTTTTTAGGTTTTTTACATACATTCACCTTTATCCAAATCAGAATACCAACATATAGCACATGGTTGAATTCGTCTCGGTGCCTGCTGTTACATTCTGAAGAGAAAATTATAGCATCCCATTTAAAAAAGTTACATTGACCTTCAAATCTCCTCTACTACTCCACCCAGAAGAAAATAATTATTACCACACGATGCACCCCATTTTGCCAAGCAACTTTTGTACGAACAGATTTTTAATAACTACAACCCCTTCCGAAATATCTTAGAATATTGCTATAATAGTTTATTATAGAAGACTACCTCCTGGCACATCATATTCTCCTGATACAATTTCTCAAAATCTGGATTTTGATTCCGCAAAAGGGGCTCCCGAAAATTCTGATACAAAATTCTTATTTCACGATGCTGTTTTTAGGTTTTTTACATACATTCACCTTTATCCAAATCAGAATACCAACATGTAGCACATGGTTGAATTCGTCTCGGTGCCTGCTGTTACATTCTGAAGGGAAAATTATAGCATCCCATTTAAAAAAGTTACATTGACCTTCAAATCTCCTCTACTACTCCACCCAGAACAAAATAATTATTACCACACGATGCACCCCATTTTGCCAAGCAACTTTTGTACGAACAGATTTTTAATAACTACAACCCCTTCCGAAATATCTTAGAATATTGCTATAATAGTTTATTATAGAAGACTACCTCCTGGCACATCATATTCTCCTGATACAATTTCTCAAAATCTGGATTTTGATTCCGCAAAAGGGGCTCCCGAAAATTCTGATACAAAATTCTTATTTCACGATGCTGTTTTTAGGTTTTTTACATACATTCACCTTTATCCAAATCAGAATACCAACATGTAGCACATGGTTGAATTCGTCTCGGTGCCTGCTGTTACATTCTGAAGGGAAAATTATAGCATCCCATTTAAAAAAGTTACATTGACCTTCAAATCTCCTCTACTACTCCACCCAGAACAAAATAATTATTACCACACGATGCACCCCATTTTGCCAAGCAACTTTTGTACCAACACATTTTTAATAACTACAACCCCTTCCGAAATATCTTAGAATATTGCTATAATAGTTTATTATAGAAGATTACCTCCTGGCACATCATATTCTCCTGATACAATTTCTCAAAATCTGGATTTTGATTCCGCAAAAGGGGCTCCCGAAAATTCTGATACAAAATTCTTATTTCACGATGCTGTTTTTAGGTTTTTTACATACATTCACCTTTATCCAAATCAGAATACCAACATGTAGCACATGGTTGAATTCGTCTCGGTGCCTGCTGTTGCATTCTGAAGGGAAAATTATAGCATCCCATTTAAAAAAGTTACATTGACCATCAGATCTCCTCTACTACTCTACCCAGAAGAAAATAATTATTACCACACGATGCACCCTATTTTGCCAAGCAACTTTTGTACCAACACATTTTTAATAACTACAACGCCTTCCGAAATATCTTAGAATATTGCTATAATAGTTTATTATAGAAGACTACCTCCTGGCACATCATATTCTCCTGATACAATTTCTCAAAATCTGGATTTTGATTCCGCAAAAGGGGCTCCCGAAAATTCTGATACAAAATTCTTATTTCACGATGCTGTTTTTAGGTTTTTTACATACATTCACCTTTATCCAAATCAGAATACCAACATGTAGCACATGGTTGAATTCGTCTCGGTGCCTGCTGTTGCATTCTGAAGGGAAAATTATAGCATCCCATTTAAAAAAGTTACATTGACCTTCAGATCTCCTCTACTACTCCACCCAGAAGAAAATAATTATTACCACACGATGCACCCTATTTTGCCAAGCAACTTTTGTACCAACACATTTTTAATAACTACAACGCCTTCCGAAATATCTTAGAATATTGCTATAATAGTTTATTATAGAAGACTACCTCCTGGCACATCATATTCTCCTGATACAATTTCTCAAAATCTGGATTTTGATTCCGCAAAAGGGGCTCCCGAAAATTCTGATACAAAATTCTTATTTCACGATGCTGTTTTTAGGTTTTTTACATACATTCACCTTTATCCAAATCAGAATACCAACATATAGCACATGGTTGAATTCGTCTCGGTGCCTGCTGTTACATTCTGAAGAGAAAATTATAGCATCCCATTTAAAAAAGTTACATTGACCTTCAAATCTCCTCTACTACTCCACCCAGAACAAAATAATTATTACCACACGATGCACCCCATTTTGCCAAGCAACTTTTGTACGAACAGATTTTTAATAACTACAACCCCTTCCGAAATATCTTAGAATATTGCTATAATAGTTTATTATAGAAGACTACCTCCTGGCACATCATATTCTCCTGATACAATTTCTCAAAATCTGGATTTTGATTCCGCAAAAGGGGCTCCCGAAAATTCTGATACAAAATTCTTATTTCACGATGCTGTTTTTAGGTTTTTTACATACATTCACCTTTATCCAAATCAGAATACCAACATGTAGCACATGGTTGAATTCGTCTCGGTGCCTGCTGTTACATTCTGAAGGGAAAATTATAGCATCCCATTTAAAAAAGTTACATTGACCTTCAAATCTCCTCTACTACTCCACCCAGAACAAAATAATTATTACCACACGATGCACCCCATTTTGCCAAGCAACTTTTGTACGAACAGATTTTTAATAACTACAACCCCTTCCGAAATATCTTAGAATATTGCTATAATAGTTTATTATAGAAGATTACCTCCTGGCACATCATATTCTCCTGATACAATTTCTCAAAATCTGGATTTTGATTCCGCAAAAGGGGCTCCCGAAAATTCTGATACAAAATTCTTATTTCACGATGCTGTTTTTAGGTTTTTTACATACATTCACCTTTATCCAAATCAGAATACCAACATGTAGCACATGGTTGAATTCGTCTCGGTGCCTGCTGTTACATTCTGAAGGGAAAATTATAGCATCCCATTTAAAAAAGTTACATTGACCTTCAAATCTCCTCTACTACTCCACCCAGAACAAAATAATTATTACCACACGATGCACCCCATTTTGCCAAGCAACTTTTGTACGAACAGATTTTTAATAACTACAACCCCTTCCGAAATATCTTAGAATATTGCTATAATAGTTTATTATAGAAGATTACCTCCTGGCACATCATATTCTCCTGATACAATTTCTCAAAATCTGGATTTTGATTCCGCAAAAGGGGCTCCCGAAAATTCTGATACAAAATTCTTATTTCACGATGCTGTTTTTAGGTTTTTTACATACATTCACCTTTATCCAAATCAGAATACCAACATGTAGCACATGGTTGAATTCGTCTCGGTGCCTGCTGTTACATTCTGAAGGGAAAATTATAGCATCCCATTTAAAAAAGTTACATTGACCTTCAAATCTCCTCTACTACTCCACCCAGAACAAAATAATTATTACCACACGATGCACCCCATTTTGCCAAGCAACTTTTGTACGAACAGATTTTTAATAACTACAACCCCTTCCGAAATATCTTAGAATATTGCTATAATAGTTTATTATAGAAGATTACCTCCTGGCACATCATATTCTCCTGATACAATTTCTCAAAATCTGGATTTTGATTCCGCAAAAGGGGCACCCGAAAATTCTGATACAAAATTCTTATTTCACGATGCTGTTTTTAGGTTTTTTACATACATTCACCTTTATCCAAATCAGAATACCAACATGTAGCACATGGTTGAATTCGTCTCGGTGCCTGCTGTTACATTCTGAAGGGAAAATTATAGCATCCCATTTAAAAAAGTTACATTGACCTTCAAATCTCCTCTACTACTCCACCCAGAACAAAATAATTATTACCACACGATGCACCCCATTTTGCCAAGCAACTTTTGTACGAACAGATTTTTAATAACTACAACCCCTTCCGAAATATCTTAGAATATTGCTATAATAGTTTATTATAGAAGATTACCTCCTGGCACATCATATTCTCCTGATACAATTTCTCAAAATCTGGATTTTGATTCCGCAAAAGGGGCTCCCGAAAATTCTGATACAAAATTCTTATTTCACGATGCTGTTTTTAGGTTTTTTACATACATTCACCTTTATCCAAATCAGAATACCAACATGTAGCACATGGTTGAATTCGTCTCGGTGCCTGCTGTTACATTCTGAAGAGAAAATTATAGCATCCCATTTAAAAAAGTTACATTGACCATCAGATCTCCTCTACTACTCTACCCAGAAGAAAATAATTATTACCACACGATGCACCCTATTTTGCCAAGCAACTTTTGTACCAACACATTTTTAATAACTACAACGCCTTCCGAAATATCTTAGAATATTGCTATAATAGTTTATTATAGAAGACTACCTCCTGGCACATCATATTCTCCTGATACAATTTCTCAAAATCTGGATTTTGATTCCGCAAAAGGGGCTCCCGGAAATTCTGATACAAAATTCTTATTTCACGATGCTGTTTTTAGGTTTTTTACATACATTCACCTTTATCCAAATCAGAATACCAACATGTAGCACATGGTTGAATTCGTCTCGGTGCCTGCTGTTACATTCTGAAGGGAAAATTATAGCATCCCATTTAAAAAAGTTACATTGACCTTCAAATCTCCTCTACTACTCCACCCAGAACAAAATAATTATTACCACACGATGCACCCCATTTTGCCAAGCAACTTTTGTACGAACAGATTTTTAATAACTACAACCCCTTCCGAAATATCTTAGAATATTGCTATAATAGTTTATTATAGAAGATTACCTCCTGGCACATCATATTCTCCTGATACAATTTCTCAAAATCTGGATTTTGATTCCGCAAAAGGGGCTCCCGAAAATTCTGATACAAAATTCTTATTTCACGATGCTGTTTTTAGGTTTTTTACATACATTCACCTTTATCCAAATCAGAATACCAACATGTAGCACATGGTTGAATTCGTCTCGGTGCCTGCTGTTACATTCTGAAGGGAAAATTATAGCATCCCATTTAAAAAAGTTACATTGACCATCAGATCTCCTCTACTACTCTACCCAGAAGAAAATAATTATTACCACACGATGCACCCTATTTTGCCAAGCAACTTTTGTACCAACACATTTTTAATAACTACAACGCCTTCCGAAATATCTTAGAATATTGCTATAATAGTTTATTATAGAAGACTACCTCCTGGCACATCATATTCTCCTGATACAATTTCTCAAAATCTGGATTTTGATTCCGCAAAAGGGGCTCCCGAAAATTCTGATACAAAATTCTTATTTCACGATGCTGTTTTTAGGTTTTTTACATACATTCACCTTTATCCAAATCAGAATACCAACATATAGCACATGGTTGAATTCGTCTCGGTGCCTGCTGTTACATTCTGAAGGGAAAATTATAGCATCCCATTTAAAAAAGTTACATTGACCTTCAAATCTCCTCTACTACTCCACCCAGAACAAAATAATTATTACCACACGATGCACCCCATTTTGCCAAGCAACTTTTGTACGAACAGATTTTTAATAACTACAACCCCTTCCGAAATATCTTAGAATATTGCTATAATAGTTTATTATAGAAGACTACCTCCTGGCACATCATATTCTCCTGATACAATTTCTCAAAATCTGGATTTTGATTCCGCAAAAGGGGCTCCCGAAAATTCTGATACAAAATTCTTATTTCACGATGCTGTTTTTAGGTTTTTTACATACATTCACATTTATCCAAATCAGAATACCAACATGTAGCACATGGTTGAATTCGTCTCGGTGCCTGCTGTTACATTCTGAAGAGAAAATTATAGCATCCCATTTAAAAAAGTTACATTGACCTTCAGATCTCCTCTACTACTCCACCCAGAAGAAAATAATTATTACCACACGATGCACCCCATTTTGCCAAGCAACTTTTGTACGGACACATTTTTAATAACTACAACCCCTTCCGAAATATCTTAGAATATTGCTATAATAGTTTATTATAGAAGATTACCTCCTGGCACATCATATTCTCCTGATACAATTTCTCAAAATCTGGATTTTGATTCCGCAAAAGGGGCTCCCGAAAATTCTGATACAAAATTCTTATTTCACGATGCTGTTTTTAGGTTTTTTACATACATTCACCTTTATCCAAATCAGAATACCAACATGTAGCACATGGTTGAATTCGTCTCGGTGCCTGCTGTTACATTCTGAAGGGAAAATTATAGCATCCCATTTAAAAAAGTTACATTGACCTTCAAATCTCCTCTACTACTCCACCCAGAACAAAATAATTATTACCACACGATGCACCCCATTTTGCCAAGCAACTTTTGTACGAACACATTTTTAATAACTACAACCCCTTCCGAAATATCTTAGAATATTGCTATAATAGTTTATTATAGAAGATTACCTCCTGGCACATCATATTCTCCTGATACAATTTCACAAAATCTGGATTTTGATTCCGCAAAAGGGGCTCCCGAAAATTCTGATACAAAATTCTTATTTCACGATGCTGTTTTTAGGTTTTTTAAATACATTCACCTTTATCCAAATCAGAATACCAACATGTAGCACATGGTTGAATTCGTCTCGGTGCCTGCTGTTACATTCTGAAGAGAAAATTATAGCATCCCATTTAAAAAAGTTACATTGACCTTCAAATCTCCTCTACTACTCCACCCAGAAGAAAATAATTATTACCACACGATGCACCCCATTTTGCCAAGCAACTTTTGTACGAACACATTTTTAATAACTACAACCCCTTCCGAAATATCTTAGAATATTGCTATAATAGTTTATTATAGAAGATTACCTCCTGGCACATCATATTCTCCTGATACAATTTCACAAAATCTGGATTTTGATTCCGCAAAAGGGGCTCCCGAAAATTCTGATACAAAATTCTTATTTCACGATGCTGTTTTTAGGTTTTTTACATACATTCACCTTTATCCAAATCAGAATACCAACATGTAGCACATGGTTGAATTCGTCTCGGTGCCTGCTGTTACATTCTGAAGAGAAAATTATAGCATCCCATTTAAAAAAGTTACATTGACCTTCAGATCTCCTCTACTACTCTACCCAGAAGAAAATAATTATTACCACACGATGCACCCCATTTTGCCAAGCAACTTTTGTACCAACACATTTTTAATAACTACAACGCCTTCCGAAATATCTTAGAATATTGCTATAATAGTTTATTATAGAAGACTACCTCCTGGCACATCATATTCTCCTGATACAATTTCTCAAAATCTGGATTTTGATTCCGCAAAAGGGGCTCCCGAAAATTCTGATACAAAATTCTTATTTCACGATGCTGTTTTTAGGTTTTTTACATACATTCACCTTTATCCAAATCAGAATACCAACACGTGGCACATCGTTGAATTCGTCTCGGTGCCTGCTGTTACATTCTGAAGAGAAAATTATAGCATCCCATTTAAAAAAGTTACATTGACCTTCAGATCTCCTCTACTACTCCACCCAGAAGAAAATAATTATTACCACACGATGCACCCCATTTTGCCAAGCAACTTTTGTACGGACACATTTTTAATAACTACAACCCCTTCCGAAATATCTTAGAATATTGCTATAATAGTTTATTATAGAAGATTACCTCCTGGCACATCATATTCTCCTGATACAATTTCTCAAAATCTGGATTTTGATTCCGCAAAAGGGGCTCCCGAAAATTCTGATACAAAATTCTTATTTCACGATGCTGTTTTTAGGTTTTTTACATACATTCACCTTTATCCAAATCAGAATACCAACATGTAGCACATGGTTGAATTCGTCTCGGTGCCTGCTGTTGCATTCTGAAGGGAAAATTATAGCATCCCATTTAAAAAAGTTAGATTGACCTTCAGATCTCCTCTACTACTCCACCCAGAAGAAAATAATTATTACCACACGATGCACCCTATTTTGCCAAGCAACTTTTGTACCAACACATTTTTAATAACTACAACGCCTTCCGAAATATCTTAGAATATTGCTATAATAGTTTATTATAGAAGACTACCTCCTGGCACATCATATTCTCCTGATACAATTTCTCAAAATCTGGATTTTGATTCCGCAAAAGGGGCTCCCGAAAATTCTGATACAAAATTCTTATTTCACGATGCTGTTTTTAGGTTTTTTACATACATTCACCTTTATCCAAATCAGAATACCAACATATAGCACATGGTTGAATTCGTCTCGGTGCCTGCTGTTACATTCTGAAGAGAAAATTATAGCATCCCATTTAAAAAAGTTACATTGACCTTCAAATCTCCTCTACTACTCCACCCAGAACAAAATAATTATTACCACATGATGCACCCCATTTTGCCAAGCAACTTTTGTACGAACAGATTTTTAATAACTACAACCCCTTCCGAAATATCTTAGAATATTGCTATAATAGTTTATTATAGAAGACTACCTCCTGGCACATCATATTCTCCTGATACAATTTCTCAAAATCTGGATTTTGATTCCGCAAAAGGGGCTCCCGAAAATTCTGATACAAAATTCTTATTTCACGATGCTGTTTTTAGGTTTTTTACATACATTCACCTTTATCCAAATCAGAATACCAACATGTAGCACATGGTTGAATTCGTCTCGGTGCCTGCTGTTACATTCTGAAGGGAAAATTATAGCATCCCATTTAAAAAAGTTACATTGACCTTCAAATCTCCTCTACTACTCCACCCAGAACAAAATAATTATTACCACACGATGCACCCCATTTTGCCAAGCAACTTTTGTACGAACAGATTTTTAATAACTACAACCCCTTCCGAAATATCTTAGAATATTGCTATAATAGTTTATTATAGAAGACTACCTCCTGGCACATCATATTCTCCTGATACAATTTCTCAAAATCTGGATTTTGATTCCGCAAAAGGGGCTCCCGAAAATTCTGATACAAAATTCTTATTTCACGATGCTGTTTTTAGGTTTTTTACATACTTTCAATTTACATACATTCTTCATAAAATAATGTAGAAAGAAAGATAAAAATAAACAAATAAAGTTTGATATAAATGTATTTATTTAACATACCTTTCAAAATGGTTTCCAAAAATTTCGCACTCCTAAAATCAGAATCTTGATATAAGAACTTTGTATCAGGAGAATATGATGTACCAGGAGGTATTCTTCGTGCCACTTCCCAGAATTTTAGTGACGTCGAATTCCAGGAATATCCGGGATCCACTTTTGCGAAACCAAGTTCCAGGATTTTTAAAAATGTATCAGAAGAACAATAGTACCGCCGTATTTCTCTATATAGAATTTTGCTATAATAGTTTATAATTTTTACTTTTATTAGTCAGTGTCTGTAGAGATAGTACGTACTTTGTAAATAGTATAAATTATACAAATTATATATTAAGTATTAAAATAATGTAGAAAGAAAGATAAAAATAAACAAATAAAGTGTGATATAAATGTATTTATTTAACATACCTTCCAAAATGGTTTCCAAAAATTTCGCACTCCTAAAATCAGAATCTTGACATAAGAACTTTGTATCAGGAGAATATGATGTACCAGGAGGTATTCTTCGTGCCACTTCCCAGAATTTTAGTGACGTCGAATTCCAGGAATATCCGGGATCCACTTTTGCGAAACCAAGTTCCAGGATTTTTAAAAATGTATCAGAAGAACAATAGTACCGCCGTATTTCTCTATATAGAATTTTGCTATAATAGTTTATAATTTTTACTTTTATTAGTCAGTGTCTGTAGAGATAGTACGTACTTTGTAAATAGTATAAATTATACAAATTATATATTAAGTATTAAAATAATGTAGAAAGAAAGATAAAAATAAACAAATAAAGTGTGATATAAATGTATTTATTTAACATACCTTCCAAAATGGTTTCCAAAAATTTCGCACTCCTAAAATCAGAATCTTGACATAAGAACTTTGTATCAGGAGAATATGATGTGCCAGGAGGTATTCTTCGTGCCACTTCCCAGAATTTTAGTGACGTCGAATTCCAGGAATTCCTGGAAACCGTTTGTACCGAATTTTGTTCTTCTTTGTATCAAACCGATATTTTTCGTTTCTTTTTCTACTTTTGTATTTCGAAGCTTCTGTGCAATGTTTTTCTACATTATTTCTTGCTTTTTAAGTGAAATTTTGTAAAGGCTGGATAAGGGAGTTAGGTTTATAAATGAATAAACAATTGCTTTAGTTTAACTCTATGTTTATTGAAAATTCTTTCAATTATACATGTTACATAAATGTTACATTGTTAATTCTAACGCACTTATAACTACCAACTGTAAAACTTACTTAAATATTAGATTCTTAACTTTAACGCACTTATAATTACAAATTGTAAAACTTACATATCAGTATTTTTACATACAACATATTTTTATAATTATTTAACATATAGCTTAAGCGCAGTACAATATTCTTATGAAATAAAGACATTCTACAATTACATATGTACTTATACATTCAGTATAACTATTGAAGAACAGTTTACTCTCCGTAGATAAATCCTTTCCATTGTTTATTGGTAAAATGAAATTGGACTCAGAAACCAAGGATCTCAAGTTTGCAGATTTGTATTAGGAGAACATGATGTGACAGGAAGTATTCTTCGTGCCATTTCTTGAAATTTTAGTAGTGTCCAATTCCAAAAATTACCGAACACTGATATCTGAGAAACTGCCAGAAAGTTTCCTGTTGATTTGATGATGTTAATGTGCAGCTTATGTGGCGTAGAAATGTATAACAAATACATCTTCTAATCTGCAACACAGCAAAATACGTTATTATTAACTACTTGAATAAAATTATAATACTTTATACTTACATACGATATAACAAAATTGATCATTTTCAATCAGGTTTGAATTTGATGGATTATGTTTACTCTCAGTAGATAAATCCTTCCCATTGTTTATTGGTAACATGAAACTAGACTCAGAAACCAATGATCTCGAGTTTGCAAAATTGTATTTCTCTAGTCATGTATCATTAAACTAAGGCAGCTTGTACATAAAATTACAGGGACTTAGTCATAACCTCACACAAAAGGGATGAACGTAACTACCCGACCATTAATGAATAATAGAAAACGTAGAAGCACTGGCTAATTTGGTATCAAATTTTACATTTTCGAACACGAAAAACCGATCTACAATAGTCTGAACCTCGAATAACTCATACTATTAATTATTGTAACGCAACAATTAAAAATTATACACCACAGTCCGCGCCAGGTACGCCGATGCACCAGCGAGAGGAAAGACTCCGCGAGAGCGTCACCTCTCTCACTCGCACCAAGCCTACGCAGTACACAAATGCATAAGAGGGAGAGAACACTCGTCCGCCATCGGACCTTTCACTCTCTCAATGTGCGAGAGAGTGAACACTAGTCCGCCAATCTCACCTCTCACTCCCTCAATGTGCGAGTGAGAGAACACTAGTCCGCCAATCTCACCTCTCACTCCCTCAATGTGCGAGTGAGAGCACCGAGCATCTAGTCTCTCACTCCCTCTACGCCAAACTCGCGCCTGCGCACAACACCAATGTGCGAGAGAGTAAACACTAGTCCGCCGATCAGACCTCTCACTCCCTCAATGTGCGAGAGAGTGAACACTAGTCCGCCGATCGGACCTTTCACTCCCACAATGTGCGAGAGAGCGAATACTATTCCGCCAATCGGACCTCTCACTCCCACAATGTGCGAGAGAGTGAACACTAGTCTACCAATCAGACCTCTCACTTCCTCCGCGTCATTGTCCTACAAGAGTTCTGGGACACCCTGTATATTGATTATCTGAGGACCCCTTTAAACGTTGCGTAACTGTACGCCTACCGGTTCTTAGTGCCACTCCGTGCTGTCATCTGAAAAGTTACACTTTTAGTAAATTATTACGTGAATACAAATATATATGTTCATTATATTCAATATATAATAGATTGTATTATATCTAAATGAAATAACGTTTTATTTATAAGTTGGATAGCAAGCGTTAATGAAGCTGTTTCACTTTGTTGCAGGTGAGATAAGACGTTTCCTGTTATGTGCTATAAATATTCATAGGTAAGATATTTCCTGCTATATTTTATTCAGTAGGGTGCCACTGAATTATGGACACTTGTCAAATTTCAACAGAACGTACTTTTACTTATTCTTTAACTGTTTTTAAGTAGCTCGTTTAGGAAGTATATTGATGTTTCGTTAAACATTGGTAAAAGTTTCATTTTTTGATGTATGTAACCAAAGCTACAGCTCATAATATTTGTCATGTTACATTAACTTGTTTTATCAAGAGAAAAAGAACATAATAATGGGATACAAACTGCGTTACAAAGTCTTTTCTGCAGAAATAGAGGCTCGGTTAGTGGTAGTTAAAAACAAATTTTTACGGTCTTATTATAAAGAAAGTTAGACGTTGTAAATAAATGTAAAATTCCTGAAAGCTGAGTTGATCGTAAAATAGCTGGATGTGATTGGTTCACCTCGTTTCTAAAGAGAAATTATACCTTACTTATCAGTACCCAGAATCAACATCATTAGCATGTGCTATGAATTTCAATAGAGAAAATATGACAACATTTTTCAGTAATCTGTCCAAAGTTATATATAAGCACAAGTTTAAATCCCGCAACGTATATGTATAATACCAATGACACCGGGATCACAATAGCACCCAAAACCCGACAGAATAATCGCTCAAAAGAGAAGCGAATAAGTTGAAGGTATTAATTCCCATAAAAGAGGAACTTTATTACTTGTGCTTAGCTGTCAATGCAACAGCATTTCCCCGATGTTCGTTTTTCCAGGAAATAATTTTATAGCAAATGGTCCAGCAAGAAACATCGGAACTGCAAATGGTTCTGGATGGATGCAAAAAGGAAGGTTTTAAAATTTTTGAAACGTTTCAAAAACCATGAAAAACCTACAATTGAGAAAAAAGTGTTGCTTCTTGCAAATAAATGCGACTCGCACATCGAAATTTCAGTCATAGATTTTTGTCGAGAAAATGGAATTGTGCTCTTTTCATTTCCATTGTATACTTTCCATAAGATCCAACGATTAAACAGAAATGTTTATGGCTCCTTTAGAAAGTATTTTAATGCTTGCGCCGATGATTGATGGAAAAATTATCCTGAAGTTCGCATGGCCAACTATGATCTCCTAGAAATCACCGCAAAGGTTCTAAAAAAAGCATACGGAATAAAATAATCCAGATCGCGCAATGTTCCAAAATAAGATAAATTGTTTTAGCTCGTAAATGGTTTAAATTGTTACGCTAAGAACGTAACGTTACATTTGACTGCAGCTAATGATGATTTACAGTCGTCCCCAATAATATTTCCGAACATTGATTAAACATTTTTAGTCATGAAGTAAAGTTATATTGGTTCAATTCAGAACTAAATATAAATCTCTTAAATAGGAATAAAGAATAGTAACACACATTCAGAAACTATTATGTTCTCTGTAAAACACGAACTGTTCCCTTCGTTGACAGATATACCTCAATTATATTATTTAACGAATGGAAAAAGTAGTTCAGAAAAATTGTTGAGGAAGAAGCTGAAATCGCCTCTATAGCCAAATTTTGAATCCACATGAATATCTTCAAGATTCACGAATTGCAATAAGCACACCTGCAGTGCGCTGCGAGTGGTTGCAATCCACTTAAACAAAATTCGTGTTTCCGATTTTTCTCCCACTTAAAACATTTTTCTCATATTGTACGTATGATAAAGCATCGTTTAAGCAAAAAAAATCCATTTTTTATTGTTTCAAAATTTTAGAGTGGCGTAACCCCTTGAATAAGGACAGGTAAAAGTGCTTGAACAGCACGATGAAATTTGTTAAGATATACTGTGCGTCGTTTATCAACACGAACAGTGACTGCAATAATTTTGAGGTGTTACTAATTCTGAGTGTTTGCCTGCGTAGAAAGTTGGATGCGTGTTAACATCCTTGGTACTCGGTTCAATTAAATCGTTAATTAAATGCCGAAGCTTCAGTTCGCTGTCTAAAGAGCCGCCGTATTCTCTATATTTGCATATAAATTTGCATAGGGTGTTCCGCGAAATGCGATGTGTCAAGAGAATTTCAGGTACTCTCTGTATACTAAACAACATTTCTTTAATCCGTAGATAGCGGACCGCTGAGCCTGCAACAATTTAAATTTAATTTTAGGTTTCTTCTCGTTTTAACTTTTTAAATAGACCATTCCTTTAGATAGAAGCTTTTCACTCCTTTTCGATGATTTCTTATTTAAATGATCGAGTCTGGTTTTTAAAGTCTATTACGACGCTCCAAGAATGAAACTAGAATGTATATCAAATTGTGTTCGAAAATGTTTAGTAGATATTTTGCTTAAACATGCATGTTAGGTATAAATATGCTAATTATTGCTTGGCAGTAATTCTTTGAAAATGAATAATGTACAATGCACAACGGAATTTCTTACACTACATAATACATATACATGTATATTAAAAGGACTGGGTATACTAATGTGTTGCTGCAAGTGAAGGTCTTTTGCGGTAGCTGGAATGATGTTATTAAATCAGCAAAATGCAAGTACATTGTAAAAATAACACCTTAATTTTCAAACAATGCAAATAAAACATTTCACATCCACTATTAATTTTATAACAAATGTTCTATGTCGTTCAAACGTAGGTTTTGTTTGCATTAAAAGTTCACGAATTATTTCATCCATAAACGCTAATATTTTAGCTTGAAATTGTGCTACTTCACCCATTTAGCTAATAATGCGGGAAGAAATGCATCATCCTGCTTAATACATCCCGCCACCTTGCTGTACTTCATCACGTTAATTAAAACAATAGTAAGAATAAAAGTCACAACTTTTCTATTTAATTTATTAAATAATATGTACTCTTTAAAATTAACAAAACAAAATATAGGAACGGAAGTATAGTCGGATTATTATTACAAATAATGTTTTCGTTACTTTTCTCAGAAAAGTGTCAAGGTTCATTACTGATTCAAATTCATTGTGACACACGAAGATAGTTATTAACATTCTGTATTATCAAACCATTGTTGAAATATTTCGATAGATTTTTGCATTCTTGAATTTAGATAAGAATAATTTGAACTGCTCCTTTAATTTGTGGTAGGTTGAACTATCACATTTATCTTACACATAACAAAAATTACTGAAGCACCTCGTTATACTTTAAAAAAGTTTCAACTTAAAACTTTTTAAAGAATCTGGGTATAGGTAAGATCTGGGCATGATATCTCCTGTCAATTGATCGCAGGTAGCAATATTTTTAGAGCGAATTACCATTATTTAACAAGGGAACATTTTCAGGGTAATTGAGAAATAATACCACAACGAGATGATCTTTAACGCACCTAAGTGTAACACATTTACATATGTTCAGGTTTAAAAATCTGTTACAAAGAGTACGTGAAGTTTAGTTGTTAAATAGGATCAGTACTTCGACGTTAAGGTAATTCAAAGGATCATTTCCATTATCAGTTTTCATATATGCAAGTATTATTCTTTTCAATGGATAAATGTTATCAGTGACAACGGATTTTCTATATTATCTGACGTGCGACTAGGTTAATATTAGAACTCGATTTTTTTTAAACAATGTAGACGAGTAAAGAGCTATAAAGTACTAAATTTGCTATACTGTAATATGTATGATACTTTAAATAACACCTGTCATTAATTTGTTACCTTAATAATTTTTAATACATGTCAGTTACACATTAAATACAAATGTAGTATTCCGGTATTATAAAAATAATAAAAATGTAGTTTAACTTGAAATAATAGGGTTTTATAAATTATACAAATATTTTACAGGACAGAAAATATAATAAAAGTGTACTGCAATTGCAATTCTGATTCTATTAAACTGTACGAGAAAAATATCTAAAAAAAATGAAATATTGCTTTCCGCCGAAAAATTTTAATTTCTGCAACGTTCATTTTAAACGATGGGCATAATCGACACCTTTGGTAATGATAACAGTGGGGTATTATCAAGTTCGTATACCTTTACGGGTAGAAAATTGGACACGTGGTAGCACGTACAGTACACGATTCAATTAAGTTGTTAATTAAATGGCGAAGCTACAGTTTAACAGGATGACACGCTGTACTTTCTTTATTTTCAGCCGCCTGCTGTTACCCTGGCTTTACTGTGGCGTGCATAATTTAATTAACAAGTTATTTTAGTCGTGTAACATTCGTATGCTTGTGCAATTTTCCATTTTTGAGGTCGAGATCCAACAAATGTGTTTATTCTTCCGGTGAAATTCATTGAATTCTACTAAAATTCAACTCAAGAATTTATTTGTACGCAGATCAAGTTGGAACGTAAATGCCAATCTTGGTTAAAACCTGCGCGATGAATTTATTGAAGTTTCAATGTAAGATGGTAATATAGAATAAATAATTTCTTCATCATATTGTGTTCTATTCAAAAATACGAATGTTACGTTTATCTATTTTTACTTCTACGTATGAAAATTGCTATCCAATTCCTCATAAAATTAAATGATATAATTTTATTGAACTTTTGAAACTGGAGATACATTTTTAATCAATTTTGGATATATTTTTTAAACGATCTGTTATTCTTGCTATAATTTAAATTTTGTATTCAGTTTATTATCGTTTCATTAAACTATATATTTGTTATGAAACCCATAATTGAGAAATACAAATTATACAATTTGTGCTTATGTATCGTACATATTGCAGTATAAATAATATGGAATACATTACTCGTGTATAAATTTTACAATGAAATTAATTGCTTAATATTCGATGCGAAATCGATATTTACCCAAAATAGTGGGTTGACCAGAAAGCAATGTCAAATTTGCAACAATTCAATTTTATCAATAATTATTCTTATTTTGAACATGAAATATTGAATGACGCATTTAAGGTGAACTCTCACTTCAATATTATTATTTGCTAAACTTTAGTATGTACAGATAGAGAATATAGCTGCGGCATGATATACTTATTATTATTTAATTAAAAATTTGTTTCATTTTCTCTAAAATAATGAATAATAAACTAGAAAAATATGATTATTTTTAGCGAAGAATAATGTTTTAACCGACTTAGACCTTTCTTTAAACCATTTTTCTACAATTTTATTGAGTCGATATTGTAAACAAATTTGTAAATATATTAAAACCATTATTAATAATAGGTACTCATGTCACGAAATAAGGTCGAAACGTTATTACTAAACAAAATAGTGGTTTTGTGTTTTTCACTTTTTGACTTTTTAGTAAAATATTATTCGTGACACAAAAACACGATTTCTATCGTGATCCTCTTATCAGAGAAAAGTGGTCCCGGAGAAAACTGTTGTCTTCGTGAGTTAATTAGTCCACTAATTTATACTAGATTGCAAAGTCAGGTTGGAATTTCAGAGTCGGATGACACGAAAGATTTATCTTTGTTGTAAATTTCTTGGAGTCGTAGGAACACGATGAAGCTTCAGATAAGATGTCGCCACGGAATTCTTCCCATGGAAGTTTTACTCGAAAATTCAGTTAGCAGAGTACGTGTGAAAATAATTAAACTCGGTTCATCGTCTCCAACTGTTGACTTCAGACCGTTCCAGTTTTAATCATTGCACTGAAAACTAAATACGGACAAAATAGAATTATGTCCTCTTGCAAAAGTTTCAGATCACATCTGCTTCCGCAGCAAATTATTCCATTAAACAAAACACGGGTCAGTTATATTTCTTTTTACTCTATTTATTAAGACATTTTGTTCATTTATTTTGCTTGTGATGGATATTATTTTATATTACGTACACGTAGTATTATAATTTTCTTTTATTGCTAATGTTAATATTATAATTATAATTATCATATGCAATATAATGTACAAATATTATAATTATCATAAATGATAATTCATTGTTTAGAAAATTTTAGTTAGATTAGTTAGATTACAACGGTTGAGAAATTTATCGTATATAATACTACAATACTACAGCCCTGTTTGATAAATTTATCAATCAATTTAATTTTTTTTTATTTTCAATCTTGATTGATTTGTTTCACAATTTATTAAAACCGGTACATAATTTAATAGCTGTAAATGATGAAACATTTGAAAAACATTGTTTCTATCAATTAAATTCGTTTATAGGTAAATCGCTAAGTAAATTAATTTTTTATTGTTCCAATAACTGTCATTTCTATACTAAACTAACTTTCTATACTAAAAAGACATTTAATTACCAAACCTAGTGGTGATTATATATACAATAACTGGCAATTATACATAATCACGGGATTAATCACATTCACCGTAACAAATGTAACTCCTTTTTTCAATAATTAACTCTGTATTTGTCTAGACTCTAGACTTCCAAACAATGCAACCCACCGGTGCAGATCGTCAGGATCGTTAATCGGGGCAACACGGCGATGCCACTAACAATAAGCATCTTGAGCACTGAGCACTGAACTTTTATATAGTACTTTATTTTGCATTTGCCAGTGTCTCGATGCGAGGATTTTCTCAAGTCAAGCGTTTCAAACTGTGTTCCCTTAACATTTTTCCAAGACCACGATGGTCCTTAAACACTCCAAGACGTTCCCGTAGAGAGGACTCTAGACCTTTTAGGATGGTGGAAAATCATCAGTTGATTCTCCAATTATTTGCAATTAGTTAAGATATTGCCCACCCTCGCGAATATTTGAAGGCTTAGGAGAAGGAAACCGCAACCTTTTTAATGCTATAATCACGGACGTTCAATCTACACCTTCTTTTAATTTAAAAATAAAATGATGCTTTATGTGAATAAAAATCAGCTTACTTTTTGACAAAAGTGTTTTGATAAATATTGCAGTATGAAATAAAAAATCTGAAACAAGAAATTTTGACTTATTTGGTAGTTATAGTATTAAAAATGCGTTATTGAACAAGTTACAATAAAAGGTCAACCAAAAGTTATTGTACTAAAGAAGTAACAAGTGAGTTGACATAGCATTATTATTACACATATATACACACTTAAATATTGTAAATTTGATAACAGGTTCATAACTAGTAAGCTTAAGAATGTATAACATAAGTATTCACTTGTTGTCTTAATTTTTATGTTCTTATAACAGGGTTAAAGGTACATAGGTACAAAATGAAGTTTATTTAGTCATTTCAAGTTTTTTTCAGGCAGTAGTTATACAATTTCGTTTTGCTTTTTCTACCAACCTTGTCGTAAACGCGGAATTTCCGAAGGGTCGACCAAAAATCTTGTCCATAATGGTTCTTGTAGTCAGAAGTTAACCTAGAGGAAATTTCCGCGGCATCGTCGAACCATCGAGAACCCCCCGGACATAGGATCCCCATTCACCACCACTCACAAGGGTCTAGCCAAAGGGCGTTATACAACGCCTCCGAACTTTTAAAGTGCGCTAATTGGAAAATCGGAAAAATCCAATCAGCGCACTCGATGCGACCTCAAGGTGCCGCCGCGAAACACCGAGCGAGTCGCAGGCATTTAACCATCGGGACCCAAAAGTTGTATATCCTCGCGCACTTGACATTCAAGAAATCGTTCGTTTTAAATCGTCGATCGTGATCTCGTCATTTCGTCTGGTCTCGATCGGTTGGAGGCCGGAATCGAATCGGTTGATTTCCAATTAGTTTTTGAAATCGACGTGTCGCGATTATCAACGAGACCAAAAGTAAGGTCGAGATTTACGACCTCGGCCGAGAAATTTAATCCGCGTACGGTGATCGCGTATGGACAACCTAAACATTCGAGGTTGCCACGAAACGCAACCCATGCCGTGTGTTATTAATAAAAAAAAAGGTATCTTTCGTTCTAACTTGTTCACTATGCCGAATAAAACAAATGTTTTTAATAAATGCTGTTAGATTGAAATAACGAAGAATTAATTTACCCGTTCCGCTTACAAACTTTTTGAAGTGCGCCTTTTCCATCCTTAGAAAACTAACTGCAACTTTTTATACAATAACATTGGCCACTCTGCACCATTTGGAACACCAAATTATTAAGTCGATATCTGCAGTAGCTTCGAAAAAATACTACTCATAATAACTTAGCTGAGACACTCTGTATATTAGACTTGAGTAAAAGTCCGAATATAAAGCTTTATTATTTTGTATCAGACTTAATCAATAATATATGTACCATTTTGTTTTATGACCCTTTCCCATCTGTTTGGTAACATGAATGTTCCTGTTTCATAAAATAGTTGTGTTTTTTCTAAATTTTTTCTAACATAATTGTGTGTGTTTTTTTTTTAATATATTGTATAAAAGTATCTTATGTATGTACATGCAATTGATTGATTACTACATTATGTAACTGTTATACCCTTTAACATCAATCGTAATCCTGCACGCAATACATCTGCATACGTTAGCGAATATGAAGCTCGAATATTTTGGTTATCTTGCTCCCGAATGCAATAATGATGCGAGACGAGACATTATCCTCTTTAGAAACAAATGTTCTAATTAGCCTTATAAACGAACTTAAGCCAGCCGGTAAGCTAGTAATTAGCAATCAATAATACGAATGATACTCAACTGCTGCGATAGGTATATGCAACATTATTACTCTGCTATCTTCATAAGGCATTGGAGGATGATATTTGCAGATGTTGCAGTAGATCATACGTGAGCATGAAAACGCTCAATGAGCGGTTCCGATGAAGGGTTTATTTGGTAGCTCGAGTCTGCTCTACCAACAATTCTGTATCAGTTACAAAGAGACATTGTACAGGGAAACGATGCAGATGAGATGTTGAGATGCGATTATGCATGGTACTGAAGCACGTTATAACACATGATGCGAGCATAAACGCACAAAAGTGTGTTTACGAAACACACAAATTTATCGGTTGGTTAAATTTGATTCGACCAAATTAGCTTTGACCAAGATTTTGTCCTAGTGGAGAAATCTTTTTTCTCGTGCAAATGTTGTGCATCAAATGGATACTGTGACTACACTAAAGATGCAAATACCGCGCAATCAGATAACAGAAAGAGCATGTGGTCTTACGGATTTTAAAGTAGATAGGGTAGTCAGCTTCTTCTACTTATGTTACCGTGTCTGCCAGTTACCCCGAGGCTTATATCATGGCAAACTATGGTGCTCCGAAGCTTTAGAACCTCTTTTAGACAGGTTTTGGCTACATGATCTTGAGAAGCTGGAGACTGGGGTGTAGCCGTCCCGCTTCTGAGCTCTATTACGCCCGTCTTTGAACTTACCATCAACCTTCAGTTCAATTTACTACTTATTGCTCATGCCTGATACCAACGAATTTCCATATCAACGTTTTAATTTGCTCTTGAAGAGATCGCATTCTACACGTGTTCGCTTTGCATAGGAAGGGGATGATTTCATCCTCACGTTAACATACTACTACTTGAGAGTAGCTGTATTACCATATTAAGAATTAGTGGCAGTCAATTATTAATATTTTTTTTTTCTTATACTTATAGTTTTTGAAATAAATTGTAAACATAAAATTATTAAATTATATTAGTTCTGAAAATATTACTAATACTGTTTTATATTAATATTAAAACTATTACAAAGTTAACCTTTTGCACTCGAGTGGTGCCTCTGAAGCGACATGCGCAAATAACTAGAATATTTTAAAATATGAAATTTATGCGTTATTTATATTGAAACGTAGCAATTAATGAAAGAATAAATTTGTAACTCTTTTCTTCTAAAATAGGGTTTTCAAATTTTCAAAGCTTCGTTGGAAAAGAAATCAAGATTGAATCATATCCAAAAATTCAAAGGGTTAAAAAGAATATATAAATACATTTGTTTTGTACATTAAAAACAATTTTTGCTATCAGTAAAATTAGTATCACTGTCAAATTATTGTACGTAAAACTTCTATCAAGTAATACTGTTTCAAGTCACGTAGCTTAGAGTTCTGATAATGAATCCGATTGTGGTTCAAGCCTTACACCATTATTTATTATCGCTTCTAAATATGTTTTCATCGTGCACGATATAATTTGTATCATTTAGCAAATTATTTTATGTTATGCGCTTCGCACGATAATTTAATAGCACTCAGATATTGTTAGTGGTACAAGTAATTGTCTAACAGTTAATTTAATTCACTTCGCTAACTTAATCTTAATTTAAAATTACAGTTCTGAATATGACGGATCGAGCGACTGGTAATTTTAATCCAATCAAGTGGCTGATTAAGTGAATTAAACAAACTGTCGTACAACTCCGTCTCTAAATATTCCACTATTCTTAAGTTATTGCTTGAAGTGAACAAAATAAAATAATTATGTTAATAGTAACAGCTATATTTAACTTTGAAACATCACCCTGGCCATTCATTACATCGAAAATATGACGAGATTGATATAACGAGATTCAATAAAAATTATATAAAAATTATAATTATTGAAAATTACTCACAGAAAATCTTATTTAATCAAATATCCTAAATATTTAATAAATGAAAAATTATCCATTTCTCACGTCAATTAAAATATCCAATTTTCGAGACTTTAAATGAAGAATTAATTGGTTTGTTTTAAACAGCTTGGAACTACTTTTCAATCTATCGCTTTTTCTTAATCGACTTCGCGTTTTTTCCTGAAATATTTATAAAACAAAGATATTTGGCAATATATGGTTCAAAATTTCGATTATTTAATGTCCGTAATCGAAATTCCCTGAAGAACCGTTCGAATGCGCCGAGTTTCTGAAATGATAAATTTTTTTATCACCGCAAGCCAAGTGCTGGACACGATGAGAGTTCAAATGGAACACTGTAAACTCACAGAACTGTACTTGCAAATTGTTTTACCTTTATAAGAACGAGAACGAAAATTCTATTACTTGCTCATTTGCTCTATGCCCATGTCCCCGCAGCAGGCGCGTGGATGTTAAACAGGATGAGTACGTGATGCTAAATGGCCCTAGAAAATGGGCTAACTCCGGGATAATTGTTGGGACATGGATAGTCAACGTGCTCGTTGTAATCAGCTTCACGTAGAAAATGGTATCGCCCATATGGAAGGAAGTGAGAGCTAGTTTTGCGAATTTCGAACAATTCAGCATTTCACAAACTGTATGGAGGTTAAGTATCAGTGAACAAGAACGGGGCGCGTTGTTAGAAATTTTATGAACAATTTACTCCTTCCATACGTACATATATTAAATTAGCAAGTGGAACACGCCATAATATTAAAATTATAATGCTGGTTTTTAAGACATGTTCCCCATAACAGACTAAAAAGGGGCAACTTCTAATGAATGTAAAAAAAAGAATAGAACGTCTCTTTACTTCAATTTTGTTTCATTAAAAAATACAAGGTGGGATGAAAAAAATTATTTATTATAAGCTGTAAATTCTTTCTACCTCTGTTAACCCTTTCCACTCTATTGTCCCCTTTGAGGGGCATGAAAAGAATTCAGGTAATTTCTAATTTTATTTTTCTTCCAAATATAATTTAAATAGAATAATTATCCCCACTACTATATTATCTTATCTACCATGGTTTGTTGTTCACTACTTTGTAACTAAGTATCTTTAAGTTGCTGATAAATAATTTAACAAAAATATCCGAGTGGAAAGGGTTGAGTTCTCTTCCTACGATTTCTTGATTATTGTTTCATACCTCGCAAATCGTTTTGTTTTTAGCACGCTAATTTGTAACAAGAGAAGAGGGAAAAAGTCAGCTGTTCAGAGATCGGGTGAACATGGTAGTTATAGGATAATGAGGAATGAACTTTGTACTAAACTGCATCCAAAAGGGAGGCTTTGTACTGTTGCAACGCTATAGTAGAAAATTACAGGTTACAAAACACGATGTTACTAAAAATATGACAAATGAATTATAACTAAAGTTATAATTTTTTATATATATCTCTACCAGGCGAAAATGACCAATTTATGTCATTTTCAAATAATTGTAATTCAGGTGATATGTCCTGCAGGATACTACAAGCCACAGATACCTAATATTCTTCAAAAAATAACAAAATTTAGTTACAATTTTGTTGAAACTCCATCGATTTTCCATGGAATAACCCCAAATAAAAAGAAGTACCTACAGTTTTTCATTTTTAATCAATTCTAGGCGGACTGCAAAAGTCACACAAAACAGTTCAATTCCCGAGGTGGCAGCAAAAAAAGTTCTCTTGTCAGGTTAATTTGACTTTGTGGTTCGTACGCATGATGTTTCAAACATGAGACCCCACCCCGTTCAAAAGAGAAGAGACTCGCTGACAAAAAAAAAACTGATTCGTGATAGTGTAGAATCAGAATTTGATGATAACAATACAAAACGTATATTTTGTTCTTACCTTTATTGTAATAATCATAATGTTGGAACGTGGGTCACTGCTCCACGTGTTAGAAATGATCTCATTAATACTGTTTCTCTCTCTTATAAGCGCTAATCTCGCGTTGCTGAATTACTTTAATAAAATAGCGAAATAAAATTCTTTTTTACGAATGCCAATCTTGGAATCGTTAATATTTTTCTTACATTTTTAATAAACGATGTTTTATATCATGCCAGTATTGCTTTTACCCGTTCATAAATAAATTATGAGTGTAACAGCGAGATGACCTTTAATTTTGTCCCGTTCTATTCAATTAAATATAAAAAGTCTCTATGTACTGCCCCAGAGCGCCCCGGCTAGAGCATGTTGTGGGCGTCTTTAATCTAGGTGCAACTTCCGTGCAGACAGACTGAATGTACTGTCGCGGATTACTCTAAACAGATTTCAGCAATCCAAACCAAGTTTCGAATAGGCGGGAGAAAAACGAATATTTAAATCTATTTAGTACGAGTAACATCTTCACTTAGAAAAAGCTTCGCGACTCTGTCATAAATCAGCAAACGAGATTCGCACGTGTTGTTTCGTTGAACGAAACATTAATAATCCACGAAATAATGCGTCGTACTGGACACAGCTATTTCTACTGAAGCGGTCAGTAAAATAAATTTATCAGTGAAATACATTTTTTTGTGCACATTTGTATATAAACAAATAACTTAGAGGAAAGTTGAACGAAACATATTTGTAAAGAAGATTCGACAGTATAAAAACGAACAAAAAATAACATAAAAGTAAGGTCCCCTTGTATATTAAATATTTAGAAATCAATAATTAGAAAGAAAGGAGAAGAAACTACGGGTTTTACAGAGTTGTTGTAGTTAATGAAGAATTCCGATGGTCTTGCAGAATATAGTCTGTGTGTTCCGGTAAGATGTGGAAGTAAGTGTTTTGGCGAGGACGTTCTTAACACATTATGCGCCGGCTACATATCAGCCACTGAAAGCCTAAATACCGGCCTCATTTGCTTGTCTCTGAACAACGGGTAGCTAAAGAAAATATTAAAAACCTTCTAAACCATTGTATGTGTTTTATTTCTTGGAGTATAAGAAATGCAGAACAACGTAACAATGGCAAATGCATGCAAATCGATGTGTATGACATCCGTACAAAGAAACGAAAAATTATATGTATGTAGCACGTGGGGGAGGGGGGGGGGTGGGGGGCTGTTAACTAAGAATGTAAAAATGTGAGAGTTCGGTATGTCTGATTCTGATTTGTGTTACTGCTGTTTGTTACCTCTTATTGAAACCGCGATTTGTTGCAAGATTGTAGAAGTTGAATGATTGATGAAGTACGCTTGCTCCGTAATTTTTCCATGCCCGATTCCACGACTGTTTCCATAATGACTTTAGATGTTTATTCAGCTCTAGATAAGTGTTGTATAAAGGGTGGTCATTCGGCCTATAGCGTGGCTGCAATCTTCGCTTCGAGGCTGGCCATAACATTTTCATTGTTGGTTTCTTGCTTAAAATCAGTGAATATTTTTGAAGCAGTGCTACGTTTTGAATGCTTTTGTTTGGTACAAACGTGAGTTTGACGACGCTCTGGCAGTACCGAGGGATAGGGTATAAAATGGTCAATTCGTATTTCATGCCCTTTTTGCTATTTTTACTTGCTGACTTTCCCCTGCAGAAGGGTACCTAGGTAGAAATTTCCCTCGACACGGAATGTATTGAAACACGCGCGCTAAACAGTTACTGGGTAGACAGCGTCTCCCACAATTTACGCTTAGTTTATTTTTTTTGTATCATATTAATAAATACTCAATTATCTTTGAAAGCATGCTCTGTTAATTATTCAACACTAATTTCTGAATATCTATATGGGAGGGAACTCGCACTATAGTTATTGTCTTCCTGTGTTTAACTAATTTATTTTAATTTGAGGGCTGAGGAAAGCGCGTAAATTTTGGTTATATAGATGCTATTGAAAGAGTTCATTCCGTGTTTAACTGTTTCACCTAGTGTTATTGTCTACTTTCCAAGATTACTCTTGAAGTCATCGGTGTACACGTGGATGGATCCAAGATAATTCTTCACAACCCTGTGTAGTCAGTTCCGCCTTTCTCTTTTCTTCAAATAATAAATCGATACTAGATGTCTCCAGTGTTCCTAGAAAGAGAGGGTGAATAGCGGGATCATCATTTGAGGTGTCAGGCCAGGTCAAGTTACCTGGAACTAGTATCCGAAACGAGTCCCCGGTGCCGACCACACGACGTTCATCCATACAGTTGTCGGCGGAGCTACCCAATCCCACATTCGCGGATAACGGATGTCACCGGCAGCAAAGGAAATGCGATAGAGAATCGCTTTCGCGATCTCGACGGTTACTTTTCCAACGTGACGCGAGAAGTGTCGACGCGAGAACTAAGAGCGAGGGGAGTCCCACCAGACTTAGACTCAGCGCCTCTTATTTGGCTTAGTGACAGTGATCGCCTAATATCACCGTTCAGGCGGGTCGTCCTGCCAGAACTGTGGTACGGACCTTGCCCTGACCCACCCAAACCCTCAGGACGGCCAGAGCGGGCTGCGGCTTTAGATTGCTCAGACATTGACAGTAATCTGTCCATGGAGGATCTAGTTTTAGAATCTAGCTTTTTCTGTGATCGTTAGGTTGTATTCGAGCTCAGCAAGATAGCTTTTAATTTTTTGGCGTTGGAGAATGTTACCAGTTTAGTGTTTAGGTTTGTATATATTTGTAGGATTATACGTGGATTATACGAATGTCATATACGTGGTTTTCGATCGCGTTCCGTTCTTCAACTATCCCGACGTCGCCTTCTCGATTCCTCACCCAATCCTCTCGCACCCCTCGTCCACATATCTTAACACAAAAACTAATCGAACACCCACACACGACCCACACATCCTACATATTCTTCGAGAAAATGTCACCGTAAATAATCGGGTTGGTAAATGTTGATGTTCTCACAGCATACTTTAAACTTAGAAGTTTTCTTCTATATTCCAAAGAAGTTTTAGCGGCATCAATCATTATACTTCCTATCGGGCTTATGTAAAATAATCCTGTTATTATTCAGCCCAGCATTATGGGCTGTATTGAATTTTTTAAATTTAATCGGTTTAGCGGGGTTATATATTATTGACGCGTAGTTCAATTTGGACCGGATAATCGCTTTATACGCTAGTGAGTTGACCGGTTTGGCCGCTTCTCAATCAATATGCGGTAGTGCTTTAATTATTTTAATTCTCTGTCTACAGTTCTCGACTGAATTGTTCATATATTCGCTCTAGATTAGTCAGTAGTCAAAGAGAAGACTAAGTGCATTTGTTCCGAGTGCCATGAGTTTGGTAGTGATTAGAAAACAGGATGCGTTTAGTTTTGGTAGATGAGAATTTAAAACCATTCTTTTTGGACTAATCTTGCAATTTGTTAAAAGAGCTCGTTGCATAATATATTGTAATGCGTTTGCAAATTTCTCTTTACCTATAATGGCGTCGGCAAACTCTCTTTTCATAACAGGAAGTTCAGTAATTCTACAGATGTCGTTAACGACTATTAAAAATAGCATAATTGTATACAGAGCCTTATGGTACATCGTTTTCAATTGACGTTTTACATGGTAGGTAGCCATTATAACAATCTTAGATACTTCTGTTACAGAGGAAACTTTAATAAAATACCACACCGATGTCTCCAAATCATGCCATAGTTGTTTTTCTACGATAATACTACAGCTAGGATGTTTTGGTTATTGACGAATGCTTTTGGAATATAAGTTTCCAGAGCAGGAGCCCTACAAGGTGTGGCTATTAAAGTCTTCGAGTGGTACAAACGATTTTGGTAATGACGTAATGAGATCGTTAGTTTCGGTTGCTTGGAAATCAAAGCTATTCGAGAAATAAATACTGCATGGACGTAATTTGACTGGACAAGATATTTAGACGGCAACTGCTTCAATATTTGTTCGTAGTTGGACTTCATTGGAAACTATTTCGTTTTTAAGATAAATAGCGACTCCATCACTGGCGTAGTTAAAGATAAAACTTTAGCACGGCATTGCTACATTTTTAATTGTGTTTTCCAAGTCGTTTTCCAGTGTCGTTTTTTAAATTAATTTCCTAAATGCAAAAGGTGATAGACTTACAGTTTTTAATTAGTAATTGTAATTTTTCTAACCAGGTGTGAAAACTATTAATATTCCATTCAAGTATGTTATTCATAGGTTGTATTGTATAAAGGTATCAATTTGTGGAAGAGATTTACATATAATGCATCGTGATCTAAGATTTAATTTGTCGAAACTACAATGGTTGATCATTCAAGTAATCTTTTGTATAATCTTCGAATCCTATATTTAATATTGCAGTCTTTTAGTATGGAATGTATTGTATTTTGCATTTAAATTAAGTCAACTGTATTTTCTGTGTATTTTTGAACAATTTTGAATGTATTTGGTGTACCGAATACATTTTCTAAGAAGCTTAACAGTTGGTGATAACTGAGAACATGTTTCTTTCCGAGATCTTCAATTTCGCCTTTTGCTGAAGCAAGTATTTCATTTATTATCTTGAATGAAAAGTTGAGTGATAATGGCCTTATTAATCTAAGTGTTCTTTGTGATCTTTTATTTTCAAAGTAGTACGTGATTTTGGCGTTGTCAGAAATAAATGGATTTTTCGTCAACACGGTGGTGGGCGCTCCTTACTGATTACGTCAAGAAGGGTTTCGCCAAGTAAAAATACGAATGAGATAACGTGAAGACTTTTTTATTACATGGCTTCCACGACGACAGTTCAGACAAGAATCCTCGACGACTCAAAAAGCAATCGTCTCGAAGACGACTTCGACAGTATGGTTTTTGTTTACGATACCCCGAACCAGAAAAAATTCCCTCGAAGAGAGGAGCACATTAACAATATACATATGACTCACTATTGGCCGTTCGCCTACCTCAAATTTTTTAAGTGTTTGTTGCGTGGTATCGCGAATCACCGTGGTATGAACTGATTGGGTTTGTGGACAAATCCACTAGTTGAAAATAAATACCACTGGATAGAGGATAACTCCCGTGAGAAATTACGCTTTATTGATAGTTTATTCGGTTTGTTTGAATGTTCTATTGCATATGACTTCTGCTCGCTGCGTACTTCTCTAATTTTTTGACAATATGGGGATGGGCATGTCGTTGATGGTGAACGAACCATTGGATTGGTTCTTAAAATTCGGTTGGGGAAGAAGGTGGTGACATATTTTGTAGAGGTAGATACCAACTATGGATGGAAGTGGGAGACGTTCGCCTTCGAGTACCCGTCGGCTCAGGTATCGGCTGCATAGCAAGACGCATTTACAGGTGGTAACTTGTCGCCCTATAATAAAACGATAAAGTTCGCTGGGCTTCGAGAAACGAGCAACATACAGACAATAAAAAGATAGAAAGAAAAAAGACACAAAGGGAAGGTCTTGGTATATCACGGTACATTTGGTGAACGGCTGTGGAAGGCACCCATGAATCGTTTCTTTTTTTTCTTTCAAAATATTAAGGATTATAGCGTCGCAACAGTGTTCTGAAATTTGATACGTTGGCGTCATTATCTGACGAGGTTTTCGAGAGTGGTCTCTTAATTTGTGTTGCGGTTGCTGCTTCTTCAATTTGTTCGGTTTCCATTATGATATCTTTACTTGTTGATGCTTCCAAGGCTAGAGCAGGCGTGTATATAGTTAATGTTGTGTTTACCGATTCAGTTTCTAAGGTGGTTGGTTTGTGTGCCTAGTGGTTTCGTGGAGTGAATAGCTGTGTAAGACGTTGAGGTTTGCTCTATGGTAGTATTGGTGTCGTCTGTTATCATAATACTTTCATTAGGTTCAGAATACTGGAGGCATTGTTAAGCTATACGGCCCTCCTGTTTACATATGAAGCAATTTAGTCTGTCTGAGTTAGTAAAGACTCTGTACACTGTGTCCTCAAATTTAACGGTAAATGAGCCAGGAATTGCTTTAACGTCTTGCGATTTAGAGAATATTAGAATATTCGGGATCTGTCGTACCTGCTTTTAAGGGTGTGATTCTGGAACAGAGTTTTATGTCGGATTTCTTGATAAAAAGAGACATTTGACAGGATGATGCGTTGAGCCGGTGTTGTCATTGATCCTATGTCTATTTGGATGTTGTTGATGGTTATTGATTTGTGTCTTACGGTGGGGTTGGATATTATTTCTGTTTTGCCCAAGTAGATGCAGATTATTTCGTTAACTATTCTGGAAATGTATCTTAGTGCTTTGAGGCCTATTATACTCTCCACTGCACATGCATATTCCTTGATGGTGATATCATCCACCCTTAGGAGGATTCATTAGGAGGATAGGGAAGGATTCATTTGACTGGTTTTGTGGTGTTATTATTTTCAGTAAGGTTGATGAGGCGCGAGCTTCTGAGCTCGGAAGTTTCGCTAGATTGCATACTAATTGGTTGGCACGTTTGTGCGCAGGAACACTTATGGCACTTATACACGTGTCGTTGCTATACATGGCACTGCACTATTATGATCACCGGTTATGTCTGATACTCCCAGAGATACCGTAAACACGTCTAAATGGCAAACATATTGTTTAAGACAACCTGTACTGTTTACTGATTAAGAAGTTAGTCTTTAAGAAATTATAAAATAAAACTATAAAATTAGACAATTGGGACATGCGTGTATTATTTATACAACTAATTATTAAAACGTGTAATAAAACAGCTTTATTTTGAAAATGATTTATGTTAGTACAACTATTGACAGTTACATAATAAATTTAACATTATATGAAATTATAAACGCTATTGTATATTTTTAAACATTTCCTGATATTACATTTTCTAAGCAAATAATATTTCTTTCTTTCTTGCATTAGTTACGATAAAGATTTTCGAATGCATCATAATTAAATTGTTCTGAGATGCGTTATTTTATAATTTACTCGTATCTTCGAGCCCTTTTAAGTAAATGAATCCTTCTTTAGCGTGTCAAAACTATTGCACGGAAATTAACGGAGGAAATAGAAACTTTAACTTCCTTTTCGCAGAACGGGAGCTTATTGAAAAAGTACAAAGCTGTTTATTCAGGCTTTCGCTGTTTTCTCTTATCTGGAATTCTCTGTTACAAAGGAACGTAACTGTTTTCTACGTAAGTTAAAACAAACATCGTTTCATCTTTATGCTACTTGCAAATAGGGCTCATCATATGTTCCCTTGTGCCTTGTAGCCTTACAGCATTATAGATCTGGGATAAGGTCCATCCCATAACTTAGAATATACAACGCATTGTCTTTTTAAACTTATCATTACGAAAACTTTCAACGTAAAACACACATTGCCAGCTAGAATTATGGAGTGATCTTAAATATTTTATCGTCGAAGAATGTAACAATTACTGATAGTCCAGAGAAAAAATCAAAGTTGTAAAGAAAATTATGAAACTGTTCCCTCTCGATTTTTATACTTTGCTGGTTTATAAAAGTGTCAAAAACAAAGGTACCCTTGAAGCTCTTATTCAAGGACACGTATAAAATACAGCTTATAATACCTCGAATTCCAAACATAAAATGCAAATTATTAATTACGTTGTTGAATTCGCAATTAAATATATACATATCATTTTTGGATAATATTATTAAAGCATTAAATTTTCATGTGTGGACAGATATCCTTGTTATTTTATAAATTGTTGTAATTTTCTAGAAGATATATCCTGATTGGTGAAATATATGAACAGGTATTATTAATCCTTTGAAACTCCGAATTATATTTCAATTTTTTTACCAGCAGCTCCCAACACTTCTAAGTGTTCTATTTGAAATTTATGTTAACTAACAAATAAAGCAATTTAAATGAATAAAGGAACAAACAAATTCAATTAAATATCTGTTTTATTTAGACTCTTGAAAAAATGTCGAGTGGGATTCGACAAAGGAGCTACTGAGATAAAAATTGATATCCGGTCACACTTGACATCGGAGTGCAAATACATACGTATTAAACAATGTTTATTGAATATTGAAAAACAAAAATATATTATTATTAGTCAAATCAACTAAATAGGTATCTGTAAGCGACCATAAAGCAGAGAGAATTTCTCGAATCCTTGTAGTGCCGATTCAATCTCCAGATTTTAATTAATTTTCTAGCTGACAAGTGAGTTTCTTGCAGATCCAAGATGATACGAAAGATTGGCACTCTAAGTCGTAGCCATAACTTTCTGAACATCATGTACTCAACAGACAAGCCATGATAAAGTCCCAAGTGTTCAAAGAAAAAGAAATTCAAGGTGGAAGTCAATCGCGAGTCGAAGCTGAGCGGACAAATCCCGCGAGATTGTAAACAGACACGTCCATTAAGGTGGCTCGAGTAGCGAGAAAATCCTTTCCGGAAAATGAAACGAATGGGAAAACGAGAGGCGAAGAAAGAAAGAGGAGAAATTTATTTTCCGCTCTTCGAGTGGTCTTCTTTTTTTCAATGCAATCTCCGCGACTTTACAAGGCATGCATTCGTGGTCCACTGGGCTTTGCCTAATCTTTCTCCTCCTTTTAAAAGCGGTGTTATTTATTGTATTTGAAGCCGGTTGGCTAAGCTATCCACAAAAGCTAACGCTTCAAAATTTATTTGCTGTATTCGTTAACTCGCAACAAAGCCAAGCATCCACCAATTTAACGGTGAAAGCCTATCAAAGCAAACTTTTGAGTGCGGTGTACTTCATTTTTGGATTACGTGGAACCTATGCGATTTATTTTATGATTCTCACTGTTAAACCTATTTTATTGATTGGCGTGAACTTTTGTTACAACAATTGATCAATTTCCATATGATAATAAAACAATTTGATTAAAAATAATGATTACGTAGATTATTTAACTTCTTTTATAATTGTTTTTTGTGAAACTATTGAAGATTGATTTCATTTTTCTCATAGATTTTTTAAAAGTATTTTTCAAAAATATTCATTAACATTGACTGCCACGTCACCTACCTATGGGTGACACTTTGATTTTCATTAAAAATCGTCATCAATATTATTAGAAATTCTTTCGTTTATTTGGTTGAAAATATTCTTATTAAATGTTTGAAATCATTAATGATAGAAATATCAAAATACTGTGGAAACAGAATAGAAAGTTTGTCAAAAATAAAATTATTACCAAATAAAAGTAGCAACTTACGCTTGACAATCGAAGTGTTAATATAAGCAGGGTCAAGTTAAAATTTGGGAATTTTTAAGGTCGGCTTTGAAGATTATGGTTGAAATATATTTTATTGTTATATAGTGCATTTGTATCAGTTTTTTAATTAAATTACAACATATCAGTGGTTCAATTCATTGTTTAAAAACGTTGATAAAATATCGAGTGATAGATGAGCAAAACAGAGTGGATCAGTTTTGTGGCTCTTTCGATTCTTTTAGTTAAAATTCCTGTTCCATTTTATGTAAGTATATTTTAAGTGCATTATAGATGCAAGATGGATTACATTACACAAGAATTTTTTAAAGAATTCCCGCTGATATGAAGCGTATATTTGGAATTGAAGAAGAGAGCAAAATAATTCATTGATTTATAATATTGTACATAAATTACAATATTCCTAACGACATCAGTTTCGTCAACATTATTTAATCGCTACATGAATTCCCCTTACTATGGAAATACTGTAATTTCATTATCTTACATTATAGGTGCACTTTTTAGATCAAAAGGACATACTTTTTACACATCAAATAATTTTATAATCCGCTAGCCTCTTTCACCCCAGCAAATTTTTAATTAACCAAGACTAATTATAAAGGTAACCCTTAAAAATAAAAAAAAGAGTGGGATTTTTTATAAAAGCTGTTTTCATCCGACCAGAGGTGTGTGCGTATGTGTGTGTTTGATACCGTTTTAATCGCGATAATGACGTCTTGCAAAGAAAGGAAATGAAATTATAATTACACTGGTAATGATAATTACTTGTCGGTTTACTTTTTGATGCAATCATCTGAGGAACGGGCGATATGTTATTAACAAAATTGCAATGTTTCTGTAGAATGGTAATTACTATAACCCTTTTTTTGTGTACTTTGCTTGCTTCAATCTTCTTCAATCTGCCATATA
The DNA here is from genome assembly GCA_022405125.1 of Anthidium xuezhongi. Classification (NCBI taxonomy): domain Eukaryota; kingdom Metazoa; phylum Arthropoda; class Insecta; order Hymenoptera; family Megachilidae; genus Anthidium; species Anthidium xuezhongi. The sequence goes on along the minus strand of CM039646.1, from coordinate 642,648 downwards.
AATGTCACTCTGGATTTGTTATAAAGGTGGTTGGTGTAGTTGTTACAAAACAATTTTTTTGTTAGTATTGTTATGCGAAATAAAATGTTAGAGAAAAATGATGAGCAGTTCAAAGAATATTACATTTATAGTTTCATATATTTTTCCAATATAAAAGTTCATGTATATTTAACAGTTACTTTGCTTTTTTCTGTAGAATTACATTTGTTTTTACGTGGATAGATTTTTTGGAATAGGTACTCAACGTGAAAAAAGCACTTGATTACAATAAAAAAAAAAAAAAAAAAATGCACAGAATATTTTGAATTTAAAAGCGAAATATTTAAGAGGAATTGTAATGTAAAATAAAACTACACGTTTTTTGTCACACAGATCCATTCTTCAGGGCACTCCATAAAAAAGCAGTAAGGCACAATGTAAAAAAATCAACAAATTGTGGAATATTTTAAACTTTTGTATAAAATACTTCGCTTTTTGATTGAAGATTGTAATTGACTTTTTTGGCATTGCGCTTGAATACTTTTCTATGCACAATGTTTCGAAGAGTTAATCTACATAAAAACATATAACATATGGTTTCAATAAACAAAATAATTGAAATAATGCGATTATTAAACAATCGTTACATTTCCTAAATATAATATTCTTCAAGATATTTATCTGTTTTAACATCGATAAATAAACAAAAAATTATTGGAATTACAATTTTGTTTGTTATAAACAAGTTACTTTATAAATACTTTGAAGAATTTTTGAATGTAATTTTCTTTAAAACGAAATTATACTTAACTTTTAATTTGTTATTATATATAATTGAATTAATTAATTTAAATTTAAATCAGTTAATAATTTTATTAGAATTTAAATATACGTGTACCTTTCGTCATTAATTCTCGATTGTTGATAATAAATAGGTCAATAACCGTTGTTATGATAGTATTTTTCAACATGTTCAGTTCACTCAATAATTGTAAATTATTAAACGTGACTGAATGCTGAATGAATATTAAAATTAAATTATAATTATAAGTAATTGTATATTCGTTGATTTGCGTATATGGATTCGTTAATTTATTAATAAATAATATCGAAAATTTCTTCATTACAAACAATTAATTAAACAATTATACAGTATCGCTATCGACGTAACTCTACCTTGGGCGTTTGTCTATTTAACCCCTTGCCATACTTTGACGAATCAGACTCGTGACGCATCTCACGCTTCAAATGTTACAAATCTGACTTTTATTCTTATTACAATTGAATTTTAAGTATAATTACAACTATAATGGGTATAGTATACTATCGTTAAATGTAAATTATAGGTATATAACATTATAATTTTCTTTGTTTTAATATTGCAACAATAAATATTTAGCTTTGTCTGTCGCACCTGTGGAAGAAATAATATGGCAAAGGGTTAAAGTTCGCACAAAAGCTTCCATATTATTGCTTATAACTTTGTCACTATTTCAAGCATACGATTTGTACTAAATATATATAAAAATTTATTACTATTGACAAATCTGATTTCATCGTCGTTTCTCACTCTTGAATCTGAGCAAAGTTCCTACCTTGAAAACGGCAATTCTATTAAAAGTTTTATCGAGCTCGCTGAAAGTCAAAGATTAACGGCATCATTATTATTGGCGAGCTGTAACTTTGTGGTTTTGCTATCGCAGAACGGTGCTAGCGTCCAGATAAATTGCGGATTAATCCGACAAGTGATGGTGTATAGTAGCTTGGCTGCAGGAATTATAGGCACCTTTTGGTGATGCAGAATCGCGAAAGGATCGTTTATCGGCTTTTCCATTAATCACCGATTCTGTGATCGAACCGCGTTCATTGCCGCAAGATTAGCGGGCTAGTTATTATTATCAACAATGCAGGTAACATATTGTCGGTCTGCTTTCGATAAATATCGTTATTATTGACGTAAAACGGTTTGCCCACTGGTTAGCGCGATCGGTTCCTATTGTTTGGTGTTTCGACGTTCCGAACGGTTTACTAAAGTGAGGTACTATCATGCTTCTGATCAATAGAAATTATTCATGCATATTGATTTTATTACGGACAGCATTTGTAAGAAGAGAAACGAGATATTTTAAATTAATGTAATCAACTTTTTCTATATATATTTATATCGTTAATATGATCATTAATATTTCAATTTGATTTTTCAATAAAAGTGTATCGATGGTATTCAAGACTTTTTTAAAGGGCAAAGAATATTTATTGATAATAAAGTAACAGCAGAGAAGATAATGAACTTCTTAGCATTATTTTAGAAAACAAAATCTTTTTAAATCTGTAATGACTTATTCGTTATAATTTTATCAGTATATTCAGCAGTATTTGATTATTTATAGTTTTCTCGATTAGTGGATATGTAATCACACACTGTAAAGAAACAGTCAGTGTTTCCTAACTAAATTATGATGATAACTTGTCGATTTCTGTGGGTCAAATTCCTGCGGTTTCTAAACGTAGAACAAGGTAAAATCATGAATTTAGTTGAGAACAAAAAGTCATATTCCAATTCCGCTATTGTAACCCAATTTACCAAAATCTATTGAACCAGCGAGAGCATTTTCTTTGGCAGGGAATGGAAATGAATTTAAACTTTTCTTGTTTGGCGAAATGCTTGAAAAACGACAACAAACGGTGGCCAAGAAGAGGAGAACAATGAGAAGCCGTGGAAATGGTACCATCAACTATGCCGTGTTTAATAAAGCGTTATTAACACTTTTACTGCCACGCTGAAGCTATTGAAAACTTCATTAAGTAATAGTTTTATTACTTTATCAACATTTTATTTCAGTTTGTTATATAGTATATAATTTCAAATATCTATTATGAGTATTTCTAATTAAATGTAGTGATTTAGGCCGTTCATGATAAATACAAGTTGTTTGCAATGTAATTTTTATTTGTCATAATGCTTGTTTGAGGATGTTACGCGGCGAATTTTATCTCCTCTAGGCGGAATTTGTAGCTGTTTTTATATTGGTCTTTGAAAAGGCGTTACCTTTCTGAAGACACGATGGTGGAGATAATCTTTAGTTTCCGCCGCCTTAATTTTGGTCGAGCAGACCCTAGAGGACATGGTTGGCAGCGTTTATGGTAGGGCAGTTGCTTTCGACTACGAATGTAAAAAATGTAAATTAATTTTGCCGATTTACAAACTCTAGGTTAGGCGTAACTGCCTATATCTACGTCTGTAAGCGGTCAACGCTATTTTCTACCTGGCCTGCGAATAGTATGCCGTTACATTAAATAAATTAAAGAATTGCTGATAATACGGGGAACGGACTTCTATACAAATTCCAGTGTCATATGAGATCAAAGTGTTACAAATATTGCATACAAGGTCTACTATTAACGCGTTCTTCTCACCAATATACCTTTGAGTAAACGGTACTTAACAATTTATAGAAATTATTTTTGTATCAGAACTTCATCCTAAATTACTGCAAGTAAAATTTACATGAAATTAATCTTACTCGCTTTCCCTCTTTCTCCTTTTCATTTCATAAACTTTTTATTAGTTAAAATATAATTCTGTTTGTATAAATTTCAATTAATATGATTAAATTCATTCTTAACCGATTTACTTGTTTCCAATTGCTTTATACGAGGTTATATCAAATACTGCGTTACTGCAAAACTATCTGACAATAATGAGGCATGGTAATTAAACCGGCCAAGTCCAGCGGATCAGCGAGCTTCCTTTCCCCATTTTCCTTCTTCTTAAGTGGATTGTGACAAAAGAAGATAAAGTATACAACAGACGAAGTATAAGATAGCGTCCACCTTTTCTTGTTACAACCTATTTGAAGGGAAAAACAGAATACAGAAAACCTGTTATTTTGTTGGATACGTGTAAACTAGGCTAACATAACTAAAAACAGAATACCAAAGTAACCTTCTTTTTTTTTATTTCACATTTTACGTTGCATCGACCTTCAGGTCATTAGCGACGACTAGGTCCTGTTTCTTTCGTTTCTGTTCGGTTATATTCTATGTTAGATATTAATGTCCTTTAGGTACTTTACGCGATGTTAAGGATTCTTGTCGATTTTATTCCATACCCATAGTAATCTGTGTATCAGTCTAAAATGCAGCAATTTGGTTTTTTTATACTATATTTTACATTTTTCCTTAACGGTGTTGTTTATGTGACGGGTCTTACATTCGCGACAAGTTTACGGTCAGGGCCGACAATGCAAGCCGAGGTCGTAAGTCTTGGCTTCGACTTCGGCACAAGCGCGTTGCACAGAGCGTATTTGGCGTTCCTTGCGAGCAGTTAAGGAGACAAGGAATAATTAGGGGTGTAAATGGTTGAATCAGTGGCTGAGATAACGTGTAACAGGAATACAATATATTTAATTGAAACACTTAAATACAGAGTAAAACTATTGGACGATATAGTTAAGAATGTGTTGATGAATGTATAAATTGGTGACGAGGTAGAGGGTGATAGTCACAGCTTGCACCTTTCATGTTTCGTGTTTGAAGATATCTTCTCGATAACGAGCGTGTCGAGATTGGCTTTGACTGACAAAGTTGTAAATTCCCAAGTCCATGAAAATTCTGGGAGCCAGTTTGTTTTCCAAACTGGCAGTTATTTTAAAACCAATCAGGTGATAGATCCACTGACATCAACCTATTCCGTGCGCCCGAAACGCGGTCCGTGCGGACTAGGATGTGTCAATGGGGGTGGAAGGAGCGAAGGTATGAAAATGCAGCAATGTGGTGGAATTTTTTCCAGGCTTGGGTCACGGGACATGCTCGGGTCTTATAACACATGCAATTAGTCGTTGAGGACGAAAAAACTCTACGACATACACTCTGAACGATTAAAAAATATACTAACTTTCAAAAACGGGTTTATTTATTTTGGCTTGCCTGTCATAAACGTGGCAACAATTTGCACTTCGGATGTTGCCCCTTGTACAAATTGCTAACCACCCAAAGGAATTTAAACGGCAAAGATAAAAAATGAGAAATACCCGATCCAAAGGGCAAAGTTGGCCCCTGACACGTTAATGGTCGTTCTGAACGGTAAACAGTATTGACAAAGGGAGAAGCTATCTGAAGTTTGGTAGAGTGTGCGGAGAACACGAAGTACAATTTTTACGTTTTTATGCGTGTAAATTTTTGCGAATATTAAAATTTTTGCTGCGGAACAGGTATGGCAAAAAAATGTATCCTGGAATTATTTGATATACCTTTGTGTAATTACTATAAAATATTAGCCAACTATGTGACTTATTCAACGAAAAAAATTAAACTACAATACAATTCTTTGTAAACGTTTTTTAATATCTCATCTCTCTCCATTCCAAGAATGACTAAAGTTAAATATTGAAACAAACAAAAGATTGAGCTTTTAAAATATTACTAATCTATTTATAATCGATTTTCCAATTTTTCCTGGACGATAGGTAAGGAGGACATATATTACACAAACTTAAATTTGATTTGACGTTTTCCATTTGTGTATGACAAATTGCTATTTAAAAACCATTTTATCATAGATACATTCGGAGAATAAAGAAAAAAAGTCTTTAACATCGTCGAAATTATACCGGTAATTTGTAACAATAAACGAAGTATCGTAAAACTAAAGTGTCAATTCTCAGTACCCTTAGTAATGGCAGTCAATATATTTTCAATGTATTTTCTTCGCCATTGAATGCGAAGATTAATGGAGCTGTGTAAATTAGTCGCATATTCAAGCATATCATGTGTCTGAACCTATAGCGAATCAATGATAGGTAGTATCCAATACAATCGCATTGAACATTCATTAGAACGTACGTTGCTACCCAATTACCTCGAGGGAAATTATGATAACACTCTGTTAATTCACTGATTTGTGAACTAGACGTTGCGTCGAGTGTTTGTATTTCCGCACGTGTAATACAGTTTTGCATGGAGAACTTACGATTAATAGAGAAAAAAATGTTAAAACCTTGCTGTGTCTTTTATCGCAATACGCTCGAAAGAAATTCAATTTCACAACAATTGACGCGAAACTTTTCGTGCGAGAACATTTTTCCGAGCTCACAATGGAAGAAGGAAGTACCCAAAGGATAGTAATTCTGCGAAACCCAAACAAAATGTGTTAAAAACGTTCGTGCCATATATTTTTTAAGTTAGAAAAATATTGAAAATTTAACGTTTGCTAGCAAAGTTTGACTTCATAATTCTACTTGAATTTGATTAAAAGTACACAGTTATTAGCTACTCAAAACCCAAAGATCCAAAAACTGTCCATGTATGAATGATAAATACTAATTTCAGTTATCTAAAATACCTATAAAAAGAGCAATCTTAAAATAGGTTACTAAGTATTTATTATCTGTGTCATTCGTCAGACTCGGTGAATTGGCTCGAAATTCAATTTATAGACGCTAAAAGAGTAATTTGTGATTTAATTAATTGCATTTCTTACTATACTTTTATATCACACGAAATAGCACTACGACTGCATCTATTATAAATAAACCTATCAGTATTCTATTTTTTAAGTAGAAAGCAGGTTAACTTGTTTCAATCGCAAGATGATTTTTAGATTCTATTCATGTATTCTTCGTATAAATGACATATTTTTATTAAATTTATTTAATTTAACTATTGCATAGTAAAATTTTAAACGATTGAAAAATTTTATTATTAGATAAATAAATAGTTTAAAAATTATTGTATTTACAAAAAGATACACTTTTTAAAAGTGTAGCAAAGAGACGCAGTCACTTAATAAATGATTGCCGCAATGAAAGGAATCGTATACAGCAGTGGTCAATAAAAGCTCACCGATTACTACGACCACAATTTGTTGTATATGTACAGAAACGTTGCGAACGTGTGATGGTGAGTTTCAAAATTACGGAAAAGAAATCTAATAGTAAACAAAATCGCGTACGGAATTATGAATTAGATAAGAATTATCTTAAAAAGCCTGTAATTTATTAAAAGAAATCAAACTACAAATTTTTAATAATTAATAATATTTAAAATTGGGAAACTACGATTTATTCATGAATTTACCCGCAATTAAAATCTTTCCAAAGGGTATACATTTACAAATTTCATGAAGATACATTTATTTCGCAGTATTTATTGATATATGGTAATAAATTTTATCGTCTTTAATACGAATGAAACCGTTGAATGAAACAGAAATATTTGTATTTATAAAGCAGTATAATTTATATGGCTACCATTATATGTTACAATGTCATCATTTATTAAAAATACGATTCGTAAAGTTTTCAATTTAAAGGTTCAATTTGGTGCCCTATAATAAAATTATTTTAAGGCTATTTAAAATCATTAGATAATACTTTTTTTTATTACTTGAGTATTTATGCATTAAAATAGAAGTATATATTATTAATAGCATATATATATATTACCAGTGACCCCACAGCAGTAAAAGTTAAATTATCCCTCAAAGATACCAGGCTAAAAAAGCACCAATGTATGGGATACACATAGAATTTACTTTATAATCATTAAATTCACTGTTGAAGTAAACAGTTTGAACGTAAACCTTTGCATTTTTGTATATAAGTACCGATGTCTGTTAATTTTTTAAGTAGTTCGACGCAAACAGTCAATGGTGCACTGCTTCCATCATTTGTCATCAACATTAACAAACAAAAAACAAGCAAAGTACTGAATTTTAAAATGTTTTTCAAGATCTTAAATTTAATTCGACGATCCATCGGACCTTTAAAAAAGTACACGCAATGCCTTGTTACAAGTCGATGGTGATCGAATATCAATGTGATTTAAATTTTCTAGTCGATTTTCTTTCCAGCGCGCAAAGAATCTGTAATATAATTTGAAACGGAATATTAAACTGTTATTTAAGTGATATTGTCGATACACTTGATTTCGTTTTATATCAATTGTTTGAAGAAAGAAAAGATGACAGAGGAACAGGTTGCTGTGAATTTCATTGAAAATCAACTTCAAATGAGGACAATGAGATTCCGCTGCAAGCTGTACGAACAATGAAAGAGTTCGACATTTTTTTTTTTTTGTTTCACTCTTTTGTAAGTACCGTGAAGTTAATTCAGCTGTGAATGTATCGTTTATTAAAATCACGTTTACAGTTGTTTAATTAAAATTTAGATAGGTAGAATGTTTTCAAAAAAGGTTTTGTAAGTGGGAAAACATCCATTTCGCTATGATTTTCAATTTGTCAATATTAAGCAGAAGAGAGATGTTTCATGTTCGAATCGAATAATGGATTGTAAACGTATACAAAAATTTGTACTATAAATCATTTCACGACAGTTGATTCATCGAACCATGTTTGATTTAAATTTTCTCTTTTGATGGCTAGTGCAGTGAAATAGTTTAACAGCATCAAAGAATAGAGGGACAAAAAAGAAAACGAAACAGAATGTATACGTACATACATATACGTATTTCGTGTGATGTAGCACTGAATACATGTCAGTTACTTGATCCTTTTCTTTGTGTACACGCTTTTGTTTCACGCCTACGCGTTCCACGTTTGTTTTTCGAGCACAATAATGCTTCAGTGTTTTGTTTTTTTTCTCTATTTTTTTGTTTGTTTTTTGTCAGTGTGTTTGTTAGTCGTCCAATTTAATCGGTGTATTAAAAGTCTTCTGTCACCGTTACAACGAGTTTAATTAAAGCGCTTGAAGTGGAAGTTTCAACAGTTTACATTCAATTAAAATATTTTAATAATAGAACTACTACACTTTACTAGGATATTTTCATCCAAATATGTATGGATTTTTATCAAGATAAGGGATTATTGCTTATGCTAAGTTTATGACCCATCTTTTATTAATTTTTTTTTTGTGTTATTTACAATTTAAAGGAAGCTTCCATTAACACTTTGGCTGCTACGTCACCCACATATGGGTGACACTTAAATTTCCATTAGAAACCGTCGCCTATATAATTAAGAATTACTCTGTTTATTTGGTTTAAAATATTTCTGGTAGATATTTGAAATTATGAATAACAGAAATACAAAATATTGTGGAAACGGAGTGTAGAGTTTGTAAAATATAAAATTATTATGAAATAAAATTTTTAGTAGTTGTAGCGTGGCAGTCAGTGTTAAACGTAGGTAGTTCCAGTAGTATAGGGGTTGAAAACAGTTATAATATCGGTTTCAATTCTTAAAACAGTTATGGAGAACCGAAAAATGTTATAACTGTTATTAGTTATATCGCCTCCGACTCATATCGGTTACGATTTCGATTTTTTGAAAATGATATTGTATCGGTTCTATAACTGTTATTTTTCGGTTCCGCAGTTCAGTTATACTTCTGTCTTACACTTCTATATAATATAAACGAAATGTGCGTGTTACTTTTATAATCCTAGAAATATTATGTATTAGTTATATATTATATACATGTATATCATAGTTTATAATAAATACATTTATCTTCATTCGTTTTGTTGGGATTCGGCTGAATTATAAGCTGTTTTCACGTATATGAAAGTTTATTCCAGTCCTTATAATCTTTACTCACCCCAAACTCAACTTAACTAACAACTTCGAAGAAGAATATGTAGCAAAACGACGTCGTGAGGCACCTAGTTTCTGCGTCAAGGTTTTATTCTTGCTAATCTACTTTTGGGTCTTACCCTCGGGATATATATACCCTAGAATATTTACTGGAGGGGGGATGACCTTAGCCCTTATGACTCTGTACCGAACATGACTAACAAGATTACTCTTGTGAAAATGAGTCGTAGTCCAAACGCTAGATTATGAATGTTTGTATGCTGGGTCATCTAACGGTTTATTTCAATATCTTTTCTGTATCCATATATGTATGTATACTCATTTGTTGTTCTTGTCATTTATATATGTATATATGTATAACATATTTCGATGATTTCGATAATTTCGAAATATGTTATAAAAATTAACATAATGAACAGCTTCCTCCTGTACATGTTACTGCCATTCAGCCTTAGTTTCTGATATATTTGCAAAAAGCAGTCGCCACTGCATTAAATTTTGCCTACGGGTACACATTTATGGCACGGTATGCATCAACGTGGCACAACCGCTTGTCTATTGTTTCTATAAACACGTCACAGAACTGGCAAGCAATTATATAATGAATAAATTGTTTAAAAGTGTACCTGATAAGGATAAACTAGAAATATGTTAAATAGGCAACGACCGAAGTTGAGATGATTACAAAAATATTGTTTCTCATAACTTCTGAACCAGTACTTATTTGACAGCCTCAATTTTTTGTTACCAATTTAAAAACGAATTCTTGACCAACATTTTAGCAACGAAAAAAATTATTGAAACTCATTTCAGCTGTCACCCATTTACGGATCTGCTATTGGTCTTGGAACACCCTGTAGAATCTATTTAACCTCACTTCTTTAGAACCAAAATAAAACCCATCTAGATGAAAAATGTTTTGAAATGCAGTTGTTTCTAGATTATGTCAGTGTTTTAAAATTTTAAAGTAGTAGTTATTAATAATTCTGGGGTTATACACGTAAGCGTTTCAATCGTTAAAGGAAACGTGCATTTATTACGTAAAACAAATCTACAACCGAAACGCAGAACCGAAAAATAACGATCGGAACCGCTGTACGTACTAATAATAGTTGACACCTTTTCGGTTCTTCATAACTGGCTTAGTCGGAACTAATATGTAACAGTTTCAAACGGTTACTTCCGGATCCTTTTCGATCCATATAGTATTAAAGATTTAATATGCGAGATAATTTGCAACTGAATTGACAAATCGAATCACACATATTTTGAACTGTCTTATCTTCTTAAATAAAGTATCAGTAATATATTTTGTCACGTTATTAATCAAATTAATTGAATTAATTCTATTGATCGGCAAATTAATATTCTAATATTAATTTAGAGTAACGTAATAATATAGAGTGTGCGATATAAAACTGACATTTAAAAAATTTGGAGCAATAACAAAGCGGAAAAACATCTCGTGAATAATGAACATGCCATTAAAAACGGCTAACGATGTGAAAAAAGTTCTGCAATTAAATCAAGCTGAAAATAAAAATGGAAAGACATATGTGACTACAAAAATTTGATTAAACGATACGAATTGAAATAAGGAGCATTGCAAGAGAAAACTGTTCAATTCATACCAGAATATAAAATGATTTAAGTATGTATGGTGGTTCTTAAGAATATTTAGACTCTCTTTAAAACCTAGATTGGCCTAAATGGCTTAAATTTTTTATTTCGTAACTAGAAGGATTAGTTTATTAGATGACATATAAAAGAAATGTTTAAAAAGTTTCAGTTGGGCAAAATTATTAAGAAAATAATGGAAGTTATAGTTTAATACTTACTACCTAAACTTATAACAAAAGTTTAAATATTGCATTTATATTAATTATATATATGTTCAAAATTTCATCGAAATCAGTTAACGTCCCTGTGAGCTGTAAATAAACAAAGGTGACAAAAAAGCAGTTCTTCATGGCATCTGTTTCAAAACTGTCAATTACTTAAAAATCCTATCATATTTTCATATCTAAATCTTGTAACTACATTAATCAATTTGTTTTGGTCTAACACGATAAGAAAATTGCGAAAACCTTTGTACAACACTGTACTTCTATAGCACGTGATAACATGATTTTCGTTTAACATATTTCAAAACTAGGTTACTTAAGATAATGGTGGGCAAGAATAATGAACTATAGTGTATTTACATGAAAATATATAAATAAGTTATAATTTACTTATTTATAACTATTCCGATAGAAATTCCGGAAGAAATTTATTAAACTAAGGTTATATTAAATGAAAATAATTTTTTTCTTCGTTTTGTGTGGAATTAAAATGTTTTTGGAATGTAACCCTCCTTTTTGTAATGGCTCTGGGTTTCATATAAAACGGTTCCACACACACATGGCATATTCTAGGAACCGTGTTATAGGAGGGTTACCTGTATAAGTTAAAAATATTTAATATTTCTAATAAAGGTGGACATAATTTATAACTATGTTAATAAAGATTAACTAACTTTGATACTTACTTTGTTATAAATTCGTTCAATGATTATTATAATTTTTGCCAGTACAATATTTTTAATTTTAGCAATTTAATACATTTTTCACGATTAATAAATTTGGAGCTTGCTATAATTACATATCGTTACAAAATTTTCGCTTAAGAATAACAAAATTATCTCTACGTTAAGCGCCAAATACAGCTCACAAAGAATCACTGACCCCAAGATTTTAATTTTATATAAATCAAATGAGATAACGTCATTCTCGTTCGTTTCTTGTAATAGAAACCATTAGTTTTAAGATATCCTGAATTTCCTAGAAGTTATACAAGACCCCTGGGCTCAATATTCTATTATTAGCAAACACTGATTTCATTCTTATACATAACCAACGATGAGGCAGCCCAGCAGATTTTAGTGTGATGAAATCAACGAGGCCGCACATTTTCAGCATATTTATTATTGTTATTTTGGCTTCCTGACGTTGAAACACCGCTGTCAAGAATAACTGCTGGGCAAATGAAAATATTAGTGTTTTATGAAATTTATGTAGGATTATGTGTAGTAAAATGTTACAAAATAATATAAAATTTTATGTTGGACAACGTCCAGCAATCAGTTCGAGTTTTGTTTGTCTTTTGTAGCCTTTTTAATTTGGTTATTGTAAAACTTTATTGATAACTTTATAAGCTCATGGACTTGTATGAAATGTATAAGAATACTAAAATCAAATATCAGTCTTTACTACTTGAAAACAACAGAACACTTGCAATTACCTAATAGTTTTTTAGAAAATTACTACATGTTCCTATGTACGGCCATCATTTGCGGTGATTCTTGATGAAAACTATCCTACTGCATGTACGAACTGATTCGGTCTTTTCAAATTGGATTGTTATATAGTTCTTCAGGAAAATGATTAATTCAAACATCGAGCAGCATATTAATTTGAAGTTTCCCTACTCGTCACAGCTTTTCTCTTCAAATTTAATCCCATACGACTTTTATTTCCCTGACGTCGAATCCACTTTTAATCACATGCCTTATCATTTTCTCAGCGTCCATACCTAACTAACTATTCAATGCTGCAATGTTGAGAAAAATAAAAAGAGGAGAAATATTGTGCGTACTTTACATTTAATGATCCCTCACTGTGCAAACTGTAATGAGAACTAAGAAGGAAGGTATCGCAGCTTAGAAATTTTGATTTTAATGAAATATTGTGGTATTACAGAAGACAATATGTTAATTTTTACTTTAAAAGGGAATTACCTCCTAAACTACCAAATTTTTCTTGTTAATTATAAGAGATAGGCAAACTTTTAATAGAAAAAGATAATAGAAGATAAATATACATATATACAAAAAACGGAAAATTCAGCAAGGTTTAGAATAATGTTAGCCGAGATTTCCGGGTTAATAAACCTTCCTTGTAAGTTCTAAATTTAGCTGCACTGCGAGTAAGATCTATATTTGCCATAATGGAACTGGGAGTTGTGTCGTGAATGCAACTTGGTATTACAAAGTATTCGTTAGTTCAGACGACATAGTTTTTTGACCGATTCGATAATTTGGAATTAAACACAGTATGCAATAGCCGATTTTTTTATTAAAGTTCTGTTGTACCGGCTGTCTGAGGTTGATGGAATTCATTTCAGAACAGTTACCGATGCGAAGAGCTAAACGAAGAAAGAAAAAACTTCAGCACTATTCCGATCAGTAGAAGATTAAAATGTAGCGATGTGTAAATGTAGAAGAGATTCATATTGAAAAGAAAAAGTAGTTAAAAATGAGATTTCCCCGTTCAAGTACTGGTTACAGTATAAGTTTGATGACATTCAGCATTGATTGTATTGTTGGAATCTCTTAGCATCATCTTGAGGTCACTCCAATTCACAGAAATCGATATTTTCATCAAATTTGGAAGCGACCCGAGACTTTGTAGAACAACCACCTTCCCTATTGTTTGCACGTCGGAGGAAGTTGAGAAATGGTAAAGAGTTTGCGATAAGGGAGCACGTTTCGAGGTAATCCGCCACATCCTATAAGACGCTTTCCGCGCGACCAACCTTCTTCAGCTCCGTTGGGAGGATTTTTATAGCGGATCGCACGTAGCCCATTCACAACCGTCGATGGAAACCGAATGTTTCTGTAAATGAAGCGAGGAAGAAGTGAATAGATTGAATTACTTGGAGCAGTTTCCATTTTCAACTAGTCTTCGTTGCTAAGAACCTTCGCGATGTTTCGTTGCTTTAATTAAATCGCCCCTTTGATGCGGGAGAAATATCAGATAACCAGTGACTTTCAAAAGTGATTCCCCTTGGCTGATTCCTCTTGAAATTAAACCCGTTTCTTCTTAGAATGGATTCCGCTTTCTTAATAATGTTGGACAGCGAAATAGTTTCGAACGGGGAACTTAGTGCTACCGAAAGTGATTTATTGCTATTGTTCTTGTTGAACTTATCTTGTTGAACTTATTCGTTTCCTTTTGCGGTTCTCCTTCTTCTTCCGCGATTTTATCATTCTCGTTTAGAAGTATGTTATTATTGAAACATCTTAAGAGACTTTATCACGTTTAATAAATGTATCAAATTTGTATGAGATCATGTAACAAACTAATTCTTGTAGTTATGAAACAAAAGATTCAAGCCATTTAGTCCAATCTAGGTTTTCAAGAAAATCCAAATATTCTTAAGAGTTACCATATACATATGTATACTTGAATCATATTATGTTTGAGAGATTTTTAATATTTAATAATCGGTAGCAATGTACATTTGTTGCTGGTTAAATTACTGATAAACCAATAACCATTCTAAATACGTGGAAAAGATATGTAAATATTATTTATTAATTTATTCATAAAAGAAAGAAGCTGCTTATGTATATTAAAACAGATGATAATAATATAAAATTTAACTAATATATGGTATAGTATTTTATATAAGTTACTTGTTTTTACTAATGAAAGGAATACACAAAAACACAGTTTTATCAAAATGTAAGGTAGCTGTTTCATTGTCAGAACTGTCTCGACATTCGACCAAGACACTTTCAAATCTTTCTAAACCGTAATTCAACTCGAATATGAGGGCGTGTTTCTACCGTCGCAGCAATACTTTCATTTACAATATTAATTAACACCTTGCCATTGTCATTTTTTCGACAGGTGCGTCAGATAAAGCTAAATATTGTTACAATATAAAAACAAACAAAGAAAATTCTAACGTTGTATATAATTTACATTTAACGATAGTATACCATATCAATTAAAGTTGTACACTTAAAATCCAATTATAACAAAAATAAAAGTCAGATTTGTAACATTTGGAGCGTAAGATGCGTCACGAGTCTACCTCGTGAAAGTATAGCAAGGGGTTAATATGAGTATTAACTTGATTCCTTTTTTCATATCTATCAGTCACCACTATAATATCATTAAACAGTTTTCAAGAAAAAGATAGAATCAAGTTAGTTACCTTTAAATGCTTCAATTACTAAAAAGTCAACAAAGATATCCATATAGGTATGTAGATGTATGTACCTCAAACATTTAGACAGAACTTCCTATATCACCCTATAACATTAGCTCTGGAACATTCTGTATAAATGGTCAAATATTTAAATAATCAAATATAGATACACTCGTTAACACATTTCAAAGATAATAATATCATAAAGGGTGACACAGTAAGATGTTTAATTTAATTGAACAAATTACCAGTGGCCACCTTTTGGCTTTATTTTAGCGATAGCATTTGGAATGTTGCTTTTCAATTCTGGAATCGATTCGGAATTGTTGGCGTGAACTTCACATTCCATGTACCTCCAGAGAAAAAGTCTAGCGGTGTTAAATCGCAAGATCTCGAAAGCCAGTTGGTGTATCCTCGATAAGGATAATGCGTTTAGGGAATTGCAATGGAAACTGCAACTGTAACTCATTAGCGTTTAATGGATTTTACACTAACTAAGCGTTGCTCGATCGAATAGCATTCCATGATTAAACTGGCATGTATCTGAAGTTCCACTGTCAAATACAGATAATGGATGTTTGACAGAACTAAAATATCACGACATTCAAAATGAAATCTCTTATTGAATTACCCTTTATATCGTTCATGAACTTAAGGTATATTGTGTTGATTCACAAATAATTTCCGTTTTTCTTCTTCTAAGTTTACCTTTGTTTGAGATACGATATAGATTGTGATGACTTCAACCTGTCTGCTAATTCCCTAGTCGTCTATCATAAGTTTTGATACATGTAACATTCCGAGTCCTAAGGGCGTCGTTGTTAAAGTCTGATAACCGTCACGATCTCTACCTACAACAGAAGTTACTTATGTATTAAATATTTACCCTCTATTTTTTACATTCCTACCTCTGTAAAATAATTTTAGAAGCAATCCTTATAGGGTTCAATGCACTAATTACGAGTTTGAAAAGTGTTTTTTCTACATGCATAATTTTGGGGACACTTGATGTCGAAAATGAAAAATACTTTTCAAGTTTAAACAAATTTTATGGTAATTATAACAAGTACTGAACATTTATATGCATCCAAAAATTCCGCATACTTTCCTGAACACTAATATTTATAGATTTTTGTTACATTATCAACATTTAAATATATCATGTTTAGATAATCATAAAAAAAATTAAACTCCCATACACTTTTATTCGAATGGAATGATATTACCGATTATACTCATACAGGGTGTCCCAGAACTAGTGTAAGAACCGAAAGCTGAGACGATTTTGAACAACAATTTTCTTTGCAAAAATTTCAGATGAGGCTTCGTTTTTGAATTATTGAAGAAAAATACTAATTTTCCCCCATTTCCGGCTCTTACATTAGTTCTGGGACACCCTGTATATGTATATCTTGAAAAGATTTTAAATTTTCTGTCCACAAATTAAATTTGTCTAAATTGGATGTGTGAAGCAAAAATATTATTGTATTGAAATAATTACAATAGTATAACATTTTTAATATCATATTCAAGAAAAAAATGACAAATGCTTTCTATTCGTAGGAAACTTAACACATTTTTTTTATCTAAGCGTTTGATTAATTTATTGCTTGAAAATTTAATTGAAGCTCCATAAAAATCAATTTAAAAAAAAAAGTCCAGTACCATCCATCACGATAAGATTGAAACATTAGGAAACACATTCCTTTCCTTCCCGACCTTTTCCTTTTCCTGTGCACTTTTTCACAGAACGTCAAGATACATGGAGGGAGAACTCGTTATTTTTTCCCCGTCATTCTGGTAAGATTTAAGCTGGTTCTTCATCTTCTGAATATGCAGCGGCGTTTCATTTAATACGATGAACTGGGTCGCACTAACGCGACCTTACGGCCGCCATTAGTTACAATAAAACATGATTGTAATTCCCCCCTACGTATTCGGCATTGACACAATACGAACCGTTCCGAATCGACCTTGTGTCGCTTCTCTGATCCGCATCATTAGTTGATTCGTTTAAGCCACTTAAAACACTGGTAGATGTTACAAAGCACGCCTGTGATGTTATTTTCGCACGCTGAAGCACAGTATACAGCTGTGTCTAATGGGCCTAATTACATAGCTGTTCTCTTTGTATCCACGACTTTACCGAGAATTATTGGTCGACGAACGTACTGCATTCAGGTTAAATCTGCACTAACGTGTTGCAATATTGGGCAAAAGCTACGTTGAATAATAAATAAACCTGATTTATTTATTAATTGCAAATAACGGATGAGCTGATTAATTGTCATTTGCGGATAATATATTGTGACATATATTGTGGATTATACATATTTTAAAATAAAACAAAATAAGGCATTTATTAATCTTCTATAATATACAGGGTGTTTTAGCTAAAGGAGACCAGTTTCTTCCGTTTTTTGAAATGGAGTTACGTACAAAATTTTTTGTCAAGCTATTTTGCCTTAATAATAAATTATTCGTATAAGAAATAATATTGTTGCTGACAAATATCTCTTTGCATATTTATAACACAAATAATAAGTTTATATAACATAGCAATATAGCCGCATTAAATACTGATTTTTAAAGTTATTAAAAGTAAGCCGGAGGTCATAATTCAGGAATATTCAAATGTGTTTTATCCTCCACACACAAAAATGTGTGATTTCATACAGGAAGCACCAGTTAATTTGAAACAACTAAGAAAGCATGACGAAGAAAATTGTCTTCAGAGTATTCCTTTATTTGAAACCATTCAAATTGCGATACAAATATTTTTCATGTCATGAAAAGATGAAACAGATGTTAGATGATATCTTTTAATTGAGGAATCCTGTAAAATGTAATTTAGTTTATTATTACTTGTAATTTGTTTCCTGTCTGTCTAACATTTTATTACATTTAAATCACAATTTGAAAAATTAGATTAGATTATTTTTTTATATGTATAATGAGCGACGATTCGTAAAATGGATCAGGTTGTTTAGTAAAGATTTACAAAGTGGAAAAAAACCGGAAATTTTCTATTAAGTTTCCTCCATTAAATCAAACCATTTTCACGCGAAATATTTTTTTGAATTTTCATTAGTTAAAAAAATAATAATGTGTATACCTGTACTCAAACCGAACATACTGTAATAAATATTCAAAAAATATTGATACTAAATTACAGAAATAGTAAAGTAACATTTCTTACCTAGTTCCTTTCTATTTCTAAATAATTACAGAACATAATCAGTCCCAGTTGTGTTTCAATACACAATTTCTTACACCAAAAACAAACTTTTCCTTTAAATATTGAATGTAAGTTTCTAATTCCAAAGACGCATCGAGACCTATTTTTCACCTTTCATCAAGAAATAGTGGCTTGTGGGAAATTTCAGCTCTAAATCCCTTGAAAAGTGTTGACACAGTTTCCAAAGAAGATCCAGTTCGTATTGACATGTACAGTATTACGTCATAGCGGTGCATTCGAGCCTTTATTAGCAATTGTTGGGAATACTTCGACTGGAATTACGATGACTTCTTCCAGAGTAGTCGCTTCAATTTCGATAACGTCACGGTAACGGTATTAATCAGGTCGACTATAATTTAAGCCGCTGAAACGAAACAGTCTAAGGCGAGCAAAATTTGAATAGCTGGGGCAGACGATATAACACCTCGTCTTCCTTCTTAATTAAGAATTGTCTTTACCTGGTTGTACTTATTGTGCGATGGTATATTGTCTCGCGACTGCGCGACGAATAAAATAAGTTTGTGAAACAAATATGATAGTGCACTTTTGAAGCTTGGTTAAATACCAGGGAGTGTTTAAATAATAGGTACTCGAAACGTGTACAGTTGTATACAATTGTGTTGTACGAGTAAAACTGAATTTAATGCTGCAATTGTGTAAATGAAAAACTTTCTCTGTAATGGAAGTAACTTTTGTCATTAAAAGGGACGTGTTTTCAATAACACATAATTTTGATACGAATATTACGAAACGACGAGAAACTTGTGTGATTATAAAAAATAACATGTGGTTTTATAACAAATTGAAACTTGATAGGCACAATCCGGACAAAATACAGAACACGAGATTAAAATTGATATTCCTTTGTAAAGTTTCATTTTAAATAATATCTTTCATGCATTCATTAATCATATTACTTACAGCTAATTTATTTACGTTTTATTGAATGTTATTCTTTCTTTTTGACACAAAATGGAGTATTACAATGTTCAGTAGGTATTCAATAAAAATTTTACGTTTATAATTTGCTCGAAGAAAATAATAATAATTAATATTTAACAGCTTTTGATTAAATTTATTTGAATAAATCAATTCGACCGTAGTCTATCCTGTTTTCTGGATTATATAGCATAAGTTTTATGTGCAGAAAAGCAGTAAATTTACTTTTTAATTGTTTATCATTATACATTTATTTTTTTAACGCAATTTAGTGAGAATTAGATCATGAATATCGCATACCCTTGTAATTATATGTTGTCACTTTTTAATTTAAACAAACATATTTACTAATCCTCGTACATAATAAATATGTTCCATATTAATTATTATACGTCTTTATTATGTATGCTAATAATACTTCAATGTTCTAAATCTACAACACTCAGAGTGACCTAATTAGACAAATAATTCTTATTCGAGTGTACTAAAATGAAGAGAAATTTCATTTTTGCAGTGAATAATTGGATATTGTATCGTTTGCAATATTTATAAAATTAATTTTATCGATTGAAACAAACGCACAGCTTTTGCATATTTTAATCCCATTCTGTTATCCTAAAAGAGAATTTGTTCGAATAATTGATGCAGACAAGTTACCTTTCAAAACTTCGAATGAATCCCTAAAGAGCTAAAACAGCAGTCCATTATCTTCCCCATGAAACTTGAAATTATCATCATACTATAGAATACTTACTTCGTACAATTCAGTTCTAAGACTTTCAATCTTCGATCATCAAACAATATTAGTTTCTGTATTCGTTGATCCCCAAACTTTAACGGAACGATTAACACCATACATGTAGACTGTAGCTAGTGCCGTTATTAGACGACTGTTCAATAATTATAAATATTTAATTCTTTTATAAATCGTTGAACCGTTGAATATTTCGGTAGCGACATAATATCATTGGCCAACCGTCGTTTTCCTTCAGCATCGTGGTTATTCCGCTATTTATCTCGACGGCGCACCTCTTTTTCGCCGGCGGGCTTCCATAAACGCCAGAAAATAGGAACGAAGCCAGGATGAATTCGTAGGTTTAACGAAACTAGAATAATCCATTAATTTACATAAATTTACACATAATTCTACCAGCACCAGTATGGCCTCCCCTTTTTTTCCTGTTCTGCATGCGTGAAACTTTATGCAGCCGTAGCAGAAAGGGGATCTGTTAAAATTCATGACGAGGTTTCATGCTGACCGCGAATTGTAACGTTAAGAGCAACGTGGCTCTAAGGATTGCAAACGCTAACGCTGGAGATGCCATTATCCACCAATTCTCAAGACTGATGTGCCTGTCTTGGATTTATCTTTGCTTAGTATTATTTGACAAATATACACCCTACGTCACATAAAATGTTACAAGCCGTTTTCTCTAAAATCACTTCAGACATCAATTTCATTTTATTAGGTCGAGTGAAAAGTCCATTCGCGTTTCTTTACAGTCTTTTTATTTTAATATCAGACTTACTTAATCAATAATATACATAGATACAGTCCCTGGCCATCAAATTAGGACCACATATGGAAATTTCACTATTACAACATTATGTCATATATTTTTTGCTGTCATCAAAGCAAAGGATGGAAACACAAGATGTTACGTATTTTAATTGTACGAAAAACATGAAAAATACCGAGAATTTGCAAGTGGTCCTAATTCGATGGCCAGGGACTGTATGTACCATTTTGTTCTATGACCTTTTCCCATCTGTTTGGTGATATGAATGTTCCTGGTTCATAAAATTGTTGTGTTTTTTTCATTAAAAAATGTAGACACATGTGTTTTTACTTCTTCTACGTTTTTAAACCAATTTTGCAATATTCGAAATAAATAAAAATCAGATGGTGCCAAATCCGGTGAATATGATGGGTGCGGTAATACATCCCAACTAAATTGCAGTAGTGTTTGTCGTGCCATCAAAGATGTGTGGGGTCGTGCGTTGTCTTGGTGGAATATTATTCCTTTTCTGAATGAAAATGAATACCGTTTTTCTTGCATTATTGCTTTTAAGTGATGCAGTTGTTCACAATATTTTTCAGAATTATTAGTCCGGTTGTTTGGTAAGATTTCATAATGTATCCCTTATAATCCTACCAAACCGGGAGCAATACCTTTTTAGCGTGCAGTTCAAATTTGGCCGTTGTTAATGGTTTTTGCCCTGGCATAGACCAATGTTTCCTTCATTTCACATTATTCAAAATAATCCACTTTTCAAAATAATCTTTTTTTTTTCAAAGAGTAACTATCTATCACTAAAATTACCAAACGGGTCAAAATGACTTGTTCCAGATTCCTTATTTTAAATTATAAAATTTATGCAAGTTGATTTTTATCAGAATAAAAAATTATTTTGTACGTTAATTTACGTTTCATCCTGTATTTATTCTGTTTTCTATTTTATTTTCAATTTTAAACCTAAGGGTGCGTTGAACGTCACTGCTTCTAGTGTTAATGGAAGTGCAATACCTAAAATAATATGAAGCTAAGATATCTTGAATTCGTTTTTGGATGCTTTGTTGCCAGAACCAAAGTAAGATGTGTGTTTACGAGCAAACACAATGGCTTGAAGTTAAAAACACGACCTAATTACTCTTTTGTAGAAAAATCCCGTTACCGTGCACACATTTACAAGTTCGCTTAAACTTCTTCACTCGTTCTGTCGAATTGTTTCCCTTGCTCCGATCAGAAAGCTTTCAGAAGTGAGTAGGTATGAGAAAGAAGGAAATAAACGGTTAATGAAACAACAAAACTTTGAAGTAAATGGATTGACAAAGGTGGACTCCGTACTTTCAAATGGACGACGACATTGACCAGATCCTTGTGGGAATCTTTGAAAGAGATTTGTTGCTGAGAATGGAAAAAGGGTGAACGATGAAAAAGTGAAGGCCGGTGAAATATAGCACCGGAAGGGGACGATAGATATATTGCAGTAAATGTACAAAGTACGATAAATGTACACACATATGTACTGGTCAATGTGTACATGTGTGTAAGATTTTAATCTTATGGATTTTAATGAGCTGAACATGAATCTAAACCCAGTTTTTCTCCAGAATTCGTAGCTTTTGAAAAAATCGATTTCGAAGAAAATTGGAAATCTTCAACTTTGAATGTGTTTTGTATTTTTATTGTAGCAGCTATGCAATTGCTTTTAACACTGACAAAAATGTTGAACTTTTGTGAATAAAATGAAGTAAATTGTTATTACGTTATAAATTTTTATTTATGGTTAAATAACAAGATCCAAAATACTCCAATTTTCGTTGATATTATTCAATTTATTTGAAACTCTAAGAGTCTAGGGGATAGCGTTGAGTAGCACTACCGCTGCAGCACGTTTTCACAAAAATGTCTGTTCTTTCACGCAGTATGATTAGATTTTCTCCTGGACTCCTAGTTCGTGAAATAAATTGAACAATATCAGCGAAAACTAGTGCATTTTAGGTAGAGTTTGAGCTTTCTTCATTATTTAAACATAGATAAATATAATATTTATACTGCAATAGCAATTTTCACCATTTCAATTTTTCAGTGTTAAAAGTAATTAAAAAGCTGTATCGGTAAAAATACGAAACATCTTTAAAGTTGAAAATTTCCAATTTTTTTTAAATTGAATTTTCCAAAAACCGTGAATTCTGGAGAAAAATGAATTTCAGATTTGCGCTCAGCTCACTAAAATTTGTCAGAACTGTTTAATCGAGGTTACCAAATTTTTTATGTTTTAAACAATATAAATTCACTTGCTATACAATGCATACGTTTAGTAAATCGCTTCGGCAGAAATATAATATCGTGCATTTAATGCTTCTATTTTTTTCGCTATAAAGAGCTTATGTCTAGAATGTAAGAACTAATGCTTCAATATTTTACAATCTTGTCATTACAATTCGTGACAATATCAGATATTATGTGATACGTTGAAGATTATCAGCAATCAGCGCTGTAAACTAATATAACTGAATAAATAAACAAAAAAAAACAGACATCATAGCTGTTTACTAGTACCTACCTATTCCTATTATGCGAATGATATCAGATGATTAGCAAGTTAATAAGATGAAAGTTTACATTAAAAAATCAAATGGTCATATTCCTCTAATTATTATTAAAAGTCGCTGTGTTAATTTTTGTTCAAATTTTCGTTATAACATTGTGCTACTTCTCAATGAACAAACACCCTTTTCTAGTTAACAAAATATATTGTTTCTACAGAAAAGTTTTTATTTTTTCGAAAGAATACCGTCAAGATTCTATACCGATTTCTCCAAGGTAAAATGTTTTGCAAGTTTTCTTTTAAAATTCACCTTATTTATTTCGAAAAAAGAGGACGAGTTTTAATTATATCTATAATATTATATTAAGAAAAAGCATAAGTTTGCATTAGTATTACTGTGTGCGCAAATATTAATAAAGTCTGTGAGCGAAGTTTTTGCCTTAAACTATGTTTCTAATTAAAAAATTGTAAAATACGAATAAGAATATTCATGAAATTAAACTGTTGGCAGAGGAAGGAGAATCCCAGCTGCGTAGTTCATTAAATGTTAGTCAGAAGAAACTTCCGCCTTTTTCATGATTCCTGGCAAAATATTACTGTAAAAACTTTCGCCTTTCAATTTGTTATCTGAAATTTTCTAAGATTCCATAGAACACGTTCTGGACCTTCACAATGTTCGTTTTTTCAATTTCCCTAGGTAATATTTTCATTCATCTTATGTATTATATTAATTTCGTATTTCTTTCAATGTTAGACAGTTGTAAGCATGACAGTCAAATGAAAGCTGCAACCAGGTCTTACTTGACCAGTAATTAAGATTTGTTTATCTACACACTAAAAGATTTATTTTCTT
Organism: Anthidium xuezhongi; assembly: GCA_022405125.1. Lineage (NCBI taxonomy): Eukaryota > Metazoa > Arthropoda > Insecta > Hymenoptera > Megachilidae > Anthidium > Anthidium xuezhongi. The sequence continues at coordinate 618,051 of CM039646.1, read as the reverse complement.
ATCGAGTTTGTACCCAAGTATATTTAATGACATTTTTGCAGTCATACCACTCCTAAAAGTTGGCATTATTAATCAATAGATGAAAGGAAAACTCCGTGTTCTGTTACAAGAATATAGGATATACTTATGAATAATAGATATAATACATGTTTATTTAGTTACAAACAACAGACTATATAAAAAAGTCTAGAAAATTTTATTTTTAGAACATTTTCAAAAGATAGTTTATATTTCTAAAGCTTTCTTTATTTTAATATTATTTACCTTACTTGTTCTAATTGTAAGATCATTTTTGGGTATATTTCGGAATGAAAAAGTGAAGTTTCTTCTTTTTCCTTTTGAATTTTTACAAATTCGAACCACTCTATGAAGTTTAAAAAATTGTTTAAGAGACTATTTAATTTTATATTTCTAAAAATTCTTGCAGTATGCAAATTTTAGTAGTAGTAGAACGAAGTTCTAAGTTTATATATAGAACCGTCTAACTTATTAGTTAGCAATCTCAATATTTTATTTCTATTTTTCACTATTATTTAGTACCTATATATTAAAATATTTTTAGTTGAAGGTAAAAATGCTTAATTTCTCAATACCGAAACCAACACTTTTCAAATATCACAAAGGAATAAAAATGCCGCCGTGAAAATGGCAAAAAATTTTTTGATGCTGTTTGCTTTGATCGAAAATTTTTGTTCGTTAATTTTTAATAAAAATAGTTTTATAGAAGAAAAAGAACATAAAGGTTGCAAATTTATTGTGTTTACTAACACAGTGTTAACACAGAATTGTATAAGTATTGCATGCATTTTGCAATTAATTCTAATTCAATGTCACCCCGTAAAATAATTTGTTGCATATTCTTCTTTCACCGATTCAATTTTCATGCAAATTTTTTGCATTATGCAAATCAATATGAATTCGTTACGAGAATGAAATGCACGCGGGCCATGGTTCTCCAAAAATCAAATCGTTTCCATCTCTCACCAAATGGTTGGGATTTCATACGTTATTAGTCGGTTGTAAATACACGTGATTGGAATCGTTGGCTTCCGATCTGCCAGTTATTACTTCGATGAGTAATGTAAACGGAATTCCATAGATTTAACACGCGTATCCGTATGTTAATTACTTTAGAAACTAGTAGAACCACAACTTCGTCTATAGTTCATCGATCGGTAATCGGAATGATTGAACACGACATTTTGAACGTACCTTGTCCCACGCTTTCCGCTAATGTCGTCGAGTTCCATCAGGAACGGAGCTTCAGTCTCGGAAGAGGGATTCGTTGTTGCGAAGTAACTGCAAATGAAAGTTTTTTCTAAGGCCATGTGAATACCACTGCTGCTCGCTCTTTGCTTGCCAGCATTTTCACTTTATTGCGCTCATTTCCGTATTTTTCCATTTTATTTTCGTTTCCTGTCACTATTCAAGTTTTTCATGTTTCGACATTTTAATTAATTGTTTCGATCGAATCTGTCGGGCTAAGCAGAAAATTCGTGCCAATTTTCTGTTGAATCAATAAACGATTTTTTATTATTTCAATATAATTTTATTCGTTTATACTGTTAATTTTAATTATCCTTCAGTTAGATTCATTATTTATTTATTGCTCGAGGGTTTTAACAAAAAATGAAGCGAACTCTCTGCTGAATTCAAATTACTGTTTATTACCAATATGAATTTTAAATCAGAATAATAGTTGGTTGAAATTGTCGCTGCTTGGACTGAAGTTAGAAATCTACAAGGTGTTCCAAAACTAGTGTAAGAACTGGAAATGGGGGATAGCTGAGACAATTTTGAACAACAGTTTCCTTTGCAAAAATGTCGGATGGGACTTTATTTTTGAGTTATTGAGGAAAAACATTGACCAATCAGAGATATACTAACCCTGTAGGATATCTTAAGATCAATGGAACATTAATAATATATACACTTCATCATATCGTTATTATTTGTATATAATTTATACATACAGTTAGAGCAGAAGCAAGTATAACGAAAATAATAGGCAAAAATGTATTAAATCTTAACGATAATATGAATTTTTAAGCCTTTTTGTGCCTTAAAGGCAAATATTTAAATTCGAGCACAATTTACGGTTGATCCGTTTCATAAAACATTCTTTAATTTGAATATTTTGTATTTTAAGAAAATAGAGAATAAAAAAATTGGTGGAAAAACTTTAAGGGATTAAATTAATCCCTTCGATGTATAGAAATGGCTTAAAGCATAAAATTATGATAAGAAAGTACGGTGCGTAGATGTAAGATATGAAACGAGCAAAATTTCTGCATATATATTTTGTGAGAAAATTCCTCGGTACATCTGTCAAGACGTAACTGGAGCTTGTCTAGACGACAAACCTGATAAGTGTAATAGAACATTGGATGGAAACCAAGGATATTTCAATCATTTCTTCTGTCTCCGTCGCTTCAGGCACACACGTTCCCGCATAGAATGATAACACGCTCGTACTATCTTTAATATCCCAGATGTAGCTCAGAATTTTCGAATTTTCGTAAGCGATAAATAAATGTAATAATAGAAACAGAAGGAATTTCGTATTAATTTCGGCTATCGTCGTTGACTTTCATTGCATGCAAAGTAAACAGCAAAATATCAAAGATGAAACAATAATATATTTACAATATAGGTACAGTGTCTCTTTTGAGGGGACACGAAAAGAATGCAGATGAGTTTTAAGGGAAATATAACTAATTTATTTTCATTTACTAAGTTTCCTTCCAAATATAATTTAAATAGGATAATTATTCTGAAATAGTGTATTGCTCACTATATTGTAACCAAGTATTTTTGAGTTGCTAGTAAATAATCTGAAAAATTGTCCTAGTGCAAAGGGTTAAAGGAACGCTTTTCGGCTGAAGAATGGTCAATCTTAAAATTAGTATAACTTCATAAAAGGGATTCGTACGAAAGTCCGTCTGAATGTATTTTATGTTACGAAGCCTCTACTTTTACATTTTTGACCTCATTTCTTCCAAGTTCGCTTTTTGGTATAAAACAGAATGAGAAACTAAAGTTCCATTTCTTTTTCTCTAAAATTTCACGCATTCACATTGCTCTATAGAATTCAAAAAATGTTTGAAGGGCTTTGTTTTTACACGTCTTTGATAAGAAAAGTCACCTATTTCCAATGACTTCCAAAAAGTTGCCTTACGATCTTTCTCATCGTTCTATCGCACTTTAAGTGAAAAGTGAGCCGTTGACATTAGAATAACCTAAGGAGGTTGCACGGTCGGACTTATACCCCGTGTAAAGCGTGTACATGTGTTTTAATGCATCTGTAGTGTGTTTATGAATGAATAGCAGAACACTTCATACACACATACCTCGCACAAGGTTTGACCGCGCAAGTTTCTCGTGGGTTACCTTGGGTTATTTTAATGTCGGCAGCTCATTTCTCATTTAAAGTGCGATAAAACGGTAAAAAAAGAATCGTGCATTAGCTTCTTAGAAATCATTGTAAAGAGGAGACTTCTCCCTGTAAAGGCACTTGAAAATAGTCGCCCAAACCATGTTTTAAACTTCATGGAGTGGTTTGAATGTGTACGATTTTAAAAGAAAAAAAGAAACTTCACTTTTTCATTCCGAAAAAGAAAAAAATGATCTTAGAAAAATTAAGGTAAATAATATTAAAATATAAAAAGTTCCGTGTTGTAAACTTGGCCCGGCAGAATCTCGTACGATTCACTTTTATGCACAGGTTACCCTTATATAACACGGTAGATAGGTTCCTAGAAACCGTGTTGTATGAGACTCAGAGCCAGTACAAAAAGTGGGGTTACATTCCGAAAACTTATTAAAAACAAACATTTTTATTACAAATATAAATGTATGTGTAACACAAAATAAAAAAAAATATTATTTTTATTTAATGGAACAAAATCATGTTATTCAGTGCTGTAGAAGTACAGTGTGGTACAAAGGTTTTCGCAATTTTCTTATCGTATTATAGAAGGGCTATCTGTAGTTCCATACAATAATTTAAAGATCGCCTAATTTTCAGCTTAATTTAATTTCTGTAATTTTGTGAAGTAGTCTAAAAAGCGTTAGTATAAAAAAAGAAATTTACATATAAATTAAGATGAAATTAATTATGAACATAGTGACTTTTGTTTTAAACATGGATGAGTTTACCTGAGAATCCATACAAATGTTAAATGATCATCTATCAATAAACTTCTGGGCCAAAAGGTAAAAAGAATTTAAACAACTGCTGGATTATATTTTGTGACAAAGTGTTCCAATTTATTACGATGGATTCTTTTAATTGTTGGAAGTTGTTAGATCGTTACACATTTTTATGCCCTACTCGGACAGCTTCGATATTTATAGCTGAAAAATGTGCAAACTGTAACAAAATGGGTATGTTTTTTATTGTAAAATACGATTTATAAAATCTGCTGAATAATCATTCTGAAAATTGTATCTATTTTTAATGACTCGTACCGTGTATTTATTACTTTATTTTTTTTTTATTCAATTTAAATGTATTTTGGTATTCATTTTTTCCCAAATAAAGTGTATGTGATAAGCGCGATAAAAACGATATGAAAATATATTTTGCAACAAACATAAATATTACAGGAAATTACTACAAAGAACTTACACCGGTAATATATCAAAATAAAGAACAATTCCAGAATTATTACAGTGAAATGGAACAATCTGCCATAAAACATAACTTGACAATTGAATAAGTCAGTGTTAAAGCGGATGCTCGAAATTATTAAATTTTTGAATATTGGTTATCAATTTCAATTTAATTAATATGTAAGTTCCCATTTTGAATTAAATATATACTCGTATTTGTAAAATACGATTTAATTTGGTTTCCGATACATTTTTATTTATTTTGCGAACTTTAAAAGTTAACAAGGATGACCCAATTTAATTTCTGACCATCTGTCTCTGCCGTTTCATTTATAAATCATTTACTGTAAATAAAAAATTGTAAGTTATTCTTCAGAAAATAAAGATTATATCTGCTATCATTTTATCCACGAATATAGCACAAAAATTCGTTTTTCTGTTTCCATATTAAATACAAAAATTAATCAAAAGCCCTTACTTTTTTCTCTCTAAAAGATTTATCAGTAGATGATGCACTTGTATTTTCTTTTGACTTGTTTGTAATTTTAAACGGTCATGGTATTTATAATATTTTACAATATTTTTTATTTATTTTGTGACAAATCGTTATATTGCAGAAAAACTTTCGAACATGTGTTCTCAAGAGACTTTTATTGACACTTTAAATATTAAATGCATATTTCTGAAATATAACTTGTAAAATTTATGGCTTTTTCCTTTAGCTAATACCGATTTTAAAACCATCTTCATATATTTTTCTATAATATTTAGATTTGTATGAAAGTGTAGGAATCTTTAGTCATCAGCACTATATATTTACTTTTTACACAAAAAGTAAAAAGTAAAAGGACAAAAGTAGGTACAAATTAATTTAAACTTTATAATCAGGTGGAAATAAAAGAAGTGCCAATACCCGTAGCAGTGCCAATTATTAGGTGTCTTATCCTACTTGTTGCTTGAAGAAACTTTTATCTTCCAATCATATTGAAATACATTTAAATGTCGCATACGAAATGGATTTAAAATCAGAATTTGTATAAATTAAAAGTTTTGTGACTATTTTAAGATTTTCTGATAAACTTAGCTCATTACGAAGGAAAAACTTTGAATAAAATATTATTAAGGTTCTGACTGTTCACAGTGAGTCTAAAATGAGTGATAAATACTTAAGCTCTAGAACAGATCGAAATATGCATACCTGTAATATAAAATATATTTTCTTTGCAAAACCTTGAATATAAATAAAGGAATAGAATCTGTAACTAAATTACAGAACATTATTACTGATATCAACAAGGATTACTTTGTAAGCAACACCAAGGTAACATAAATCTTTAGTATGCGTTCACAGCACCATGAATATTATTATCACGTATGGGTACACGTTATCGATGCCAACCTGTGATCTTGTAAATGATAATGCACCTACAATGCGTCGTTTTTGAATAAAACAGTGCATATATCGATTGCCTTCCTCAGGTGTTTTACAAAACTTGTAAAATGGTTCCAGAACATATTTTTTACTTCAGTTGATCAAAAAAATTCCTGAAGTACTATTTAACATAATTTGAAAACTGTGAAGATAACTCAAAAACACACACTGTGGGGTATGTAAATGCAGGTTTTTAATTATAAATTTAATTCAACGTTTTATTAGTCGAAAATTTACTAACTGAGTTTATGATGACAGCAATTATTGAATGGAAATCATCCAAGTGGTTGCCATTAATGATTATTTCTCCTAGTTTCAGTTACTATCTATATGCTCTCATTAAAAATTGCGAAACGATAAGAATTATCGATTTTATTTGCAAGTAGTATACAAGGTAATAAATTTGTTATTGGTCGTTAATTTTGAAAATCTATTTGTTATTTTGCATTTCATCGCCAACCTCGATATAGGTTAATAAATACTAATTTATTTACATAAATTAAAATACGTTAATTGGGCATTCTCCGTAGACTGTTTTATAGCATCCTTCAAATAACTTGATTATTACCAATGTAAAATTTGCAATTTCACTGAACGTAAACCTTTAATTTCAAGTTTGTTTATTTTGACTGCTACATTGTTTTTAATAAACATAGCAACTTCTTTCACTTCATTTATATATACACTTCATTTATATATTGTGGTGCATATATTAACTTGGAATTTAAACACAAACTTTACATAAATCAGCAAGCGTTTCCGTGTAATTTTACTCATTTTCAAACCAACGTCGCTTATTATTCAGTTCACCTTTTCAAAGCTGAAACAACGACCTATGATTTAATTTTAATACCAGGCTGGAATATTAAAAATTCATAACTAGGGAATATCGCTCCCATTGAAGCAAATGCCCCCCAGTTATCAAACGTTATTTCTAGTCAACGATGCAACTAATAAAAAGCAAACGGAACATCATTTCGTTTAAATCGTGTAAAAGGGGGCGAGGTTTAATCCACCCGGAGAAATCAATTTGCGGATAAATTGGAAGGCCTATATTTATTGATTCTCAGTAGCGCGCCGATGTAGCCAGCAATCGGTGAAACCTCTCTTTATCGAGGTTTAAAACCTCGATTAATTACTCCCAATTAATGAATTTTCAATTGTTGGATTTCGCAACGCAAACGCCGGATGGTGTGCCGCTAAAGATTTCCGATTTAGATTCTTCAGCGATCAATAGAGATCACACAGATTTGTGGTAACTGGTATCACCGCAAAAGTCTTTTAAAATAAATGTGCGCCAGTATTATCTAATACTTGCAAAATAAAATGTGCGGAAATGTCATTCTAAATGTGTCAATTGGTAATAGAGATACTACACAGAAATGTCATCTATATGGACATATAATTATATGTCCATTATCAGAGGCGCTAATCCTAAAACAACAATTCCTTAATGTATAAACAGCAGCACGCCATCACACGCGACATTAACTAATTAGTTTCGAGTATAAGCGTAATGTTATCGATAACAGTAAATGTTACTTGTATCGCTGGTGACATTAAATTATTACACTAGGATTATGTTCATTTACAATATTGCCGCATAGATGCAACTCGAAACGATACCAACGTTTGTGGTCGCCATGAAACAAAAAAAGACATTTTGTAAAATCGCTATATTTAAACTACATCAAAGTGAAATATATGGTTAAGCTCAATACAGTTTCAACAATAATTTTTCGTTGAGAATTTTAAATATACGGATCTGGTGAACACAGAATATGTAGTGAGAAACAATATTATCATCAGTCAGTGAGCAAGGAGTACGAATGTAAGAATACTACCATTAGAAATCAATAGAGGATTAATTACAATGATCCGTTTATCTAGAAACCAATAATTAGTATTCTTGTGTATGATTCGCTTTTTTTCATTTTGTTTGCTGCACCTTTAAATATGGAAAATATTTTCAAATATATTTATAATTTTGTTAGGGTATTAATGCTGACAATAATGTTTTATAATTGGCGCGTGTATTGTCATTTTTTTTATGATGTTCTTTTCATTATCTCTTCAAGATCCTTCCTTCGGCAACACGACGCGAACACGGCAACGTGTATCTCATTATGTATCTCGTACTTATTAATACAATAAAGTAACTTCTGCTCTGTTTTTTCTGTGCTAAACCGGCTTGTATTTTGTTCTCAAAGATCCCTCAACCCTAACAAATTTCAATTCCCAACTTACAAAATTCCTTTTTTCCTTTAAAAAGCAATGAAACAAAAACGGTTCAAATTATCCTGCAATTTTGATGATTCTGTATCAAAAAAGTATTATATTACATCGCCATATAATTTGTTTCTGCTACAAACTGCTCCACTGGATATTATTTATCATTTAATTAGCAAAATCTATCCGTAATTGGAGTTTGGTCGAAGCACTTATTATATATTGTCTTTTATTTAATATTATTTCTTATTGTTCTGCTAACATTAACAATGTCTTATCTTGTTTTATTATAAAATTTCATATATTTTTTGTTATAATTGTTACATTTATGTAATAATACTCAAATCATTTCAGCTAACTTATTTGAAACAATTTGTGACATAAAAAGATAAATTATTAACACATTCTATACATTTTTTTATTTTTGTTCCAAAATCCTCATTCAAGTACTGCACTGTGCACCGATCGAGAACGACTTCAGCGTCGTCCAGATTTCCTCGCAGTGCGGAAATGTGGGAGGCATGTTGATTGGTTTTTTCCAAAAAATTAAAATCCGATCAGCATGCCCTCTTGAACATCGTCGTCGCCCTATACAAACGTGAGGACTTTGAGTATCCGGCAATGCCGCGGTGCTTCCTCTGGGAAAAATCTCGATGACTAATGGCCCCGCTTTGTTGGACCATTTTAAGCTTCCCTTCGGAAAAACCGAGTTTATGACTTTGCTATTGAGGACGAAGTGAAAATTAAATATTCCAAGTGTATTGTACAAAAAAGCAAATTACTATACTACCTGCAATATTGATAAAACGTCTTAATTCGGAAATAGCTTTTACATTGCTACTACCTCTACTCCTTTGACAGGTTCTTTTGCCTATATTATTTGTTACAGCATAAGCAATCTTACTCGGTACGACAAAGTACAATATGTGTTATTACAAATAATAAAAGTTTCCTTTGACGGTATTTCAAATTATCAATACAATTTTCGGATTTCTTTCGGATTTCGGATTTTCTTCTTACACTTAGAGTAGTGATTACTGATAAGTTCTGTTTACAATCAGTGTGTAACTAAAATATACAGGGGCTTTTGAAGCTCGATTTGGCACCTTTAGCAATTTAAACCTGTAACTTTTAAAGAACTTTACTAGAGTTAATAACTGTTAATAATCCCGAATATCACAATATTTTGTTCTGGAAAAGCTCGCGATACAGATTCTTCAATAAACGTCTACTTTTGAAAAATCACATCTTACTTATTATAAGCACATGATTTATGAAGCGTAACGGTCATGATATTCAACGCAAATGGTCCTTAAAACCGCTGACATCTAAGGGATCATCCTTCATCCTGATTAAGGGGAAACAAGCGAAAAAGAGATATTGAAAGAAAAAAGAATAGAATAAAGGGAAATAATAGAGCGCGGAGAAAGGAGAGCGTTCATCATTTTCAAGCGCTGTATAGAATACCGTGCGTTTCTTAAATCGGAGACCAGAACCATGCAACTTTCCTTGTTAGTGACCTGCGGTGAAACGAAAAAAGCAGCACATTAATTAAAGAGGCGGCATTATGAATAATAGCGGTAATAAGGAGCGCGAAAAACGTTACGTTGAAGACTACATGGCCAAGACGTTATTACGAATGGAAATTATTCTTGTCTCAGGGAAACAAAATTGAAAATAATATGCAATCAAGGCTTCCAAATTCAACAATAAAATGAATCATGTAAATAATAAACAATGCCTGATTTTCAGTGCCAGTTATTCCGATTCTTCATATATTCCTATAATATTCCGTTCGTTAGAACAGAAACGAGGGAATTCCTTTCAGTTATTTCTGGGCTGCCATTGTTACGCCCGAATTTAGTGACCATTAAATTAAAGCTGATATTTAAAATTGAATTAAAAATATTTAAAACCGCATCTGCCAAGGTAAAATTGATACGTGGAATGAGACTCGTTAAAATTACGATTGCAATTAATATCATTATTCAATTTTTAAACCAAAATTATCAGCTTGCTGTCATGCATTATTAACCGAGGAATGTTATATGAAATAGCTAAATTGTAAGACTTTTCAGAAGTGGAGAAATATTTCGCGAACACCAGTATAACGATTAAAAGTAACTATTAATTTATTAAACAATAATATCGAAGTAAAGTTAGTATTGTCAGGAACAATGTATTAATACAAGAAATGTTGTCGAATCCGTGTTTTAAAATCCCGAAATATCATTTGAGTATTCAGAAATTCTGGAAAAAGTTCTTTTCGGGTTTATTCACACCGCTATTCTATTCATTTATCTCTTAAATAATGCTAATGAAAAGATTTTTATGAATTTTTTTGACTTTATGAAAATAGTAATAAAGGATTAACGACACCTTTTGATTCCACTTTGTGAAATTTTAATGAATCGCATGAAAAATTTAATTCAACTTACAAAGTGATTCATTTTCTTTTCACCTTTCTCTGTCCCTAAATAAAAAGAATAAATTTTGCCAGTTCGTAGTGAAACCTTTCGTCTGTAAATGATTCAAATCAATCTTTTAATAAAAATGTTCTGTACACTTTGAGACATTATTTTCTGATTTCCGCGGAATGTTTTGAGAAATTACCCGCAAAATTAATTTCATTCGAACGAAATACGTTATCGCAGGGGATATTAAAGCGTCAAAGGACCTCCGAATTGTAATTCAAACGAACCTCGCGCGAAGCTTTTTGCAGCAGGGCTCGTAAGTAGCTCATACCTGCTTTTTAAATGGACATTCTTTACCACAGAAAATGGAAATCCAATTTTCTGTGTAACCGTTCTCTCTCGGCCGAATAAAAATCGTAGTCATAATACCACCTACTGTACCCTCGATATCCTACGTCTCCGTTTTATGAACTTTTTTACGGTCCGTTGGTTATTTGAAAACATATCGATCGTTCCGGCAAGAAAATTCACGGTAGTTCCAAAGAAAGCTGCTAAGAAATATTGATTATCGATCCTATCGTAAAAATTGCTTTCTACTTGTTAAATAGAGCTTTCCATTCGATTTGTTCAAACGATGGAACGTATTTGTCCGTTTATTTTACAATGTCCCCAAAGTTACAATACCAACAAAATGGATAAATATGATGAGAAAGTTATTAAATTACAAATAAAAATGAGTATCCAAGGCTCTTTATATAAATTGTATAAGCACCTATTGTCAATACTCGATCGATTTATCTGTAACCTTTGTCGTTTCCTTTGATCATTTTACTATAAGATAAATTAAATTATGTAGGTAAAATTTTACAATTTAAGAGTTTTAGACCCGGTCACTGTCACCCGAGCAGATAGATAATGTTCGAAGTGCATCCCCACCCAGTTTTAGCTGAGGGGGTGGCCTCGAGCGTCGAATTTTGACAAAGCAATTGGTCGCAATTGGAAAACACCTCCTCCTGAGTTAAATATAATAATAAATATGACACTGACACCTTTTAATCATTTCTTTCCGTTTCATCCACATCTTTTTATATTATTCCCTTCTTTTTTCTCTTTACGAGACACCCTACAATTATTTTGTAGGAAAAGTAATTAATTTGCGTTTTCAGTGTTGTAAATGAAAAATCTTCCTCGCTTACAACATTGTACGATTTGAAACTTTTGATCTAAAAGCTTTCGTAAATACATCACGAGATTTACACATGAGTAGGTATTCAAGGGGTGCAACTGTGAATTCGGCTGATAAGTGATGTTGTGCGTAACTAAAACGACAGTAACGTTCCGTTATCACTGAAATAATATAGGACTGTAGCTTGAATTCGGAACGTAGGGAATATACGTTCGCCATTGACTCCGACTACATAGTATACACGTATATATTTTGATAACTGTTCCTTGGAATAATCGAGAATATACCATGTTTACTCGCAAAATAATGTTCTGATTCCTGGAAGCGTATCGAGGGGAAGTTTCTCTTATGAAATTATAAGTCGTTCGAGTTTACAGATATTTATCTTGATTCTTGATAACTAAAGATAAAAATTGTTAATAAAAAGCTTGACTCACGTTTAGTTCAACGAAAGCGATTTACATATTTTTAATCTATTGTGCCATTTATAAGCGTTAATAATTGTTATACTGATAAATTATAGTCATTTTGTTTCAAATAGATTCATTCTGTTCCAGGATTGAATTCGTTTTCTAGCACCTACATTATTTATATTAATTACAACTCTGTTATACACCTTCATTAAATTTACATAAATACACCTGTAATGCGTTCAACGCTGTGTCGGTCATTGATTAACAACGATAAACTGGCCATTTCTCTTTTAATTAAATAATTAAAAGGTTTTAAAATTATAAAATATAAAATAAGGTATAAAAATCATTTTAATAAATTTTATTAAAGTACTGTGGGCGGAGGAATGACACGAATAGAAAGATTAATAAAATGTGTTCGGTGCTTAACATACCGGTATTAACATTAGAATTACCGACGTCCAGTGTACCCTTATTTTTTAATTGAAAGTAAAATAATAAACATGTTGTGAGATCCCTTTATTTTTATCAGTTTAGAAATCTTACAAAAGACACTTAGAATTCTAGATTCGTTGCGATTCCTTACTACTGTCGCTTAATGCTTATTATATGCTTATTTTGCTTTTAAAGGTCCGGTTAGAAAGTGGTGGGGATGAGGAGGAGGACTGATAGGAGTTCTAAGACTAAGGAATCAGGTGGAGTAACGTGTCCAAGGGTCGTATGAGCAATTCTGTAGAGGGGATGAGACAGGGTTTGGAATTATGTAAACTTATGTAAACTGAATTATGTATTAACATAGAGTGATATCCAACAAAGATAAATGAAGAATGAAATGCACTTTGGCGTGTAAAATAATTGTTGATTTCGATAAAAGCCAACTTACGTTTCGACAAAAGCGTTTTAATCGATTTTACAATTGAAAGTAAACAGTCTGAAGCAAATCATTTTGACCCGTTTAGCCATAATACATCCTTAAAATATGGTTCTGTATAATACACAAATAAATATTACTTTGATGTTTGCGGACGACAATCGACGAAAACGGTAAACGCTCAATTTCTACGGAGTACTTTAAATACAATAACGAAATATCTTAAAGCATCGTTGCACAAATGTTACAGAAATCTTTCTCGAGAGGAACGTTTCAAAGTAAACGACCAAGTAGCATGACATAAAGCATATTCTGTGTCGTGTACAGTATAAAAATGCCTGTTCTTCGTTTCCTCATGGGGCCATGAAAACTTGAAAAGTCCGTGCCGTAATCAGTATGGTGGTACAACCAATTTCCCGTTGGCATTTTGCAACATCTCAGGAAGCGGGAAAGCCGTGCGCTACATTTCTTTCCCCGAGCCCGGCAAGATTTCTGACGCTACAAAGCAATTGAACACACACGTTCAGCTAAACAACCCAGAACGGATGTGCATCGCGATGAACAAGATAATGCAAACATTGCGTCCTTCGAAACACGACGAAAGATCCAGTTCCGTGCTTCTACGGTTATTTTTCCGAGACTCGAAAGCATCGCTCGTAATGGCCTCTTTCCATGCACGTACAGACTGTTCCGTTTAACGACATCGTTTCGAGTCTGTATTACTTTTGTTGCTTTTATTTTTTTTTTATGCAATGAATCGTCATACATATTGAGCCAGGAATGAAAATTTAGCGACAAAAATCTTTTTCTTAACGGAAGTGATGAAAATTAGTATAAAATGGAATTTTTAGCACTTTTTTCTACTATAAGTCTTCCTATACGAAAAGAAAAAAAAAACGGTCAGTTTTGCTTTTCAAACGCTGTATTTGTGGTTTTAACACTCAACTTTCATGAAATTAATTTATTACACGGTATGATTATTATAAAATAATGTAGTATGTTATCAGAAAAACATAAGAAAATATGAAATATCACTACTATCTTAACTTGTATCAAGCAGTGTACATATTCAGGGTGTCCCACGCAACTGGTACAGACTGTACCCCCTGAACGGCTGGGAATAGAAGAAGATGTTAGAAGTAAAAGTTAAATAGCATCAGATGGTGCATAACATGCAATGAAACCTTATGCACCTTTGTGCATTGGTGCATCAGAAAAATGCAACTGCACTTTTTCTTTATTGGGAGCCTATATTTTTGGCTGCATCAATCAATGCAGTTTCTCATATTCTACATAAAAGTGCTAACATTCTTGTGACCTAAACTTATTCATTTGGAAGGTACCGAAGCTGAAACTTTTCTGAAAGCTTTTAAAAGTAAATTGTGAAATGCTTGAAAGATGTAAAAACCAATTTCTGGTGTCTGATGTGTCTTAAAAAAGACGCAATTACTTCAAAAACCTTTTTAACGATACACAGTTTCCATATTTATGTTAACGGTTTATTAAATAACTGAATAGAGAATTTGCAGCTTTTTGCATCCGTTTCAACGGCTTTATAAATCCAAGTGTCGATCAATTTTAAAAGTCATTTTGTGATTAAATAGAGTGGACGTTTTATCACTTGAAACTATTAACTGTTAAAAATAACTTTTCCGATTTTTGTCACGAAATTGTTATTTCTGGTTTATCGTGCGGTATTAATTTGATAAATATTATAACTTTGAACAATTCACAATCTTAGGTGTCGAATCTTTTCAGTGGAAATTTGTTTTGAATATGTTAGTTATCTGAAATATAGTAAAGAAACCAATCATTCTATTTTCAACAACCTAATAACTATTTGAGCAATTGTTTTCTAGATATTTTTGATCACCGAATAAGACATTTTTGGTATTCATATGAAACGTAATACTCTAACAACTGAAACGTAGTACTCAACAAAGTATATTTGTATCAATTGACTATAAAAGCTAGGCAACAAATTTATTTTATTTTAGATTTTATACCATCTCTATATTAAATTTGATACGAATATACTTTAAATTAAATGATTATAGTCTCGAAAGTTTAGTCAGTTTTTAATCGTAAACAATTTCACATATCGATACAAACAAAATTTCCTAAAGATAATAAAAATTGTGAGCGATGAAAAATATAACTTGAAGAATGAACTGAACTTTGATACACTGTTCTTGTATGTCTATTAACAAAGCATGATAACACAAGTTTTGGCGATAAACCGGAAAAGCGTGCATTTAATGTATGCACGAATTTCAGGTGACCTCACATATGTTAATTGCTTGTAATTGCGAGCTGCTTTATATGTAATTGTGATCGATAATCAGTTTACGTGCGTCTGCATTAAATTCAAGCAATTACACGCCGCATAAATGAATGGCGATACGCAAAATGTATGTTAGTCATTAACGATTATTATAAGGGCAACGACAAAATTTCTGTCGTATTAATCTGTATACAGTTTTATATTGAATTTATCGAATGATCAATGAAAATATAACATGATATAGCTGTAGATTTATTTTACAATTTAAAAATGGTGTGTCTCTCCCTAAACCTTCCCCAGAATACTGGAAATTTGAAAAGTGAAATTATTTCTTCTCAGTATTTCTCTAAAATGAAATTACATTTTTTATAATTAATCTTTTATCGTAAAGATATAACGACTTTTATAAAAAAGAGTTCAACACATTAACTATATTTTATTAAACAATAGTTTATGTGCACGGTAATACCCTGATTAATATTCAAAATACGTTCTTAGATGACAAAGAGCTAAACGAAGCAGCGTTAAATGAAGTTATGTTAGTACGTAGCAAGTAAATAGGGTTAAGGAAACATGCCTTTAACAATAAAGAAGGTTTACTTCAATTTTAAAGTATTTTTATGTGCTTTTATTTCTTAGAACTATTTTTGCACTTGAACGAAAGCCGCGTTATATCGAATGTATCGAATCTTACTGTATTTGAACAATTATTATAAAAGCATTTGTTCTATCGTTTTACGTGATGAATTAACAGTAACTATTACAAATGAAAAATAAAATGTTAACAATACCAAACTCTGAAGCTTTGCTAATCCTTCGTAAATTGAACGATACAATTAATAAACCGGTCTACTTTCTTTTTAGTTTCCGCGAACGTAGACTCGTTCACTTCACGTATTGTCTCTAAGAAATTGCAAAGATGGCCGGTTGTATTCTGAAACCGGAGGTAACGAAAAAGAAGCATATACGCTGGTTTCAATTATCACGATGGGCTTTTAAGAAACATAGAAGTGTAAAGATTCAGGCACATCCAAGTTTTCTCGTTTTACAATTTCTTTCTATCTCGTACTTTCTTTTTTCAATTTCAATTCCTTTTCGGAGACACAGATATTACCGATCCCAGAAACGTTTTTCATTCCCCTGCATTTTCATTTACCGGAGGATTAATCAGCTTGCCCCGAGGATTTCATTATCGTTGCATTCGCTTTGTACTGACTTTTAATTAAAATTCTGTAACATTTGCTCTCACGATTTTTCACGATACAAAATACCCTGAATTGTGTTACGTAATTGATGTTTCTTTCTCCCTTTCAACGTTTCCCGTTCCAAAGAAATTTAATGCCCGTTTGCCCGCAACTTTCCTACAGCGATTTGCGATACTTTACGGAATGGCTCAATACTCGAAAAGATCGCGACAATAATGACTCGATACACCTTCTACAATTCAACAATGTTCCATTGAAACTTTTCAGATTGGTGAGCGGTTTTTATCAACTAATTATCCTGATATATTCTTGGTTAAATTTCAAGACTATTTTTAGATCGAAGTAATTGTTAAATTACACACAAGTTGAATCTTTTTTTTATTCAGTGTTAATATGCACGTAAATAATGATTTTCGGAGAAAATGATATTGTTGGTTCAGTTTTGCTGCTTACTATATTACATTCATGTATACATGCTTCTTTCGAACTTCTATTTCTGTGAAAAACTTTTTTATTTCTTATTTTCGATTTTAACTGACAATGAGTATTATTGTTGGGACTTCGGCGCGTAGCGTTTATGGCACGTATTGTCAACTTGGAGACCCTTGCGTCAGGCAAGGGACATTCGGACATTCTCCAGATGTTTTAACAAAGTAAATTGACGTGTCATAAGGGCTGGAATTTCCCAGAGTAGAAAGTTAATTTTTGGAAAAAAACATCTTGCGGACCGTTACGGTCATTTACGATTACTTCGACTCGAGCTAGGGGGAATTCCGCGACATTGTCGAATTTCCGATATGTCTTCGTCGCATCACCCACCCCTAGAGTCGCCATCCTCAGGGGACTCTACGACTGGGTGGAGGGAGTAGGTCCCGGGGGTGACAGACTCTACATCGAAATTAGAATAGTCAAAATAGGTCAGAATTGTAAGAACTCTCAAACAGAACACTTCGGAAGCACACTTGGCTTCGCTCATCGTAATTTCGCTCGGAAGCACTTGGCTTCAAAGAAATAGTTACAATAAACTTGTTGTTTAAACTGAAACATTCAAAACGGACCCAGGGCCGTTATTTACCTTGAGTGGTCCTTTGAGAAGAAACCTTTGTCAATACGCAGGTGTGTGAGCGAGCACGAGACGCGTGTCACGCAACATACTAAACAACTATATTCTTTAAATCTGCGACAAAATAAGAAGTTTGCTACGAACATTCTTTAATAAGATCATTTGGATATTGGGTATGATTTTTAACACATTTTAGCAAAGAATTTATCCGAATTTCTAGTTTACAACAGTCAGAATTCTTCATTACGTCGAACAAAGTCCTTCTAGACAAAAGGATATCCCCGGAGCATTCGGACGCTTATTTAACACTTTATCTACCTGAAACCTATTAATCGGTTTTTCAATACTATGGATTATTGATCGAAAATTGATTAATAAACCTTTGATTATTATTTTTCTCACCTGTAACACTGTTGAGATAATAAAAGTTAGGTGTATCATAATGAAGAAGAAATTGAAAGTAGGGATTACCCTTTCAAAGTTTAATTACTTTTAAGTTATAAACTGACAGTGCTTATTTTGTCGTTTAGTGTGGTAGATAATGTATTAATTTAACTCGAATATAATTCTTACATTAAAATTGCAAATTTTACATACATTTAATTATTCTGATTCCAGTACGATTACTAAATATGAATAATAAAGATGATGTAATTAATAAGAACAAATGAATCAAACTGATGGCTACAAAAATTGGAAATTTTGAAAACAATCTTCATTTCGTTACACGTGTAGACACAAAGATGTACAAGTTTAAAGAAATGGAATCGTAAACGGCTTACTTCTATGTCTTATTTTGTGTACCTGTTACGGTAAATGTGATTAACCCAGTGATTATGCATAATTGACGATTATTATATACATATAATCACCACTAGGTTTGGTAGATGTGATGAATTCTTGAATATATATCTTAACCGGCGAGTTTAGTCTAATATGTCTAAATAAATAAACTTGAAATATTGAATAATTTGTAGTAGTAGCAATAAACGTTATTTGGAAAAATGTATTTTTCTTTAAAATATGGGTTTAGTTTATTTTTGATATGTAACTGTTTTGTATAAGTTCTAATAATAAAATTATCTTCTCTACTCAGGTCTTTCAGTTGACAAGACATGTCAGTCCCTTATTCAAATTTCGTTCAGGCTACATCCGTGTGACTTAAAATAGCCATTTACTGAATTTTTTATTGTAAATTCATCACGTTTATCAAACCTAGTGGTGATTATGTATAATAATCGGTAATTATACATAATCACCGAATTAATCACATTTACCGTAACATACCTACAATTAAACATTTAATTCCATATAAAATTCAGCATGAACAACGTACTTTTTTATTTTAAGCTTTCGTTAGCTTTCATTATACTAGGTCCTTGAGTGCAAAGTTGAAAAATTTGATTTTGAATTTCAATCGGCGTCGTTGGTGATGTGTTTGAATAGTACTATCTCGCCAAGTAGATTTGCACCGAGTAGTTTGAGCGGGTCGTTCTCAGCACATGTTGGTTAAACAATGAACTCTTTGTCAATTTCGGGAAAAAGAGTCGATACCGAAAAAAATATACACCACCATAGCAAGCCGAATCGCGATGTACACACCCGATGTATACACGCTTTTGTTCCGGGAGATGATGTCGCGATGCATCCAACTCGCTCGTGTTCATCGGTTTTTTCTTACGCTCTGTCTGCAAATAACATACTTCCGATGTTTCTCTTTTATTCTTTTGTAATAGAACGGAATTCTTGTTGCATAGTTCTGCGCAACTATGTATAGCGTTAATGATCGTTGTCTCGATTGCGCAAAATGATAATACTTACATACATAAATTAGATTACGTTATTGTACATGATTTTCATTCGAAATGTGCGTAACTTTTAGTATTAAAAGAATAAGATACCTGTAGCAGTACCATTTCCGAAATATGGACTAACAGTCAGTATCGCTGAAGAAGTAAATTTGAAAATTAACTTTTAAACTTTGTATCTGTTTTTGCATTTCTTTTTTAAGTTTGTATACACCCACCAACTATGAGGTAATTTAACCTTTTGCCATACTGTGATGGGTCAGACTCTTGACACACCTTACGGTTTTAATGTACCAAATCTGATTCGTACTGTTAATGCAGTTGGATCTTAAGTACAATTCCAATTATAAATGAAATGGTAAATTAGTGTTAAATATCAATTATATATAACTTTACAATTTTCCTTGTTTATTTCAACATTGCAACAACAAATATTTAGCTCTGTCTGACGCATCTGTGGAAAAAATAATATGGCAAGGGGTTAATTTAATCAAATATAATTGTAGCTATTTAACAACTTCTAAAGAATCTACAAAAGAATTTAATTTAATTCTGTTTGTAAATTTCATGGTACCAGTTGTACTTCCTGTGCTGTTCGTATATTTGTAAAGAAGTACGTTCACTAAGGACGAAACGGTCAAATTTAGGTTTAATACTTAAGTAATTTCTATTTAAACAGATTAAATTGTTTATTTCTATGTAATGTAATTTTGATATATATCGATTTTTCTTTCAAAATAAAAATGATATTTTAATTTGGAGTAAGCTGGTTACAATTTACCAAAATTTCATCAAACGCTGAATAAATCTTTTATTTCCAGTTTTAAAACGGTAATTAATTGTTAACAAAGTTTCAATACAGAAGTCACTTTAACATTTCACGATCAAATATTGATATCTATTCCCCGAATTAGTTGAGAGTACCAAGCTTACAGCTTTGGCTTAGTATGCTTTTAGTTTCTACCGGGTTATAGCAATGTCTAAAGTTTGAACAATACCTGAACTAGACCTTGAAATCTGTCTAAATTGGACTTCAAGCTTGCTTTAAGCTAGAATATAATTCATTGCCTTAAACGATTAAATACGCGATCACTTCAGACATGCTATTTCTCAGAAAAATATTTAAATATAATATCGATTTGTAAGCTTCGTATTTCAAGTTACGTAACGAACGACGAAATTATATTACAAAAGTGCAAATTGCAATATCTGACAGATATTTAGACATTTCATACATTTAATTAAAATATATTGATTTTTAAGTAACAATTTTTGTGTGTAAAAGTTTTGTATTTCATTAGATATTCACTTGGTTGCGATTCAGTATGATAGAAATTATTCTTTGTAAATAACAGAAGCTAATTTGTTTTAACATTTACTGTCAGACGATTTTTTAGTTCCTCATTGATATTTATCGATGTTTTCCGGATTCCACGATCCGCTTCGTTTCATAAATTCCCAGATGATTGAAGAAGTGGATAAAGAATTTTTCGACAACTATAGATCAAGAATTCTTGCACAGTGTCTTGATAAAAGTTCAATCTTTCACCAGTTTCCGTATTCTTAGCACCTTTTGTTAAATCATTTCATAGAATGTTTAGATACTTATTCTTGCTTAAAATACAGCCAGTAAATGCAAGCACATCCACCGTCATGTTCCATTGTTGACTATAAATGCTTCTGATAAAGTTCTTTTGTTGTCCTTGAAATCCCACTGTTGGAAACATCTCTTCAAATATAACATTTTTCCATCATTCATTCTTCTTTGATAAGTAATCTTTTGCGAACTGAAGCATCTTTTCTCCATTCATCAAATCAACGTACGGGTTTTTCCTAGCTGTTCATTCAAAGTAAACATGCAATTCAAATATTTTTCGCATCATTTTTGTACGTACTGACACCGCGTTCTCCAGTAAATTAATGTTGGAGTACTTAACTCCTTGCCTTCTAATATCGTGTCACACTCGTGGCGCACCCCATATTTCATGTGACCTCTATCATTAATATTTTGGTTAAAACTCTATTCCAAATTTAATTTTGATTGCAATTTATATAGTAAAGGCTTGTCAAGTACGAAATATATATAATGTGTCGATTTTCTTCATTTGTTTTAACATTAAAGGGATTCACATTTAGCTCTGACGCACCTGTTTAAAAAATCATAGGTTAAAGGGTTAATCGCTGGCTTTTCTACTTTCTCAAATAATAAAATGTCCATTACAGTAAATAAAAAATTGTCAAACGATTACATTAGTAGAATTTTCAAACAGCGCCACTGAACTTTTCTCTATCATAAAATAGTATTACTTATTTTTGCCATCCATTTCATATAAATTTTAAATAAAGTTAAGAAATATTTACCTTGTGATTGTTTATGAAAAGATTGAAAACACTCATTGAAATGCAGTTACTTATAGATACAGTTAATATAAAATTTTCAAAGCATGGGAAGATATATGTAGAATAGATATCTTGTGAAGGGGTGACAAAGTCAGCAATTAAAATATTAATCCCTTAACCTATGATTTTTCTAGGGGGTACGTCAGTTACAGCTAAATATGTATCGTTTTAATGTTAAAACGAACAAAGAAAATCGAAATATTATATATGTTTTACTCTTGACAAGCCTTGGCTATATAAATTGCGCATAGAATTAAGTTTAAAATTGAGTTTTAATCAAAATATAAAGGATACAGGTCACATTTGAAACACGGGGTGCGTCATGTGTGTGACACCATATTGTAAGGCAAGGAGTTAATACAGTTAATAAAATATCTATTATTGTTGTCACTTAACCGTTGCAGAAATACTTTACTTTACTGTATCTAGACAATTTTTTGTAACTGCTGTGAAATTAAGTACAATTTAAGTTTATATGCGTCAATTTTTTTCTTTGTTATCGAAGAAGTTAAAATAGTGTAAAATAAATTCCCAAATTTCTATGTTGATCGATTTTTCGTTGACTTTGTAAGGAAAATAAAGAAGGAGTTATTTTGTACGATAGAAATTTATTTTCTTCAAATCAATAAAAGTTATGGTTTATTTTATTAGATTTATTAATTCCATACATTTCTTTTTATCTTTTTTTTAAACCAAGATATTTCGTTCTTGTATTTATTGAATTACCCTATAGATTAAGATCATTCTTCAACTAGGAAAGAGTTGTATACTTTTCGCATAAATAGTAAAAAATGAATGAAAAGCAGTGATTTCATTTAGTATGCGACAAATGTTAAAATAGCGATACAATAAAACATTTTTTAGCAAACACGGTTTCAAATTTCAAATAGTTTTTACGTACATGATGATCAGCTAATTAAATATAAAAGGCTAGTTACTTGGTTTGATTTGAAATGGCCTATTTTTTCTTTTACTTTAATGTAAAAAGTAAAAATTAACATTATGTGAAATAAAGTTTGAAATTTTTATTCATATGTTATTCTATTCATTTTTAAAGCTTTTCCATATTGTAAAATAATTAAAATTTTATATTCACGTTAAAATTGATCGTGATTTGTAAGAAGTTTTATGTCGTGAACATCTAATTAATTTTATTAAAACGTTAACACAAACTTATTTTCATCACTCTTTAAATCTATCTATTGTATTATATAGTACGCAATTCTTTAAAAAGTTGCTGCTGGAACCTTGTTAGTCTCCCGGCAAATATTATCTTTTAATTTGACGATGTTTCCAGAGTTATTATCATAAATTTTATTTTTTAAATAGCCTCACAAACAAAATGTAACAGCAGAGGAATAATAACTTTTGAAAGGGGACTGGGTTGTCGCTTCTCTACGACTGTGAAATTATTTCTGATAAATTCGCAAGATTAATAACTCAAATAAACACTCTGTATACTGTGACTTATAATATAAATTCGTAGTGAACTATACAAAACTGAGATGTTAACATGTAACAAAATAACTATTCCGACTAAAATCAGTCAAATTGCGACTGAAAATTTAAAATAAGATTGATATTACGATATGCAGAATTGTATTTTAATATACTAATTAGTACACTATTTGGTAGCTCATTTGTTCTATCAGCAAACGACTGGTATTATGACTTTGCTATATCATTTTAAAATAAAATGAACAAAATAAGATATCCAATATAGTTAATGTGCTTTCCAGATTTTTACGGAATGGTTGAAAATGTAATTATAATTTTTGTATGTGTATTGGTACGAATCGAAAGAAGTAAATCGATCGAGTTATTAAAAAGAAACGATCGTTGAGCTATGCTAAAAAATCAAGTGCCAAGGAGACAATTCAAAGTTAATAACTTGATAACAAGCCCCAGAAGATTGTAAGCAATTTAAGTGAAACGATGGCCATTTTCGCGGCCGAAGAGAAGAACCGCAATAGGACAAGTAACAAGCGGGATTGGCCCGTATCCCATATCGGTGAACATGTTTCTATTAACGCGACCACGTGAAACTAAAACCGAGCTAATTTCGAACTGAAACTTGAAATTGGATTTTCATGCTGGTGTTACCAGCATGTCGTTGATTCGCTCTTAATTTGGCGGTCTTGTCGAAACTTTTCATCGATCTTTGACCGGCTGAAATTAGTTGGAAATTGCCAGAATAAGAAACTGAGACAATTTCATTCGTCTTCGTTCTTTTTTCAAAAATTAACTCACTTTATTTATGTTCTTTTAACACCTCGACTAAAGCTATTTAAAATCCTTTACGGTTGATGACCTTCTATTTTCAATAAGTCTAGTCTATTATTTTTAGCACGCCTTCAAGTAATTTAGTCAAATTATTTTTATTCAAGCGATACTGAGAACTTATTGTTAGTCTTATTACTTATAACTATAATAGGCTTCATGAACTTATATAGTGTATAAAGTTTACATATGACTATGTATTCTATCTACAGGTTAATAATGGATACAATTTTCTAACACCCCCTTATCCGTAATTATCGGCCATGAAATGGCAGAATAATGTAATTGACAATAGTACATTTTCTAAATAAACCTTAATATCTGCAATATTGAAATTTTTATTCTTCACTATTTACATACAGTGATTAAAATTTGATTAAAACACAAAATGAAAAAGCTTTAAAATATATTAAGCTTTTTAGACGCATTGAACTTATAAGCAATGCATTTCTTTTTATGGTCTGACAATTCTTACTACTCTTGCCGTTTAGTTCCTTAAAAAAATAGATGTAAATTAAACTCGTTAACAATAGCAACAATAGATCCTGTACAATTGACACATATCATATCAAATACAAAAAGAACATCTGGTTTATCGCTTAACTATGTTGTTTTAGAGGTGGTACAGTAGCGAGATCGGTAATATCGTTCTCGATATTTTCCCTTTTAATGAGATGCCTTGATGGCGAGGTTGATATTGAATGAAAGTTGTTAGAGGTGTCAAACGACAGCGTTGATGGTTTTGTATAGCGTGTTCATTTTACAAAAATTGTGTGTTATTTATACAAGTGTTTACAGTTACACTACAGCCAATCATAGTGTGTTTAAAAATATGGTAGAGAGGGGATGCTGTTAGCATAACATGAAATATTCCATCGTTTGTAGAACATCAACTAAATTATAATTATAAGTTTTTAGGATGTAACATACCTATGTACACTTTACAGTTGTAACTATTTGCTAATTGGACGAAAAAATATAAAGCCTGCATTCTACTTATTACTCAATTTATCCGCTTTTATTGCATACCGACGAGTTCGTTGACATGTTAATTGCCAATTAGACACGACATTTTACTGTTTCGTACGACGTAAGTCGATCGAAACCATAATCGAGTTCAAGCTCCGGTTCACCTGTAATCCACTTTTGTCACATTTGCAGCCATAAAAATGCTGTTGCCTGTTCAAGCTTTCCTCCGGTACTGTAAGCGAAACCTTTTTCATGTAACGCTTAATTACATTTTCACAACAATTTACTTCGCTTATTTTTCAAGAATACCAACGTGTTTTCCCTACCAATTAATTACCTTAAGATCGTTAATCGATCACCGATCATACCGTGTTGAGTAAGTTATTTTCCAAATATTAATCGATTCTCGATAGTGTGATAGGCTTGGAAGTTCTTCGAAACAGCCGATCGATCATAGGTTTCCGTGAAACACATTTGCACTACGAGAAAGTTGATGATCGATCACTATTTGATATGTGACCACTTAATATCGAAGTTTCGAATCCTTCGATGAAAACCTTGCAATAATTCGTCGAAGTCTATTAAAAAGGATGAAAAGCACGATAAGAAGTATAGCAATAAGAGCTGAAGATATTTATTTAGAAAACAGATTTATGTCATCGTATTTTTAACACTCACAATCAGTCCAAAGCGGAATAATCCTGGGCATACTATGTCAGCCGTTTATTTTGAAAGTGGGGCAGGTCCATTTTTGAAGAAAATAAAGATAATGATAATTATATGTATTATATAAAACTTAATATGTAATAAATATAACGAGTATGTATCATTTCATTGAAATTCTTAATAAAAATGAATTGTTTCTTGTTATGTTATATTTTTTGCTGAAATATTTAAAAATTGTTTTCTTTGTTTTATTTTACTTTTAATCAAATGAATAAATATTTATATTAAATTGAATAGTATTTTGTTTTTATTATTTAAAAAACGCTGATACAACTGAAATATCATCCCTTTAATTAACGATTGCAATAATTCATTAATTTTGAAAGTGAGACAAGTCCATTTAGGTGTAATAAAACCTTTATTTTTTTTTAGGCACCACTTGAAACACTATTAGATAATAAACTTACATTATCTAATACCACAATGTACAAATAATATATCTATTAGTGCTTACTAATATTTTTAAATTTATTAAAATGCAAACCTTTAAATATCTCGCAATAACAAAAAATGGACTTGCCTCACTTTCAAAATAAACGGCTCAATTAATAGTACAATGAGATGATATGTTACCCCGCTACCTTTCGCTTCTTCCTTCTTTCTAATTGCATTGGAAACTCTTTTAACCTAACGAAGAGATTAACATATAATTTTTCTCGTTTCTATGAACTCACAGTAGTGGAAAGTACTCGTGAAGCGATTAAAACTAGACAGTCCTAGAAGTAAATATTTTAAATGAAAACTTTACACGTGTTTTCTAATGGATAAAATTACGTAAGGTACCTATTGTTTTACCGGATAAAAGGTTCACCAAGCCTTTTTACCGAGATAAAATACTACAAGAAATGCAGATATAAAGAAAACACAGTAAAAAATCGCTTTTTGTTACTAAAACGTACTGAAAACAGCTTTCTCGAAAAGAACTTCGCTGGCGCTGTGTGTCGTAAATCGTGCTGGTCGTTTGCACGCTAAATGTTTCTTATTGGACATGCAGCTGGCCGTTAAAGCTTTTTAAATTGCAAATAAAACGCAACCAATAATGGACATGCTAATAAATATCAAATGACGTAATTTTGGCAAAAAGGAGAGTAAGTGCTTACCACGCGATAAATTTTCTTTAACAGCACATTGAAGTGCGCTGGAGTAATTTAGTATCCCAACTGATTTTTTTATGATTATTGCTTGATCGTTAACAAATTGCAAATATTTCCAAAAAGTCCATTTACGTTACCTTGAGTGATGTAGCGATTTAAATTAATCCCCATGCGCCATTGTAAAATTAATTTTTGTGCATTTAAAAGAGCAACGGTAGAAAATGGCTATATTTGAAATCAAACAACAGTTTCTTTACAATATTAATCTTTATGTTCTGATAAATCAGTAGTGGATCATATATGTACAGGAATGCAATTATCGATGCAAGTGCAACAGTTTTGCCATTTTGAAGGTAATTTAAATAAAAAAATTTGTTTGTATCCCTTGTATACTTAATTTCAATGTATCTGCAATTTCATGGGTGTAGAGTAATTATTTCTTATTAAAAAAAAATTCTCCAAGATCTACTAATTTTGTATCGTCTAATTGTATATGTCCCCTTAATAGCATGTAGTTCTTTTTCTTCTAATTTTTTCCAAAAAAAATTCTTCCATTAAATGCTTGTATACAGTTCAGAAAATCAAAGACTATTAAGTTATACGAAACGCGACAGAAATTTTAGTTATATTGTACCTTTTTCTAATTTATCTTCGTTCTTTGTACGTATTCATAGTATACCTACAATTGTTAGTTTCTATATCTTTAGAATAAACTAAACAATTTTATTTGATAAAGAGATTATGATGGTCTACCTGTTTTACAGACAAAATAAAAAAGTTTTTGTATTTTTCCTCTCGTATTATTTAATAATGAAATTATTTCTCTTACAAATTATTTGTACTGTTCTTAAAATATTTACACAAATTAATGTATCATTTAATTTTAGCAAAGTTCATTATACAATATTCCGTTTATTTGCATTAAGATTATTTATAATTGGAAAACTAGACTCCCCATCATAAAATATACTTCAAAAATGAAAAATTTATTGATTCTAACTATTGTTGAATATTAATTAATAAACTCTCGGAAATAATAATTTTGCTTGTTTAACAAAAACATAGTGGGAAATTTATCACGTTCGTGAAAGAACGTATAACGAAAATTATAAACGTAAATCAGGTAAGTTTACATAAATAATTAAAATACAGCTCAAAGTAATTAAAAGTCGAAAAAATTGTGATAAAAGAAAAGTTACGAGAGTAAAACATGGCAAAGGTTACAGTTACATTTTACGATGCGATAAAATGCTTCGGGCACATTTTATTATTTGCATAGTAATTGCTTGTCGTAATAATGTTTAAAATTTCACAAGTGAATTAAATAGAACTCAATTTTTGTTAAAGTGGCACTTTCAAGCCAACTTCGTTGAATAACGATCCTACAAGGTATGTAGATACTGAAAATCGGTTTTGTTGAGTCTTTATGTGCCGAAGAATCTTGTTAGTACCTTATTAGCTTCGCTTGATTTTTCTTTTAACGTATATATATATATATGTAATACGCTATCGATTCAAGTAATCATTCCTGGGTTAAGCCAATAAATTGAATCTGAATCCATCAAGGGTTCTTTACATTATATTTTCGTGTCAGACTTATAATAAGAACAATTAAATATCTAAAAATAGAATATTGTAATGTATTATAGTACTAAATTATTAATACAGTTTTCAACGTTCAATGTTAAAATATAAAATAGAACATTTATTATTATTCTGTAATAAATTTGGCTTTGTAATCTTTAATGTAATTATGTCACAACATTTTCGAATGTTTAACACGTTCACGCCGGCGGGCATCATCGGTCGATCACACTCGACTGCCCTATCAGGCGGCATGCACTAACGGTGGGTCATTATTGAATATTCGAAAATTCAGTTGTAAAAACAATTCAATTATTTATTTATTTCGATGCAATTTTTCAAAGCATTCCAAATATACGTATGAATTCTAGCGCCGTTTCACAGGGAAAAACGAATAAAGGCGCTGGCATGAATGTGTTAATATATGTTGAAATCCTATATCTGTTGACAGCAATAGATTTTGCAATATTATCTACTTGATAGTTATACAAAGTGTGTAATCAACATATGTAATAACAATTCCCTCTTGAAATACAAAATTCCAGTGACAAATCTCAATGAACACCATCCGTACATTTAAAGTTCGCCACATTAGTTGCTGCAATTATTTCATAACGAAACAAGACGCCTAACAACAAAATGAAATGTAGTTTTCTGAAAAGCGGTAACTTACATTTTCCACATAAATTTGTCAACCATTTTCTGCTTTATTAATCTCTTAGTTCGGAGTTTCCCCAACCAGTTAACGCAAAGTTTACCCACTTATTTAATCAAACACCAATTGGCCATCTGTCCACTTTCGTAACGAGCATCTCACCCCAGTTCTGTGGTCTGGTTAAAGCAACACCTCTGAACTTCCACATTTCCACACAGACACCCGGCCTTCGGGAACAAACCTCGACAAGGTGTTCTCTTCAAGGCAAAGAAAAGGGAAGGGCGGGACGAAAAGAATACGGTCCAGCGATAGCGTCAAAAGCCGAATGTAACTAGCAGAAAATCCCTTGCTCGTCCTTTGGACGACTCAGCAAGGGAACAGGAAGTAAGAATAATCGAGAGGAAGGTAAACGAACCAGGCCAACATCGCGTTTTCCGTTCCGTAGTTCCCGGTCGAGCGTTACTTCAGTGACGACCACCTATTTCATGGCATCACTTGAAACTTGAAACCTCGCTTTGATGAATACCGATCCAAATTAATTCTTTTACTACGCAGGACAACGTAACATATTCTTTTACATAACTTCTTTATTTTATTCATTTAAATTTCATATTCTACTTCATCTGTCTATTGATTTCCGTTAACCATTTATACAATTGAAAATTATTGAAACACTTTCCGTATGTGTGTGTATACATATATAACGTTAAAGTGGTTTAAGTTTCCAAGAGCTTATATTATTTATTGAGGATATAGGATTTAATACTAAAGTTTTCAGCATAAAATATAGTGTTTGCAATATTCATACTAAAAATAAAAGAACCATTTTGGTGAGTTAAATATTAATTTAAAAAATCTAACAAGGATGGTATGACGATCTTTAGCAGAGAGGTGGAAGGAATCATTAAACATATTAGTTAAACAATGTTGAAAATATGTCATTTCTCCTTTCTAAAGATGGTATAAAAGATTATTTACTTCGTTTGTGCCTTTAAGATTAGTACTGAAATAACAGACCTGTTTTAGTAAAAATATTACTCAAAAAAAGGAAAAGAAGAAATACATTAGCAGCAAATATTGGGTCACCCAAATATTTTTTTATTTTAATACAAATCAAAACTAAAAATTTATTTAATAAAAAATTTTAAATGTAAAATTTTATTATTTGATGGAATAATATTGGAAATGAGTAAAATAAATAATATTCTTTTTTCCTTTTTAATTTTAATTTTATTCAGCGGTTTGACTGAACATCTATACGTTTTGGAAAACGATTTCAAATTGAGGCAACGTACAAGCTTCGAGAATAGTATTTACCCTCTACTTATAAAATTATTTTATTGGGATTATTTTAGGAACAGTCCGACAAATAACAAACAAAAGATTATTAACATATTAAATTTGTATTACGCAATAAGCCTTTGCAAATTATTTCGCAAAACAAAAGATGTGATAAGTATACCTAATA
This sequence comes from Anthidium xuezhongi, assembly GCA_022405125.1. NCBI lineage: Eukaryota > Metazoa > Arthropoda > Insecta > Hymenoptera > Megachilidae > Anthidium > Anthidium xuezhongi. The sequence continues at coordinate 587,356 of CM039646.1, read as the reverse complement.
AACTTTTTTTATTCACTAATACGTAGCGAATGTATGATATCAGATATATTGGATGTATTGAGTTACTAGCCATTAATAAATGAAACCAACTTTTGGAAAATTACCACACACGTCTATTTTCACTGTGCCAGCTAACGTGTTAGTGTATACTTTATATATACTTACTAAGAGTTTAATAAACTAACACTTTTTTATCAGGTTCATTATCAGCAAAACAAGAATTACTAACATTTTAATATATGTTTCTCCTTTGTTTCAAGAAAACTTGTGCTACAATTTTACATAATTATTATTTCTGTTATTCTCTACAATACTGTAAAGTTTAGATGTAATTAGTGTCCTGAAAGTGTTGAGTTCTCTTTAAAATTAGAAATGTTTAATATATTCATCGACAATATGTAATCTGCTTGTATTTTATAAATGAAGACCTCAAGTTAATAACACAAATTGAATAATTATTCGTTTATTTACATATACAGGATAAACCCTTTGATACAATAAAGTTATTACACAGGGGTGTTCTAGAGAGAACATTGAAATTCAAGACATGTAGATTAGAATAGAATAAAAAACAAAAAGCGGTATAGTAGGTATAATTAGTAACAGACATCTTTGGAACTTATAACAAAAATTGAAGGTTTTAGTCCCCTTTTCTCTAACGTTCACTTACATTATCAATATATTTCTTGTGACGAATAAGAACTTCAGGTTTTTCAATCAATTTAATCGCCATTAGTATAATATTTTATTAGCGGAACCATGTTGCTGTCAATAAATCGCAATTCACTGGCCATACAGGACATATTGCCATTTTTTTTCTCGTATATGTGCTCGGATTCAATCAGGAGATACACGAAAGGTTTCACGAAAGTAAAAAGAGGCCAAAAGGCTCAAGTGAACAAGAGCGATACATCGCGTTAACACGCTGACGAGGCTTCGTCATCTCCGGTTACCGGATTAAAATGATTGTCTCGGTGTATATGGTACACATAGTAAGCGGATTTACGGGTCATTCTGTTGAGTAAACTGCAGTCTAGAAACATGTATCGGTAAACACGAAACGTCACCTTCGGTCTCCCTTTATTTCTGCCTGCGTCTGGGATAAGTCATAAACAAACAACCTTCATCTTTTTTTAATACTGACCAACAAATTCTTTATAGCCCAGTAGATTTATCCTAAAAGCACCCCTAAAAAGAAATTCTTGTACCAAATCTGTTGTTTTAAATTGCTTTTGTCCATCGCAATACACATTACAATGAAGAGATCGATAAAAAAGAAAATATAGAACTACGTTTTTTAAACAAATGAACATTTTGACAGTTTATTTTATTACATTTCTATGGGAATATATCTGAAACTATAGTAGTTAGCTTGATACTGCAAGTAAGGCGATTGTAGATTAATATTTAACGAAGAGATTGATCCCGAGCCCTGTACGTTAAACCCGTCAGAAGATATAAATGTTTTAATAAAATTCCAAAAATCTGGAATTCGGTGTCGAAAATTGAGGTCTTGCCCTTTAAAAACTTTCCCGGCCTCCAATAACAGATTCCAAATTTTTGGCATTTTATTAAAACATTAATACCTTTGAAATATGTAAATTGACACATGGGAGCAGTCTGAAATTAATTTCTTCGTTAAATATTAGTGTACATTCACCTCGGTTACAGTGTTAGGCTAGCTATTTTAATTTCGAAGGCATTCGCATAGAAAAAAGATAAAATAAAGTATAACAATTTTTTGTTGTTTAAAATCATTAATTTCAAATTTACTTTTTACTATTTCCTTTAATATTTCTTATACACAAACACAATTGAGAAAACCAGTTTGAGTGTATCATTTCTGTTATACCTGTACTTATTGTTAAAAAATTATTCAATAGTTTTTTGATTAGTAGTAGTATATTTGATAGCCGATTAAATATTAAGTAAAAAGAAACTGTAAAACACAGATTACTCTTTCAAATGTTTATATAGCCTTAAATTATCAACAGTAACTAACAATAAGTCCTACATCGACATCGCACATTGATAATGTGCTTATACGTTATTAAATAAAAATAATGTGAAATATTATTTGTATTACGATTTTCGTTCATAATTTAAAATTATCAATAGAAACCTTTATTGCAAAAGTAATTGAAAACGAATTTTGAAGTAAGATTTCTATTTTATTATTTTGTTTCTTATTTGAAAGGATAAAATACCGTAAACGAAGATTATATTTACGACATAATAATACGTTATTAATAATACCCAAACAGGGTGCATTGGAAGTGAAGTCAATTTTCAGTTTTTTATATCTTAAAAATGAAATTACAAGTTCCAGAATGGTAAAGGATTTATTCGATGTTTTTTATTTTCAACATGTACTTCGTTTATAACACAGTAAGCAGAAGATTCTTCTTTTTTTTAATATCTTCTTTTATCTTATGTACGAGCTAAAAACCTTTTATTCTCTTAAGCTTGTGTATTTAAGGAATACAACTGTCTTTATTTGAAATAAATTTATATTTGTTAACAAACAGAATATATTGTAATGAACAAAAAGTAGAAAGCGAATTAAACCGTCTCTGTTTGCGATTTTGTATTCTATAAAATTAATTTACAGTGCACATAAATGTGTACTTGATTAAATATCAATATCTCGTGTGACTTTAGTAATTACTACTTGAACATAAGTTCACATTGATGGATAATAATATCGTATTAAGTTTCAATAGTTCGTTGATCAGCTAATTTACACATTGTTCAAAATGTCATCTATCAGTGAAAATAAATTTTATTAACACGTCATTTATCAATGTGAACAGGCATAATAAGACACATTAAAATTCCAATTATTAAGGATACGATTGACAAATATTTTACTTTGAGCTTTCAGATGGTTTTCTTATATTATTAACATGATACTATTCATATCAGTTATTTTGAAATGAATTCTCTTAAGAAAAAAAGCTGTAAAAAAGAATATGATTTCACATATTTAATTCGTCTTTTCGTCTGTAACAGCCTGGTTCCTAATAAATGTTTCTGGAAATATTAGGACTAAATTAATTTTTGGAGGTTTATACCCGGCCAGAGTCTGAAGCCAAGCTGGTTGAACTTAACTTCATCCCAGAATATTGGCTCCGTCGTTTTCCAGAATGTTAATCTGGATAACTCAAGCGATCTGCCGACTATGCTCGAGACTTAATCGGTGTATAATGTCTTGTTAATTATTGTCGAGCTAGGGAGAACTGTTAATCTTGACAAGGACAAGTATGGAAATGAATAGCATTTGTGCAACCTACTTTTACAGAATAGAAAATTCAGCTATAGTGGAGCACAAGGGAAGTATAATAACAAGTGCTGCTGCAAATTTGCATACTGATTTGTTCTACGAACGAGAGGGGATTAGGTTTGTAATAAGGAAGTAATAAAGTCGTGCATACATATAATTCATTCGTCCACCGAACGCTAACAAGGGGAAAGCATAACTTTTGGAACACCAATTTTTTTAAATTTTGTACAATTATAAAGAACGTCAAAAGTAATGACTATCTAAAGTGCACATCTCTTCGAAATAAGAAAGAAATTTACATTTAAAATTTTTGTAATGTATATTTTATTATTTAGGAAGAATGCACAAATTGTAATCAATCCTAGACTAGTGGAAAAGTGCTTCTTCGATTTCAAGATTCATTAGATCCTGAACTACCTTTTCATTTGCTATTTTTCTCTTCCTTTTATTTTTTATTCAAATCAATTGAAAAATAAATGTTTTTAGAATGTCACAAGAAATGTTCTTTGCTTAAATTGTGTGATGTTTGTTCAAAAAATATTTAAAAATGAAGTGTCAGGTAGTGAATACAAAATAAATGATTAACTTAAAATAAAGATATCAGCATGGATCGAATTGCAAGAGATAACGGATCATCTTCAAATTGTCTATTAAATTAAATTAATTTACGTTTCCATTTTTAAAGAAATATGGGAAAAACCTAGCCTCCGTTTGCAATACTTAGAATTATAGCATTTAAAAATATTTCTTTACTTTTTGTATACATTATTACTCGGCATGCAAAAGTTTCCAGCCTTTTTTCAAACAGAATACGTAATGTATTTCTGTTGTTTTGAAAAAATTCAATTAATCGGAATTGTGAAGAAAAATTAGTGAAAGCCACGCTTCATAACTTTCTTATCTGTAATTTAAATTTCGAAAATATATTTTGCAAATTTATTCCGACTGTACAACTAAAAACTTTATGGAAAGTGGTTAACACAGCTGTGGAATTACAAACGGTCGTGGTTACCGAAGATTGCAGTTTGCCGTGACTTTTGTCTAATAACTGTAATAAACGTACAATTTATTGTACAGCTCTCGACAGCTTTCGTTTAATACTACAGAAATTGATTTAAGATGAAAATTTTCAAAATTTACAAAGCGAAGTGTTCATATTTTCATTACAAGTTCAAACAAAAAAGGTGAAATACATCTGTTACTATTTTCTTCACGATTCTATCAAATTGTTTCCCAAATGAGCAAATGCTTTTCAAAGATGTTGATTAGTTTAATTTTTTTTTTAATTATTAATAGGTAACTAGAAATTTTAGTATATTACTAATATTTGGTATATTTGTACTTTTACAATACTTTTTCGTTAGATGAATTTCTACTTTTTTAACAATCAATTTTGAAATTTTTTGTACTGTTGTTGTTTTTCTAAGATTGTTCACAATGTAGTTTATTTTGTAGTTTATTTCTTTTATTTAAATATAATTAAAGCTTTAGAAACTGTAAATTACTATTTGACGAAAAGGACTTGCTACAAATACCAATAACATACTCATACCGAATAAATACTTTAACCCAAGCGGGTTATTACGTTGCTATAAATTTCCATTCAACTCTAACTACTGAATTATGAAATATATATTCTTCTTATATTTGTTTGCGTTGAATATTAAAATAAATATTAAATGGAATTTATTATAACGGAATTATGTATTTACCGGTTACAGCTATCTCATTTATCATTTTTCCACCGCACGAATACTTTTATTCACACTGCATTTTATTTAATCTATTGTATTTTTCAATATGGAAATTGAAGTATAACAAAGTCTTAATTATATTTTTTATATCTTTTATTTGAATGTTCGATTTTTAGAACTTTTTTAATATTAATAAAAAATAAGTAATATGCATTAAATTAAACGATAGCTACGTTTTTAGCATTGTAAAGTATTTACAAAAATGGAACATGCAACGCTATGAGCATGAATTAAAATTATAAGGTCTAAATCATTAAGCTGCATATGGAAATGATAAACGATTTGACCTAAAATTAAATCACAAACTCATTTTTTTTAATTATATCATTTGAAATGAAAAGATCAGTTCAAATGAACCGATAAGAAAAGAGAACTGTAAAGAAAAGATTTTGTTCTTCAAAAAAGAATAAAATTTGTATAATATTTGAATGAAAGTCAATTACATTTTTTATTAATGCAAATATCATAGCAATTTTTCTCCTTTTTAAATTGAATTTTATGCTAAACGTAATTGAAAAATTAATCTTTAGAATAAAAGAGAAAATCTGAACGATATTGTAGAACCTTCTCAAGCTTGCAAAATAAATTCGTGACTAAAGTACCAATTAGCTGTGCTCGCTCCGTTAAGCGCATTAAATCTAAATTTTCCAAAATTATGAATATTCATCTGTCCTCGACAGAATGTTATTACAGCACTTTATATTTGCAATATCGAATCGATCGTATTTAATATTTTATTGCCAGTGTTTTCCTGTTTACATTTTTTGAATAAGTTTAATATATTATGTATGCATGTGCAGATTTATTTATTCACATGCAAATTTTCCCTGAACGAGCACCATTTTTAAAAAAGAACGAATATGTAGGTTGTTAAACGCAACCAACGATTTCAGTGTTCTAGTACAGATTTTAGTTCGTGTAATATATGTAATTGTATTAATTTGATATCTGTTATACTGGTTCGATGTGTATGTATATGTGTTGCTTCAGCAACGGCAATGTTAATTAAAACAATTATACGGACCGAGGAGGACGAAGGAGTCTTCGACAATCCAAGCACGTAAGAGGCGCAAAAGTTCTATTCAATTATAAAACTAAAAAATATTTTATGATAAATTGAAAAATTGGCAATCAGCTTTCAATTGTTGCTAATATTTGTCTGTTTATAAATGACCATTAATAAAAACAAATAATCGTAAATAAAAGATTATTGAATTAGGAATCTATAACACAGCAGTATTTAATTACAGTAAAATCATTTTCATTTATCTTTGAAATTATTTGTTTAAAAGTAGCCTATACCGATTTCAGGTAATTGCTAAATTAAAATTTTCAATTCATATTCAAATTTTTAATTTATTTTTCAAAATTTTCTATATTTATTAATTCATTTTTTATTATTATAAGATTGCTTTAGTTGAAATATAAAAATTCTTACAATAAAATTGAAAGTACTATTATAACATAAATTAATTTTAATTTATTAATTTATTAATATCAGTATAATATGTAATATAATATAATAATATGTAGTAATAAATAAGATAATAATAATGACCACAGTAGTAAATAAAAAACAGTAGTATGTAAAAACAATAAGTCATCCGGAATTACGAGTAGCATTAATAACAAAAAAAGCCACAAGAATGACTAACGATTTGAAATTAGGAGAAGACAACTGAAGTAGTAATGTTGACCATAAAGAGTACAATGATATTCAGGAAGGTCATAATCCCTGAGGTAACGTACAAGAGCATAAAAGGAGAGACCTTCACGGATCTCAAGGCTGGCGATGTAATTGTTGATAACTTTACGAACAAATAAAAGGTCAGCAACGATACGACACAAATGGAGGGTAGATAGTCCAAGACGAAACAAAATGGAGTTACAGTTATGACAGAATATAGACATAGGCGAAGAAGCAGTGCGATAAGAAGCACGTTTAAGAAACCTGTGCTGAACCCTCTCGGTTAACGCAATTTGATAACTATATTCAAGATGAAGCTCTATTTCTCGGATAATTATATGAAATTCCAAAATTCTTACGGTAAGATCAGGAAAATTATTACAAGTAGTGCTACCCTACTGTATTTCTCGGATAAATTAGTTCATGGTTGACAAAGCACCTCATAAATTATAGTAAAAGAAAAGATTGTCTTAAGATAGAGTTGAAGAATAACAGTTAGCCAATATAATGGACGATATACGGAAACGAGGAGTTCCGACGTCCTGCAAGGACACGGATTCTTTCCGGCTCCGAGAGCGACAGATGGTGAGCGGATAACTAATATCATTGACAGACATGGATTCTTTCTTGATAGAGCTTCTCATATATTTTTAAAAATGATTTCCTCCATTTTTTAACATAAGAAAGCCGATACTTTTATGATCACGAAAGGATGCACCTTTCCCTTTAATGTTTTACCGCACACCATTTAAGCGATATAATTGTCCCAACCGTCTCTATTTCGATGCCAATTTATTCTATAATACCGTTGATTTTTGTAATATACTTTTCTTTTTTTCCTCGTTTTTGTATATATAGTATTTTAACACGTTGACTGCCACAGTGAAAACAGACGTGTGTGCTAAAACACACCTTTAGACACACAAACACACTCAATTATGTTAGTGCGTCTGGCGTGCGTCTTCCCCAGTGCGAGAAAAGACGCAGTAGCGAAAAGACGTGTAATGTATATAAGCCGCAAATAAATAGTTATTATAGTAAAACCACGCTCTGCTAACAAATTCCAATTATTAAGACTTCTGTCAATTTTCTTTTATTAATTATTTCATTATACAAAATTTGAAGCGCCGGTCATCAGTGACCACCATGGCAGTCAACCTATTAATATGCATTGTATGTTTCCTTCTTTCTTTTTCTTTTTATTGCATCCTTACCTCGTGTACTTGTGTTTCAATGTTTTCTCTTGAGCTACCTTTTATGTAACCACTTATCGCATTATCTCGTATGCCGTATATATGTGAAAGATCTTTAAAATGCCTTTCAGCAGTTAAGAAATAAATATATAAAATTAAAGAAATAAATACAAAAAGATATTATTGAAAACAATTTTTTTTTATATATCCTACACTAATAGTTGACGAAAATGTTTGAAAAATTCTAAAAAGGATTAAAAAAGATTGCTGAGGGGATGGCTTAAATTTCATGGGGTGAGTGACAGGAACAAAGTATTTAAAATCCGAGTCATTCTGCTATAGATACGTACCTACAATCATTTTAATCGCATTAACAACGTGTGCAGTATTGTACATATAAAAAATGAATAATGTGAAATATTTGTAATTTAAAAGCGAGACATTTTGTTCAAAAGTTTAAAATATTTCAATTGTTGGCTTCTTTTACAAGTCTGCATTATTTTGGCTATTGTGTAAAACATTTTATATAAAAATGTATAAAATACAGTTTGAAAAAAAAATCAATCCTCCATCAACAAAAACGTTAACTTTGTTATTCTCGTACCGTAAAGCTTTGTGGATAAACGATTTTTATGTCTCCGAAAAAAATTTACGTGAGCATTATTGCCCCACTCTGTATACTAGTAAAAAGAATAAAATAATATTAAATAAAATGATCACATATTTATATAACGTTTCTGTCGACAATTAAGAAAAGAAGCAAGTTTTAATTGGTAAATAATATGATCTCTGAGTAAATTGTATTTCAAGTTATTTGTTGGAACGTATAGGCAGGTTCCTAAGTGCCAACCGACTCGATTTAAATTTGGTAACAATGCATGGGAAATAATTTTAAGCGACAACAGCTTAAAGGGTCATTTTATCGCAAAACATAATGGCTTCTAAAATTGGATTTCTTCAGTGCTCGTCGCAGCGTGTTTGAAGGTAGAAAATAGAATCTGTAGAGTCTTTCGTTGAAAGTCATAATATTTTAATATATAATTGTCGTTCATCTGCAGAACATTGAAAGCAACTTAAGCTTAAGTTTTTTCTGTACAGTGATATAACTTACGGTTTGACTTTTATAAGCAAAAGATATTTTATCAGTCCAAACGTATTGTATCTAGATAATTTCCATTGAAATTTGACTTTTCATCGCTGAGAGCTTCAGAACTAAACTGATGTAATATACTGTCGGCCACAAAAGTATTCATCCTTTTATCGCATTCGACGTTTAAAAAAGAAATAGGAGACAAATAAATGTATATTTTTTCATTCAAAGATACAACGAAAATCTTGGTTTACGAAAAACAAGACATTATTCGCAAAAGTTGATAAAACTTATACAGAAAGGAAAAATTAAGTAACATGTTGTAGTGTGTCAGAAAATGCGACCGTAAAAGTATTCATCTACAAATTGTTATGTTAAATAAAATACTTGTAGCCTACTCAGTGGCGATTATGTTTTGTCAGTTAATAACAATTTCTTACAGTACATCTTCCACAAGCACGCAATTAACACTAGAACTACTGACGTCTAATCTGCACTTTCTTTTAAATTGGAAATAAAACAGAGAACGAAATAAATAAGGGATGGAATATGAATTATACAGAATCATTCCTTATTATAATAACAATTAGCTTACACTTTGACAAAAACGTCTTGACAAATTTTGTAATGCAAAATAAAAAATGTGGAATGAGTCATTTTGGCTCCTTTAGTAGTTCTAGTGTTAATATCTATCATGAATCGCAAAAACTGTAATACATCTTTGTCCGAACGTGAAATTATTGTTAAGTTGTTTGAAGAGGGTAAATTCATATGCGAAGTAAGAACCGTGATAGGAAGGTTTAAAAGTACAATACAGTATGTTCTAACAAAGTTTAAAGAAGATTACAAGTTATAAATAAACCGTGACCAGGCAGAGAAAATTCACTCCTCGTGAAAAGACAAGTATTATAAGGATTGTTAAAAAGAATCCACACATTTCCGGGGCTGAATTGCAGGAAAACGTGCAATCGACGTCAGGAAAAGCTGTCGGTGTCGATACAGTTCAACGTGTGCTGCATAGAGCGGGTTTTAACAGCCGAAAGAGTCGGAGAAAAGCGTGGATCAATGCAACAAACAGAAAAAAGAGATTACAATTCGCCGAAGAACGTGTTTCGAAGCCAGAAGAATTCTGAAAACGGGTTATTCTTACGGATGAAACAAAAATTTGTATTTTTGATGCCTCTCATACAGATGTAATAATGCGTTCAGAAAAAATGGTATAGGGAAGCCTGTCGACAACTGGAATCGGAGAATATCGTTTTATAAAAGGTACAATGAATCACCGGATATGTTTAAATATCTAAATGAACATTTATTATTAAGTGCCGAAATATTGGGTACAAGAAATAATTTCATATTTCAACAAGATAACGACCCAAAACGCTCGCATTGTCTAAAAATGGATCCTCTATTATATCCTGCATTAACTTCATGCCACTCTAATCGCCGGACATCAATCACATAGAAAATCTGAGGCGAAATTAAAAACAAAATTAAACAAAGGTCAATTTTTCCTTTCTGTATAATATTTATCAACTTTTGTGAACAATATTTTGTTTTACGTAAACAAAGGTTTGAAAAATTATACATTTATTTGCCTTCTATTTTTTCCATACACGTTGACGGTAATTGGACGAATATTTTTGCGACTGACTATATATAAAAAGCCTCTTTACTATTTTTACAAACTTATATATTATTTAAAGAATTAGAAAAAACTAATTGCTGATATTATATTAGTCACCTAATTCGACTCCAATGCCATTTCATGCCAAATGTGAAAAAACATGTATTCGCTACAATGTACACAGTTATCAGCTTTTCTTTATTATTTTTATGTGTTACGCAATTTTTTAGGAACAAATGTCTATTACTCCAGCACAATTTATGCAACTTACCCCAATATGCTGGGAAAGATGCCAAGCTCGTTAAGTAAATCAAATTCTGTGCCAATCATTCGTGTAGAATAAACAAGAACACTACCTTTGTTCCACCTAATAACACGCCACTTTTTGATTGCAGTGCATAACATCAGATAGAAGCGAAATCTTTCACGGACATCAAAAAATGATTTCACTCGAAAAATGTTTGTTACGCATAAAAGAACTTTCAAGCAATTTATTTTTAAAGGAGCTCGTAGATAATAATTTTACTAAAATCTATTTGACGAAGTTAAAGCTGCGATCTACTTTACATATTTTCCGATATTCGAATATTGGATAACCGTAATATACGTCCGAAATAATATCAACACTTTTGTCAACGTATTTTTAAAATGTTATCCCTTCTGTTTACTCAACACAGGAACATTTAGCAGGCGGCTATTATCAATCGAACATAAATATTTGAAATTTCGTTAAACGCTAGGCAACCCATCACCGATCGTTCTGTTTACCCATGATTACATTGGCGAAATTTTCACGTTTTCCCTAACCCCTTTGGTAAAGTACACGCCGCCGTTTTCGATTACCGCAGGAATCGAACCATTTTATCAAACCGATCGACCATTTTTCTGTAGCAACCAGTTTCGTGCTCTGCATATTTTCGATTGAATGCCCGTAGTAAATGTTTCATCGTGATGCCGGAGCGTATAATGGAAATTATTATTACATTTGTAACGTACAAAACAAAATGTTTGTGATCGTACCATGAACGAGCCAACTATTGACGACTATGGGTGAACGTTTGAATTATTCAGGTTCTAATTGCTAGCTAACCGATGAAATGTTTCTAGCGGTAGTCAGATCGTGTGCAGACTTTTGAACATTACCCGTTGAATGATACCCAGTGAAGCTTAATGGACAAAATTTGTTTTGCCAAAATTAAATCATGTTACATTTATTTCTCATCTTCGTCTTGAATGCTTTCAACTTTAAAAAGTAAGAAATTTTCATATTTTTGTTTGTTTTTAAATATACCCGCAATAATAGACCCTCTTCGTAAGATATTTATAAAATATACAAAACGTTCAAATCTTGTTCTATATATTTTGACGTTTTATTTTGAGGTAAAAGCGCCGTGTAAGATTTTTCAACAGTAACAGGCACCTTATAAAATACAGTCTAGGATCATCTTTGTATTAAAACGAAATCGAGTTATTGAAATGTGAAAATAAACGTTTTGCATCAGTTTTTTTGAAAGAGAACAATGAACAATAAAAAAGTATCAAAGAAATAGCTTTAATAGTAAATTGTAATATTAACAGTGCCTAATATTTTTGGCCAAGGCTGTACATTTCCTGCCCAACGATTTGGAAAAATTCTGTTCGACACATTCCATCCAGCAATTGAAATCCATTCGTTTATTGTTTTCAAACATGTATCGAAATTATTTTTTTTATAAATCTTTTTGTAAGTTGAAATACGTAGTACGTTAATAAAAATATATTGGTTCATTTAAAAATCGTGTGTGACTGAAATTTCATAAAAACAGTTAAATTAAAAAGACTAATTAAGCAAAATATCTGCTCCTTTACACCATTCATTTCCTGTCTGAACCTCTCTGCATCGCGAAAAATTAATTAAAATTAATTAAAACGTCACTGTTAGGTATGTTAGATTCAAAAAGGGAGGGCGCATTCAAAGTTGAGTCGGAGTTTTCCATTTTTCTAAAAACTTTGCAATGTAAATCTATGAAGTCTTTAAGTTAAAGATGTAAAATATACTTAAACTTTCAGATCAATTGGCTGATTAGTTTTCATCTAATTTTGTTTAATTATAAAGAAATCCACTCTCTTGTATTAGGTACATCAGTATTGCTCGTTGTTAGAAGCTGCGAAATTTAAAATACTTCAAAGTTACCCTAATCTGATTACCAGAGTAACCTTTAAACACGGTTACTACCAGCTTCTGTTTCAATAACCCGATGACATACACGGTACGAGTAATCATTTTTTATTTTATACTCATACCAACAAATAAAATCTACTTTAAACGAGCCTGTAAAGAAATGAATATATAATTGATATAATTGGTTTAAGGTAGTTTATATTCACAATGTTTATCAAACAATTAAGTATCACATATTTATGGTAGTTTAGTATACATGTTTGATATATACGTGCAACTAAGTAATAAAAATTTATGGTACCTGTTTTTATTGTACAGAAATACAAAAAATATACTATGATCCCTGGTAGATGTTTTCCTTCAATACACTTTGGTATTAAACTCGTTAATTCAGTGTTTATCTATTTTTGATATTAACATTTAATTCTTTTTGGTCAGAAAGCATTCTTATTATTTTATATTATTTTGCAAGTTACAGGTACATTTAACACTTTAACTACTATGTCAGTTACATATAGGTGACACTTTTTCCATTAAAAACCTCCGTCTATATTATTAGCAATTCTTTCGTTTATTTGGTTGAAAATATTCCTATTAGACATTTTAAATTATGAGGAATAAATAAATCAAACAAAATATTATGGAAACAGAATATAAAGTTTATCGGAAATAAAATTATTACGAAATGAAATTTTTCGTATCTATAAATAAACAACATAAATATAACATGGAAATTATTAATACGTATAAATTACACAGAAATAAATTATATTTCTTTTCTGAGATACGAATATTGTACATTTTTCATGGAAAATTAATAATCAGTTATTTCAAATAAAATGTTACTCAAATATAATATAACATTATTATTCAAGTAACGATACGTTTGAAGTCTGTTTAGACATAATATTAATGTTACATAATTATACACTAGTACTTATTTACAAATTAATTAGTTCAGAATGTAACTAGTCAAGTAATTAATAGAAGTGTGAAATAAGAAAACAGTATTATTCTATTATTTGATGGTATCCGACACGAAATAGAAAAGTGCCATCGCGCCGTCTGGCACTTTTTGGACGTATTTTCGCAATAACCCCTGGCACTCAAACGGTTACTTCATATCGGTTTCGAATACAGAAGCGATAAATTGGAAAGGAGGAACTGGTAAGAGGTTCGTGATTGACAAACGGAAATTTCGATTTTATAGTCGAATGCAAGACTCGGTTAACCGCAGTTATTAAAAGTTAAAACTACGAAGAGCTCGATCGTGAATCGTAGCGAATAAACGTATCCAACGAACAAGGAGGGTCGTCGACGATTGTAATTAGGCGACCAATAAGTGCATACGAGCCGACGAAGTTAATAGATATTTTAAATAATTACAAGCAGTTACCGGAAAACTCGATAAACCTAGTCGAATGCCGTATCAGCGTGCGAAATTAAACGCGTCAAAACCATTCGAACAGTTGATTGATTAACTTGATGAGATATTGGGGACAGAATTTCGATAACGACGAAAACCACAAGCACGTAGGAGGAACCCTTGGTCCGCTGCAAATGAGAGGAGAGCTTTCGTACACATCCCCCACGCCCCTCCCCTCCCCAAAAGCAAGGATACCCTACAGAAGCGAATTAAATTGTTCTTTGTTTTAGGTAATGGCCATGCGAAATGAAGCTCTGGGTAAACAGAGGGTGAGCTGTATACTTAATTTTATCACCTAATACGTTCTCCATGTTTCTATATGCCTTACTATTTATTACCTTTATACAAATAGAGATGGATAATCTCTTTCGATACGTCGCACAGTGCGGCACTTGAATGAGGATTGTGGGAAAAAAATAAAAAAATGTATAGAATGTGCAATTAATTCATATTTTTATGTCACAAATTGTTTCAACTATGTTGTTTCAACAATTATAATAAAAATATATATTAAATTTTATAATGAAACAAAATAAGACAATATTAATACTAGCAGAACAATAAGAAATAATACTACGATAAAAGACAGTATACAATAAATACTTCGAGCAGATCCCGATTACGGATAGATTTTGCTAATCAAATGCTAAATAACATCCAGTAGAACAGTTTGTAGCAGAAACAAATTATATGGCGATGTAATATAATACTTTTTTGATACAGAACCATCAAAATTGCAGGATAATTGGAACCGTTTTTATTTCATTCCTTTTTAAAGGAAAAAAGGGATTTTTGGAAGTATTTTCCATATTTAAAATGTAACAAACAGTATTTGACAGAAAATCATGAAAAGAAGCGAATTATACACAAGAATACTAATTATTGGTTTCTAGGTCACGATAAACGAATCATTGTAATTAATCCTCTATTAATTTCTAATGGTAGTATTCTTACATTCTTATTCCTTGCTCACCGACTGATGATAATATTGCATAATTAGATCAACATTGAATCAGAACTTTTTTTATTTTTGTCCACTGCATTCCACACTGTGCGTCGATGCAATCAGGTTTCCACAGAATTCAATGCAAATACTTCCAGTTCATTTCTGTCTAATATGCTTCGCATATAAAAATATTGATAAATATATTTATTTTTTTATTTCGACGTATTACTCGGCTTCGTTGATACAAACCTGATATTAATACAATATTGAATTTATTATAAAATGAATTTTCTCGTGACCCCGTTCAATTTCGTCAAATATGCATTATATTGATTAAAATAATATTCTATATTTTACGGTTCGAATTTATTAACATTTTTCCGTAAAGTATTAATGAACCTATTTTATGTGACATTTTACTCTTATTTTGTTTTTTACGCTAAGAAATATTCAACGGAAACTTTTGATCGTTTATTTTGAAAGTGGTATCGTTAATTAAAAAATATAGATTAATTATGTCAAGTCGGGAAATGTTTCTAATAATTTATCAATATTTAATTTGATTATATAAATTTCTTTTAGGCGAATTTAACTAAAATAATGCATATTTACGGACTGCAAATGGACTTATGCCACTTTCATAATTAGTCAATTGTAAACATTATTTAATTTCAATTCTGATTGTTTATAAATAATAACAAGAAATAAAATATAATTTGAATACATCCTAATATTACATAAACTGAATTTCAAGTTAACTTTTAAATGCTGCTCAAAAATGTGTACATCTACTCATATATTAATGCTTTTTAATATTCAAGAAATTTTAGTGATTACTTTCCACATTTATTTACACAGGATATACGATTTCGTAATTTTTAAGCTTGACTGAAACATATGGTGCATTTTTGAAACTCATTAATTTACTTAATAATTGAAATGTAAAATTGTTGAGAAAAGCTATAGATATTTTTCGATTTTTTCTTCATTTTGTTGTTTTACAAATTTTTGTTCAGGTTACTGAGTGGATTTATTGCAAACAATACCTTTAGTGTGATAAATAACAATTAACACGTTGACTGCCATGGTGGTCACCAGTGACCGACGCCTTAAATTTTAAATAACTGAATAATTAATAAAAGAGAAGGTCAAATAAATTTTGAATATTGCTAACATTAGACTAATAGTGTAAAGTAGTAATTGAATGGTTACATTTGAAAATTAATCGATAGAAATCATAATAATTGGAATTTAAGTGTGTCTTACCGCACGCGTCTATTTTCATTGTGGCAGTCAACGTGTTTATACATTGGCTGCCGCAGTGAAAACGGATATGTGTAACAAGACCATAGACTTCTACATATACACTATGTTGTGTACAAAAGTGATACTCGGTAGACATTTGTCAATAGGTGTTCACGGATAAACCGGGTAGTAATTGTATTGAAAAATGGCGGAAATAGAGTATTAACCCAATCTACCTCAGCTCCATTTATCCGTGTTCTATAAACATAAATGTATTTGCAGAACCATATATACCCCAATTATCACATCTTATAAACTTTATATTGTTATTAATATTGAAAAGCAGCTTGTATCTGAAAAGTGATACAATTTGGTACTGAAAACGTATACCTATTGACAAATGGCCGTCATCCCTGATACGGTATCAATACATCTCATCAATTAATCACATTCCATTTACGACCAATTATTTATTTTGCTTCGCTACAAGTGACAAATTAAACGATATACCGATTAAAGCTGTATACCGTTCTAAAGTAATTTTTCAAATGATTTACTTAAATTAAACAGAAAAATTTAATTAACAACAAGACAGCAGTTAGATCGTAGTCAGAAATAAATGCACTAGAAACGGGCTTGTGACAGTAAACGGACGCTTATCAATAATGTCACTATACATATTATACATGCTAGACGAGACTGCTCAATATCTAATGTATAATAATTGAAACTATTGGAGGGTATTGGGGGCATGAGGTCGATGATAGAAGTCACCGACTGGTCGATAAAGAGAATATTATACTGAATATCATTTTCACTAATCATTTTGTTAAAAACACTCTTATAACAGTTAAAACTGGATTTATTTAGATAATTGAAGAACCAACATTATCAATGATCAATATTTCAAACAAATATTTGTATATATGAATAAAAGATAACAATTGTTGAACAATTTCATTCTTATTAAGTACATATAACATTTATGCTAGCAGTTTTACACATTAAACTACTAATTTAGTATTAACCTCTTGCCCTACAATATCGAGTCACACTCGTGACGCACCCTATAGTTCAAATGTAACCTTTCCCCTTCAAATTTACAACTTAACTTTAATTTTAATTGTAATTATAATTAATGCAGTCACGACTTACCAAATGTGAAGTATATATCGTTTGTTTTAACATCACAAAGGTATTAAATAATAATTTTAAAAAATTACTAGTCCATAGGACATTTTAGTTTAAAAAATGGGACTCTTCGTATAAAATTTTCAAATATTTAACTAATTATCCTTTTTCTGACCTTATATTCTAATAGTTTCTTCTCGTACAACATTCCAAAATATTGATTATATTGTATTTATACTTCGTTTTTTTCTTTTTAACGAAACTGAGTGCATTTTTTATGAAAAATAAAAATAATAACAAGGGCTTGAATTAAAATATCTTGCTAGTTGTTCTAATTGTACTTATTTGCGCCTAATGCTTCAAAAGGTGGACTTACGTAAAAACAAAAACAGGAACAGTTTTCAGAATTTCCAAGAGGTTTCGTATAAAATACAATTTTAACACCATACCATGACCCCCTTCTTACCCCGTAACATTTACTTGACAACTAGTTTTTAGCTTCTACCATTTGGAAAATACTGAAGGTAGTAATTTTTACTTTGCCTTTGTTTCGGTAATTATAATCCAACATTCTGTAAAAATTCGCAAACAGTAGTATTAGGAAAAACGAATGAAAAATCATTTATTTTTATTCTCGTTACTTTCCATTGTAATATCAAGTGATCAAAATAAGAATGGTAACAAATTAAGGAAACATCTTATGTTGCCATTGATGGTGTACCGAATACATCCTCGAACGAAAAGTGCTCTTGAAACCGTTAAATGATTTATTGTGGCAGGGGGGGAAAACAGTAAGCCAGGTAACATATAGGAAAAATGAATTTTCACCGCAACAGCTGCTGTTTCCGGTATGAACGGCACCCGAGGTAGATATATTTTGGAGTTACACACATCGACACGCATTGAATAAATTTTCGATTCCGCGTTGAACCCCCTTTGTTCTGGTCAATCGTTCACCTGTGCTCGAACTAACACCTCGTTGATGATAAAAGAAAACCGCACCGTTTGGTTATTTTTACGCATATTTATTTCGTATCGATAAACGTACGAACAGAGGAATCGACCATTTGTATCGGTAAATAACAATGTGTCATTCTTTATAGATTGATTAGAATTTTTCAATATCCTGATGTTATTAAAACATCAGAAATGGAGCTGCAAAATTTAAAGCAACAATGAAAGTCTATGCAAAAAGTTAAAAGCAATAGAAAATGATATACTTTTAACGAGTATTTGATATTGGAGAAATTAAAGTTTTAACATTAGAACTACCAAGGGAGTCAAAATAACTTGCTGCGGGTTTCTTATTCTGCATTACAAAATTTGTTCAAACGTTTTCGTCGAAATGGCTTTTATCAAGATAAACACTTATTCTATATAATAATTTACGTTTCATCCCTTATTAATTTTATTTTTTATTCTGTTTCCAATTTAGAAATAGATGTACACTGAACGTCGGTAGTTCTAGTGTTAAAGTCAGCCTTCGTTTCTTTTGAGAAGTATTATTACATTCTAGAAATATTTTTTACATAATTATTTTAGATTAGAATGTTATTTCAACGAATGTTAATGAAAATTTGTATTTAATCGCAGAATAATATTTTATGTAATCGTAGTATCATACTCAGTCTACTAATAAAGTTCGTACATTTATAACGAATCAAAACAAATTTTATTTTAAATATTTGTAAATTGTCACATAGCTTATACAGGGTGGTCCACGCAATTTGCACACCTCTATAACTTCCAAAGTATGCGTTGCTAGACCATTATATTAGTTTTGTGTTAAAAAAATTAAGTATAGCAATTTAAACTGTGGAATTACTTTCAATCATTTTAATCTTACAATCAGTAATTTAAGGCGGCGATGAAAATACAGAATACCAGAATCGATTATGTTAATTTTCTCATACCAGAAATATACATATAACCTATCCAAATGATTAAAGCTACTTTACAATGTACGGAACCACGATAAATTTTAATTATCTAAATACTGCTAACCATTTTTCATTTTTAATAGTATTATGGGAGCAAGAAGCTCCCGTTAAGCAGCTAAAACTTCACTTTCTATTATTAGCCAAATTGCCTGTTACTCCGTTAACGCGTACGCGTAAACGTGCGCACACCTTTGCGAAATTGCGAAAATTTTATGACAAACTTTACTGGGACGATTACAAAAACCGTGATGGAGTAAGCCCCGAGAGAGGGCAGCAAATTTACACCGTGACTTAGTCAGCAGGAGATAAGGGTTAGTTGTGTCAGAGCTTACGATCCCGCAGATATGTAACTCAATGATCCTTGATACGAAGTATACTCGGCTAACTGATGCTCGTATTTAACCGGCAACATGATGTGGTTGTGCCTAACACGATATCTACTAATCTTTAAATGGTGACGTGACATCAAATTGACGTATTGCGCTAATGAAAATTGCAAATACCTCTCCCATTTCTAACAAAGTATACTGTATTATATTACAGCTGTTCACAATTTAACACTTATTCGATAGATTTAATGAAACAAAAATTTCCAACTTCAAATTTTAGTAGGAGGTGATTATTTAATCGATTAATATTTCCTGTCTTCATTTGAATCGAAGACTTGATATCTTGTATATTCGTCTCTTACAATTTTTTCACGTAAAATGACGTATTTAAAGTGAAAACGTGAAGGGAAAGATATTTAGTACCAACATTTTAGATGTTTTTAAGCAGAATATAAATCTTTTCAAGTGCATGCGAATTGATGTATCTCCTCGTTCGATTCATATTGAGAAACGACTTAGAATTCGTCATGTCAAGGTGGTTATATATTGCTTTCCTACCCGTATCCTTTTAACCATTTCACGAATTCAGATATCAGAGAAAAGACTTTACCTTTAAAAGTACCTGATTTTACTACAATTTTTCTGTATCCTAGTGTCAGCTGAATCCACTTATCTTTTTACTCGCTTTCGTAAACAGCAAAGCGTGTCACTGTAGGCAAAATTTTACAATTTAAGAAGTTTTAGCCTGCTTGACCGACATTGAGCCATTAGGGGCAGTGACCTGCGGTTTATGACGCAGATGCGATCGTCGTTTAATTTTTTGGGGAAAGTACGCATCATAAACCCCGTCACTGTCACCCGAGCAGGTAGATGATGTTCGAAGTGCATCCCCACCAAGTTTTAGCTGAGGGGGTGGCCTCTAGCGTCAAATTTTGACTAAATTCTAATTGGTGAAGGGTAGAAACGCTTCCTTCTGAGAAAAATATAAATACTGATTCTCGCAGGACCTTTTACGTTTTTGAGAAGAACTTTTAGACGTTTTTTGAGAGTTGGACTATTAAGTTTGGAGTTATTGTTGTTTCGGAGCATTAGAGCATTAAGTATTATTAAGGACCTTATGTGTTTTCATAGACAATTGTGCAATCATTAGTATAAATATATATTTCTATCATTATTATTTAAATTAAACTATCTCCATTACCCTTGAACGCCCATTATATGATATTCATTAACAATTTCTAACCATTCCTTTCCGTTTCTGCTCACATTTTATTTATTATTTCTCTTTTTCCTTTTACATGCCACCCCACATCACAGTGTTCATTGCTTTCGTGTGTTACAAATCAAGACGAATATCGGAACATGACGAATATCGGAAAATCCGTATCAGTTTTTGCATATCTAGGATTATTAACAACACAAATTAATTGTTCCGCAAGTGACAATACAAACTTAATACATTAGGAACATACTGTCGTTAATGAACCGAGGATCTTGAATACGATGAGTAGTTCTTAATTGTAAGAGATTGCTATGCTGCATTCAAGCAGTGAGGCACAAACTTATTACCAAACTTATCAACAATGTATACTGTACGCAGAACTAACAAGCACGATTCATAGATTTGGATGGCATTAAGGCTATGGAAATTATGCCAAAAATGCATACAAACTTAAATTCAAGCGTTCCTTAAATACGGAAAATCTCTTGTTTTTTGTCTCAATGGTAGCTGGTAGAACTTCTACGTGCAAAATTTTTGTTCTTCGCTCCATCCTGGGATTTAACCAATTAATCTGGTATCAAATGTTTCTAAATGTTTTTTTTCAACTTCTGACTGTCATAGATCTTAAATTTTACTTGTCAGTGGCTTAATTATTTAGAAACAACTGCACTGGAATTGAAAGCAATCTATGTAAAGAGGAGGGGGTTTGATGAGATTATGAACACAACAAGACTTCAATATTCAATATTTCATATTCTGTATTTGGATTATTTAAGAATCTGTTCCTATTGTAGATTTGTTATTTTTTATTTAAATTAAAATTTGTTTTCATTCTCAATACAACTTGATATACCTTTCCTCTGGCCTTAAATAAAATTATACTAGTTATATAACTACATATATATTATTGTAAACTGAAACAAAATGTACTATGTAGTTCATTTTAATTGCAGATAGAGAAAAGTATTTAAAAAATATTAATATAATAAGGGTCTGTAATAAATGAAATGTAATAACATCACAATAAATGTATACACGAAGTAAACCTCTATATCAAGATATCAACGACAAATTGACGTCGTATCATCATTAGCGATAGTAAAAAATTAACGACACCAATTAAGGGTAAATGGACATTGTACGTCGGACAAAACGATGCTCAGCAAATAAGGTTCCTGTCCATCACTTCCAATGCTGGATCTATGTACATACGTCCGAAAAAATCGAGAGGCTAAAGTGAGTTGTATGCAGATACGTTGTACAACGGGAGTGGAAAATTAAATAGTATCAATTAGCGCTTGTCAAGTTACTTTAGTGAGGTATTTTGAAACAATTCGAGCATTGCGATTTTGATTCATGAATCGTGAATAAGATAAGATTCATACTTCGTGAATAAGAGTCGCAAACTTACTTTCACAAATCTGGAACGTAGACACAAATTACAAATGCAATAGTTGCTGTAGTATCGTATAAAATTATTTACAGAAATCAAATATGTTTTGAAAATTTAGAGAAGCAAAGATAATTACAACGTTATAAAATTACATAAAGAGAAATAAATTTATCTCAGGTAAGTATCGAAGAAAGAATGATAAAAACGAATCAGAGAATCAAAAGAGTATCCCTAATTGTTGTTGATAAAAGCTTCCACCTCTCTGTGAGTATTTTACAACTTATCCTACTATTTGGAATCCAGGGGTCACGTATCGTAACCTTTGAAAGTACTTTTTTTCTACTTTTCTCTGCTTGCTCTTGTATCCAACACACAATTCCTTGGAGTCTAAAAGTGTTGTAATTTACAACGTGACTCTTGAGACATGATTTCCGCTGAAATGCCGCAATAGGATTAATCATGGCGTACAGTTTCATTTTAAGATCAGTTAAAGCTTGAATGGTCAATCTATACTGGTCTGTTCCTTATAAATCAGTACAGAAATTTCAACATATTTCACTATTTCCTGTAATTTAATAATAGTTGTTCAAATTTACGTACGTACGTATTTTGTACTTGATTTATATCATTGTAATTATACATTAGTAGACCTTATGTTTTTCATTCATTCGCTACTTTCTTATCAGCTTTCAAATTAAAGCTGAAACTAAATCGCAAATAAGAAATTTCTCTTATTTAATCCTAATATAAAAAGATAATTAATAACATCTAAGAATAATACCTAATGGATTAGTACTATTTTACTACATCGAGGTAAATATCTTATAGTGAGTAAACATACTAAAAATTATGAATTAAAAATGTATATTTTAAAGAAATTGAAATCGGAATTTAAATCTGGAAAACCTTGCACCAAAAATGCAAGATTTATTTTGAAAGAAGAGTTGCAAAAACAATATACGAAGGATAAAACGTTATAAAATTATGAGAATGTAAAGGGAGTAAATAAACTTTCAATAACAGAAATATCCAAACAGTGATTTCAATTATTGTAATTATGGATTAGAAACACACACACACACACAGTGGGTGAGTGCTATGATAAAAAAAAAGTGTTGTAATTATCTACTTGTCGGTTATGTTGTAACCTGTAAAGAACCAGAAACTGGGAGGAAATGTGATTTTTCAATGAATCTAAAGAGAAAAAGAAGCTTGGCGAAGTCAAGGACAAAATGAAGATACAATGAAAATGACCAAATCATATAATTGATAATGAAAGGATATTTGTTAACAAATCTAAAGAACAGGAACAAGTTTCCGTAGCAGATAAAGGAGACAAGAAATTAATTTCCCAAAAAATTGGAAAAGTAACAGTCTTCAAATGAAAATAATTCAACACTAAAAAAATGTTTATTATGTGTACCTAAATTAAATAAATATTTATAATCAGTCGTAAAAATTATAGACAATGGTTATTTTATCGTAAAATTGAATAAATTTAGAGCTATAATGTGCAGAGAACCAAATCAGGCAGATATGACTATTTTTACATAAAATCATTCAACATGAACGAACCAGCTGCGACAACATCTGGAAACATAGATATAAGGCATCAAAGAGTAGAATGTGCCAATAAGAATATTGCAGAAGAATTGAGATAGGAAGATTTTGATTAAAAAATGAATAAAGATAGAATAAAAGTCCACCGTGAGCCATGTAATGAAGGAAAGACGTGTAGAAAACCTCATCACAAATTGGAGCGAAGAAGAACAAAAAATATAATGGAATTATGGCATATGGATATAATAAGTTCAATTGAACTTTTGTCACGCCGCGGAAAGAGATGTATATTAACCATTAACTACTGCAGATGATTATTCAAAGGTATTATTTGTAAAATTATTAAAGGGAAAGAGATATATCGAAGAACTTAAAAAATTAGTCATGTTAAAGAAGAGTCAAATAGAATAAAAATTGAAAGCCGTTCGATTGGACAATGGAAGCGAGTTCATCGGAATTTTGAAAGAATAATTTAAAAGAAAAGGGATAAAACATAATATGTGTCCTCCATGGGTACCGCAATGTTGTATAATTTTTAGACCGAGATGGTAAGCAGTGTAGTGTATATAAAAAACAGGATAAAGTCATACAGTGGTGTGCAAATTAATGCGAACACGCAGAGCAGAAATCAGTTTTCTGATGAAGATATTCTGCAATGCTGGAAGAACATTTAGCTCGAGAGCTGGAGAACGTCCACGTTAACGACAACGCAATTTTTCAGCAAGACAATTCCATACCATATTTCCAAGATTATGCTGAAATACTTCAAGGACAAGAAGATTACTATTCTGGAATGGCCTGGAAACTCACCAGATTTCAATCCAAATGAAAATCTGTGGGGCATCCGCAAGGTCAGATTACAAAAAATAGACTGTACCACGTTAACCAAAATGGTAGATGCAGTAATTCAGGTGTTGTTTCGAGACGAGACAGTCAAGGGTAATTGCAAAAAATCTAATCGATTCTGTGCCGAGAAGAGTTCAGGCAGTCATTAAAGAGGAACGGGGGGACATATTTCATATTAAGTATGTAGTAGTAAGAAAACCTTGTATATGCACGTAACACCAGTTTTATTTCAAATAAATGATATTGTTAGAGTATATTTTACAACCCAAGATTTATGGCAGGGCCTGGCTTGGGTGTTTATGCTTTGGGTCTCGATTTCGCCCACTCAGGAAAAACTCTTCGTAGCCCCCTTCCATAGCAAAAACGCTCTAAGGGCGCACTGGAAGGGAGGGTACGAAGATCTTGGAAAATTTTCGTTGCTTTTTCACTTGAATTCAGTCAGCCATTCAGTTCAGTCAGTCAGTTCAATTAGTAATTCAGTTTAGTCAGTTATCCATTCAGGGAAAATGGCACGTCTCAGATTATAATTAATACCATCACACACATGCAATTACACATCCACACACCACACTGCAATACACACAATAGTTTAATAAATAGGTTTTTATAAGGAATTAGTCCTCCATCACTTATTTGGATCCCAATCCGTCAATTGGATGGTCTCTATGTTCATATTAATTCGCACAATACAATACGTACGCAGAAAGGTATATGAAATATGGAATAATAAAAAATCAAATATTAATCGCTTAGCTTTAATTTAATAATTGTGAGCCTGGATGATCGTAGAAGCAGTGATTGATTGAACGAGAAGACTTCGCGACTGATTGACGAGGATAGTTGTTAATACCGAATCGGTTAATTGATTTTTAATCTTCTGTCCGTTTTGGAAAAAGTTTTCCTTTAAATCACCTCGAAAAAAGCGTGATGACAGGAACGAGGCTCGCCTATTGATTTTGGAAAATGACGAGGAAAGCGGCCATTATTCGTGATTGGAGCGTCAAAATTGATAAAAGTCTTTGTCAACACGACCATCCCCAAATTAACAGTCATCCTCGCGTACCGAAAATAACCCCGAGTGACGTACGCGGGAAATTCCTCGTGCTTCGAGCAGTGGTCATAGCAGATAATAATCTTATGTGGTCACATGCTGGAAATAAAATCTCAAAAATAGGAATGCTGATTCTGAAACAGCAAACAAGGGTGCTCAACGTGAAAACGATAATGAGAAGTGAAATTTTTCGACGACTTTGTAAAACTTAATGTTGTTACGCGTCAATTCAGAACTTTTTGAAATAGCAGAATTATTTACAATGTGTATTGTCAACATTGTTTTGAAAACCACAGTTTTAAACGTTAATTTTAATCTTTTCCAGCTTTTTATACGCTGATACAAATCCCTTCTTGCCACATTACAGTCAGTATACTTACATTTACTCGTGTAAACATGCAAATATGCAATGAACAAATTATTCATAACCTTACGTCCCTCGTGCAAACAAATTTCAAAAATAGACGTATGTACGTATGCATTCCAACCTTTTAACGAATGAGATGCATATATTAAATTCATGTATCCAAGATTTTGCTGTAACTAAAGAATTTTGCGTATGTAAAATTAGAAAAAAAATCTGATACCAAATGGAAAAGTGATAAAACATGGGATATGGATATACTTTACACTGATTTTCGATTGTTTTTAGCATGAATTATGTGTCCATATGTACATTTGCATTTAATATTCTATCTATTCTAAATATGTTGCAGTATTTTCTTTAATTACACTCTCATATTCTGCAAAACTGGTATCTTACTTTAACCCTTTGGAGTCGAACAACTTTTGAACATAATTAAATCTGGGTTTCCATTTTTGTGAAATTCCCAAAATTCGGAAGTACTGTGTTGAAAGAAAAGTGTTACAAGTGCTTAGGGATTTATTTATTTTCGATTCTTTCGTTAACTTGCTATATTTTGATATAAATAACGCTTAATTTCACATTTTTAAATATTTTAATAAATTACAGGTGTCGCTCTAGAGAGCGCAAATGGTTAATTAAAGTATTTCCGTGATAATGTGAGTTTAACGTGCGATTTTCGTTCGTTAAACGCTTAAGATGTAAGCATTTGAATACTTTTAGATGCGACTATACAAACGAAGAACCGCATCATAAAATATACGAATACTACAGTCACATGCACATCTAAACATATGGAGAATCACGCCGCAAAATTGACACATCCGTGTACCCAAGCGTAAATACATGGAGAACCGCAGTAGAAAACACACTAACTCAACCAGGTACACAAGCCTAGTCACACGGAGAAACGTACTAGGTACACAAAACACACACACACACACATACACATTACCACATGCAGGAACCCTTGAATTGTCAATTTGTACTAGTACATGATCACCAGATAGATACGTGTCTCGTGAGGTCGCGGCAAATCTGGTTGACTTTGTCCCAATCAAGTTCAAATTGTGATAACAGAAAAACAAAATAAATTACCTATTGTTCACTATCTAGTAGCGGCTGTACACGTACACCTAAATCTAAAATTAGAATTATATTAAACGGAAACGTATAGTTTTACTTCGGTCAATGAAGTTCATTCTCCTATAAACGTTTTATAAATGGACCGTTTATTTTGAAAGTGGTGAAAGTCCATTTTCAAAAAAAATGAGATATCATGTAATTTATGCTTAATTTAGAGTAAACTTTTTATTTATAACTAGTTTTAATATCTTAAAAAATGCCAATGCTTTGTCTAAAATTGGCCGATAAAAGAAATTGCGCAGCCATTGATTATGAAAGTGGTGTACGTCCAATTTCCCATAGACATGAATTTAATAAAATATAATTGAAATTTATATAAATAATAATTTTGTTAGAATATGTTTATTTATTTATTTTATTGATTATAATTTTAATTTTAGTAGCTTCTTTAATATTATTGGAACGAAAAGTTTTTGAATACATACAGATTCGAAAAGGACGGAATTTATTTTAAAGAAATTATATAACCTTTCAGTGATGCAATTAAAGTTATTATTTATAAACAAAATTGGATTAATACGAAATATATTTTAAACGATATTTAATTTTTCAAAATTGAAATTAGGTAATGTTTACAATTGACTAATTATGAAAATGATATAAATATACATTATTTTAGTTAAATTCGTCTAAAAGAAATTTGTATAATCAAATTAGATTTCGGTAAATTAGTAGAAGCATTGCCAAACTTTAAATAATTAACCTATATTTTTTAATTGGCAGATATGCTAACTTTTAATTTTCTCGAAACAACAGAAAACGGACCTGCACCACTTTCAAAATAAACGGTCCAAATATAGCATTTAGAAATACGTATTTATTGTATTATCGACTTTTACTTTTCTCCAAATAGTAATATTTGCTCGCAACAATTCGCATTTATTAGATGACTGGTTATATTATTAAAATTTATTCGTATGGCGCACGATTAAATTTGATCAAGAATTGAATTTTATAGTTTCACGAATTCGCAATAAATTCATAAATTGTGAAACGAAAACGCTTCATCGGTACAGCTATCAGACATTAAATGGGAATTAATTACTCGATGGAGCGTACAGTCGATCTATTGTTCTCTTGGAAAATTTAAAAGCTTGTCACTCGTCTCAATAGCTTACTTTCGCACGATAAATCCAACACGAACAAATCAAATACAATAAGCTGCAAAAATATTCAAGGCCCCCTGAAAACGGAATAACTTGTTTTAAATTAAATAGAGATCGTTTAATTTTCCATATAACGTATTTTCGTTGTTTTGAAAAAATTGCAATTAGTTTAAATCGTAAATAAAATAATAAAAGTATCGTTTTACAATTTTGTTTATGAGCCTGCAATAAAAAAATTTTAAAATACGTTTTGTAAATTTATGCCAGTTATACATACATCGAAAAATCATAATTTTTTGCGATGTTCGTCCTATAACTAATATTGAACCTAAAGTTTCTTGCGTTTTTTTATTCTTGACGCTTGTTGTTGCACTAACCAGTTGCGAGAAAATTTTCAGTTACTAAACTAATCCTTCTAATTTCTCCAAAAATGCTCAAGTCACTTAGTTTAACTCTGAAAATGTTATTTACCAGAGTACATATCGCACCAACACATACCGATTTCAATGAAACTTATTTGGAAGATAGTTCTCAAGAAAATATGTGATACGTATTTTTTTATATCGGCCATCGTTCACATTGAAGGGGTAATAATATATATTGAAAAAATAATAACTTTCAAATGGCGTTTAAATACTTTTATGGTTTACTGTACACAGAGCAATAAAAAGGGTCCAATACTTGCACAAAATAGTCTACATAGTAATCTTATATTTATAACCTTGGACTAATATTTTTTTCTGTCGCAATAGAACGTTACTGAATAATAAAGGTTGACTTTACAAAAAAGAAGGTTAGTTTTAGGATCAAACACTTTTTTCTTCCTTTCAGTAAGTACTATAAACCCTTTAACTATCGATTCCACTTTTTACCACCCTGTACAGTCCTCGTTTCCTTATACTGTACACGGAAATGTCGTTAATTATTTATCTGAAGTGTACTTGACTAGCTCGTGGATACCTCCAACTGGCTGGAAGCCATCCTCGTAATGTATATACCGTTTCCAAATCATTCTTTAGAGATGTGAATTTAATTTCGTGAAGGAATCAAGTATACACTGCCTCATGAAAATATTAACATTGTCTTGAAATCTTTCGTGAACAACTTCGCACAATTTTATGAAAATTTCAGTACTTATAGTGTATATTAAAAAGTATCAGTTATTTACCATTAAACGTACCAAGCGAGGCCAAATGACTCCTTTCAAAATTTACTTTAAAATTGTTATTTCTTTCATTCACATGACTTTCTGTAAATGTATCAAGAATTTCTTGAAGAAGGAAAGAAAAACCTACATCAAGGAACCTCAAGCAGCTCAAGCAATATTTTCCAATCACGAAGAAAATGTCAAATAAGATTGTGCACAGGTAATAAAATCACTCAAACTTGCATAATTTGCAAAAGACTTGAAGAAGAAACCAATCTTGTGTAAAAAATTGTAATTAATTGATTATTTTATTGAAATAAGAAGTTATATTACGAATTATTTTCTTTAATAAATTAAGAATTTCTTTCTAAAAATCAACGTTTATTTCGTAAGGGGTCAAATGACCATTTATGGTACACAGCTACACAGTGCAAGAGATATATAAGTGTATGGAAAGTGTCGGTACGTTTAGTGTTAATTTTAATTTGAGTTACTTAATTACTAGTATTTAATTTTGAAACTTTCTCACAGTTTCAGACACCAAAATGCTGTTTAATATTTTTTATGTTGTAATAGTTCGTAGAAATTGATATCTGTTTGGTTAATCCATTTTATAAAAACTCATGTAGTATATTCAGAAAGTCGTTTCATCAAAGCTTATTCACCGTTGTATAATTTTAATACAGAAAATAATTAAAAAAGCAGTGTTTAGAGTTACTGATTTATTTAGTTCATGGGGCACGGTAGGATTAAAAATGCCCCACCTTTTTGATGCACGGTAATGCATGGTGCGATATTTTTAGACCCACCTCGAAATATTGCAATAGCAATACTTTTTGCAACTCATGTATCCCACCCCATAACAACAAATTGAATTGAATTATTATTATCTTTTCATGTTTTATATTATGCGATTCCTTTGTTAATAGAAATAAATAAATAAATTTCGTTTAATTTAAAACGCAATGAAATTTCTGTGCTATATGGGCCTTTTTTATTTTCTGAAATCCTGTGCTCCAAAGAGTTAAAAGGATAAGATATTTATTATTTATTATATTTATTTGAAAGAATCGAAACTTATTATTTAAAATACTGCTCGAATGAAACAGTGTTCAACCAATGATTACTAGAAAGTTACTATATCATAAGAAGTGAATAATTGATAATTGATTAAAAAATTAGTATTTATTTTGCTCATTTTCACACTGTTCAACACTTTTGTATTTCAAATTGTAGTGTTAAAATTAATTTTCAGATATAACGAAGTGATCAACAAACATAATCAAACGATCAAAACAAAAGTAGGGTTGGGGTTAAGCGGTCTTTTGATCTGTTCGAGGTTAATCGAGGTCAAACAATCATCGGATAGGTACAAATTGAATTTGATAATGTAGTTAATTAACGTGGTATTTGTCAGCATTTATTAATTCTTTTTGTCATAGCAATTTGAAATAAGACGTTCAGAAGGAATTGACGAGTACATTGAACCGAACCGATCATTCAATTGCCAATAAGCTGTACACCATTTTTCGTTCCAGTCTGCATGCGCGAACGATATCGACATGTTCGACATCGTTGAAAAACGAGCCCCGTTTGACGGTCCCGAAAAATTGACAGGTGTTATCGAGCATCCTTCGTAACACGAAAAATTTCGCTTCGTCGTTCGCGCGATTGCTAATCAGCTCAATTCACCGCCTTCGTGACGCCCGCTTCTTCCGCCATTCTTCTATTAAAATCCTGTGTATATTGAAATTACCGATTTGTGGAATTGAAATGTGGGCCAAATAACGTTCTAAGAACTGTACAGCTTTAAACTTTGTAAATCTTCCACTTCGAAATTGTCGTTTTCCTAAAATTCATCTATGAAATGTATTCTTTTAACTGCACGACTATTATTCAGGAGCTGGATATTGCATATAAGGTATTAATACTAATATTTTTGTATGGTGCACATTTTTATTATTTGAAGAAATAAAAAATAAAGAAATGAAGAATTGCAATTAAATAGAAATGAAATGAAACAAGTTAGAATTAACCACAAAAATTAGGAGAGTGCATTAATGGTTTCAATGAATTTCACAATAAACTATAAAAAATATATATTGGGGAACACGATACATGGTTTTATATGTAACAGACTGAAATTCGATGGCTTAATACCAGATGACTGATATAATATGAGCTACGGATTTAGACATGATTTTACCTTACATCATTTTATTACAGTATGTTATAATATTATTTATATTTCTAGAGACATTCTTTCTTATGTTTGTTGTAATAAATTGAACAATTTAGTTGCATTTATCCGAAGTGAAAAACAAGTGTATATTTAATATTGAAGTACGCATCACAATCGTTTAGTGTTTTGTGTCAATGGTCATCGATGAATCAATTTGTCAGTTTCAAGATAACTCGTTCTATTCATTCAACTCAATAACAGTTTAAAACTCGTTGATATTCTCTTTCGAATGTTCCGTGGCTCATACCGCCATAGAAAAGCAATTCGCTAGCTTACAAGAATTCATTACTCTTTGTGAGAGTATTATCAATCGCGGGATTTTAAAGTTTTCTGTTTCGATTTTTAGGTGGCTGCGTTTCAATAACTGTGCCGGCAATTCATACAAACATCTGCACTAAAATTTTTTAATTAAATTCTTTCTCCTTTTTTATTAATTTCAATATGTTTCCTACCATTCAAAACTGAAAACAATACTCTACAAGCATTGTAGTTTCGGCTTTCTTTCGATGCACCGAAGTTTAAATATTTCGATCGCATAATAAATGAATCATTTTTTGTCAAAAGTTTATTACTTTAGTCGAGGTTATTCCTAAATTTAAGTACAAGGGATGAATATTATATATTCATGTAATGTCATGAATGTCATGTAAAGAATATGGAAGGAAATTAGTGAAACGTACATACTATACTTACATTTGTTACATAATTTTAAAATGACAGCTATTTGAGTGAGCTGCAATACTCATTACACGATTACATATCTAGATTTTATTACAAGAAGCGAATTTGATTTCACAGAAATATTCATCGATGGACTTTATAGTCCTTAAAGTACATACGTATATATATTATTCTGTTATTTAAGTAGATCAAGTTAAATAAATGTAACTTATGGTTTTGAGCACTTTCAATACAGAATTTTAATTATTTACAACTTATGTGTACGTAACATTGAGATTTCTTTTTAACTATGTACTGCATACAAATATATGACATTGAATATACAAAATTGATTTTTAAACGATTCTACTATTAGGAATGATTCTGGTTTTTTTTTTATAGTCCTAAATTTTTTATTTGGTATCAACTTTGATTAATAGTCCAAATATTTCAGGGTTTTCTTTCGTTTTAATTTATAAAAAAGATGTGTAGTTCTAATAAGATCTATACGATCCAAGTCAATTTTTTAAAAAGCGAGTAAGTTAAAACGCACATTCATTAAAACATATTTCAAAAGAATATGTACTTGAATACAAACGTGATCAGTACTGTATTTAAAATCAAAACTTTATATTAAAATTATTTAAACGTAACACCTTTGCAAGTGTCATTTGTGCCACTTTCATAATCACTACCACGTAGGAGTACTTTGAGCGGGTAATGAGTTGATTTTTGTGCGAGATTTTGCTCATTAAGTTTGCATTTCACAACAACTCGAGACGTTTTCTCGTTGACAGTTAATAAAGATGATTCGATAGCGTAGCTGAGCCAAATGGTTCTGTTTGCGGTATTCGCCGGGGGGCAGAGCTAACCACTTTTCTGTTTCAGCGGGATTTCAGTTCACTGCGTCGACATGTTTGGTGTCAAATGGCTGACGAGCCGACTGTTTCGAGGCTTCCAAGTTCGTGGAAAAGTGGTAGTACCGCAAGGATCGATCGTTCGAACGCATTGAGTGGATGCGTTCAGAAATTCAGTGGATAGTTTCAGTCGTTATTGAGCCGATATCGAGTTTGCTATAATCTAACTCCACGATTCTTCCATTAGAATAGTGCAATATTTAGTGGAAATAAATTAAAGGTGGGAAAGCTAGACTCGAATGACTGAAACTTTAAATGAAACTGGGAATTTGTGGTTCGTTCATTCATTTTATGAAAAAAAAGTAGGTTAACTGCTTAATAAGTTAATCGACGCTAAAAATATAAATTGGATTTGTGCGCGAATGAATTACGCTGATACATTATAATTAAAATGAATACGTGTTACATATCTATATTGTTAGTGAATTTTCAAAAGTATTTTCACTACAATCACAGCTGCTCCTTATCTTTCTAACTGGATTCCCTTTTATATATATTACTGAAATTGGCCCCAAAATTTCATAATTAAAATGCACGATAGTTCGGTAAAGCACGTTCGAAGCGTAGTCAGCGCACATACAACTTTATCAACGAACTCGTTTCATTGCGAAATGAAAATATCGGTAGCAATAAACTAATGGGTATCGACTATCGAAAAACGTGAACACGATTTACAGTAACGATAATGAAAACTAAATGCCGTTTCGATAACGATTATTCGTACCCCGGGTTCGATTCACTGACTTCGCATAAATCCATTACAAAACAACACAAACACGATGTGATTGTATCTGATCGTTAAACAAGTCCGTCGCAGTTGTTATCGTAAAGTTATCAGTATCGTAAAGTCACCTGTTATCGTAAACTTATCTGTCCTTTCTTCTTTCAAATTGCACATTCAGCCTCGCATATAGCGTGAAAGTTTACGCTTTAATTGGGTTCAAAAGACTAAATTATGGCAATGATATTTATCAAAGTTTTTAAACGGTTTCAATTCTTTTTCTTAAATCATTAACACCATAGATTCAACTAAAAAATAAACAAGCACAAAATTTTCATATTAAAAACTGTATAGGTTTTACAATATATTAATATTTACAATATTATTTGTAAAAACTATAATTAACTAAAATAATTGTTTTGCAAAACTTAGCAACTTAAAGCTTACCAGTTTTTACGGATTTTAATAACATTAGTCCTATTATTTGAAATGGCTACTCCGACTTCTTGTCTATATTAGTAAGTCTTTCTCGTTGTTTAGTTTTTATGTTTTTAATGTTGAGAACAAATGTAACATTGAAAATTGTAACAAGATGTTTAAAGTTCGTTGTATCAAAAACTTCGGCAGAAAGAGGAAGTGAACTTATATAGGCAATAACAAATCGTATCTATGTACATTTTTTAAACTGAATTTCCTGTAAGTTTTTATAATTTCGTAGAACACCGGTTAACAACCGGTTATTAAACTTGTTAGAAAATAATTTTATTTTAATGTAATTTATTTTTCAGCTTTCCAACCCTTAATTATGGAAAATAAAATAAATGAATGGATCAACAGCGATAGATACTGGTAGTATTTCGAAACCTGCAGTATTTTTATGCTGACCGCAGCTTGTTTTTAATTACATTAAAAACCAAAAGTAGTTAATCTCAGAATATTTAAGTACTTGCAAGAAGAGAAAGAATTTTTTAAATAAATTAACTGTAACTATTTAAAACAAACTTTTATAGATGATTGTGCAGTTAGATTTGTTAAAAATGCTAGAAAACCTGTAACAAATAACTTAATTTCTTGTTTATCAAACAATTTATAACCAAATACCTTTAAAGAACTGCAACTTTTAGTTATAAAATTTTATCTAATTTCCTGTTTCGTTTCAGAACAAATTCAAATAAATTTCATTCGCAATAATTTTTATATATTAGAGTCACAATTCGACAATCACAGGCTTTCTAAATACTTAAAACAGTATTTCCATGATAAAACCCATCCATATTTAGACCACATTCACGGCATTGATCCGCTCGAGCTCCGCTTTTGGTTCGATCAAATATTATTCCATTTAGTTTAAATTGAACGTGTTGGATTCGAACGTTAGTCACAGCGTAAACACGTATCTACAATCTAAATAATGAAATAATATTTGATCGAATCGAGGACGGACTGTGAACACATCGTGTACGGATCGATAGTGTGGATCGAGCTTTAAATTCTTGGCAGCAATTATTCTTCCCTTCCCCCTCCTTTAACGACTAAATAACGCGTGAGTTAACACCTTGATCCCCCGGTCGTACCCATAGTCCACCATAGCTGCCATCGATCACGATCGATCCACTGTGATAGCAATCTTAAAGGGGCTGCTGCGAGTGTTCGCTCCTTCTAATAAGGGGAAGCACGAAGAAGGGAGAAGTACGTACTTACTGTACTATTTTACGATCCTAATACGCTCAGTAAGGACCTCTTGCGTGTATTAAGCATAATTTAAGTCTACTAGTTAGCTAGCAGTTTAATATGCATCGCATAGAACGATAACCGTAAATAGACGATGACAGGTGAAACTAGTATTAAAAGGGGAGTGTTCTATTCTAAATAATCACTTTAAAGGTCTCGGTTTTTTGGTTAATTAAAAGTAAGGGAATAAATCTTGTTTAAAATAACTGTTTCTGTTTATATTTTAATTTTTAGATTTTCTTAGTTATGCGACAATTATTATTATAATAGAAGTTGTTATCGCGTATATCAGAACAGTTAGAATGAAATGATACTGAATGGATTAAAGGTCGTTTGAAACATAGAATTTAAAATTCGGAAAAATTCTATGAACTGTAAAAGTAAAATACAGTAGACCTTCTAAATTCGAGCACAATCCATTTCAAAAGACGATTTGACCTTTGGGTGGTTGAATTTTTAAATTAAATTTTTCTATTCGAAATTGAATTCATTTAAAGGACATGCAAAATTTACTTTATATTAAACATTTTAAGTATATATTTCCAAAAACTAAATGAAACAAGTAATAATTAAATATTTTTATTTATTGAAATACTCGATTTACTTACTTGAGATTTTAATTTACTTCAGTTTAGAAATTGAATTTTTTTTTACATTTTTATTTATACTTTGAACCGTTAGAACTTCGAGGTTTCACGATATTTGCAACGGTATAAAAAAGGTTAAATTTTAACTCTTTAAAAAGTCAGAGGAAATTAGTTTTTCCATCAATTGAAGCTATTTATATAAGCAATATAATAAAGTGTTTTTATTTTTGTAATATGCTGCCTCGCATTAATAACTATAATAAAAATTGTTTCAAAAATGTGGGATCAAACTTTAAGATTGTATAACACCTACTCGTCATACAAAACAAAATACTTTAGTAAACATCAGTGTAATGTAAAAATCATTCATTCTGAAATACAAAAGTAGCCGGATAAAGGAATTTTCGGATAATAGAACAATTAGCAGCTGCGCAGAATTACATTCCTATTGTGTCTCAGACCATCTGTAGAACTCTGCGTGAAAGGAAGAACAATTAGTTAAAAGAAAAATGATAATTTAATTAAACTGCTCGTAGTACAAGGGTCTCTGATACTAATTTTTTAGACAGCCACGCGGATCGGCTACCGTTAAACAAAATACAATCTGGAGCGCAGTGTTGTATCTAAACAAATCTGTATAGAGCGATCAATGGGCCCCATTACGATTCTATTACACGGCGAAGTCCTTTTTCGAATGACAAATGCTTCGACATGAAAAGGCACGTCCTCGTTGTTACTTTCGTTTGCTGCTTCTATTTGTGCAAAATTTATGTTATCTTCATCGCCATTACTAGCTTTAAATGGGTTTCCCTTTAATCTATCGTTGGAATCTAGAGCTTTTTTACGTAAAATGGGTCCAGATATTCGTTTCTTTGTTGACGAAACCATTTGGAATACAGCATCACCTACACTTTTATTTTTCGGATTCGTTAAGCTTTTCCTACTCGTACTAGCATCCGTGGAATCTACATTCCGTATATAATTTTCAATATTGCATTTTTAATATCTGTGATTGTAGATTTTCCAATACCACGTATTCTTGCTAATTTCACCCCTTTCGAGATCTTTAATTATTTTGCATTTCTCTTCAATAGTTAAAACTACCGTTTTTATTTATTTCGCATTGTAATACTGTTCTCTGTCTGCTTCAGACTGAATTGCAACCGGCCGAACGCAGAAAAGTATTTGATTTCTTGTGCCAAGAAGTAGTGTAACGTTTCAGTTGCTACGATCAAGTGTTTCGTGCGTCTTGCTCGGTGTTTTGCGACTGCATCTCGAGGTCGTACCGAGTACGCTGATTGAATTTTTCCGATTTTCTAATCAGCGCACTTTTAAAATTCGAAGGCGTTGAATAATGCTCTTTGGTCAGCCCTCTTGTGGGCAGGGGTGAGGGCAGTGGCTATGTCCGGGGCGTCCTGGAAGGTTCGACAACACCACGGAAATTTCTACCAAGTTCACCTCTGACTGTAAAAACCACGAGGCACGAGGTTTTCGATCGACCCTTCGGAAATACCCTGCGGTTTTCGACATAGCGAGTTGTTAGGAACAGCGTATCAAAATTCTACAGTTATTGTCTGAAAAAACGCGGTGATTCTCTACAAGCCGTTTATTTCTGTACGCTTCGACTCGCTAAATCGTTTTGTCTCGACGAGAGGGCACCTTCAATTACAATTACACGACCAGGTGTCACTGCCTGCGATCGCGAATAAGCGCGCAAATTTAACGGTACCATAATCATTAAGGTAAAGTTGCAAACTGTAAAAAATAATACTGAAATTTGAAGAAAGTTAATTGCGGAAATAATTTGTTTGCCACGTCCGTGCCACGAACGAACCTTCGAGGATTTCTACCGTTTTGTTCCACATGGAACGGAACAGTTCCATTAGAGGAGGAAAGGAGCGCGGAGCCGAACAGAAGGGGCATGCGATGGTTATTGTTGGAGTTCTGATGCAGAACGTTTCAAGGGTAAAGCCAAGAAGGGGAAATTCATGAGAGAGAAAGCAGGAAGCGGTGGAATGATAAGAGGAGACAGGGGATAGACCATGCGCCACGTGGCGAGCACAAACTACGTAGCGGCTCCCTTAATCCGTAACTTAATTAATGTCATCGGTAAAACGGTCCCATTCCACGAGTTGCTTTTCATGGTATGGCCTCGTCATAGATGACTTCCAGTTACGAAATCGCATGAGAAACCGGTCGCAGACACCTCGTAATTTGCGAGTGGTTACTTCTGATAATGACAGGATTAAAGGACGACGAAAAGGATCCGGCCTCCGGGATTTAGTTTAGATCCGGGGGAGTTTTAAGTTGATTCGTTCGTTCCTGCGCCGCCGTGTCGTTACGTTCGGTTATTTGATAATAAATGCAATCAAGGGACCCCTCTAGCGGTTCCTTTTCAGTCTTCCTCTTTAGATTCTCATGTTAATTTTTTATTTATTATTCCGAAGCGTTTGGAATTTTGCTAGAAGTTAGATAACTTCTTAAATAATCTCTATCCAACAAAAAGTTTATCATTATTACGATGTACTATTACAAAATAAAAAATAAGTTTCGTTCTTAAGTAAATTACAATCAATTTATAATAGTCGCACTTTTTACAGTTTCCGAGTTAGTTAAATGAAATTGTTAAAAATACGTGTGTTATTTTTATTATTCTAAAAAAACTTTTCTGTCCAAAAAACTGAATGAAAACTTCCATATCGTATTTAAAAAGCAAGAATCTAGAAACTGTTACGGTATTTATTTTACGATATTAAAGAAATTCTGTACCATTATCTGAAAGAAAAAAAAAAGCTTGATCCACTTCTATAAAAAGAAATTCTCATCAAATAAGTAAATATTGGCGATGTTTCAGTAACTCTGGTTGTTTTTAATGATAAGTCCACCTTCCGTAAATTCTGTAACCTCTCCCAACACCGAGCATGAACCCACGAGAATACGAACGTATCGGGTCACTTGCGATTTTCGATGCCAATTCATCGAATGCATCGGTCCCAAGGTACTTGAACGATTACGAGGCTCTGCACCCGTGAATATAAACTTAATGTTCAGGAGCGGGGTAAACGAGTGGTGAGGTGAGGCTAAAAAGCAGTCGCGGTAATCACTTACCGGAATTGCTCTATTTCCCTTTCTTAGTTATATCAGTTTTGATCTCTTATCGCCTAGCCATTACCGTTCTCATGTTAATTGCTACTTCACCTGTTTTTTGTCTCAACTTGCGTATATATATTCTATTACTCGATTCTTCTCTTTTTTTCTGGGTAACTTAATGCCGTGCAGCGTTAAATGTACATGCGTGTACACGTGAATACGCGAGCACACGTTGTCGCCCTTTGTTCTCGCTTCGCATTGTAGCTATTGTCATATATCACGAATGGACACTTGAGTCGACGTACTTGTTCTGTTACATTGAATCCCTAGTACCCTTTCTACGATGGGATCCGTTTTCCTCCCAGAAATTCAATGAGGATCTTGTTCGGAATAGCGAGGACTGGGTTTGTGCTACGAGCTACCTAACTATTTTGCGGAATACTGGAATACGAGCTGTGATCTACAAGTTTGTGCAACTTTTGTTTATTTCAGAAGATATACATACATGTATACATATTTATTAAATGTAATATACTTATGAGAAAACCTCTTTCGCTCTTGAAAATGTTGAAATATTTCTAGAATGCATTTTTTTTTTTTATAATACTCAGTTCTATCGACGTCCTTCGTTTTATATCTTTTATGATTTGAAGACATCGTCCTTTTATGGTTTTCTTTTGTTCTTGGAAATATAAAATAGTTTATAGAAAATCATATTTTCTTTTAGCTAGAAATTTATGAACAAGAAATAACGCGTTGGTTAGTTCATTATCATCAATGAAATTCCTACCTGTTATCGTTCCGAAAATCAGATTGTTTTTACAAATCGCTTCGCCCAATCGACGTGAAATGTTAAAACAACGTAATTTGTTATTGTTAACACTTTGTGATAAAAATTCATTTTGAAAGAATATGAATTCTCAAATATTGAAATGACAGGAATGTAATTGTTGATTTACGTTTTGAATGAAATATGTCCAATATGTGTTAAATGAGTGCAATCTTCTTCGGTGTACATCTTCCTGTTCATTTAATAA
Source organism: Anthidium xuezhongi (assembly GCA_022405125.1). Taxonomy (NCBI): domain Eukaryota; kingdom Metazoa; phylum Arthropoda; class Insecta; order Hymenoptera; family Megachilidae; genus Anthidium; species Anthidium xuezhongi. The sequence goes on along the minus strand of CM039646.1, from coordinate 546,724 downwards.
AAAGAAAAGGATAACCACAAGAAAGGACCTTAGCCGTTGGATAAAAAAGGGTAGATACTACAAGACGGAAATTCCAATAACGGGGAAGCATAATCATGGAAGTAAGTCAGCAATCTTCCGTGAAGCATCATTTAGTCGAATTCAGCGACGCGGCGTCACGACGCTCGGTTTCCATCAGGCTATGTGCCGACGGTATGTAATTGAAATGTACATCGGCGTTACGGTGTAATGAACCGGCAGATTATCTTCCCCTCCCTCTCTTTTAATCCACTGAGCGAGACGTATTCCGAGAAAGTATGTAGTTTCATTTGTGCAAAATTGAAATTGTAATTTATCGACGTCGTCCGTTTTGGCGTTACCAAGATGCTGGCAGACTTCCGACGCGTATCGACTTCCATCTGGTTGGATAAAATCGCGTATTCTTCCCAGGAACGAGATACGAGATTTAGCGTTTGATATCAAATTGAGAAACGTTCGAATACTACTTCTTGAAAAGTTAGATAGGAAAAGTGATCGAAACACCGTATATTTTCCCCTGATTAGACCTGTACGATAAAGATCAAAATAGATTGAATAATAATTTGCCTATTTTTTATGCGATAAAAATTGGCATATACAATTCATTGGAATATGAAATTATTAAGGTTACGAATGATTCTATTTGAAATTGTTCTATTTGAAGGTGCTTATTTTTAACATTATTATAATAGTAACTTTATTTAAAATTTGTCTATTCTATTTTTTTTTATTAATGATTCTTATACGTTACATTTAAGGTATCGCCAGGTACTATTTTTTTATATTTCGTTCATTCGCTTATTCATTTCGTTCTCTATTTTATTTTCAGTTTAATGAAAGAGTAGATTATGCGTCAGTAGTTCTAGTTTTTAAACACTCACATCATACACTTTTATGATAATCATTTAATATACATATACAGTTATGGTATAGGTTGATATACTATTAAATGGGTGTCCCATTTTGATAAATGTATTTATGCAATTATTCTTTGTTAAATTCAATATGTCAAACAAAAATTACTATATTTCTAAGAAGACATTTTATGGATACGAGTCTTGTCTAAATGAAACAGTAATATTTGTAATTCCCTAAGTAGCAAGCAGTAGTTGTAAAACTCTTTTTGTAACAGAAATTGTAAGGCTTAACTTTCTTTTTTATGGCGTACATGATATCACGCAATATGCATTTACAATTATGCATGATTTTTTATCATTTTTAAAATATCATAACTTAATTGAGACCAACAACATTACGGTGTATATAAGTAAAACTAACAATAAGAACGTATTCGGTTTTAACTTTAAACTTTGATTTTGTGACTAATGATTCTAAAAATATTTAAGTGCTTCTCAATAAAGATTTTTAGAGAAAAATTTGTGTTAACGGGCAGCACATTTATTGAATTAAATTATTTATCATAATTTTTGGATTCCTTCTGAAATTTTGATAAAACATTCTTGAACAGCTTTTCAATAATAATCATTCATGCGTTGGTAGCCGCCATGAATTCTAGAGTAACCTACACCTGAAATTTTAATGAACATATACGAGATGGTCCATCCTTCATCGTATAAGGAAGAGTCAGCTTTCATGGATTAAAATAAAACGAAAATTAACAATAACGAAACTACATTAAAACCATTACTTTTTAGATAAATGCATTTGAAAATCAGTCGAGTACGAGTGCATCTAATTAATAATTGGTATTACGAATTTAAATTATGTTTATACATTGTATAATATCAAGGTTTGTTTATTATTAGAGTGGTTGGCGAACATCATAAACCGTAATTAATTAAAACAAAGAATTACAATAGCATTTAAAAAAATAAAAATATAGGATACACTGCAAAGGTATTCTTTTGCCCCTGTATTATCCCTTATTTTTACCTGTTCAACGAACGTATGAAGTTTGATTTCCGTGCCTATGTTTATTATAAGTGGTTACCATAAGTGGTTATTGTAATGTAACATATTCTTCATGGAACTGAACAGTTCGTTACACCAGAATTTCTGAACCGATACCTACAAAGGTGTTTCTGGTACCTTGGAAATTCCTGACGTAGCCAAAATGTGAGATTTCAAGCTAACAATTTCAAATGCCGCCCTCCGCTAAGAAAGACACTTTATTTATTCAAAAAATTGCGTTCAAAAGAAAGCCTGTTCTTTCTAAATCGAGACACGTACCGGGTTTGAAACGCGAAAGCATTCTCTATGGCTGGCTCGAAAACTGTAAGCGTTTTGACATGTTGAATGCAAAGTAAGACATTCTGAGTGCGTTAAACATGCTAAAGTTAACATCCACTGTCAACGATCTGGATTTGTATTTTAGTCGTGCTTTCGTGCCAGTCTTTCGTCGTTTTATTACATTAATATCTTATTATAAAATTTTAATAATAAACATTTTGACACAAAGTTATGTGTAGTTTACTATTTTGTTTCTTATTCATTCTTGTTATCGAATTATAAACTTCTGGAACGCACAATATAATAAAACATTTAATTGATACAAAATTCTGTTCATTGTCATACGTTGAAACGACGAAGATACAACATTCTTTTTTTGCAATACTGTATTGAAGGTGTATTCATAAAAAATTTGATAACGTGTCATATATAGTATTACAACATTTTCAGGATCGATGTTGTGAAATGTTTTTTGCAGGGATAAGAATATTCAGCAGAAAGGTTATATGAAATTTGCGTATTACCTATACTTTGAAATTAAAATGGAAGAAAATGTGCCGTTGGCCTCGTTTCTCTGTTAACGAATCTAAATGCTAATTTACCTGAAATTTCCATGAAGATTTTCATAAAACACGTTTTAAAGGTTTCTCGTTACGAAAACGTCGATAAGCAGTTTCGTGTTGAAATTCCATGATCTGTTCTGTTTTACGTATTTCTTATTGCAAAGGAAGCTGTATAATCAATATTGATCCACCATCTCATTTTACTTTATAACTAGTTCAATTTAATTCCCATATTTCTTTATGGTTTAATTTCCTTCTTTTTTTATTCCGTCGGGTTTAGTTTCGTTCAATTTGTGGTCTATTCCTGCAGTACATGCAACGTTAATACTGCGGATATTTTTATAACTGTACGCTATTTTAGTTTATTACAGGATTCCATGTTTTTTTTTTTTGGTACATCATTCAGTTAGTCGATCATAAAATGAAGAAGAATTAATTATCGAATCGTTTAGTTGAAAAGTTACGGAATGTTTTCTCTTCGATTTCTTTGTTATTGGTAAGTGCAAGAGATAGAACATCTAACAGTGAAAACAGAAAAATAGTTAAAGAATGAAAAATATTTGCACCTAATGTCATGGTGGTCACTGGTGACCTTCAAATTTGATATAAATAAATAATTAATATAAAAAAAGATAAAATAAACCGTAGGTATTGCTAGTATTAGACTAATGGTGCAAACTACATAGTAATTTGAATGGTTACATTTGAAAAATAATCGACAATAATACTTGCAATTAAAATGTGCCTTATCACACACGTCGTTTCACTGTAGCATTGTCAAATTTTATTTATTTATTCTGAATAACTTCATCCAATACACATACAGTGGGCGAAATAATGTTCGGTTCACCTTAGTTTGGTAGCGTAAAAGTATATTCTATGCATCTTTTTCTGTTTAATTTATCATTATTGGATTCTTTTAATAATATTGGCAAAACACATGGTTTAGTGGAATGAATAGTATATTTATTAATACTGACTTCAAATCAACTACTATCCAAACTGAAACTCATTAGCGAAATAAACACTTTGTTTTTACATTCAAAATTAAAATTTAATATTTAATAAAATATTCCTTTCGACATCGATTTAATTAATTTTTTATAACGTTTTTAGAGCAATTTGGAATGACGCCTTTCTGATGCTGTTTTTTAATTCGATGGCATTATAATACTGCTTGCCGTTGGCATATACTTTGCGTGCTAATATTCCCTAAAGATTTTCCATTGGGTTTAAGCCGGGGTTTTTTAGTGACCAAGGCAGATCATTAACATTTACCCTCTGCAACCAAGCTTTAAAAACTTTTGAGCAATGAATTGTGACATTATTGTGTTAGAATCTTAAATTTGGTCCAGTAATTTTATTACTATATTAATTTAATACATATTCTAGTGACTGTTGATACTTTTCATCATCTGCATTTGGCAAAAGCCACACTACCGACGATTTACTATTATCTCCGATGGCAGTCATATTACTATACAGACACCTTTAAGGGTACTACTCATTTCTATCTCCTTTTAGTTACACAGATCGTGCCAATAAAAATGGAAACCATCTAGGACATCTAAATTAAGTTTTGTCTGGTCGGAAAAATCACTTCTTTCCATTCTTCTGTTCATGACATATATCCCTGAGTGAATTTTAACCTCTTGTGTTTATAAAACTGAGTCAGAACTGACGTTTTTGATCTTTTCTTGTTGTACACGTCAAGTAACTATTGGTAAATCTAATTTTACCTTTATTCGCGATGCATTCAACACTTTTTTAGACGATCTTTAGGCTTTAGAGTGTCCTTACAATTTCTGTGTTTAAAAGGCTGATTTTACTTTTACAACAATTTGTCCTTGTTTATGATCGTTTAGCAGTTTCCCACACACCGTTATAATTTAAAAAAACTAAACAAACAAAATTTATTTCAAGCTAAACAAGTTACATGAGAATATATATCTACTTCATAAAACTTACTCAAAGTGTGAATACTTAAAAGTATTTTTAAGATACATCCCCTTGAACCTGTGTATCAGGATATAAAATAAGAATTCACTCACTCCAAAATACAATAACGCGCGTGTCCGAAGTTTGTTTCTCGACTGTGTCGTGACGCGAAAATCCTCGTCCTTCCATGCCCTTTTTCGTAAAGGGTCAACCATAGCAAAAAGAAAAAGAAGTAAAAAGTCGAAAAGCTGAAAACGAAAGTTAGTGAAAAGCGCGGGATTGTATAAGTCTGGCTGTCATATCTGTGATCTGTCCTCGACCAGGCTTGTACGAAAACCTGGGAAAATCAAGATTGACGAAAAAAGGGGAGGAAACGCGTAAAAAATGTTCAGAGAAAAACAGAAAATGCAAGTTTAGGAGAAGAGAAAGTTCAGAGGGAAAATGTGTTGCCAAAGGCATGGTGGCAAGCACCATCACAAACCTATGACTTGCTGGATAATCAACCATTCTATCAGTATAGACTCATCAGTATAACTTATTATATAAACTGATGTCGAGTCACACTCGACATACACGATTTATCCAGAAAGTTCCCGGAATAATTGTATAACTTCATAATTTTTGTAGGAAATCAAATTTTATTCATTTATGCTTCTACATAGTCTCCTTTCTTACCAATACACGCTTTGAGAAGGTTTTGAAATATCCTAGGAAAGTCAAATTGTGGAATTGTTTTCAGATATTGTGTAACAGTTGAATGTTAGAAACAGATTGATATCGTATCCGCTTCATGTAAACTTTAAGATTTGGGAACAAGTTGAAGTCTGCAAGTGCTAAGTAGGTCACCTGTCTTTTGACCAAAATTTGGCTCACTACGCATGAAGTGTGAGCCGGTGCGTTATCGCGCAACAAGAACCATTCTCTGCTTCAGTTTTCAGTCAAACACGTAATATTAGGTGTACATAAAACAAAAAATGATCAACTAATTACGGGGAATTACTGAGATATGAATGAAGCTATTGCACGCGTTACTAACCCCAGAAGTCGAATAGTAACTTCAAGAAAAAATCATTCCGCGAACATTTCGGACAAACCGTTTAGGGTGCAAAGGGTTGACATTAAATTACTCTACACATAATATCACTTATGTTAAAATTCATGTAACTGTTGGTGAAGTTAGTAGGGTACGCCCATTTGGCATTAAGAAAATAATGACAATATGCGTCCAACGATTGAATTCACTTGGTGAATTTGTAATTATTTCGCCCACTGTATGTATAACCGCCGCTAAGTCTTAATTTTTAAGTTAATGCAAAAGTTTTTCGATATTATGTATTATGTGTTTAACGTTTGGAATAATTTTTAGGGTAATTTAAGTTGGTATTACGTTAGATTCAAATTAGGATGTATCTGTATTTTACCATTATATGGGTTCACGGTTTAATTAGATGGTTAATGGGATATCCTCGTTATGGAACTCGTATTAATCATTATATTGGATGTGCAGCAGAGTTCCTATTTCAACGCCACGCCGTAATGATTTTAACAATCACATATTGGCTTTTACCGATATAATAGTAAAAATATTTCAAGCTGTCAACTCAATGTATACCTAATAATATATAATAAAATTTAGTAATATTAAAATTCCTTTTTTTATTTATTCTCAAATCTAAATCTGACTAATTGTAATTTCAATTATTACTATTTTGTTGTAAACTAGTTGTATATTGTTAAAGATATGTCTTCGTGTCGCTTGAAAACTAAGACTGAACGAAATACTTTCGTGTATAACAGTGATGGTGAACCTTTTTGGAAAGTGGGTCAAATTTTGTTCATTATTTTTTTAGTACCAACTCGTGGGTCACCAAGTCAGTGGCATCACTTGGAAAGGGGAAGGGGAGGATAGTTAAAAACTACTTTTTTTGGTTAGGGTTAGGGTATTTTTTTATACATTCGACATTAGATACATATATTTTATTTTTTTACACTTTTTTGTTATTTTTGATTGTCTGTTCTCTCTTTTATGATAAAAAATAACTTTATGAAAATCAACTCGTGGGCCATTTAAAAAGCCTGCGTGGGTAAGTGTCGGGCTCGCGAGTCATAGGTTCACTATCATCGATGTGTACATAACTTGAAGACTGTAGCCGAATGGTTTTTTTAAAAAAAATCATTCAGAATTTTGACTTTGACAACATTAAAATCAAGGAGTATTCTTTTCTATATTAATGCAAATAATAGTGATATAGTAAGTATGCTTAGTTATCTGAAATAAAGAACATGATCCAGCACCTATACATATGTAAGTATGTGTACGTGAATTCATAGGAGCAACGGGAGAAAGGACACAAAAGCTTGTATTATTTTAACTGCTATACAGAATAACCATAAATATATCATTTAATTTACATGACCGCATTCATTATCAAACACATTATTTACGGATTGCGAAACCAACCAATCCTTACCAGACCGGGAGATGAAATAAGCGGATTATAAAATCGTTCAAGTGTGAAAGTGTGGGAAATTCGAGTAGCAATTTAGAAAATATAAAGACTTGAAAGGACAGAACCACATAAACAGATATTTATAGAATGTTAATGTGCAACATATCAAAATGAACCCTAAAACAGAGCACAGTATGCGGCTTGAACGTTATAACTTCAATGAGTACCTCCCCTTAATAGTAACTGTTTATAGGTCATGACTGTCGCGACCCGAAACCCCATTTTCACCGTATTTTACCATAAATTCAACAATTAAATTAGCCGTCAGAAAAACGATTCCAAACCTAAAAATAATAAACAGCTTCAACGAAGCGGACCTGCAGCAAAAATAACTTTATGAAACCATTGAGAACATTTTCTTTTCTTACAGCTGTATAGAGGCAATTGCACTTTTTTACCTTACGCTGGGATTAGCATTTTCATTTAGTTTCCTTAATTTCGCACTACCTGAAGACAACTGTTAGTTTGGAGACGGTTACCTTACAAAATTCACGTTAAAACTCTGACAAATGAAACATACCGACCGCTCTCCCTTCACAGATTCCAATAATCCAAGCCAGCCAACCCACGTGTTTCACCCCGTCGCTACTTCTCCACCGAGGGGAAGGTTTCCCGCTGAAGAAGCAGAACAGTTAAAACATGTTCCGAATCTATCTGTCGAACAAGAACAGCCAACTCTGTTCCCAAAAATTGTATCAACGATAATCAATAAAATTAACGAGTTCTCCAGAGTCAATTTATAAATTTCTCCGAATCTCCGTCGTACTTCAAATCCTGTACCGTCGTGGATTGAGACGACACCACAATGATTATATCAATCGATTTCGATGTAATTTTCAGATGTATGTAATTTAAAATAATCCACAAACTGTATTTTTTAAATTTTTCGTTACGAGTTATGTTTTCTTTTCTTTTCATTCATAAACTTGCTATCTCTAAAGGAAATACGATTTTCAAAATGGACAAGTAGATTGCAACTACTTACATTTACAACTATATATTTTTGACAAAAAGTAGAATATGTATTATATGTTTCAAATATCGAATTATGATTTTCAAATTTAACTTTTATGCGAACTAGTAAAAAATTGAAAATACAAGATTAAATACTGGAAATACTATAATCCTGGAAATCGTGTTTCTTTTTACAAGAATATATCCTTATTGTTAGAATTTGAAATAACCAGCATTCGAAATTCCACATGATTGGATTATCAATATACTACCATCGCATAAAGAAAAGGGAAAAGTTGAACAGGCGGGATAGAATTTTTGAAGAACATAACGCAGTTAAATTGAAAGCCTTGGGGATCGTTCGTTTTATTACTTTATAATGTTTCAAGTGGCCGTGTCGTTCACGTTGATTCCACTCGACTTGAGTATCGCAAGCAAACTAATAAACAGAAGAGCGTATGTAAGCGAGGGGCAGGATTTTTCATATAAAGCATGCTTTACCGCCACAGTGCGGTGTGTAACAGGATTTTAATGCTCCGCAACATCATTACAACCGTGCAGTTCGTCTCCCGAATGTGAAAACAACGTGGATAAACCGACTACATCAAGAATTATGTGCAACCTAAGTTTTATTTGCACGCCTCCCTTTGTCAACAACTTTTGACCCCATTTCAACCGCTACCGCTTCGAAGTTGGAGTGGCACTGTCCGAAATGAATGCTGAAGGTTGTAGAGAAGTTACAGAAAAATTGTCAAAGTTTCCTGCCAATTTGTCGAGTACTAACGAGTGTCAACATCTTTGGTGTTCGCTTAAAAATCTGTGGAAACTCATACAATGGTAACTTGCAAGAGAAGTTCGAAGTAACTGCCTTTTGCCTTCTTGAAGTTTCAAATAACTTATACCGTTTACCTCGTATACACATACATACAAACGTTACGTATAGTGCATTCCGATATATTTTGTACTGAATGACATTATGCATCAAAAATAACATTGGAAATACATAATCTTCTTGTACGAGATTTATTTTTCGAAAAAATTGTCACTATTGGAAAAGAATCTGTTTGTTGCAAGGCTGATGACAATTCCGACAACTTATCGATGTAGCAAACCATTCGTTAATGATATTTAAAATAATAATGTTTAATGTGATTAATTAATAAGTTAACCCTTTGCTCTCGAGTGGTGCCTCCAGAGCACCATATGCAATCATCTAGAATATTTGAAAATGTGAAATTTAAGTATTATTGATACTAGAGCATGGCAAATTAACAAAAGAAATAAAAGTAAATAGATCATAGGTATTTGAAAGTCATTTTCAAATTTTCATTGGAAAAGAAATCATATCCAAATATGCTTCGAGTGCAAAGGGTTAAAAGTGTGTTAAATACACTCATAGGTAACAGTGTAAATAAGGTAGCAAAATAATGCATTTTATATTACATTTTACATTAAATTTTGTTTTGTCTGCATGTAATATTTTTTTTTTTCAATGAATTATAGTAGAATGAAAATTGTTGGTAATAAAAATATGGACAATTTCATGGCCTGCAATTGAAGTTTTAATTTATCTACAATATTAGCGTAATAAATATTCGCATTCTTAAATTTTAAGCAGTACGGATCACAATATAATTTTTATTATTATTATAGAACAAGGCAATCCAGTGAGCAAGCACAAATCTGATTTCAAAAACTAGAAAATCATCTTCCGGTGAAATTGCTGAGTTGCTGAATGTCTTAGCTGTCAAACCGGAAGCTGTCGTCACGTATCCGCAACGAGGCACCCCATGAAGATAGCTACACCTCGGTCTAACCGGTGTCAATAACAGCAAGTGATGATATTCATTCTAGAAATAGGCCCTGTCTGTGTTTAACTTCATGCAAACGGTTTCTCTGTTACACTAATTCATTACGTGAATTGAATGTGAATTGTAAAAATGAAGAATATCTTGATAACAAAATATAGTACTATATTTTGCTATTTGTACTTATAGTACTATATAGTAAAATGTAGATACTATCAGCCAATAACTCAATTTTGACAGCATTATAATTGATAATAATGAAATATCTTTTTTCCCTGAATTCTTTAACTTTGAAATATCGTATAACTATTACTTACAAATAGAGTAAGTGCCCTACGTCACACAGTGAATTGCATTTTATCAGAAATTGAGTTTGTATTGACTGGATTTTTAAACTTGATTTTCTCAAAAAAAATTCTATTACAACTTTTTTCTTATTTTCTCATAAGGAAACATGATGTGCCCGTTTGTACACGTTACTTGACTAAACCATGTATAACAATTGATAGAAAAAATTAGTTTCTGTAGAATTCGTTAGTTAATGCAATATTATGTCGTGAAAAATAGTTTCCCTAATGTAGACTGCGTTTTTTGGAAGATATCGTGTTGTTATCCTTATTTGTCATGTTATGCATTACTTCTATAATAATAACTGAAATAAATAATACACTAAGGGGGCATAAGAAATAAAAAGCAAATGAATTCATGTTAAAACCAATTTATTGAAATAAGATCGTAAATTAAGCAGTATATAACCGCTTGAAAGAGAAGATTTTTGTTCAGCTTAAATCGTCACGAAGTACCTTACCGTAAAGCTTACGTGTGGAAGTTAGAATCCTGATAAATCGGTTATTCCTGACGAAGCCACGAATCCTTACTACATTAACGTTGTTAGAAGTGCATGGGCAGGAAGGTTAGACTGCAGCTCTCAGTCGGGAACAGACGTTTGTACCAAGAAATATACCTTGTTCGAGGAAGAATCTCTCAGCTTTTTACTTTAGAGTCTACTTCTTGAACCTCCAGTTTCATTGTCCTTGTAATACTTATATCGGAACCACATTTTCACGGGAATATTAATTTCTTCAATAAGGTCGTTCCGAATTTTCTCTAGTTTACCATGGATGATGCTTCAGCGTAATAATTTCTTCTTCAAAATTTCATATTAAAAATTTGATCACTTTTTTATGAAATATACAGATAGCCCTTCTACAACACGGCATCTTATAACACGATAAGAAAATACAGCACTGGATAACACGATTTTATTACATTAAATAAAAATAATATGTTATATTTTTTTCTGTATATCTTTCTTTATATTTTTAATAAAAATTAAGTTGCCTGTATTTAATTTAAAAAAGAATGATTGTTTTTAATAAATTTTCAGAACGTAATTCCCCGTTTTGTACTGACTCTGAGTCTGATATAACACGGTTTCTAGGAATCTATTTACCATGTTATAGAAGGGTTACCTGTACTTGAAATTCGAAAAAGATTCACACCTTGATCGTTTTTGTTGATCCATCTTTATCGCTGGTTGCAAATGTTAAGTTAATTTCCGGCATTAACACGTTAACTGCCTCAGTGAAAACAGACTTGGACTGGAATAAAGATTGATGGAATATTGCAATTACTTTTTTACCTAAATTATTCTAAAGATGAAAAAGCGATTACCTCTTCTTACGCAAACTAAACGGATTCAGAATCAATTTTCCCTCGCCGTTTCAATTAGTACAGGATTGTTTAATACTTACGATTTGTTACGACCAAGTTTAATTAGTAGGTTTTTTAAAGATACCAAAACCCCAAAGTTACAAGATGTTTTTAAGTAATAAATAAGGTTTTATTAAAATTAAATACCTGAGAAATAAATTAAACTTGTTTGCAACACAATTTAAAATGCAAACCGCGATATTTAATTTGTAAGCAGCAATCAAATAAATTAAGTTTCTTCAAAATGCAAATAAAATTTATTTCGCTTGGAGTTACTTATGTACAAACGGTACTCAAACTGCCGTGGATTGTATATTTTTTATTTTTGTTGAAAATCGTCGGCACCAATAAAAATCGATTCCATTGTTTCGTGACTCAACTTAGAACTCTCTGTCTGTAAAATATATTTCGATGAAATTCAGTTGCAACAATGGTTATGTGTTAATATTTTCACGATGGCGCAAATACTTCATCTGCTGATAGTCATGAAATGTGCCATACTCGTTATAACAGTACCCTAATTGGAATTCAACGTGGCGACTCGATTTTCGTGTGCAAGATGTAATCTCGCTTTATTTCATTGTCTATTCTGTAACGTGTATGGTGGAAAACGTTTTATCTTTTGATTTGCATGCGTTTAAACCCCTCGTGAAAAATGTTTTCATGAAAAAAAAAAACAAAAAAAAAAAACAGAATGGTTATCGAACGTTTGATGGAATTTCTTCGAAAAAGGAATACAGAAACGGGTGTTACTTTATGATAAATATTTAAATGAACTTGGTGATTACGTAGTAAAATAGCTGTTACATTGTACTTTCAAATAAGTAAGGAAGTGGCCTCAAACGTTCAGTATTTTATCTTTTTAATGTAACTGCAACTAACTCTTTTAACTGTTCCTCATACATAAATACGTTGGTTTCATTTCAAAGTGTTATTCGTCCTTACAAATGCAAAACTGTTATGTATACAAAATTGAATGCTTCATATCGCCAATTTTTAGTTAATTTTTTAATAATATTATATAAATTTTTCGTATTATTTCCTTGCGCATATTAACGTTTGTCTGGTAAACCTTTCCTTTTATTGATCCCCGTGGCACGATACTTGCGTACCTTGAAGGCCAAGAAATGGTCCTCCTTGACTTATCCATCACATGTAATACTATTGTATCATATTTTTTTCTTATTTTCACTCATAAAATATGCTAACATCGTTTTGCTAGAAAAAGTAGAGACATCCTGTGTAATAAATAACATATTTGTTAACATAAAACTACATTTTCATATGACTTTAAAAAATATGTTGATTAATTTGTATTAGACACTTCAAAGAAAGTAGTTAAATTAAATTTTATATTTCAGCACTTTTATTAAGTGCAAAAAATAAGTTTTTCTAACCATTTTGTTGTTACATGCATAAATAAATAAAACAGAAATGTTTCTTTTTTTACTTTTTAACGTACGTCGAAAACAATCTATATTTTTGTCAATTTTATTTCATGATATTTTAGTTCAATTTTTAATAGAACGTATTGGTATCGTTTGTATGGAAACCTTTTAAAATGCTCCGGGATATTATAAATGTATAAATCATAACTTTACATATTGTTACAAATGTGCACATTTTTATAACTTTATATATTTGTAGAAATGTACAAATAACATCAGATATTATTGAACAGTTCTCATCTTCGTAAATTTTTATTTTAAAATTTGATCCAATGGTTTTGATGAAATACGGTGAATCTATCATTTTCAAGTAAAAGAAAGTAATTTAGTTACATCTCGATTGGGAATAATCTCATTTAGTCGGTTAAATAATTAAATTGATTTTTATAAACCAATAATTTAATAATCGTAAAATAAATGTAAGAGGCACATGTGTGACTCGAACAAAAGCGATTTACAAAGCATAAGTGAATCCTCCTTATTGAGCGACGATCAATTCTTTAGATAATATCACACCTCGCAAGGTCATAATTTTTTTTTTTTCAATTAGCTTGAAGAAATGTCACACGTAACAATTCTTTCTCTTTTTCTTAAGGACACTCGTTTTATTCCATGTTTACTGTAAATCCAAGTTTAAATCGTATACTTAATAGAAATTGCACTTAGGATATCGTCTTCCGCACATCCATTTACAACAAGAGCAAGTGATCGATGGGTCATAAAGTGTATTGTCCTCGGTTTTCAACGGGATCCCTATCGCATTGGCCAGCCTCATTATTAAACCACTCAGAGGCGCGGAGTCCATCTTTGCGATGGAAATCGAGATCGTTCCTGTATGCATACCGCATTGATACGTGTTGCCTGCGGAAATGGGAAAGGCTCTGCTCCGACTGATACGTCCTAGGTCATGTTCAGCACATGTGTCAACTTCTCTTCTTGGTCTATGTATCAGCAGCTCTCGGCACGTGACCGATCACTGAAAAACGTGCATCCACCGTTGAAGCAATTGACTCGTACCTTCTCTGGCTTGTCTTGCGTTTCGAATTGCGAATCGCTTGGTAGATGGCTATGATATTCTTGGAACGAACCGAAGAGAAACTTTGATGTCTTTGTATCTTCGAAGGGACTGCGAAGAGATTTTATTCGCAAGGGTCAAAGAGGCACTACAGTCGAAATAGTTTTATACGAGCAAACATTCGTTATTTGGTCGAAAGCTTGATAATTATATTATATGTTTTGAAACTGAAACGGTTCACGTGGTAGATTTCTTTAGTTTAATTAATCCTTTTTTATTGAATTCATTATGTTGTTGCTGCGTGTGAAGTATTTTAAACAGATTTAAAAGTTACTTTAACAGATATTTCGGTTATATTTGTGGTACATTTAAAGCTTTATATTTTATTGAATGTCAAGTCGAAAAGTTTATAGATCAAGTTGTAAAGCAGAAGAAATAAGTGTTTCAGTTCTGATTAATGTTTTTAATGTTAAGTGTTAGATTCAGGATGTTAAAACGTAATCTGAAGAGCTCTCCACCGCCGGGTGGATCATAGGATATTGAAGCAAAGAGTTCTGTAACATTTTTCGATGGAATTAGTGATTTAGCCACAATACGTTATTGAAAATTGAAGAACTGACTAATCAACGTACAGCTTGAGTGACAAGGTGCGTGAAGCCGGAAACTAGCTTTCCCTGTCATCCCCGAGCCGCAGCGCTGCGCACTTGCTCTTGTATCAAGAAACAGGAAGAAACAATCAACGCATCCTTTTCCTACTTAACCCCTTGCCATTCTTTGACAAGTTAGACGCGTGACGCATATTAAAATTCAAATGTCACAAACCTGACTTTTATTCTTATTACAATTAAATTTTAAGCGTAATTACAACTTTAATGGGTATGGTATACCATCGTTAAATGTAAATTATATATAACATTAGAATTTTCTTTGTTTGTTCTAATATTGCAACAATAAATATTTAGCTTTTGTTGGCGCGTCGCGTTCGTTATCCAACACGTATGACACGAAAAATTAATTTAATGCCACTGTTTCAAGAAAAGGCGTAAATCTTTAACTACGTTTGTTCGATTGCGGTGACGATGAATTATAAGGCCACGAACGATTGACAGCGTTTCCGTCTCGACTCGATTGACAATTTGCAAGAGTATTTTTTCCTGTCTCGATGCGATCGACAGTTTTTGCGAGAATGATGTTTTCGTTGACAAGTCGCGTCGTTCAAACTTCCTCGCGACGCTGGAAGTGTGGGGGGACACGCTGATTGGTTTTTCCCCAAAAAATTAAGATCCAATCAGTGTCCCTTGGGCATCGCTAACACCTCTGCATGCGCCCATGGCGCACCTTCTTTTGCAAAAGGGGGGCAATACCTGAATATACGCGAGAGTGTCGAATACTCGGCGACGCCGCAATCCTTCTTCTGAAAATTTCAATATTCGATTTTATCCTATAAGGAGGGTAAAGCAGAATACTTATTCTAAAGCACATAAAATATATTTTATATACTGTGATACTATATGGAAACATAAGTTCCTTTTATTGCTGTAGCTGTTACTGTTTTACAACAGGAAATTATGTCTTCCACTTTTCCTTTCATGTTTGCGATATTTGAAAATATAAGAACAGCAAAAATGAAATAAATATCAAATTACTTCGGTATGAGCGAGAATTTTAATCTTTTTTAAATGAATTTAATTAGAATTTTTTCGGTTAGTTGGAAAATAAAAAAACTGATAACACTTTAAAAGATACAATTTTTTCGCAAAATAATAGCTTTTTGTTTATCCATAAGTTAAGTAAAAATTGGAGTATTAAAAAAGTTTTAAGTCATACGATAAATAATGTTCAAATTTTGTTTAAAAATCTACTTGTCAGAAATGATGTTTAAATTTTTTAAAGATGCTATGATATTCTCTTGACTACTGTACTTGTTTTTGAAAAAAACATTCAAGAAAGATTGCGTTTATTATACATAGATGTTCATCTTCATTAAAAAGTTTTGATCGAATAACGTATTATCGACGTTTGAAAATAAATTCCCCAAAATTTGCTACTTTTTTAACCGGTTAAGATGGTATAATCCCTTGAAAAAGCTTCGCCCATTTTCACCAAGCACCATTGAACATTGAATTATTTTATTAGCTCGAAAGTTTAGTTTTAGTAATCGAATAGTTCTTGTCAGCACAAGTTGATTGTTTAATAGAGAAATCGATTTTAAGTAAGAAAGGTTATTTCAGGCATTCAGGGTTAAAATACCTCGCAGAAGGAAGATTAAGCTGCAGGCGTGGAATCGAATCCTCTTCTGTGAGAAATGTATGATATATTACCGGTAATAAATTTTATCTGGCCTCCGTAGCATAATAATTTATCTACCAGCTGCAGGCACATCCGATGTCACCCTTTTCATTTTGCATTCTTTCGAACGTTTTACGCACAAATCGACCACTTTTATGAATGGGAATATCATCGTTTTTGAAAAATTTCTTCGAATGCATCGAATTAATGAAAGAATACGATTATTATATATTCCTTGTAGTTTAATTTTATTATTTATATATTTGTCGAACTACATCATTGCATTTTTTACACAAGAAAATTAATTATTGTTACATAATTTTGTCTTCATTGTAAAAGAGAGAATCAATATTTATTAAATTTTGTTTATGGAAGCACGTTTTGAAGAAGATAAATGGTATAGTCCTTTCATCGTATCCAATTCTATTCAATTACCAACACGACAGAAACGCTTCAAATATTAAAATGAATACGAATATTATTTTCGAAAACCATGTAGTTTATGGAAATATTGTTCATGATCAGTTTTTGAATTTGAATACTTATAATTTTTATATCAGAAATGAATAAGGTTTTATGTTGTTGAAATAAAAAGAATGAAAAACAACCCGCAAAGAAATTCCTGAAATGTTGTGAATATCATATTGCACAAAAATTGATTACATTTAAGATTGTATCTTGAGATTCTCACTAGATTTTGGTACGAACTTTGCAGGCAACAGTTCATAAAATTTTCTTGTTAATTTGTTGAGCTTATTAAATCCTACTTTTTAAGAACTTTTGTGAGTTTTTTTAGTGGAAAAGATAAAAAGTCACTCTTTCGAGTTTAATGTCTAAAGTCTGGATACGTAAGAGCTTTCATAAAGCATGTTACGAAGCTAAATTCTTTTCCCCGAAGGAGCTAGTTAAGCTGTGTAGAAACGTAGTACTTAGACTAGCGATTTTTTATAAGCATTTATTCTTTCATCTGTCTGAAACAGAATAATTTCAAGTCGCAAGAAAATTGAAGTACTCTTATGCATAAAACTATGTTATAATACACATTTGTTTCATTTTTTAACAAGTTAATTCGTCTGACTGCGATTTTTTGTTCCCAAAGTGAAAAGTAAAATAAGTATAAATTTTGACTGTGTATTTCAATTAAATGTTGCAGATATACATTGCTTCTTATGTTACGTTTATAAATATCAAAGTGAAATACAAGAAAAGTAAAATAAACGTGTATTGAATTTAATAGAAAATTACACAATGAATTTAATTATTAAGACTTCGCAAGGAAACATAATTTACGCGCAAAAGAAAATACAGTAGCTTTTATGAACATTTAAACACCATGTTATTTAAATAATTATTTGTGAGTACAACTATTTAAATTTATGAAATATTTTGTTTTGAAGCTTTTTGCAGAGAGTGTAGTCAATTGGTTTAACGGAGTCCACAGCACAGACAATTGAATGTTGGACGGAAATCTGAAATTTCACAGGGATGCATTTTAAGGTTTCTCAATGTTAACAACGGTACAGTTGGTTCCGGAATGTAACATATAACGTTTTCTCGTTTTCTAAAAATATAGTGATCAATAGACGAGAAAATATTTAAATGTATAAATGAACTTTATTGATTCAAAGAAATAGAAAACTAATTGTTTGTAAACCAGTGTTGAAAGACCAAAGCGGTCTTTTTACAACTTCATCTTCTTTTTTTTTATTTATAGTTATTCTTTAGTGGTATACATATGCTATTATACATGCATCTGTAATAAAATGATTAATTATGAATAAGAAACAGAAGTATTTTATAAATGTTCCAACAACATTCCAAGCTTTAAATTTCGCTACTCATAAAGTGTCCCTTCTGGCGCCTCTGCCGGTGGTCTTAGAACATTAAAATTTGGTGTGAGCCTTCGGATTACATGTCGTTATCGTTGCTATCACGGTCGTTACTATAAAGAAATTTTCAAGGACGATTCCAAATTTTTGAAAATCGTCTGTTTTTGGGGGTAAATTTTCAAATTAAAAAAATCATACGTGTCACCGGTTGTCAAAAAGAGTATGTATTAATGTATGTAGTATGTTTAAGAGTATGTTTCCCATGGAACCAAAATGCATTTCTTCAAAATATTGTATAATCTATAATAATTAACATTCTTTGTATAATAATAATCATCCAGTTTTCTTTGTTTATCCTCGTTTATCTATCAGTGAAGCAGAAAATAAAGATGTAGAAGAACTAACAAACTTCGTGCTCTTCTATTTTCGCCGTTCCCTTGTTTTCCTCCGTCACCAACGAATTTTCCTCGGAGTACACACTATGTGTCTTCGTTTTCGTCAGGGACAAGGATCCGGTCAATTACTCTGTAACAGAGTTATATAAAGCAACGCGACAAGACGATGTTCGGACGAACTGCTCTATTTTCTCCAGGCTAGGCGAAATAATCGTGTTAGTTCATCTCCTAACCGATTTATTCCTTTTCATTCCGAACGGAGTGGCAATTACTCGCGGAGAAATTGCATCTTCGAGGCCAGTTTTTCTGAAAGAAGTAGGAGGTTTCTTGTCGCATCGTATAAATGTTCCATTATCGAGATGCAGTTGCACGCTCTATTCTAATAGGTATTCTTCCGACTTCTAATACGTATTCTTCAATTTTCTCTGTTAACGTGACACAGCTAAAAGTTTCTTCCGATCAAAGGCAAAAATTGATACGCGTCGCGTATAAATCACTGAAACGAATCGCGTTGATTAGAATGTTAAACGAAGTCGGTGAAGGTTTCAGATATCGTATATTTTGCAGCGCATGAAAATTGTTCTTTTTTATATGCGTTACTTTGGAATGTGATAAAAATAGAGATAGAACTATTTCATACTAGCCTTCTGTATGATAAAACATTTCATTTTTCTGTTTTGTTCGTTTTTGGTTAGCCCTTTTCACGATCACCTTGCTCCATTGACTGTTTTTCATGAATATTTCGGAAATTAACGTTAAGTGACAGTAACTTGTGTAGAAAAGAGCTGTACAAAACAGTAATTTTAACAATTTATTTAAGTTTCATCGAAATCAGTAAGGCAGTTCATTTCGTACACAATTACCCAACCTTCTAACTATTTAATATTCTAATATTCTTACAATATAATACATTTATTTTTATCTAAAATCTTTAAATCTGTTAAAGTCAGTTTTTTATTCTTCCAATGTTGGTTCATTAGTCGAAAAACGTTGGTTGATTGTTCTACTTTAAACATCATCTACATGCAAAACATAGTTTATGGTTTGTTTATTGATTAAAAGCCAATACTACTTACTTTTAGCACACAGATTTCCAAATTAGTCTTTTTTGTACGTTCAGACAAATATTGCTTTTTTATACGTGTAACAATAGTGAATAGGTATCATTCATATTGCAGTACACCTAGATAGAAGATCGATTAGTTTCTTATATTCTTTGCTTTCGAGTATAATAAAAATACGGACGGAAATATTTCTTATTTGCTTTTTCTATTTAAGAAATGATATTTTTTTAATCAATTTAGAACTTTAGTTTTCTTTTACTTATTATTTCAATATTTTTTATCGCAACAACCATGCGAATTTATTATATGTAAGTAATGGTAACGACAATTTTTTCAAATATCTCGAGGACTAAGACCCCCCCAGTAGAGGTAACACCTTTGGGAAATGGCTGTTTAGAATATTAAGTTTCGCAATGCATTTAAATTTTGTGAAAATTGACGAGACAACCCCTTTTATGGATAATTACGTTGAAATGGAATGGGTGAGGATCACCTGACTCGAATGCCGCGGAATAAAGACAAGCGAGGTTCGTCTATACTACGACGAAAAGGATAATTAGTCCGAAATATGGCTGTTTGCAAACGACGAAATGCTGCAACGTATACATAAACTTCTGTCCGGAACGTGTTCCGTAGTACATTCTAGACACGCGCTATTATCTCCGCCGGAAGCGGAAGTCCACTCGGCTGCTCACCCACCTGGTCTTTCCGTCCCGGTTCACGTGCTGTCATCTCTGCAGCACCGCGTTATATCGGCCCACTTTATCTGAATTAATTCTCGTTTCTTCTTCGTCCGTTCTTCCAACGCATTTTCTGACTCCACTAACCTCGTAACACTTCGCCAGACAACCAGTCGCTGGCAAGCTTTGCATAATTTTGCAATGCAACACGCGCCAGTGCTGAAAAAGCCTCGATCCGTATTCACCCTGGGTTCTACGCTGAAACACGTAGTCCACTGATCAGATGAGATTGTGGCTAAAGCGTTTAGCTCATTAATTTTGCCTGATTAATTCTTCTTCTTTGTTTTTATTTTAAAGCGCAGACGTGAATATTAGAATAGTCACTAAATTCGCAACTGAACCGCATATTTTACCTCAAAATCGTATAAATTTTATGCTAGAGAAATTGAAAAATTGCCACAATTATGATAAAAGATTATTGATTCTAATGGTGCTTCCTTTGATTGAACATTGTTGAAAAAAATTTAAAGATCATACATTTAGTTACCAATTTTAACAGCCACAGGCCTCATAAAACTGACAATTTGTATAATTTTGTGTACCTTTTTATATATAATTAGTGTATTTCCATTAATGTATTCTACACTAGGTGAAGACTAACTAAAACAGAATTACACGTAAGAAAGTTTATCGCATAATTCAATTTATGTCCTTTTATAAGATCACTATTTTTTTACTGCCTTATCTTACGTTTTTTATGTAACGTACCTAATCAATTGATTAAAGTTTTAATCGCTCGCAACAATCTACGAAAAAATTCATTGACCCATAAGTCCTCGAACTTCACTTTAAAACATCCAATACATTATTCGCTAAATTATCAAACTGTTAATTGATATTAAATTCCCCGCTGGGTAGAGGATTATCATCGTAACGTAGAAAGGATTCAAGTGAGGAACGCTATAAATTCTTACCTGTACGTAGTTACCACGGAACGGAACAAAATTCCGTTGTAGACCGCATACCGAATTCCACGATGTCTGCGATTTTCGTGCAATTTAGGTATTACTGCTATTTTGCTCGCGAAAATAGCCGTCTGAAGATATGATTTCTGGATTTCTTATATCGAACGTTCATCGTTGGCGAATATTTTCTGGGCACAACTGCGTTTGAAGTATTGCAGAACTACGTTTAGACCTCGTAATGTATAGAACTACAACATTTGCTAGTTTAATAATGTTGAAATAATATTTGGATTAAAATATTCATCTATAGCAATGAGAAACACTTTCAGTAAACTTTCAGTAGTTTATTTGGTTTGTGGGATAAATTTTTAAACGTCCTCTCAACATAAAAAATCAACTGCTGTCGCAAGTTACATTTTTTCTTTGATAAACGTTTTATTTAGCTCTTCGTGTGCATTGTTTTGCTGGTACACAACACTAATATGTTATTGTAGAGCATTAATCACGTTATTAATCTTGAAAAAATTATTTAGATGTTTGCTTTTAACAATCTTGACGAAAAAACGAAATTTCGATTCCACTGTTTATTTTTATTAAATTTGTTTATGAATTGTAACTTGGATTATGATAATCATTGAATAGTTGGAGTTTACTTAATACAATAAAAGTACCAATTCCCTTGATCATTTTGAAACTCTGATTACGCCGCAATTATTTTATTTTTCTGTTTAAAAATGACTCAATTACATGCAACTTGATTGATAAAACAATACGGTTGTACAGAACGTTCTCGCAAAGGTAATTGAATTTTAAATCGAGAAGAGAATGGTAAATGACATTCGATGTGTTCAAGCGTTATTCAAGCATTTTTGAATGTCTGCAATGGAAAATAATCAAGTGGCAATCATTGAGCTCGAATTCGAGAGATCGTTAATTAGAGAGAGACATTTGTGAAATTCGATTAGTTTCTTGTACAAAGTTATTGGCACGTTTGTTAATGATTATTTTTCGTTGTGTTGTTACTGCGCGAAATACTTTTAAATAAACAATTATAGGTTCTTTCATTTGAATACTGAAATCTAGTAAATAATAATAAAAGAAATAGGCTATTGTTATTAAACTTTATCGGATCAGCCTAACCTGAAAATATCGTATTTTTTTATTTATTACGTGCCCCAAACATGTTAATTATTTCCTTTAATTAACTCGTAATTTTACATAAAATTTCCCATTAATAATATTATAATGTTTTTTTTGAAATGTCAACTTTTAATTGACATTTTTGGAAACAAAAGATGTAGCTTATTTAGATTTGATTGGGGAGTGATAAACTTGGTAATAAAAATTATCTTAATGAAAAATGTTGCGGATTATAATTTGATTAGGGTATACTTGGTAATAAGTGGGCGGCAAGAACAAATCCATTACAGAGTAAAAACATGTAAAATAATTACAGAATTTTGATAAGCTTCAATGTAACAAATTTTTTATTTTTCGCCGTCTCCGAAAAGATTGCATTGTATTTCATATGCTATGTAATCCTTTAATCAATTTGTTCAAGAGCTGATAAGTATTTATACTAATTAAGTAAAAATTATTTCTTACTTTTTAGTGCTTTTCGAAGTCGGTTGTATTATTTTCTAAAAATTATTTTATTACAGTTCAGTTATAATGAGTTTATTCAAATATTGCAAAAACACCCTTACTTTTTCTCGAAAAGTGAATATTTATATATTAAATAAATGCTTTTTCAAAGATAATTGATTAATTTTCATAAACTAAAATCAATTGTGTTGGAAAAATCAAATATATTAATTTGAACTGAATTAAACACAGAAATAGAGAAAAATTTACTGCGTTTAATCAAATGCCGTGGTCCGTATATACAGGGAGAGGTCGGAAAAATTTCACGTTTGCAGATTCTCGGACTTATATGAAAATCAAGAGTGACGTGAAAATGGACGAATGAAATCTCGTTTATCATCGGACATTTAACGAAATGAAATGTCAAATGTGTCTGACAAAATTCAGAATGGAGACCTTATGATATTTACCTGACTACCCTGTCACTACAAACTTGTTTACCGTTCTTACTTAAACACCAATAGTAAAATCAAATTCGTGCATGCCCATACTTTAGATCAACACAGATGATATAAACAATATTTAATACTCATCAGAAAATCATTTCGTTTCATGCGATCTTAATAATAGTTACGTTTGATTTGTTCATAATTGGGAGTTATTAAAACATTTCAGTGTTACAAAATTTCAATTTTACTCAGATTAAATTCCATTAATATATTGCTTGTCAACTGCATATGACCATTTGAATTTCATTTTTAAATTATATTTTATGATACAAATAAATTTTAAACACCGATTTCAGCGGATGTTTTTTCTACCTGCAATTTAAAGGGTACGCTATAAATTGTTGTATAATTGATCCTTATTGTTATCTTTTATTTTTAATAACGTAATTAAATCTGAAAGTAAAATCACTATCGACGTCCTCTTCAAACTTTAATAAGCTTTATCATATTAATAAATCGTATTATTATTATGAGTTTCTTTAAACATGATTTTAAGCTTAGGCGGTTAATAGCTTAACAAATATTGAACGCTGAAGAGGAAAGAAAAAACACAAGAGTTGAAATTAAACTGTTTACCGTCTAAGCTAATAATCACAAGGAAGCTCGTAATTATATTCTATTACCTTGCAAAGGTTTATTAAAATTTGAAACAATACTTGATATGATTTTCTTGAAGTAATTATACACTTACTCTGATTTACGTGTATTATACGTTTCATATTTTAAAGGTTATAACTTAAAATTGAAAAATGTTTAAAACCTTTTATCATTATGTTTAAGCCTTTACCATTTCGATTATATAAATATTCACCTTCGAAAAATAATTTCAAGTAAGAAATTATTACTTTAGAATGTGTTAATTGAGCACTTTAGGATGTGAAACAATTAAATAAAAAACAACGTTTTTTATTAAACTGTTAAAATTTACACATTTATTTTTACTGATTTACTTCATTCCAAACTCAATATTAACCGTTAGATTAACCCTTTCATTTCGAAGTACATATGTATCATACAATACGTTCTTAAAAGAAAAAATGCTCAAGGAATACAAGAAACACCATAAGTACATTAAAAATATATTTCTAAGCTTCTGAATTTCTACAAATAGTATTTAGAAGCTTTAAAGTTTTCAAAAATATGGTATTTCTCCTTATATGTATACTCCTTGTATGTATTTTTAGCCATAAAGAGTTAATACTCCAATAATCTAATAATCTCACTACGAAAATTTACAAACCGCTGTCAATTTATATTTTATTTTTCAAACAAATACATTTTTTGATACTTATTCATATTGGTGAAATTATTATTAATAAACACACAACATATGTTACATACATAAGTAATCATTAGTATAATTCCATGTAAGAACTAGCGTTCAGAACGTTTAATCAAACGTAGTTTTTCGTCCAATTAAGGTTGTCCAGATTTTAATATCATCAAAATGAAAATGTGTCAAGTCGGTAACATTATTAGTTTAACTACAACCAGTCGGCAGCGGAAGTTTCGAACTTCGCCTTTCTCCAAATGATTTCTAATTACTTTGTAAGTTCGCTTTTCTTTCCGTCGTTTGCTTTTCAGTTAAAAAATCATTTTCTTTTCACCTACTCCACTTTAAGAATAAAATCATGGCATCGTGGAGTGTTTTTGGAGAAAACTTCCACAGAATGTATAAGTAGGAGTATTGAGAAAATATTCGCGACTGCTACTCTCCCGTTTTTCACCGGGGTGCTCGTTTTCACCAGACACTTCTACTTTTAATTTTCACACTTGTGTTACTTTCGCAGCTACTGAAACTTATCTCATTACGATAACCGTGAACTGAAGCTCTTCGTGTATGCAACAAGTGCATATTTATTGGTAATACCAAGATAAATATCACCTTGCAGTATACCGTAACATCGCTAATGTAAAAAACTAAATAAAATGAGAACGTTAATGCAATTACATTACGATTTATTGTAACTCTTCCTAGGGCAATTTATTTTAAATTGTTTTATACAATTTGAAGAAAAATATCTTTGAGTTAATATTAAAATAAAGGAAGAAATCATTACGTTTATTGTGAAAGGTGAAAAACGTATTACAGCAGACAGGAATAAACATAATACATTATAAACAAACGAATTATAATACGATAATATGGTTTGGGAATACGTATTCCCATAGTACGAGAAAGGGTTAAATTGAGCTTAAAACGTGTCTCTTCGCTTTCCGCAGACATTTCTATTTGGAAATGCTTCCGTAGGCGTTTGCATCAAATTGGTTAACTTAGTACATACACAAATTTAGATAAAATAATATGATTCGTTAAATTTCATTTTCAATATAATTTTTTCGTGGAAATTATTATGTTGAATTATAATTATAATACTTTCATTGTACATCTATTATTTTGACACTTGAATGAAATGTGACATTTAAATTTCACAGTTAAATGGAAATTTAATTACTTTAATAAATAATACTTTCAATTTTTTTCATTAATCGGATTCGTTAGTATTAATACCACACACAAAGTGATTGATGTGGAGTAATGAAAAAATAGTTTTTTATTTTATTATGAAATGATCATTTCATATGGTTTACCTTTCAAATTATGGCGGGAGAAGTTTAAGCTTGTTTTATTGTCAGTGTGAATATATTTGAATATACAGAGAGCCCTCCTATAACACGATAAAAAAATTGCGAGAACCTTTGTACAACTCTGTACTTCTATAGCACTAGATAACATAATTTTGTTACATTAAATGAAAATAATATTTTTTGTTTTCTTTCTTTTCGTTTTATGTTATACATACATTTATATTTTTAATACAAATACAAACTTGCTTACATAGAATGTAAAAAAAAAGTGTGTTTTTAATAGGTTTTCGGAACATAATCCCCCTTTTTGTACTGGCTCTGAGTTTCATGTAACACGGTTTCTAGGAACCTAACCTATCTACCGTGTTGTAGGAAGGTTACCTGTACTCATATTTCAAACATTCAACCTTTTACTCATTTGAATAAATTAAAATCATGAGCATAGGACAATATTTGCACATTTATTTTTGAAGATATTATACTTATTATTAAAGAAGTATTTACCAAGCGGACTACCACATCAATTTTAATTAAATATGATATGATATCACGGTCAACATTTTGAACTACTTTTTTCCGTGTGCATGTTATCCATATCACATTTTATTATTCACCAAAAGTTTCACTTTAATTTACGTTATGATTACACATCATTCTGATATCGACTTCTGTCTAACATTTATATTACTTTCAACAAAAAACTTACATAATAAAAAAAGAATAATCGGTTAATTTTTCATTAAATAATTATTCAACGGCTGTTAGTTCCTGTTGTAACATAAATTAAGGTATTGAACGATAAAACAGGTATGATTCATATTAAATATTGTATTCTATTACTACTATACTGACACTAAAACAAACTAAAGATATTACAATCTTGCGATACATGATTCGCATGTAAACAAGACTACAGCTGTGCGGTTTGTACTGTTGAATATGGCAGACCAAAAGCAAACATGTTGTAAACAGTAAAACACAGTGTATAATATGGAATATACATACGTATATATTTGTATTTCTACGTACATACGTAGTGTATAAGAAACTAAAGCCATACGATGGCAATATGTATAGGAAAAAGTTGTTCAAAATATTGGCCTTAAGGGGGTCTACACAATTAAGAACTTAAAAAAATCGATTATTTTTTTAAACGATACAGCTGCATTTGTAGAATGTTTTCCAAAAATTTCAAAGCGAAATTCGCTTTTTTATTAAACTGTTCAAAAATTTCACTTTGTATCTTTGTTGGAAGCTAGTACCGTATTTTTGATCAGTTTTTACGAGCTAATAAGAATTAAATTTGTAAATTTGCTAATTTACACATTTATTTACGTATACTGATTGACTTCATTTCAAATTCAATATTAACCAAAATAAACGATGTAAACTGAAATTTCAATTTTGGTGTAATACGTATACTGCTCTCGAAATGTGTATATTTTTTTTACTCGAATTTATCTTTACATCCATCGCAAAATTGAATCTTTAAGAGCTGTTTGATCACAGTATAATGAATAATGTGTGCTCTTTGTGCGTATAAAAGGATTGCAGTTTATACGTTTACTACGTTACTTAAAAGTGAGTACAATTATATTCAATTGGACCTTTTGTATGTTTAAAGTGGAATCAGACAAGAAAATTGTGACCCTTAAAAACTTTAGAATTAACGAACCAGTTCAGCCAGACTGTAAAGTTTGCGGTTCAAACAATTTCATTCAATTTCGTGGAACGATGCAGGGTAAAAGCAAAAAACACCCGCGTACCTGCAGAATCGAATATCTTTTATATTGATTGTTAATAGAATATACTGTGTTTTAAGCGTGAATTTTGTGTTACTTCTACGAACTTTAATAATTCACAACTTTAAATGAATTTATTTGATCGAACATAGTTATTCACAATAGTATTTTGAAAGGGATGATTTTCTACTTGACCAACAGAAAAATTCATTTATATTTTGAAATTACATTCTTCGATTATTTAATAGTTTATTTTTAGAATTCCTTAAACTAATAAATACAAATATAATGGATTGTTGTAAGTAGATTAGAGCATTTATATAAACCTAGAAACTGAATAAATTTAAACGTATCATTTGTCACTCGTAAACGCATTTAAAACGTTCAAATTTTCTTCAAATAATTCTGTACTGTATCTATTCCAAGAATTTTTCTTTTTACTCCTCTCTCTTATTTTTGTGAAATATTACAGGCTTGAGCAAGCATTCAGTTAACTGAAAAAAAAAGTTTCAAAAAAGTCACTTGTGCACAGGCTCTGTCCTTAGATTGCGTTTCGTTTGAGGGTCACTTAGCAAAAACTGAAAAGGAAAAGCAAAGAATAAGTGGATGGAACGGGCTGAACCGACTTTTCCTAGAAAAATCTCGGCGAAACAGTTGTCTTCGACTGGGAATTTTTCTACTTTAGATAGGTCAGTGTATCACGGTACAAAGAGCTAAAGGGATGATGAAATTTCTGAAGAAGAGCAAATTGTTGGTTTCATTTACCGGATTTTATGTTGAAAGAAACATTCTCGGTTGTAATTTTATTCACGTTCTGATGTTTGCCGCTGCATGGAAGGTTTTCATTAGCGATTTGAAGTTTCATGTTAAATTTTCGTTTAAACCGCTTTTCATCCTGTTACGCCAACGTCTGCCGGATACCTGGTCTATTTCTTTTTAGACGTTTCCACGCCGATCGCCGGTTTTATCGATTATTCAACGATGAGAGAATTGCCTTGTTAGCCGCTGATTAATTAGTCGTAAAGATTTTAATTAAGAAATTGGTAGCAGCAGCTTGCAGTGGCGATGGTATAGAAAGCTGTTCGAGTTCTTGAAATGTAAGTAGCATTGAAGTTTTATCAAATCAACTAGAGCGTGCAAGCTTCGCTTTCAAGAACTTTATTATTGGAAGCTTGAAATAATTTAATCAGTTTTTCGAACGATTTTATCGCATTGATCAAAGTTAGGGTTAGGCTGGCTATTTGAAGATTAAGTTACCGAATAACTGAAAATTCGGTATAAACGCAAGTGTACTATTTAACTATTCAAGATGATAATTTATCTCTTAATTTTTCGCGTTTACTAACGTGGCAAGTACAGGTCAATCTTAACACTAACCCTGGGATTAGAGGTTACTGTAAATTAAAATTAGAAGCCTTAATAATTGGGATTTCAATGTGTTTTATCACGCATGTCTGTTTTCACTGTAACAGTCAACGTGTTAATAGTTAACATTATGTAAAAGAAAGTTTGATTGTGAATTTTTGAAGAAAATTCATTATTAGTTTGTCAAATATTATCAGAAAGAAAGATAAGCATATAGAGTCCTCCAGTTAAAACAGCACGAGAAAAAGAAACAGCAGTCGTTAATGTATAACAGACATAAATAAAAAGCTGCAAATACAGCAGCTTATTTGAACCGAAACAACATCACCACAAGCGTAAAAATTGTGGATGCCGAAAAGATCCAATGAATACGGTATTATGTCATTTGTCACAGTTATTCATTAGAAGAATCAAATTCGTGCTTTTTTCGTATAGATGCTATCTGTCTTCTCTTTTAGAACATGGTATCTTAGGATTAACGTGTTAATATTAACGTGTTAACTGTACAAGCCGTGAGCACCCCAAGGAAATAAAACTATGGGGCTAGTCATCAAGTGAGTGGATCTGTCCGGTTTGGATGGAACGTTTTAATCGGAGAAGACAAGTTGAAATGCTATCAAATGAAAAACGCGTGAAATAGAAATACATGTTGATAGATGTGTCGATGAAGATTAAAATATTTCAATACTTACAGAAAGAAAAAATGTTTGAACAATAGTTTGTACTAATAATATAACATTATAAACTGGAAATAACTAAAATTGAATTCAGTTTTGAATTTCCTTATATTTACAACTTAAAATGTCTTAAAATGTTGAGATCAAAAAGTAGGTAAATTATTCAACTTATCTGTAATAAAAATTGGAAATAATAGAAAAACATGTATAGTTATAATATAAGATATAATATAAAATTATATTATAAAATTACAATGAAAAATGATCATATAAAACTATAATATAGAATATAATATAAAATTAAATTATAAAATATAATATAAAATTATAATACTACTGCTGTCATCATATCTTTTTGTCCATAATTTTGTTGTGGATTTTAATTTTTGGGAAATAATTATTCTAGGTATTAATAATTTTCGAAACTACTCTTTTTTATATTTATTGATTGGATGTACTTTTATTTACACATGCTCTTATGATATTTCATCTCTGTTAGTTGTTTGTCTTTTTCCAAAAGACAATAAAGTTGTGATTTTTAAGTAACGTGACTGACGTTTATAGTTAATGACAGTTATATGTCAGCTGTGTGTCTCTAGAAGCCACTAGATATTTCTATATATAAATATAAAAATCGCTGAGAGCAGAGTCATATTACCATTTTTGTCTATATATTTCCATCGCGGCAGTTAATATTTATTAACATAAAGCTAACATATCCGAATAATTTTGTAAAAATAAAAATCCTGCATTTAGAAATAAACATTCTTTTATGAGATTTGCACATGATGTGTAATTTTTTAATGGTATTTATTGTTAGTTCAATATTTATTTTATATTGTAGTATCGGAAAAAGATTTGAAATGTTTCCAAATACACATTTTTAAAACACAGAATAATCTTCTGTCATTAAAAAAGAAAGAATGAATGGAATTTATTTGTTAATTATAAATTCCTTTTAACATTTGACATGTCGTTATCGTTTCGCTGCTCGATGTTCGAAAAAGATTTGAATCAAAATTATGTAAAAATATCCGAAATACGATCCTACCAAAACGTGACGGTAGATTTTCGCCTCTTTTATAATCTTCGTTACTCTGATTCATCACATTCGCACTTCGGTTACTACGGTCCGTGCCTTTTTTCCAAATTCCTTTCTATATGGCCAAAATTCAGCCCGGTATTTACTGTAATGGCACCTTTTGTTCGCTGCGTTGAATGTCGAAAGATTCTGTATTACGATTTCACGTAGCGTTTTCGCGATATGACACGTTTAAAAGTTTCACGAAATATGATGTGTTTCAGGTACGTACACAACAGCGTGTCAGATGTGTGACAAGCGTGGATTGTGACACGAGTTGAATTTCCCACGTGGCCAGCTCGTAGCGATGCAATTTTATCACTGTTCATCGTACGTATAACGATATCACTGATACGAGAGCTACTATTGTTGTTTAATGAATAGGTATTACATTGTTCAGAGCGATCCTTTTACAGTAGAATACCATTGAATTATGAATACTTATTCATATCTAAAAATTTTCAATTCAACACCTGAAATGCAAAAGACCCTTTGTAGGCAATATTACAATATTACAATAGCTATTGTCTTTAAAATATCTGTTGGTAAAATATAAATAAATAAGCTTTGATATATTATATTAATTTCGAAAATTGTTGTCACTCATAATGTCAAGAGGAGACTAAATTATTATCTGTTCTTTAAAAACGTTTAACTTCAAATAACTGAAAATACACTTTCAAAATTTATGAAACAATTGAGTCACGTAAAGAAATGATCGAAAGAGGTAATAATTTTTACGTAAACCACTTAAGAAGCAACAATGAATAAGTGGAAATACGATCTGTTAAACTTTTGTAAGTGTTCACAATTCAATCGCATTACTATAATTAAGGTTATGATAATAATTCAATTTAAAACAATTTCCTTTTTTACATTTTCTGCATGTGTAAATCTTTAGAAACATACTGTTAAGTAATTATGACAGCACACTTTCAAGTATTCTAGTTTTTACAGTTTTTAAACTTCAAGTTCTTTTCGAAGTATCTTCCTTTCAATTCGCGGAAATAAAGAAAAAAGGGTGTTACGTTGCACTAGACTTACATTTTTATTTCGTAGATATCGTACTTTGTCCTGTAAAAATCAACCCTCGATGCTTACATTTTAAATGTGCACTATTCTGTTAAATTTTATTTTCAATTTTACTTGTGCTGATTAAGAATCTCCTTAATCTTCTTCGTGTTACATGTATTTCTGAATTGAAATTATTCCTGTTAATTAAATATCCGCTTGCAAAGGTGTTACACCTCTAACAATCGCGTCGGGCGGAAGCAGTGACTAACTATAAATGAATTATTTAACAAATTGGTAAACGTTCTGGCATTAAATGGAATTATACTATAAACTGAGATGGTAATCGGTTAGTTATAATAACCGTAACTCAACATCGGAAAATGTTTATTTTCAATTTGACAGCTGTGTAAGCTATTAGATTAAATGTATTTTAATCCGTATTCGCATAAACGAACATCGATCATTACCGTTATTAAATTACTCCAGCAATGTTAACAAATATACAACCTAAAATAATGGACTGTAGTTAAAAGAACAATTGTCTTTACTTAAATTCAATTATTGGTCAACATTTAAACAATTATTTTATAGACTGTCACTCATTTTGCTTTAAATTCATACGTATTTCAGTCTATTTACATGGACAAAGCACACCCTGTCATGTTCGCGGAAAAGAAAGGTTTAAACTGATTTTTATCTTCGAATGGATCTCACTACCATTAACATCTTCTGCGACTAAAAAATTAATCACAGTACGTTGTTCTGCAATTCTCAATCGGACTTGACATTTTCAACTGACTGAATTATAGGTTAAGTTTACAAAATTTTGCCAAACAGCTGATCAGAAGTCGTTACAAGGTTGCTAACTCGAAATATAGAAAGTTTTGGTTCATGAAACCGTTTGGAAGCTATATCAGTTTGTCTCTTACTTATTGAATGGTCTTCGTATAACCAGACTTCAAAGTTTGTAACTTTCAATAAACATATTTTTTATGCTTATATGTATTTAGATAAAGTAACTAATGTCGACAATTAAAATTGTTTTATTTTATGTTTTTCGTTGATTCTTTTTCGTTTTAAAATAACTTTAGCCCAAGCACGGTTCCTTGTTTTCTTAACTTTCCTACTACAATAATTATTTATACATTCTAATTTTTTTAGCATATCATACGATAGCGTATTTCTTACAAATAAGATGTTTCTTAATAAAGAGTGGTGTAACGTCCAAACATCGTAGCCAAGACAGCTAATACAAATAAATTGGATCAGAAGAAGAAGAAAATTTCTCCGGTGTTAAGCGTCGTTCTCTTTAATCCCCCTTGTTACGAGCGACTTCGAGGCAGGCTACTGTGACCTAAAACTTCCGGTTGGGCAAGCATTATCCGGGTTATCATCGCATGCAGCCAGGTGTATAGACACGAGCCACTGCAATCCAGTGGAACGAAGGAAACTGTTGCACCGAAGCAAAGAAAGCTTCACAGTCCGCTGCATATTCAGTTCCCTTTAAACGACGCGTGCTGTTTGCCATGTTGCGCCGCTTGATAGATGACGTTTTGACTTTTAATCGATAACGTGCTTAACACAGTACCAACGGTAATATCGATTCAATAATCTTCACGCTCTCGAACATCCAGAAGTTTAATAGTTTATCGTAAGCCAAACAACTGTACCTATCGACTCACGGGTCTTGGTCTAAGCTTGCAGGAAGTAATATCGCAAGTTGCTTAGAACAATGACACATAGATAATACAATACGAGACATTCCGAGTAAATTGCGTATATAGAATTTGTGCGGATTAGTACATTATTATTATTTCTTCTTCTTTTTTTCTTCTTTCTTAAATTCGTGTAACGTAAGATTTCACTCGTTGGTTACCGAAAGGAGAATGTTAGGAACAAGCGAATTGTGATAATTTTAAACCACTTCATGAATAATTTAACACTACAACTACCGACGTTCAATCTACACTTTCTTTTAAATTGATGATAAAATAGAAAACTAAATAAATAAGGGATGAAACCTGAGTTAGAATATAGAATGATGTTTTGTGTTAATAAGAATTCTTTTATTTTTTTCTAGCAGAATAAATTTTTGTAAAAATCTTCAACGTATTATATTTTCTATAACATGTCTGTACCGATATAACTTTAGATAACAGGAAAAATGTAAAATTTATCAGTGATATGATTTGATTAGATAGGGTGTATGCTTCCTTTCTGTCGTTTCTGGGTAATGGCACTGTTCACGAATTTGAATTTCTACCTGTAGGGGTGAATTCAACCGCCAGTTAACTTTGAATCACTGTAATAGAGAATCGTCAGAGGTTGATATCATTTCGTCGTCATTTTCGTTTGTTTCTTCTTATCGTGTCTCGCAGTGGGGATTCAGTGGGAAGTGAGAGTAATTTTGCGACTGATAAGAGGAAGGTAATTTTGAGAAAGCAGATTTGCGAACGAGGCAATGTAGGCTAACGATTTTCAGAAAATTGTACAAATTTTCGCACGGGGAAACATTATACTTTCTCGTTAGAATGTAAATTAGAATTGTAAATTCAAGTACGGACAATCTCTCTTTACAAATTTATCCGATATTTAATTAAAACCGTTGAATTATCTCGTCAGAAACATTTTTGTAACATCATCAATGATTGTTATTTTTTTTTTTTAAAGCTTTCAGTATTAAATTTGAATGAAAAGTTCAGATTTTATCCCACTAATTAATTTCATCCCCTGATCAACCTTTGTTGTTAAATACTATAGTCTGCTAATGACAATTGGAATTTATAATCGGAACGCTATTAGTCAGCTGGTAATATAAAACAAATCGTCGTTTCCAGTGTCTTTGTTTCTTTGCTAATGGCACATTACATTATTTGTTCATATTTGAAGTTATATTTCAACTTCTAATGTAATGGAATTGCACCAATCGTTCCTGCTGATGTGTAGTATATTGAGTCTAAACGTAGAAATGAGCAGTTTAATATAAGGAAGGTGGAATATATATATTTTAATATTTTCTCACTCTAATGTTAACCCTTTGGACTCGAATCATCTTTTACTATAATTAAGTCTAGATTTCTTTTCCAATAAAGATCTCAAAATTTAAAAATACTATTTTGAAAGAAAAAAGTTACAAAGCTTATGAATTTATTTATTTTTGTTTCTTTCGTTAACTTACTATATTCTAATATAAATAACGTTTAAATTTTACACCTTTAAAATATCTTAATAAATTACATATGTCACCTTAGAGGCGCCACTCGATCGCAAAGGGTTAATAATTCGCACAATTTTACATTTCGAACTTGTTGCTTATTTCATTTCGAAACAAAACTGTAGTTGTTAGATTAGCGTGCTGAAGGTGGGTTAGGTATACTACAGATTTAGATAACACCATAAGCCGTGGATACCTACACCACAAATAAACAGAGTTTTATGTGATTTTTGTATAAATTCATGATTTGTTAGATATATGTACATAGTTTCATAATGGAACATTTTTCGAACATGTAAAAACTGAATATGAATCTTTTTCCACTTTTTTCCTCATTAAAACTAAGGGGAGGAAATTGGGAACATATTTTTTAACAACCAAAAAACGTAACCTTTTATATATATGTATGTACTTATATGAATTTCTGTAAAATCTTGATTATAGATTTTCATCACTTAGCTTTCATAATAATGATGCTAGTTTTTTTATCCTTTACCTACATAATTTTCTGTTATAAAATGAAATTATTAGTAATATTTACTGTTTAAAATGAACTGTTTCTAACAAAGAAAAAACACAATTATAAAAAACACTGTAATAAAGTTTTATATTTGTTACAAACTTCAACGCAACATCTGCTGTTAAAGAATTGTTATATTCATGTTATTAATTCTCGAACACAATGCTCAATGTTTAAAATATTTTTCTCAATAACAAACGGATAGAAACACTTTCAGCGAAAACTGAAAATAATAATAGTTATTAATTTTATAAAAACGTTACTAGAGTAAAGAGAACTGATTTTTATTGTTATTACAATAATATATAACAAATTATTTTTATAGAATTCTTTTATTCTTCAACAATTTCACTTCACGTCTGAGTATTGTTATCTGTACTTCGTCTGCCGAGAAATAAAAAAATCAATGTTGCAAATTTCCTCGGACGCTTGTTCATTCGATTTTATGCTAGATCCTTACTTTTTAAGATAAATTAAAAATGTATCAAAAAAATTGATATAAAGTCAGTTTCTCTTAGCGCTTAATGGTTATTAATACTTAACATGCATAGTATATTTAAAATGGATACCATTATACTGTAGAAAAGTCTACAGAACCTTCTAACATAAACAGAATTTTAATGTCTTTTATAGTTAATTCAAAAGATCTGTTTAAACCTGAAACAGATTATTCCTTTTAGATTATTCCATTATAGGGTTAGGTTGGATTATTTCAATATAGTTAAGGTTTCTGATCATTTCAATCAGATAGCATTGTAATAGAATTATAACAGGATCCCATACCAATTGCCCTATACGTTATTTTTATACGTTCTTTTCGTTAACCAACGCGGCATGGCTGCGAAGAAGTTAGTATTATGGTTACCTTTATATAAAGAACAAATATTTTTATTAAATTATGTAGCTGCGTTCAAAGGTAAAAAGCAAGGAAATCCTGACAGAAATAGGTTTATTTCGGTTTAGAAAGGAGTATATGATTATTAAAGATCGGTAGGGAAGAGTTATAAATTCGAACACTGGAACAAATTGTTCAAATACAATTCTTTAAAATCTCATTTATTCTCCTCATCGAGCAGATGACAAGGAACGTACTCTCGTTCTCTCCCCTCCTATAAGCTTGGGCGTCCAAGGGTAGCTCTGTACTGTCTCGGCCGATGGGTATTACCTCTGCACTTTCCACATCAGACGATGCGGGACTCTGTCACCGGAGTTCCAGCGCTGATTTCCGAGAGTGCCGGTGGTCTTACCTCGCCAAATAGACCGAAGGCCTCTGAAAGCCCTTGATTTATACTGATTTGTTTCTATTCGTGGTCACGAGTATCAACAGTCGAGTTGTCAAGCGCGAACGTTCGCAATTCAACGTTCCGCGCCTCGCGTTTCTCTTCGTGCTCCGTTTGAAAGCTTGTCGAAAATTTGCGTGCTCGATATTCTTTTTTTTAGAATGTTCCGCATGCTACAGTTATAATTATTATATTACTACCTATCCATTTCCAGAGTTTCACGGTATGTAAATGAATAAAACTTTTTACATATTGCTTGATGCAGAGAGTGCTGCCACAGAAAGACGCCGCTAAGATATAAAAAAAGAACGTGTTATAAAACAATTTTACAACTTATAAAATGTTGATTTAAAGATGAAAATATAATTGTACCATTTGAACTGCCTTTCACAGGTTCGTTTAACAAATTCAATTTAATTGATAAAACATTATTAATTACAAACTTTTAATCAAGTTAAAAACTATGATTTCAAGAACAGAAACTGCAGTTTCACTTTGCGTTTAATCATACACGAAAAATCATTTTGCAAATGTTACCGTAAAATTTTCAAAGAATATTTTTAATTACGTCTATAATTTTTAAAGCAAATAAAATTGATTTGTCCTGTATTTATATAAAAACATCGCATCGAAGGTAATAAATTGTAAACATTCTTCGGAAACAGAATTGCACTTCGCCGCTTGGATATAGCAGGTTCTGGCATGCAATCGGTTTCGCAAAATTATTCAGCCATTGCAAACAGCGACGCTGAGAGATCATTTGCCGAGGGCAAATAAGTTTTCCGGCTTAAAACAGACGGTCCCGCCGCCACAAAGAATCTTCCGTTGCAGTTGAATTTTCGCTTCCGTGTCCCAGACCGGTTGAAAATCCTATTAATTAAATAATTTAAAAATTCGTCAAATTAGTACTCATTAAACCATCCGCCAGTTCGTAAAAATGTCGAGTAGCGACGGGTTTCGTTTGCAAGCAATATAAATATTCTAAAGTAGAACTTTAAACACACTATCAGGAAATATTAGATAACGTACAAGACCAATTTATGTATTAGGTGCAGAAATAAGTTCTTTCCACCGAATTTCAATCGTTTTCTATGATCATTTGTTGCGAGATCGTTACACAAAAAGCAGTATCTAGCCGTTTACACAAAATTGGAAAAATACAAAAATTCGGAAAATGGGTTCCCTATGTGTTATCCGGAGTAAACAAAGCTCGTCGATACGGGACGGCTCTAAATTTACTAAGTCGCTTCAATACAAAAGATTTTCTGTATCAGATTATTGTATAGGAATCTGAAACAAAAAAGATCGTGGGTAGACCCTGCTAAACCAATATAAACCGCAAAGCCTGATATTCATGGAAAAAAGTGTTACTTTGCATATGGTGGGACATGAAGGGAATTCTATACTATGAAATGCTTAATCCAGGTGAAACGATGAGCCCCCGAGTTTCTATCGTGAGAGAATTCATTTTTTTCAAAAAAAAAAAAAAAATTTTTTCCCCCGTTTTGTTTAATCATTGTCAGTATTATTATTATGTTACTATAAATATTAAGTGTTATTTGAATTATTTATTTATCAGCATATGATTTTAACGGTTTCATATTTTAACCCTTTTGCTACGGTCGGTTTCTCCAAAACTGTGTACAGTGCACGAGAAGGATCGTCAGCTCACTGCAACCTGAGCTGCTTTGACGGTGTTTTTCGAAGAAAAAAACTTTGCTCAAAACAGGGGATTTACAACTTCTTAACACGCTCACTTATAATTACAGTACTTGATTTGCAATAACTTCAGTTGCTCGTCGTATGTACAATACACGGCAACTTACGCAGAGCGACTATAGTTGCCCGTAGTAACGAAAGGGTCAATACATGTAAATTACATTACTTATCGTGCGGTTTATTATTAAAAAATTCTTACAAGATTTTTAAAAACTATTTTTATAGTTTCGTATTTTATTTACATTTGTAACATAGCGTAGAATATATTTTTTGAAAATTAAACGTACGCGGGTAGCTTACACGCTTGACCGACAGCGTCCAGGTACCCAGAGTCATAAAACAGTTCGTGGCTTTGCAACCGATCCTGATTGGCACAGGTCTAGCTACCCAAACTAGTATAAAAGAAGCGAGAAAACAGCAAAAAGTGCAGTTCGTCTTCAGCAACTGGTACGGAAGTTGCATCCGGGCCTCTGCGCTTAGGGACTCCTTCCGTGCCTCGGGACTTCTTCCGTGCTCGAATACAGAATTTCGCGTCTTAAACTTCGATACGACGCACTAGGTTTTCTTCCGGGGCCCTGCGCACTGAAGCTTTCCTCGGATTCGCAGCGTCCGTTCTTGCAAACTATCATGTTGCCAGATGATCGTAGAAACCTTGTCTGCGTCAATTTAGACTTCCGGGCTCATCGCGCCAGGTTAAAGCGTTCGTTCATTTCGATTATCCGCTCCGTTTAGCGAGCAATATCTTAAGATAGCATTGTACATCGATTTAAATAGATATCTTGCTTCGCTCATCCAATCGTACAAAGCAGGTCGATTCTTTCATTTTCAAAGAAACATCAGAATATTACTGGTGAAGCAGAAGACTTTGGCCTCAACTTCTGCTACACGCCAAGATAATTTTGTGCAGTTGATTTAGAGTATTTGTAAATTGAGTTACATAAGAACAAAAACAGAATATTTATTTACAGTTTTTAATACAAAATATGATGATGAGAATGAAATGTGACAATAGTCTGTATAAATGCCGAAAGTACACTTGGTATTTTGTATATCGGTGAAGTGTGTGCGACGATTAAATTTTTGGTTCTGGCTGAAAGTTTGCTAAGAGGACGAAAAAGGGGAAAAGGTAGGATCTTCGTGAGAGTGGCAAAATGTGAAATTAAAAAAAACTATGATCGGTTGATTGGAAAAATTAGATATGGATGTGGAAGTAGTCGAAGAACAGGAAGAAGGGGTGATGTGGGTGAATGATACTTTCTGCTTCTCTTGTATCCATTTAATGAAAGTATATTATAATTATTACAATCCATTAATAATTTATTAATCATGTTACACCTTTTATAATGTTTAAATTATTTTTACTATTCATTACGTATATTGATAATTTATTTTATGACATTGTAAAATTACGTGAGTTTATTCTTCGTATAATATTCTGTTTATTACTTTCTATAGATTTTCACACTGTTTATTTGGAACGTGTCCAATCATGATACACATAACATTTATAACATTTATTTATAATCCAATTCTCCCTATCGACAATTTTTTTATCGTTGATTATTAGGACGAAGTATCGTCCTTGGACCACCCAAGTTAATCGACTTAGGACGGAAATAATCGTACTCTGATGTGGTACGAATGAGATTTTATTCACAATTGGTTGTACGGGTATACGCGTGTTGCTACAAGATGTGTATCTCTGTTCTTTACTAACTCTGACTATGTTGTGTGAAAACTATTAAGAACTCTATCATTTCTACTGAGAAGCCATCTATATAGATATAGTTTGTCCTTCCTTCCATTGCGCCCTTGGCATAGTACCTTCCGGGAAAGGGGACAGAAGTTTCGTAGAGAGTAGGTGGACGGTGAGTTAGCAACTCTGGGGTTTCACCCTTCGGTTCGTCAAGGTTTATGAGATGGTTATGCTGTTGAACACCCAAAAAGAGCTCTACCCACCCTGACTGCAATTAAGAATTAACTTTGGTCACGTACCAACGTAATGATGACACACAGACGGTACGGTCACTAAAATTCTTGTCCTTCAAAGTGATTACTTTATTAGAAACTGAATCTCTAACATTAATATTTATTTTGTTTCTGATTCGTTCTGATGCTCCGCTAATCTGTATGGGACACAAATATAATTTGTACCCCTTTGCTCTGGGGCACACTATTATCTTTTATGTTCTTTTTTAGTGGCACAGTCAAATATTCATTTTTCAACAAATTAATGAAAATAATATAAAGTAGAAAATGCTTATGAATTTATTTATTTTTATTTCGTTCATTAATATGCTATATTCTAATATAAATGATACTTAAATTTTACATTTTATAATATTCTAATAAATTACATATGTCGCCTTAAAGGCGCCACTCGAGTACAAAGGGTTAATAATATCTCGTAAACAATTGGCCATTTACGTTCAAAAGGGGTACAGAAGTGTTCGGCTGGACGAACTCTATAAGGTGACAAAGTTTCGTAAATAAGTGAGCGTAACACGTGGGGAGTTCTCGTTGTGACTAGCCAGAAAGTTTGTTTTCACCTTAATAATATACCTGCCTTTCCTTACTCCACTTCATTTCCGATAATTTAACTGGTCAAATATCTGCGATACTTAATTACACTTTACTGAACTCCTCGGAAAATTTGATGTAATTATCAAAAACTTCATTGCTTCGCCGTGAATCAATAAATTCTTCTGACTGGTTTAAGATATCCAGTTTAATTCAGATATTCTCTGCATGATTATCAGCTACGTCCTTAGCAATTTATTATGATCGAATTTATGAACCTTATAATTTATGAAGGTGTGGTATCTGCTATGGATCAAAATTTTAACACCGTTTTAATTTGAAATTTTAAATCAACTTCTCTTTAATTTCATCAATATAAAAAACGTTATCTCGCTTTAAATGACATACATTCCTTATTATTCAAGAGAAAAGTGAATATTCTGAACATTAACTATATTAAACGTCTACTTTTTCTTTCGATTTTTATTTAGATGTTACTTTATTAACTTTAGAATTATGAACTTTGATGATTTATATTACTTTTATATACTAGTTATAGCTGTAAATATTTTACTGTTTATTTTAATCATTTGAAACGTAATATTAATGGATTTCTGTTTTTATTTATCTTTCGTTCTTTTCTTTTCCTTTATCAAGAAATCATTATGTAAATTCAAATACATTTTCAAGAGTTTTGATGTATTAAGTAGTAATTTCTAAGCGTTAATAATATTATTTGAGAAGGTAGTGTAAGAATATATTTTTAACGTAGACAAAGTGCGAATAACATTTATTTGAAACAAAATATAATGATAAAACGAATTCCTAATGGGTGTATCACAATAGCATCAACGTGATAATTATACTAAATTAAATTAAACCTTGCACAAGGGTTTGTCGGAAGTCTTGGAAAATTGACAATTCTTTGCATAAAGATGTGAGACCATAATATTCCACACACGATTTATTGGGTTTTGATTCAGTGAAACCACATGCTTCGTGTTTGAAAGAACGTTTTAGCTTCCCAATTAGTTCGTACAGAGTCACTTTTTTGTTTGTATGTCCGTCGAAACTCGTTTCATTCGAGTAAAAAAATTTCCAAACGTTTTGATGCATTCTGTACTGTTTGTTCCAAAAAATCGGAAGTGCAACATGCCACTGGAACAGAATGCCACCACAAATCGTAGAGCGTATTGATCCGTATCGATGTCCTGGCACATGACATGACGTTTAATGTTTTTCCTTTAGACTTCTCGTATTAAGTTATTTTTACCGATGAGAATATCTCGAACTTTATAGCCAAAATTGAACTCATACCGAAGAGAGTTTCGTAAGGAATTTCAATATTTTTCGAAGCGTAATTTTGACGGAAGAACTCACATGGCTTGAAATGCATTCTGTTCCAGTGAAATACTGCAAATAGCTTTCTCATCTTTTAGAATGAATGGTACGAAATATATCAAAATCTTTGGAAATAATTTATTACCATTTTTACCTGAATGAAACGAGATTTAGTGAACATACTAATAAAAAGGTGCATCTGTACGCACTAATTGAGAAATTGGTAACAATTTTTATAGATGAACACTTAATAAAATCCCAATAAATATAATTATTAATTTTTTCACTCCTGAATCGTAGAACACAGTTACTCAGTTTTGAAAGGAAATTACTAAAAATACTGAAAAAATGATTAAAAGCACGCTCGATAGTATTTTTTAAGTGATGTAGAAGAAAGGTCTCACTTATTATGTACATATGTACATTATTATGTACATATCACGTTTTATTATTATAATTTATTTTGTTCGCGTACTTTTTTCTTTAAACATATCAAGGTGACAACATTCTCGTGACAATTTCGAGCAACAATTTCCTTTACAAAAATATCCTTTCAAGTCGAAACGTTCGAACTAGGCCTTCAACAAGCGCGTCGGTAAAATAGAAGCATTAAGAACACGTAATATCGAAAATAAACATTAAAAAAACTTCAGAATTACATAAAATTAATCGTACCTTCAGAATAAAGAAAATAAATTGAAGTTGTATAATTCCTTTCGTTATTAGAAAGGAAGAAAATTTTGAAGATTGCCTACATTAAATGTTAAAAAGTTCAAATAGTATTTTAATTGAACTCACCCATTTACTTGTAAGTTTATCTTATTCGATGAGAGTAAACTGTGCGACTATTTATTGCGCCAATTCTGGCCCCTGGCAAGTAGCAACTTGCAATGCGGAACAGCTGATGGGATGGTCGTATAAGCAAACTTACTGCACATCACGTTTTCTTACAACGAAAGGGATCGATTGCGATATATCCGATGTGCTGTTCGAACATTAAAATTGCGTAGATCCCGAAAAAAGAGTAAATTCTGCACCCGCACATATCTGTACGAACTGATGACCAACTGACGCTAAAATAAAACAGATATTCACTGTGAGCAAAATAATTAAAATTCGAGAAGAAACTATGTAAGTGGTTAAGAGTACAACTTACCCCGACGCGTGATTAATGTTGCGTACACTAATTGTAACATGCCGGTTAACCTTCACACTGCGCGAAAATGTAGAATATTAGGTGTACAAATAAGTTCGGTGCCTTTACATATATTCAGCTGTCTTAAGTAGCTGTATAACTATATAACTTTAACCTAATTAGTATATAACCTCAAAAAGCAGTACTTCGCGCCATGGCTTTTTAAAAGAAATTCTTTTTGCATTTGGGTTAAACAACACTGGAAGTCATTTCTTTTTTGGGCTAGGAAATTCTCATTCATGCGGCGTATTCCCCAGATATGGCCCCCTCAGATTACCATCTTTTTCGGTCACTACAATATCACTTATTCTTAGTTGATTCTCATTTCAAATCTCACGAAGAAATCGGGAATAGCATTGTTGAGTTTATTCAATCAAAACCACCGATTTTTTTGTATAGAAACGGAATCTGCCAACTACCAGAAAAGTGGAAGAAGCGTGTAGAAAGTAATGGTGTATACCTTTTTCTTATAAATAAGCATCGAGTATATAATAAAAAGCCACCGAACTTACTTGTACACCTAATATATAACATTCTGATTTTGACTGAATCATGCTATGGTGTCTTCCCGAAAGTTCCTCGGAAAATAAATCCCGAACAAGGATTTTTT
The DNA here is from genome assembly GCA_022405125.1 of Anthidium xuezhongi. Taxonomy (NCBI): domain Eukaryota; kingdom Metazoa; phylum Arthropoda; class Insecta; order Hymenoptera; family Megachilidae; genus Anthidium; species Anthidium xuezhongi. The sequence continues at coordinate 502,385 of CM039646.1, read as the reverse complement.
TCTAGAAATACCCCCACCTTGTCTACTCCCTGGTTTCATCTCTTAAAAACGGTGCCTATATTTTTTAAAGAAATATAACGTAACGTTGTCTACCAGCTGTAAATGTTACCACATGTTTCACCAAACAGTTAATCGTATGGCAAACCCATTGTAGGGCGAATCGGAGGTACTAGCCATTGATGTTTGGATGTCCCATTGTTGCAACCACTTTCCCCGGCCACACGGACGCTATGTCCTTGCCATTGTCAGAAACGAAATTCGTGTCAGCGTTTAGGGTTGTCGAGGGCAATTAGTCGGACGCTGTTTTGCTTTTGTATGGTTTATGGCGCGATACGGTTGGTCACTGATTTTCCTTAATAATTTAAAAACAAAGCTCCATCCGGCATTTTTGCAAAGGAAATTGTTTCCGGTTCTTACATAAGTTCTGGAACACACTGTATATATTCTTGCAGTACTTTCTCGTGAAATGTTAATTAACGCACAGAAATTACTGTCTAAACCACCAAAACTGTTGAAAATATAGATAGTATTATGCTCTATAGTTATGCTCTCCAGTGTACATCAAAATTAAAATGTTAATCTAACTACAGCAGAAAATTTACACAGAAAGTTTTCAAATTTAGCTTGAGACATATTGAAGTTTTCAAGTTTCCTGAACTTACTACGTATGTATGTACATATGTATACGTACATATCTAGTAGTAGAATTCTTAGAATTCATAAACAAACTCCTCTGAACTTAAATGTGTAATAACAACAACAGTGTTTTACTTTACCTTAATGTACACTCCAAATTTTAGCGAGAGCCTTAAATTTAAAAGAAACAAAATAAACCTTCAAAATCTGTTAAAACAACAAATTCATTTACAGTTATTTCAAAAGTACCGAAATACATTTGGATGATCTTTAAGTATTTTGAATCAACTGTAATTAAATATACAGTATGAAATAACAGAATAATAAATCTTAACAATCATCTATTTCGATAGATTTAAAAAGCGAGAAAACGAAAATTAAAACATTGTTTGATCTCGTCGGAGAATAGAAACGGAAACGCGGTTATTTGCGTTTTGTTCATTGATAAGTCAGTTAGCAAAAAAATGAAATTTAACAGTTTGCTCGTTCTTTCCTGGAAACTTTTACAAAAGTATTATAATAAATGTAACGCTCAATAAACGATGTTGAAGTAGATTAGAGTTTAAACGATTTTAACCGGCGAGCAACCTTATCGATAATTACGGTTCTCCCTGCAAAGGAACTATTTCGCGAAGAATAGAATTTCCTGGCCGCTGCAAGTCGCCAGCAAGTCTCCTAGTTAACACTAACAAAATCTCGAATCGGTCAACTAACTAAGGAAGTTTTGGTCAAGCTAACGCATTAATCAGTTAACAATATAATCGTTCTTCGGCAGAAACTTGTGTATCGTGTCGAAGTAGCCTCTGTGACTATGGCTCACCGTGTGCCGCCAATTAAAATTTATCATCGAACGAGTTAAGTGAGTTTACGAAACAAGATTATTAGATTTAAAAAAAAAAGGAAACCGGAAAATCAGCGAAGAATCATTGAGAATATGCTTTAAAACGAAGGTAACTTTACGTTTTGAATAAAAACTTTTTGATATGTTGTTCAGTGATTCACCTGTTTCTGCAATTTGGTGTTATTCTACTTACGTTAGACTTAAAATTATTGTTTCTACATTTTTATTTTAAGATACTCACTTATTCTTCGCTTTTCCAATGATATCTTATGCACGATAAATATGCAGAAAGCGTACAACGTTTATACACGAAACATAATACGTAATAGTAGATATTAATAATACATTTTGTAGTTATTCTGACGTAATATAATTTTAACTGTAATAAATAATAAGTATTTGTTTTAATTTGATGATATTAATTGATGACTTTAGCCGGTGAAAATTAATTTGTACATGAAAAATGACTGCTTACTTAAAATGTTTAAATTGTATTTTTTTTCTGAATTAGCAGATATTTTCCATTATTTTAATTTCATTTCTGTATAATCACTAAGAATATTTTCTGGATAAAGAAGGTAATTCATATATGTATAACCCTATCTACTCGTTTAATGGTGAAGTTATTATATTCACTTTGTCTATCGCAGTTCGTGAAGTACAGTAATAATTTATAACGAACATTAAATTTTGGGAAAGTTCATCTTGTCGGAGCATCTCTTATGCTGTCTTAACTGCAGCGGCATCTCTAAAAAGTTTGGATTATCTCTAAAAGAAAAATATTCGGCTGATCGGAGCTGCTGAGGCAGGATTTACGACCGGATCTTCCGCTTACTGGGCGACTGGCTCTACCAATTAAGTTATCGAGGCCGCCGGCGAATATTTTCCTCTTAATCTTTAAGACGTAAACACTGCTATCATTTATATATATATATATATCTTTTAACGCAAAAAATTAAATAAATATAATCTTGTCTAGAGTTCAAATATGTTCATTACACTGTTATATAATAAAATTTGTTGATTTTCAGTTTAGTTTTCTAGTAAATTGAATTTGAAAATCCACTGCGTTTCTGAGCTATAAAGTTATGTTACCATGTTATGATTTATGGTGCTTGGTATAACGCGTACAGCGTTTGTAAAGAATGTCTACAAATTGTAGATTCTTTAAGAATTTAAGAAATAAGTATACAGTGAAAATATCGAAAGTGAAGACCAATTAATACAAACAATTAATCATACATCTGAGGAACTGAACAGCCCATATACATCATCAATGGTTTATGTTTCGGTAATTAAATGAGTACAACTATGCATTCGACAATAAGGACAATTTCAGCAATTTTGTAACTGGCATTAATAAAATATTTTTTCATTGAAAACTTATGTTTTTCTTTCAAGCCCTTTGTGCAGACATTATTTACGTGCATTACACGTCGCAGAATAAACTATAACATTGCTATAATAGTAGCGGAAGGTGACGGTCGAAAACTAAACCGAAAATCAAAACCTAGTATTTCACTCTTTTTCTCTTTTTCCCTAATGAATCACGCGACGTCCATTTGTAGATGATATTCAGTCGGACCCTATATAATTGTTATATTACAAGTTAGACGTATGGCGTGTGTATCTATTCAGATTGTCACAGGTGTGTGTGTATATGTATGGAAAATGTCATTGTATGTAAAATTGTGTAAATGGCAGTGTAGATGGTCAAACAGTGTGTGTTGGGTATACGATAACAGTTGAACAAAAACAATATTAAAAACGTTTCTGATTTTGTAAATACGCTAAGGGCTCCATACAGGTGTTTTCATTTGAGATTTAATTAATTTAAGGCTCAGTAAAATTAATTATTAGTTTACTAGAAGTATGTAAAAACAAAATAATAGTAATATAAACAATTTACAAAATAGTTCATTTCGAATACAATGTTAATTTAGATAATTGTGGAAATAGTATAAACGAGCGATCTCAGTTAATCAATTACGATAGAAAATCAAAGTTAAATACAGTTTTGAAAAAACAAATTATTTAAAAGATACAATAAAAACAGTTTCTAGAATAGGGAATCTCGTAGTTTATTGTTGAGTATTAGAAATTATTTGCTAGAAATTTTCGTAAATTCTAAAAATATGGCAAAGAATAGAGACAAATGGTTTACTCAAATTAAATACAGTTTGTGTGAGTTTTCCATGTATTATTTTTTGAAATCTATTTTTCTGTAATTGTCTTGATCCTATTCATTTTTTCGGGAAGTAATAATAGCTAAATAATGCCTCAAAGCTTTTGTGTCTTTGTAATGAAACTGGAGTCATATTACTTTTTTCTACAAGAAAGTAATGAATTGAAAATTTGTTTAACTTCACATTTTGCAATAACATACACGTTAAATGAATAATTTTGATTTCATGTCTAATATTACCGTAAATAATCTACTCCGAAATATGCACTTTTCTGCTCTTTTTGTTCAACAATGTTTTCTATTTTAACTCGGGTCACTTTTCTCGCAAGAGTGGAATGTATTTTTAAACATAAAATTCCCTGTTGAACAAATTTATTACATCGATTCAGTGCCGTCGAAAATGTCAGGATGAAAAATACGATCTTGTGTGCCTTTTTAACCTTTTCTCGGTAAAACCACAAGAGACTTCATGATCCATCCACCACCTGCTAAAGAGTTGATTGTTTTCTGTCAATGCAGTATCCTTGAGGAAGAGCCATCTTGAAATCCGCTTTGGGATTCGAATCCCGATTCTATTTTGTCGAAGGGAAACCTTGCGAATCAATCTAATGCTGTAGCGAGATTGCTTAATTTTTCTGAATACTTTTAGATGTAGAAAGGATCAAAGTTTTTGCACAAAATATCGACAGTATTTTCTTTAACCCTTTCCATTCGATTGTCCCTTTTGAGGGGACATAAAAAGAATGCAGATGATTTTTAAGAGGAATATAATTAAATTATTATTTTTTTTTTCGAAATTTCTTTTCGAACATAATTTAAATAGAATAATTATTCCTAATGCTATATTATCTTATCTACGATAGTATGTTGCTTACTATTTTGTAACTAATTATAAGTATTCTCGAGTGGCTGGAAAATAATCTGAAGAAAGTTTCCGAGTGCAAAGGGTTAATTTACAATGTGATAAAGTGATTAAATACTGTTGTGAATTAATTCTACATTACGACTCCATCCATTTAACTACACTCGAATTTACAGTTGTGCGTTGCCTACAAATATTCTGTTTCAGATGATCGTAAGCTCAGATTTCTGTGTATTCTCTGTTTGATAAGCTATTATCAATAATGACATATAACCTGTGTATTTAGTATGTAGGTATACAAGGTAAATGAAGACAAATCCTCTACAGAAATTATTGTGACAGTTTAATGAAAGGCCTTTTTATACACTTTTTGCTTTCCATATGTAACAAAACTTTCTGTTTTTCACAGTATACTAGTGATCTTCATATACATGTATATAACTTCTTAATTCGTCACTTTTCGTTCGCTTGTTATTAACTAGTCATTTTCGTGTCATTTCTAGTAAAACCATGTGTTGGGTCGCAGCACTAATAATAAACCATATCCTTCGGTCCCAGAGCTTCAACCGACCAGCGAATTTCATAACATTCAATTTGTACAACATGTTAAATATTGAATTACCCTCTGGTCGTGAAACTCTATTTCCCGTCGCACAGTTGCAATCTATAAAACAATTTACTAATTGCTACCCTTGGAATGCCGACTTCGCGCGTATACCTGAAGATCATAAAAAAGCCAAGGTCAGGAAGGCACTTGAGCTTTCTAAACTCCATCCCTTTCGCGACAAGTTTTCTAGCAACCACCCCAGGTCCCAACCTAGACTCTCCTGCCTTAGCAACGCCTACGACTTCCCTTTCCGCCAGCTACCAAATTTTCCTAATTGCGATCTTCGCATCTTCGACTGAGAATATCGTCAATTTTCGAACAAAGATCATACTAAACTGTCGTAGTAGAATACCATCAACTGTCGTACTGAACTCTCCGAATCATCGTAACTACACTATACAGATAACAACAAGTTTTACTGTATATTTTTCTGAAATATAATACTTGTAAATATATCGTTGTAGTTTGTCGTTTATTTGTCGATTTGGGAATCTGTGAAACTCATTGACCTCCTACCTCGCGTTAAAACAAACACGAGGATATAACACCACTATTTAAAAAAATGGGTGTTTCGCGGACCATTACTCAAAAAAAAACACACAAAGTTATGCATTATGTTCTTTGTTCCCTTCGCACTCCACGAAACTACGAGATTGATCTTCCCTCTGTCGAAAACATTTGTCGATTTAACACGGCAGTCAGCGTGTCAAGGACCAACTTCGTTGTTTCGTTGGAATCCTAATTGCATCGGGAATTTCCTCGTTCACCATTGTTTTCTTCAAATTTTTTCGGGAGGATAGCGATCTGCACAAAGGATGACATTTGGAGCGCACATTGCTAGCACATTTTTGACATGCATGCCAATGCAGCTGTTTTTGAGGGCCGTTTTATTTTTTCTTCTTCAATCCTATGCATTGTCGTTCAAGTCTCTTCTACTGCCTCAAGTGCCAATCGCATGTGCCGTAAACGTGAATTTTCAAAGAGCTTCGAGACCAGGCTCAGTGACCATTAATCAAGTCGACGAAAATTCTACCACGTTGCCAAGTTTTATACTTTGCTTTTTTCACGTCCACTGACAGGCTTGGATCGAGTGCAAGGAATAGGTTTATGCCAGTGGATTCCTCATCTGATTGGTTTTACAACAAATGCCAGTTAGAAAAACAGTCTGGCTCCTTGAATTTCACTGCTTTTGGAAATTCGCAGAGAAGTCGGTTAAAAATAGTCTTAATCAATTCTTCCGAAAGAGAACATCTTTCACAAGGCACCGGGTGCCAGTTTTTACGTGAGGTGCGAAAACAGTATTCCTATCAAAGTATAATTCCCAGTAAAGAAAACATCTTTAGCCTCTTAACTTATGATTTTTCTAATGGATGCGTCAGTTAGAGTTAAATATATATCACTTCAATGTTAAAACAAATGAAGAAAATCGAAATATTACATATACTTTACACTTAATAAGCTTTGACTATATAAATTGCAATTAGAATTAAATTTAAAATTGAATTTTAATCAAAGTATAAAGGATAAAGGTCACATTCGAAACACAGGGTGAGTCACGAATGTGACACGATATTGTAGGGTAAAGGGTTAAAACGACTCCGGGGTGCCCATCCTTACGCAAGGTATGAGCATAATCATTCATTCGACTTATCAATATTCACATTCCACATTCCATTCATCACATCATCAATAGTTCTACTTCGTACTTGAGTGTTTTAATTAAAATATATTTAGCATCCGTTATTCAAACATCCCGTCACTGATCCATCCACCAACATCATCAATCAGTCCTTGTCTCCTTAACGGGTCACAAGAATAGCCTACCACGCGCGGTGCGACCCTAGTCAAAGCCGAGATTTACGACGTAGGCTTGTATTGTCGGCCTTGACCACAAGCTTATCCTGGGTGTGCGGCTTACTCGCGAAACATTGGGCATATGATTTTGAAGATATAAGAAATCTACATTTCTTGTCTATTCGTTACACACAATACAAAGGTTCTGATTTTTCTCGTTTTGCGTTTTTCGCGCTCCGAAAAACATGAAAATGTTTTTAGGCTTTAAATGCATCGGAAAATATTAAAATCTCAAAATTTTGAATTCTATGTTGGAAATGCTTACAAGCGGTGTAGTATTAACTGTGTAATTGTGGAGATATTTTTTTAATTTTGGTATTTTGCCATTTTATATCTTCTGTTTAAAAATAATCGTTCTTGTTTATTTGGGTTGTACTGGCTTCTGTTATTTTCAGAGATCGCCTTAATGTGCGGCGTCTAATGTTTTTTACACTTCATAGTTTCCTTTAGTTGTTTCTCTTTACGTTAACCAGACACTGATAAAACGATTTCTGTTGAATCTACATTTATTTAACGTTTCTGGGCGAAAGAAAGAACAGAGAACACCGAGGGAAGTTCAACGATTCATTACTCCGGGTTCCATTAATATTATTTACGCCGGGACGCCGTATCTGACATTTCAACGTGGTGAACGCGAACGTTTACGCCATCGAACCGTTTAAATTTCTATTAAGAGTATGATTTGTATTAGACAGATGAATTAGGAAGAAGCAAAGTCGAGTTTCATGAGAGAACGCTCATTTCCCGTGCCCCTTAATGGTATTTCACTTTTATCCTCGCTGAGTGTTCAATTTATCTAGACGATTCCGAGCGTTCAAGCTTTCCCTTTGTAAATCAGAACGAATTGGCATTTTTTCTCCATTTCGTTCCGAGCAACGCAAAGCGAACAGCCACTTCCAACATATATCCCAACAATGTATTTATCTGTGGTTTTTTATATGCTTTTATTCAACGTTATAAATTTTTACAATATAACTAATTAGAGGAGATTAAATAAAACTATTGGTTAATGAAACTAATGCTCTTTGTGATCAGGTCCTTGACTCTCTTTTTACAACTCTCTATCAACAACAACTCTACGCTCACAACTCTCTATTCAACACTCAACTCTACAACTCTCTCTTAACAATTCTATCTTCAACGACTTTCCTTTAACAACTCTCTTTTAAAAACTGTCCTCCACTCGCTGCAACCCTCTATATATCACTCCAAACACACCCTCGCGCCCTTCTCCCTCCACCATCCATTCCTTCGTCACCCTCACCAGGCCCTTGGGCCTGGTTTTCGTCTCCGTGACTTTCTCTTCCACGGCCCTATCTAAATTACGTTACTACATATCTATTGCGTTGTAGTGACAAATATCTCTAGTTCTAGAGCCATTTCGTGTTTTTTTTTTTTCTAGAAAATTTAGTGTGCAGTTAGAATCTAACATTACAAGACTTTTCTGGCAATTAATAATTTTAAGTTTCTATAATATTTTTATTTCACGTGCGTTATGAATTTATGGGATATACTGACTATATATTTAGAGGTATTATGTCTTACACATATTGTGTCAATATTGTACTATTAGACCAGACCTTTACAGCTTGATACCACATTTGGTAGTTATGTTGTTACCTCGAGGGCATAGTGGGCAGCTACATTACGTCTTAAGCAATCAAACTTACATGTATAACAGAATACCATTCCAAGGATAGAGTAGTGATTACTATTCTAATAAATAATACAATGTAACAAATGTCAAACATTTAATATCACATTTAAAAATAGTAAAAGAGCGGGAAAGAAAATAAGCAGCCTAAACTGTTGTTCGAAATTGTAGGAATTCGAAACATTGTCAGCCCACATAGGTGTCGATTATTCGGATCTATGATAAATAGTTGCTTAAAAAAATATTTACTTCATTCGTCCTTAACACTAATACGATTTTAGTGTTAAAACTGTTTTTTGATATAATTAACACTCGAATGGAGGGTTATTGTGATTCCGCTAATTTATTGTACAATTTAGATCATTTCTTTAGGCAATATTACGTGCTAATTATTAAAAATACTGTTATATTTCACATGAGCATTTGACAAATAAAATTCGAAGATTCACACATTCATTGTAGTTAACAACATCATACATCGTTTTGCGATTTCTAAATAATTGTTTAAAAGAAAATTACCATCTTCATTTTCATTATCAAATAACTCGTTAACTGCATCTTTCTACTCCAGTACGCACTTACTTTATCACTTTAGTGATAATATCTAGAACTCTGCTTTCTAGTTAGCATTATACGACTTCTTTAAATTACATCCAAGTTATAAATCACAACTAGATAAGTATTTATTACAAGAAAAAATACTTCTATAGTGTATAATGCACATTTATATTTTTAATTGCGTATGTAGCATTTAATACAATTACAATTTTTTTAACTGATATAAATTTCAAAGATCACAGGGACATAACAGATGTAACGTTAAAAAATCATGAATTTTAAAATAGCGCCAGCAAAAACTTTTATTGATGAAAAACAAAAAAGGAATAGTGATTATGTTACTAAACAAAAAGGGGAATTAAAATGTGCTATTTTTTGTGGAAAATGGCAAATTAGCTTGTATGTATATTACTATGTATTTGCAGTATTATTATATAAATTTTGATAAGTTAAGTAATATTGCTAATAAGTACCCGTTGATTGCCTTCGGCTACTGCAATGAATTCATCTCCGCTATTTTGAAAATATTTGAAAATGCCTTAATATGACTATTCATTGTAGATTTTATGAGGAAAAAAGATACCAGAAAGAAACAGTGAGCGGGTTAATATTTTCCGGATAATGGATACATTATTTAATTCGCAACATAGGTTGTACAATTAAATTGTATAATAACGTTGCTCTTTATTTGTATTGTTAGGTACTGCAAAGAAATATACTTTTTAAGCAATAATACTACATTTTGCCGGATGCTATAAAACTTCTCTGTTGGTACGTATTGCATGGAATAAAAAAACAAGCGGCAATATCGAAAGTAATGAAATTTCCGAGTCAGATTCGTTTTATTTGCCTATTATCACGCCGAATAATACAGTTTACGGATTGGTGACGGGAAACAGTTCATTGCCAAGTGTTGGAGGGGCGCTGTATCGTTATTGCCGTGAATTACGCAGTGTACGTATGCATATTGATACGGGCGACGGATCGTGTGTGTACATAACTGAAAATTCGCGAAAATGGATCGCTTAAATCGGAACGTATTACAAACTTTTTTGTAGCCATGCGTTATATGCGACAAATTTGTAACAACGGCAGATACGGTGACTCGTGAAATTGAGTTTATAGTAACATTATTTTTAATTTTACGCGGCAAGTATCGCCAAACCATAACCTGGAAGCAAAACATTTAATGGCTCGGAATTGCTACTGGCATTCTCGAACCCCATAAATCCCATAAAATATCTTTGGAACCAATAAAAAAATAAATTGCCAATTTTAACACTATTCCCACCGACACTTTACGTATAACTATCCCTACCGCGACTAGTCAAATGACCGGTTTTTAGCACAACTTATCTGTTTTAATGTAGAATGAAGGTAATAGCCAATTTGACACTATAAAAATAAAGTTACTTTTATTCAGAAGTATATAATATACATTTTATTCGTTTTTACCGCACTTTTAATCAATAAGCTTTTTGATTATACATTTTCCATATACATGTGTACTTTTTATATTTTAGACAGATTTTTTAGTCTTATTGTCTTTGCAATATCTTATCTGGCATGTTTTCTGTTCATGTGAACCTGTACTTATATTTATGGTTGATGTTGCTTGATCTTCGGTGGCAAATTCTTCTTACCTCAATTCTTGCCTCAAAATGTTTTCTCTCGTGGTTTCTTTATATAAAACCCACGCATTTAACCCGGCTAAATCTAGACTAAAAGCCGTGAAGTTTAAAGGCGATGCAATTATGTCGTGGTAGGAATAATGTCAAATAATCAATTTAGATTTATTTGTATTATAGAAAGATGTATTGAAAAAGCAGAATAAAAGCAGAAACATCCAACGAGGCAAGAAACTTTTGGAAAATATGTCACGAAAAATACAAACCGTTATTAAGGCCAATAGGTAAACAAGATATTTAAAGTTTCTGACGCAAAGTCACATTATTGTTCAAATTCAACATTATATTTATTGTTTCATTATTTTTTTAGTTGTTAAAGTAATAATTCAGTAATAAGTAATAATTCAAAACAGTGACTATGTTTTGTTGATATAAAAATAATAATAATGGTAGGTATTTGGTCAATTTCATAAGTCATTGTATTCATTGGGGGATAAAACAAAAGCGGGTGCCTACAAACAGGAAAGTTTGTTCATTTTTCTGTTCGATGTGACGACTATTTTATATCAATTTTTCAGAAGCTTCTCGAACTACCCTTGTATCCTACACAAAACATAATAGGTACTTAACGTATTAAATATATTAAAATGAACACAGGGACTAGGTTATACTCCCTTTATTTGCCACTCTAGCAAGTTTCAACATCAACGTAGCACAGATTACACCCCAAGAGCTTAATAAGGGAGCAGAGTCGCAATGTAATTACAGAGAGAATATAAATTCGTTTTTGAAACGGGTTCAGCTTAAGCGGCTCACGATTTACATTCTTCGAAGATAAATATTCCTATCGGCGACATTAATCCTACGAGGGTGGTACAGAAAATGCAGTGGCTGGTTGCATGGTGACCAACACCAGGAAATTGCGGCGGTTATACACGTCCACCAAACAAAGAGGATTAATGCGGCAATCCACCATTTTCAGATAGCACTTCTCGCCCAGAACGTTTGCTAATGTTCGTGCAATTATGTTAACAATATCGTGGTACGCCAGGAACATTTTTCCGCGATAAAGGTATTCTTGAAAAATGACGCCGTCATGCATGTAATTTCATTTGGTGGACAAGCTTAAAAGCTGCTAAAGCATTTTCCTGTTGAATACAGTAACAGGTTTCACCGGAGAATAATTACTGAACGTTACAGTAATAAGTTCATTGATTATCGAGCAAAATGGACGGCGGAGCAATAATGGTTCGTGAGCCGCTACGTCTTTTCCTTGTTTTAATTTCGCTTTTAATTGATAATGCGATTACCCGGCATTATCAATGAGAAGATGCTGTCTCGTCCATATTAGATGTTAGAAAAGTAATTAATGTTCTTTTCTTGAAAATAAAACTATTGTTACGTTTGACGAATAACCGTTGCATGTACGACGGTTGTTTTAAACATTCTTAGAGAGATATTAAAATACCCATGATAAAATTTTCAAGAGTTTCACGTGCTATTTCAATTCTATAACTTTTTAACTCTTATTAACTGTTTTCTACTTTTGTCAGTTTTTTATGACTCAAATTCTGAATAAAAAATGAAAACAGGGTAGGCGAATAATGTGATAACTATTAATTGGCCATTGACTCATTATGAAAGTTCGTATTTAATACTTGAGAAATATTGTAGTCAAAAGTTGAAATGATTAATTAACGTAAGAATGCAAATGATGTTGATGTTTGGCATCAATATTAGAACACCTAAAACCTATTTCTTTTCAGTATTTTTAAAAACATAGAATTTTTATTTGTTTTTTAATAAAAAATTATTTTTTTCCGCTTTACACATGAATAAATAATGTAATTCAATGCTTGATTAAATGAAAAATGGTTATAACTACTGTTTAAGCTATTAATAACTTCTGGAGAAAGATGAAACTTTGATTACGTTTGTTGGTGAGAGTGTATATGGAAAATTCGCACACCTACACAAGGTAGTTAACATTGTTTCACAAATGTTTCCAGCCATATAATGTTCAGAAGTTGCTAGGCTAATATCAACATGGTCGTACAATCGTAACACCGTTGAAACAACAATAACACAAACGTTACATGCAATAAGAGTTAATTATTGTTGTTTTAACATTGAAATACTACTAAGTTACTGTTAATCGTTAGCAGACATATTTAAAAACCTACATGATATTGTTCCTAATGGTGATTGATAAACTGATTCTTGGTTTGTATTGTAATTCAACGTTCATCAGAAGAATAAACTAAAAATATGTTATAAAGAACAACGATCGAAGACGAAAATATCAAATAAGAATTGGTCAAAAAGTTACATAAACGTTTGTCTGAAATCTCATAAATTAATTATAGTCGAAATCTTCATCTTATTGCTTAACTAAATCAAACTTTGCATTCATACGCACTGGACTGAAAATTCTGAAAAGCGGAACTTTTGCATACAACGTAAGTAAAAACACAGGAAGAAACAAAAGAAATAATAAAAATGCTAAAGAAATTCTAGAAGAGAAGAAAACTTACCTTAAACGTGGACAAATAAATAATGAAAGAGTTAAGAAAAGCAGAAAGAAGAAGAAAACAGAGGACGTGGTTCCGGAATGAAAGAAAGATAGGAATGATGAAAAAATTTAAATATGTAGCTGTATCACGTGTTAAAACAAAACCTAGGAGATGAAAGACATGTTCAAGAGACGGTAAAAAAAGAACTGTGACAATAAAGCAGGTGAAAACAAGTCATTCTAATATTCGTCCCGCCTTGCTTTCAACAATTAGTCACTTGCAACCTTTGTCCTTTCCTTTCTTGAACCCTTTCACGCCATCCCTTCCCATTTTCCTCACGCAAGGTATAAATGTACCCAGAGACTACGAAAAGAGAGACTTTTCCTGTATTCGCTGTTCTTAAAACATGTCTGTTTGTCATCTAAGCTATAATAAATAGTTAGTACAGTAGAACTTCATTGCAACGTGATTCCAACAACGATTTAATTATTGGATACACTTTAATAACAAAAACAATAAATTTATTAAAATAAGTTTTTAATTCATGATCATGTACAATAAATATAATGCGTATTAATATAATATTAAATATAAATAACGTGTCATGATAATTAACATCAATTAAAATCGATATACATACAGGGTGTCCATATCGAAACGAACACATTTCACTAACATATTCAGGAGATCATTCTGTGCAACAAATTTTATATACACCATAGCTCGATTTGTTTTCGCTTTCGAAATATGCGTGGAAATACTAATAATTTGTCGAAACTGTACATTTCTCTGAGATTCTTTTTTTCTATGAGGTTCTATGAAACCGAAGGTGTATTTAAATCAAAAACCTAATACATGTGACGAATTGATTGGAAAAATCGAAGATGCAGTTTTTGCTATTAACAACAATCTTCCAAACTCTTCAGGAGTGCAACGGATGCAGTGGATGCAGTCCATAGAAGCACGCTTAGCTGCGTGCGTACGATCAAGAGGTGACCAGTTTGAGCAATACCTTCAAATTACTTTATGTATCGTAAATTACTGTAAAACATAGTTGCGAATGAATGATTATGTTTTTAAAAGTTATGTATCTGTGACTCGTACTACTCCCTTTCATAACCTCGAAAACGAAGACGAACTGACCTATGGTGTATACATCTTTTGCTCAGAATGATCTCTCGAGTATGTTGGCGGGGTGTATCGGTTTCCATCTGGGACACCCTGTGTATTTCTCATAATTATTAAAAGAACTACACGAATTCAACCAAGAACATATATTTTGGTGAAGAATATAATGCCGCAGAGATTTGGGATTAGATAGAATAAAACAACTTTTAGGCATTGCAAGATAATTTTTGGGATAGGGCAAAGATTGAACTGGATTTGATGTATTCTAAGAGAAGAGACGAAGGAGAACAAGGTAAGAATCGAGGCAAGAAACACGACAGTAGAATGTCGACAATCAAATGAGAATAGAATCACATAACGAGGTGTGAAAGAACTGTCTAAGAGAGATAAGGAAAAATGAATAGGAGGAAACAAAATGGGGGACGGATGAGAAGGAGCAGATTAATAATAGCCCAGTTGGAAGGAAAAAGAATGAAGCGTGGTAACGAAAATAACAAGTGAGGATATGTGAATACGAAGGTAATGTTAGCTCATCAAGGTACAGGGACAAAGTTAAGTACACAGAAGCACAGAGGAGAAAGAATAAATGTAGGATCATTGCAAGGCTCACACGCTGAACTGAAGAATTGAGTAACAAATATTGAGAGGATGAACAGAAGAAAATATGCAAACTATGCAAAACGGTAAAGGAAATGTTGGAATATATGGCGATGAGATGCAGAGAGATAGAAAAAGTATGAAGATGCGTAAAAAAATTGTTAGATGAATTGGAAAAACGTGAAACGCGAATAGAAGAGATAATAAAACCGCGACGAGCATAAAACAGAGGAGAAGAGTATAAAGTCAGCATGCCAGGTGTAAGATAAGGAGAGAACAACAAGCAGAGTGAGCAATTGAGGTAAAACAAGGGGTAACGAACTAAAAGAAAGACAGACAAGCAAAAATCAGAGGGCATGTAGGTTATACATCACAAATAAAAGAACTGAAATGTGCTAGAGTTAAAAATAGACAGGTGTATAATACTGTACGCTAATATAACTTTTGTTATGAAATTATTTAATTACACTTTCCATAACATTATTATGTGATAACAATTTAGTGGACAATATAAGTGTTTTGAATTTCAGAAAATCTAGAAAAAATTAATAAAATATGGGTATGAAGTTATTTGATTGATCAGAATGTGTTTAAAAACCGACAGTTAATAAGACAAAGATAGAATTATAAATCAACGTTGGTTGTTTTAAATTAATATACGTAATTATATAGAGAACTAAGAAAACGTACTTTCAAATTGTCAGTATTTAAAACAAAAAGATTCCATTTTGAAATTATTTGTGAAAAATTTATTTTATAAAATAAAAAAATTCTGCAATTTGTATAAAATCAAATCTTTCCTTTTAGTTTAGATTACTTCATGATATTTTATGCAGTTTAGTAAAAATATTGTTATTCTTTGTCAAAAAAGCAAGAAAAATAATTTAGGTATACTGATGTTTCCACTAACTTTTGTAAATAAAATGCAATTTAGTTTAATAATTTACTGATGTGTAAATTCGAAAATAAACATTTTCCAGATGTGTATTAGGATTACCGGAAAGTACTTTTGATTCTGTTATAAGACTTCGCATAGAATTCAAAGTAAGACTTACATTTTCAAAGTAAGGCGACGCCCAAACTTGGGAAGGGGAATCTACCCTCCATTTATACAAAAGAATGCTACGCCTGCACAGTGTTTATTACTCAGGCCTTTTGGTGACAACCAGTAAAGGCCCTTCGGCCTGCAGGTGTCGGGTCAGTTTTCTTATTCGCGTTAAAGACAGTGTTTCTCAACACTAGATTCGTTTATGCTGAAGCATTATTTTAGAAATAATCTAGCAACATGTAAAGTCGGGAAACGAATAATAAATAAATATTATTATTATCTTCATAGCAATTATAACGTCACGTTTAATGAAACCTCTATAATTTATAACAGAGGGTCTGAAGTAAAATAATAGGTAAAAAAAGTCCCTATCGTGTACGTTCATGTGAAACTAAAGTTTGATAAAATAATCCTTCCCCCATTCAATGTCCAAAATTTAATTCCTTATTCAATTAACGCCCCTCCGCGATAATTCCTTATTAATTGTATCCAAAGCTTTTAAAATTGGTTTCCTTTAATAGTACGCCGACTATCGAATCCACGTCGCAAATAGTTGAAATTCTTCGGAATTAAAAACATCCCTATTCGTCAGTACGGCCGCTCCTTTCCACGAGTGTTTTCCGCTCTTATAAACTGTTTGCAGATTTTTTACCAAAGACACTACCTCTTTAAGCACTCGTGAAATAAACCGTCGGTGGCATTTTAAATTAACGCGCCCTCACGCAAGGCTGTCGATCTTCTAACGACTTCCGATTTCAAAGAAATCTGCCGCTAATTAAAATAACGCGATGCAGGAGAAAGCGAGTCGCGCAAGGTTCAACTTAATTAATGCTTCCTTTAACTAATAAAACGTTTGCGTTTCACGACTCTTTTCGCTTCAAGAAGTTTCTGCTCTTTGGTATTGACGGATCCGAGCGAAGACCGCACCAAATATTTTACGACATTTTGATTCTACAGGATATTAAAAAAGCAATGGTTACGGTGTGCGAAATAAATCTTTTGTAGAACGTTGAATAAATATTTACAAAAGAACTTGACCCTAAAAATGCAATAATTAATATTCGCATTTGGATAAAAGCCAAAATTAAAAATTACAGGATTATATGTTTTTGTTGTTTTTATTTGATCAACTTTACTTTTTAATATTTTACAAAGGACTTCTAAGTTTACACTGAAGGCAGTGACAAAACCAGAAAAACTTAAAAAACTTAAAAAATCTTCTGTGCACCTCAACAGTTATTTTTAAGATATTTTTTTATAAGCTACTACTAAATATGAACTATCAAAGAAAGGTAAAAATATTTAATGTATTTGCAAACATGTGTTAAAGTTCTTGTATTTATTTCTCACAGAAGTTTAAGTTTAAAATTTTGCTTATATGGACTTGTTTGGTAGCTATTGTCCATTCTACTTGCAAAGTGGTAAGGAGATATTGTAAGCAGGGACGGTGTGAATGAAATAATAGGGATGCAAATACATTGCGTGTAGAATAAAATTAAAAAGCTGAGATAGGTTTTTTGCTTCTTGGCTCGATCCGCATTTGACTTTGAGCTTACCTCAATGACTTTTGCGAACTAAGGAATCATTAAGCCCATACGAGACTTTTGCAATTAAGCAGAAAAAGATCGTAATACTTTCAAAAGGGGATTCAGAGGTCGCCAAGTGTGGCCATGCGCGATAAACAAAGTTTTGCTCGAAAAGACAGAAAACCAGATGTCGTTCGTCTTCTTCTTAAACTTTCCATGCCACAGAAAACAAGGCGTTCTTCTTCTTCTTAAACTTTTTCTTCTAAAATCTGAAAACAGCCACGCACGCTGAAACAATCGAAAACAAACATGCCATCTGTCTCATTAAAAAAGTAATCCAATTTTGGAAGCATTGTGGAGTTCTTTGATTTGACAAATACGGAACGTTATTTTTAAAAATACACGTATTTCATTCACTAATGAATTTCTCGCGATATTAATTTATCATGGGGGAACGACGCGAGCTGCAGATGGATGTGTAATCTCATGTTTCGCGACGCGGCAACAGCAGCTTTTAAAAATACAATCATTTAATGATTCAAATTAACAATTTGATTATTTTAATTTATTAGTAAAACAGCGATATCGTTCAACATTTTTTACTTTTTCCCCTTTCCAACTGTTTATTTTGCACCAAACTTTTGTCGTGATACATCGGTGGCCATGTAACAGTTAACGTGTTAATTAATTTTAACCAGAAGCGATGTCATTAATACCAACATGATAAAATGTGAATTTAAATTTGCACAAGGATAATGTAACTCCATCGTTGTCCCGTATCGCTCTTTTATCGTATCAAATTCATTTCATCATGAAACTCCATTATAACAGTATTATTATTTTTGTAAACGAAAGATAATCTATCGATCAATTTTTCGAATCAATCTTTTAGCAATATATTTTAAACGAGATGTTGCATTCGCATTCAGTCAAACAACTAATTGCATTAACGATTTGAAATGAATCGATACGAAGCCCGAGACAATTGGCGATTAAGCGTCGCGAAGATTGCTTCTTTGAAGTGTAATATCGTTTCTGAGGAAAGTTAAATGTTCTTGTCTCTATCTAAGTCTTCGGAAGGCAGGTTAAGCAAACCCCATGATAGAGTAGCTTCCGCTTTAAACGGGCTCCGGTCTAATCGAGAACGATCGATCACGGGCTTACAAAGCGAGTAGCAAGACTAAAACTTCACCCTGGTTGATAATGAAACCGACTAACACACCTTTCATTGTCACTGATCAAGAAAATTTGAAATTGAAAGCAAAATAGAAAAATGCACGAGCCGGTCTATTAATTTTAGTATGAATTACGCAAATTCACAGGAAGAAGAAAAAAATGGACGTAACTTTCCACCTTTCTTTGAATTTTAAGAAAACAGAAATTCCGGTCTCGTCTCGCGGAGAAATGAAAGCAGCAAATCCGGGACATAAATTGAGCTTTCGAAAGCCGTAACTTCGTAATAAAGTAATTTGTCAAAGAAAATTAATTTCAACGGCTAAACAACAAAAGAAAATTGATTTGAAGCTGTCAAATATAATAAACCCGTGGTAAGCGTGTAATTTCCAGGAAAAAATGCAGAAGAATCTTATTTGTTCTGAATTCCGAATTAATTTATAGAAGCTACTAACAATATTCGTCAACTTAGCAAAAGTTGAATTGTTTTTGAACTTCGCAATGAAATAATAATGACCAGAAGCTTCGTTATCAATTTTTATTCGTGTATTCGGAAAGCCTATTCTGAAAGCATGTATTATTTATCATTTAAATGAAAGTAAAGTTCTCATACCGTTGACTTTTTAACGTGATACCTTCTTACATTTTTATGCAGAATAGTTAACAAAATATATGTAAAAGGATATACCATTTTATATAAAAAAGAAAATTGAGAAGAGTTTATTTAACGCAATGCTTGCCCTAAATTAATTTACGCATCAAATAATTAACGCTTTTACTTTATTTACTTTAAAAAAAAAAACAAAATTGGTATCTGCTATGATTTCGAAGAAAAAGACTTGTAACACTTTATACAAATCATTATGCACGATGTAAAGTCCAAACTGAGGAAATCTTACAATTTGACATATTATTAACCCTTTGCACGTGAGGCATTTTTGGGTACAATTAAGTCTAAGTACATTTTCCAATAAAGCTTCCAAAATTTATCGTCTATTTACTTTTATTTCTTTCATTAATTTGCTACATTCTAATATAAACAACTTTTACATTTTACGTTTAAAAATATTCTGATTAATCACGTGTTGCCCCAGAGGCGGCACTCGAGTGTGAAGGGTTAAAAGTTTAAAAGCTTACAGCCATTTTAAGCAACATTTAACATGTTTTTCATACTGCTTAAAATGGCAAATGAGTAATATTTCATCGGATATGTTCGGATTTAATCTGTTAAAGCGATTCCGAATCAATCACAACACGAGTTTATGAAACATACGCAGTGGGGTATAATACGGTCAATAACTAGATACGTACTTAAAATACTTTAAAATGTAGAGGATGAAATTTGAAAAGAGATCCAGAATTTACCTTAAATTTATTTGAGTACTTGTTTGTTTCAAATTCCCCGAAAATTGTATCAATTTACTGATAATATTGCCGTTATCTGTGCATTCGTGTATTGCCTGATTTCAATAGATCCCTTTACAACACAAAGTCAGAAAATCAGAAAATGTTTAGATGGATTTAGTCAATACGTTTGTCGAATTTTCAAAATTAAATTTACTCAGGACTTCAGTTCAATTCGATTGTTACACCGAATCGGATTTGAAATTTGTGATATTTCGTTTCAAGCCAAGAGTGAAATCGAACGTTATGAGATTCAGTACGGCACCGGGGAGGCGGCTTTGAACGATTCCGTTTTCAATGACGGAACTGACATCATTTGTTCTGGGAAACCGATAGAAACGGAATCTCATTACACGCTTCGAAATGTAATCGTGTACTTATTGTTAGTCGCAGTATATCTTCAGAGAAGACGAAAGGGCGGAGAAAATATTCCGTCAATTTTCCTAGCTATTTAAACTATGATTGAAAAAAGAGAATATTACAAAATGGAAATGCCTCTGGCTGACAAATTGCAGAGAACTTGAGAATAAACGGTATTAAGCATTCATGTTTGTTAATTTGAACGAAGAGAAGATTGGTGAAGTGGGAGACTTTGGCCTGAACTTCTGCTACGCGCCAAGATAATTTTGTGCAGCTGGTATTTATAAATTGAGTTACATAAGAACAAAAATAGAATATTTAGTTACATTCTTTAATACAAGGTATGATGATGAGAATGAAATGTGACAATAGTCTGTATAAATGCCAAGAGTACACTTAGTATTTTGTATCTCGGTGAAGTGTATGCGACAGTTGACTTTTTGGTTCTGCTGTTCTGTCTTCAAGTTTTCTAAGAGGACGAAGAAGAGAAAAGGGGGAGATCTTCGTGGGAGCGGCAAAATATGAAATTAAAAAAACTATGATTGGTTGATTGGAAAGATCACCCCCTGGTGAGCGATGTGGGTCATAAAGTGTCCCAAAATAAATTGGACATGTTAGACCCTTAAATTGTAGCGGATTCGTAAACAAATTTGAATTTTTTGCTTAATATATTGGGGTGTATTTACGACGTAACAAAGATAACTTTTAAGTATAATTGTTAAACATTAACACCGTTGCTTCTGTAAGAAATCATGGTGTTAAGAGCATCTTTTTTCAAATTTAACAAATATAAACTTGAAAATAACCGACAATGATTCTTTTTTAACTCGAATGTTATGCAACAGTGTTTACATTCTAAGAATGTAGTTCGTTGGGATTTTAGCATGAAGCCAGAGAATTCCTTGACTTTCACTTTGTTTCAAACACGCTTTGTTAGAGTCAAGGAGCTTCCTAATTTTATTGCCTTCTACGGTCTTCCTTCGAGACGCCTGAATCTTCCTATATGCGTCATCCACCTTCACCATACCTGAGGGTGACTATTAACTTAGTTTGAACACGGTCTTCTTTCAACTTTCAAATTTTCATCCCATATAGAAAATCGACATTTCCTTATTAGTGTTTACCTTTGAGTTGTAATTAATCCGCACATCTCTTAAAGAGTAATTGTAATTTTCAAAAAAATTGTGAAAAATTCCAATCAATTCCTTAATTTCATCATTCGTGTGTAATTCTATCATTATGATTCGAAGATAACAATAATGCCCTTATTTTTTAAATTTCATTCTTTGTTCCGACAAAGTTTGTTCCATTGTCGGAATAAAGATTTTTTTATTTACCCTTACGAGCGAAAAATCGTTTAATTGCCTCTATGCATGTTTTGGTAGTTAGATCCGTGGCCAACTCCAAACGCAAAGCCTTCGTTGAAAAACAAACGAAAACTACTACATACGACTTTGGTTTAACCTTATTTCTAAGCTTTTTTTCCTTTATATAAAAGGAACCGCAGAAATCTATTCCAGTATTGTCGAAGGGTCGCGTTTGTGTTAAACGGTTTTTAAGCAACGTACCCATTAAATAATTTGCTGACTTAAGATTTACCTTATAACAAAAAATGTATTTGCGTATAATATATCTGGTTCTATTTTTACTACCAATAAGAGGAATTTTGCCTTATAGTAGTTAATGTAGTTTGTACTCCCGGATGTCAATTTTTTCTAGGTAAATCTCCCGGGGTCATAAATCCCGGTTACAACGCACTTGTTGATGCTTGAAAGACGCTGATTCGTTGCGTCACCACTGTTTTTCTAAATTAATATTTTAATGAAGTAATCACTAAACTAATTTGAAACTGTGGATGTGTACGCGTTGTGTTTTTACAAACGTTTACTATGTGTGGTTTTACAGAGCGTCTGTTCAGCGTATTTTTAGGTAGTGTCTCGTATACGTGTTCTTACAAAAAAATGTCTTCGGCGTGTTCTTACGGAATGTCTCTCGAGGGTGAAAATTATTTCTGTCAGTGAGTGTTTGAATTTCAGAAACGCAATTAGCTTTGAAAATTGTTTAAATGTATAGCGACATTTTCATTCAATTCGATGCAATAGTCGAATCAAAATAAAAATGAATTTTATTAAATTTTAGGTTTAATGCTTCTATCACGGAATTATATAAAGTTAATAATTTGGCAGCACAAAGTTCTAATCTGAGCGTAGAAATTGTTTTTATAGGTGCGGCTTAATCTTACATAAAAACAGGCCTCGTACCTCTTTTTACTAGCGTCGTAAAACTCATGTAAATGTAGCTCTGCAGGAACATTTAAAATAATTTTACGTTGCACTGAAAATTGATTTAACTTTGGTGATTATTCCTTAAAATTACTCCATTCGGTATGTAATGCTTGTGGAATTGATTTGTCCTAATTCAGATTTGCCTTCTATAGTTCTTGCATAATTAATTTAGCTTGAATAATTACGGGAGCTAATAAACTCGGAGAGTCAAAGGGTTGAGCAATTTCAAACAAAATTGTTCTTTGTTCAGCAGATGATTTGACATTGTAACTAATAATGTCAACGTGTGGATCCCACTGTATTTCGAGAACCTCTCTGGTTTCATAGGCATCTAAACATACGAAAATTGATGAAGTACCATTTAAATCCCTTAAAAAGTTGGGTCCGTTTAAAAGCCACTGGCGTAAGTTAAAACTTCCAAAACTTAGTAAATTAATTAATTGATTTATTAAAAGCTGTATTTAATTTAAATCATTTGTGACTATCGCCAGGTTGTCATGGATGTTTTAAATAAGGATTATTTGAATGAAGGTTCATGAATATACTAAGACGATGACTTCTTCAATGGAATTGTTGGTTTCTTCAATAATGGTACGTCGGCTTAATAACCGTTGACATTGTTGTTTAAATTAAAGAAATTGCTCGTTCTGTCAGTGGTCCAATGGCTACTTTTTAATAAAACGTCCACCAGGTAGATTGATGATGATTGTGTTATAAAATTGTCGAATTTGATTGCTTGGCAACAAAATACTTCGATGACTGCTCTTCAAAAGGATTGTCCATTCAGGCGTACACGAATTTATTGTATGATTCAATGCACTGCACCTTGTACTGATGTTTATTAAATATTTGTGTGAATAACTGCACTTTACTATATTAATAAAGATCCGGCTCAAAAGACCATATTCAGCGCACACGATAAATTTTGTATTATTTTAATAGCGCTCGAATATTTTGGTTTGAGCAAGTAATTGTATCCGTTAATTTAAAAAGCCCTTTAATTACTAAACTTAGTGCAGTCACAATTTGATAAACGGTCGAGCTGTTTATCTGTTTTTCATTTTAATGTGTTTCGCATGAATGCTGATTTTCGACTAGTCCTTGACCGTCTTCAGGTTGACCTGGAGTACGATGCGGAAGTCGTTTGTCGACCTAACAGTCGCATGCAATAAAATGGTCAAAATGCCAGTTGCAGAAAGCAGCGATTCAGGTACTTCCAACGTTTGGAATTTCCACTTGCATTATACCTATGGTTCTTTGCACCCAGAAATTTTCTTCAGATTATTTACCAGCAATTCAAAAATACTTAGTTGCAAACTAATGAACAACATACCGTCATAGATAATATAATATAGTATTAGGAATAATTATTCTATTTAAATTAAATTTGAAAGCAAACTTGGAAAAAGAAAAATCAGTTAGTTATATTTCCCTTAAAAATCACCTACATTTTTTTCATGTCCCCAAATAAGGGTTATAATATGTTGACATTACGCAAAAACAATTTCCGTATCTTTCAATGGCTTAAACAAATTATTAAAATATCAACTGCTCGAGTTTCACTCTTTGCTACATCGTTTAATTGACTGACAATTCAGATTATTTATTCCCTTCTGTTACCTGTCAAACCCAATGGCACTCTTTTAAAATGTGTCCAATTAAAAAACCATAGACAACTCCTCTTTTTCGAGATAAATATCGAAACCAGACGCGGGGCCGACGTGTTCCGAATGACAAACACAAACCGTTTAACTGTATTTGACAGATTAACAGCGATTACATTTGTCGGAAATGCGTTGAAATAGGTGTAATAAAATTACCAAAGTGTTTGTAAGTCGACGAAGCAAATGTCATTCAATTGCTGAATCGTCAAATGATTCAATACTGGTCGAAATTGAAAACTGTTGGAATAATATTTACGAAACGACAGCATAATGAAATTTGTCGTTTGAAATAAAAACGTGCACGTAAAATTTTCATCATTTAAATATCGTCCTCTGTGACAAAATTTTGGCATTTGCCATTTTTGCAGTGTACAAATCAAAACATTATTCAGTTGTTTCTTCTAAAATTTGCTAACACAGGAAGATAATAAACACAAACATTTTTTATTTTAATCAATTTACTAGTAATGTATAGGGCGTAACACATAACTTTGTAAGCTCCAATTATTTTCTTATTTTTTAAATTATAAGAAAAGATGTCCATTTCTCTTAAATCATCTTCATTAACCCAGAACAGAAGTTATGAGACCAATGTTCACAAAGTTTACATGCAACCCAGTTTTCAATGAATTATAAATAATATTTATTGCGATACAAACATTTACAATCTTCGAATTTTGTCAATTTTTCTACTGTGATTTTTGTTTCTTTCTATTTCTTTCTTCAAAAGCGGATGATCTGAATCTGGACATTTCCTCTTTGTAAGGAGTAGAAATGAGAACCACAGTTTCCCCAAGGCGAAAGTTCTTTCTCTTTTCCTTTCGTTGAGTTATCAGTATAAGCAAAATAAATATACATTGCGACAAGCAATGAGAGTATATTATTTGCGCTACCTTTGTTCGAAAAGTTCTGTGAACAAGGTTCAGGATTGAAAACAGAAGAAGCTTCTTATTCTTTTGTAGAATACTTTACATTAAAAATCCTGATGTAACAAACATAATCAACTTACCGTTTTCAAATACGTATTTATTATATATAATCTTATTACAAAATAAGATCTGTGCAGCACAAACGAGTTTACAGTTTTAAAGAAAAACGCGTACTTTCCCTCTGATTTCTACCAATAGTCTGATTGTTACAATACAATGGCTTTCTTTCAGTACGTTCGTAAAATGTCTAATATGTTTCAATTATTGGTTTTTTACGATACCTCTTCTTACCTCGCCACCCGCCATGCGCTCCTTTTCTATACGTACATCTACACATATATAAAAATAGTAAAAGTTTACATTTGGCGAAATTGCATGCACTATGTATACAATTTTTCATAATGTAGTAAACGTACATACAAAATCCACTGCAACTTGCAACCAAGATGCACTATACGAAAAAAGTGTATATAATAAAACATGAATGATTTAATGCTTAAACTTATATTTTATTACAGCAAGTACTGAATAAGATTTACTTACTTATTTAATAGATAAAACAAAAATTATGCAATGCATTTAAAAAATAATATTTCAAACTTTTTTCAAAATAAAATTGCGGGAAAAGATTGGTTCAAGAGTGTTGTATAATGCCACCCATCACTAACAATAAGTATTAGAACATCATGTGTCATTTTCAACGCTAAGGAAAAAAGACTCGCTGGAAAATATAAAACGCTTTTTTTGTTTCTGAGTCAGAGCTTTAATATGTTCAAAGGCAACGCCATAGAATTTATAATGCTGATGAAATGGACACGTGTTGTTTAATATAAGAAGAAAAAAGTTATTAGTGCAACAAGGCAGAAAAATGTTGCAAATTTTACTTTAATGGAAAGAGGAAAATTAATTACTGCTGTCATTTGCATGAATACAATGGGCTCTTTTGTACCACCATTGATAATTTGACTCAGGAAGGAAGTGAAGGACAAATTAATGGACGACGCTTCACCTGGTCCAATCGAGGATTGCCACCCATCAGGTTGGATACAGATACACATCTTCAAGGCGTGGTTTAACTATTTTATTAGATATGTTAATCTAACAATCAATGATCCCATACTAGACGGGTGCAGCACTCACAAAAATCTTTCAAAGCGTATTACTTAAAGATTCAGAAATAATGCGTCAAGAATCATTAGGCGATGATATTAATAATGTTCCCAACGATGATGGCGACATAGAATGCTTATTTTTAGAATGTTTTGAACTGATACTTATGTAAAGGATACTAATAGTGAAAAATGGGTCCAATATATTCAATGATTTCATGGAGGTTATGAAAAGTGTGATGCTTCGTTCTGTGTCCGACGTGAAAAAAAGCTGATATTTAAAAATGTAAAATGTTTAGTTATCTAGTTTGCTTCTTTTTATAAATAAATACACATTCTTCATCGTAAAAATGAAGTTTTTCCTAAGTGTTCTATATTTAATACTGTTTTTCCAACTCGCCACGTTTGCCTATTTTTACATTTTCTACAATAACTTTAAGATACATCAATTTTTACATAATTAACAAATAACATACGAATATTTGTTAATACTTTTATAATATGTTTTCACGTTCGTTTCATAAAAAAAAGTATGTCAACTTTTAGTAAGTGTTAATTATTTGAACTAATAAGTTATACCTTCCACGCATTATAATAAGCAAAATAACTATAAACTATTTTAGAACCGCTAAAGATGTTCAAAGAAAAATGAAAAAAAAAAAAATAGAAAACGTTAAATAGTATTTAAAACGTTAAGATTTCATTTTGGGTCGGCCGCAATTTTACGGTGTTACTAACGCTGATAAATGGAAGAATGTCATTCCAGTGTTTATACAGATTTAATGTTGATCGATATTTTCCTGCTCTGATTAACGTTGGAAGCTCTCACTTGTCAGTATCGTATAAACATGTATTTCGTATGATATATAATATGTTATTCATAAGGAATATATTCCATATAATATATAAAACACAATATAACACAATATATTCTTACTATTCTGATACGTATGCATTAAACAGCGTGATAAATAAAAATATGAGAATATCATTCGTCCAACGTGTTAAATGACGTTGGATGTTGAAAAAAAGGGTAACTATTGTTGAAGCGTTGGCGATTCGTCTAAAACGTGACAGTCACATACTACTTCACATCAACACCGACCGTTTTTATAGCATCCATTTTTTCCCTCTTTGCTCTAATTAATCGCGTATGTACAGAGCAATCGGCTTTGTCATCATTCGTGTGTTCATGTATTCCTGTTCTAAAGGTTTTCTGTTGATTGTTATATTAGGAAATATATTTTATCCCGCAATAGACTGAATATGATTTTTTTCGACATTCAAATTCAAACAAAACGTTAGAAAAATTGCAAATAATACCCCATCAAATTCAAAGTCTTTTTTAAATTACGCGTATTTAATAAGTGAAATACAAGTTTGCAACTTTGAAGAGGTTTTCTACTTAAACAGTAATAGTTTAATATTCTATGAACTATTTTTAAGATTTCTTAAAGTTTAATCAATGCGTTGGAGTAAATCAATCAGGTACTTTACATTTTTTTTAAACCATCGCCTATTAGTTACACCCTTAGCACGTTTCTTCGGAATATTTCCCAGTAGAAGCTTGGCAATGCAAGGGAATTTCCTTCGGGCACAAGTCTCGTGTCGTCACCTGCCACGGGTCGGTTGATCCTACCTTGCAATCCTTCGGGAACCCATACTTTGTGACATATGCAATTCGTTACTGAGACCGTCAGCAAATTCTCGAGAAAAAATAATAAAATAACGGAAAATTGCTTTCTTAAAAGTGATTTCGCCGGATCGCTTGTTGCAAACTAGCTGTTTACACGCCAAATGTTTCTTCTGCAGTGTGAACTAGCCGCTACAAATGCATAAACTAGCTTAACACTAGATTTACCGACATTCAATGTATCCCTCTATTTAAATTGGAAATAAAATAAAATCCAAAATAAGTAAGGATAGAAAGGTAAATTATTGTATAGAATAATTATTTATCTTCATAAAAGCTAGCTTACAGTTCGACAAAAACCTTTTAATAAATTTTGTAACGTAAAATAAGAAATGTGCAGCAAGTCATTTTGACCCCCTTAATCGAGTCTCGTACCCAAAATATTATTTACATAAGAATTTAGAAAAGTTATCAAAATATTCGATGACTTTCTTTGTTGAGTTTGAGTTTTCGATTTCTCAAATGAATTTTTGTATAATTGTATTCTTTTAACCTACCTGAAATCTTACTAATGATACATTTTGAATTTTTATATTTTTATCTAAAATGTAGGAGGTGGTCTAATGAATTGTACTCTTGTCAGGATGTACAAGCAATTTGGTACAAACCATAAACAGTCCCAAACGGCCTACAAAAAAATATTTTGACAGGGAGTCGTTAGTGCAAAAAATTGCCAATCGAGTACTTGCAACTGCATCTGAAACGTTGTCATTAAATTTAATTGTAGAACTATACAAGTTTAGCTTTCATTAATTTATAACATTTTTAAAAATTCGGTTTGAAGTAAAATAATGTCAGTTACTAATACTTACATCAATACCAATACTGTTCAGTTTTATTTCGATAAGAACATGGAAAAATCCTTGCACAACCGATACTCAAATATGCGAAAATGACGATCGCTACGGTTCGTGCAAGCCGTTATCGACCTTCACAGGACCTCTGCAACTCCGCAAGTTACAAATACGCGAAACGACCCTCTTGCTGTTATCGTCAGCATTTGTTCACCACCAAACGACAATTCTTGTATTATCTTAGCATTCGAAGATCAGATTCTCGTCAACCACCAAACAGTGACACAGTATTGCGCAAATTAGTGTGAACAAAGAGAATTTTCTGGTAAATATTTATTTGAAATAAAACTAGTGTTAGGTGCATATACAAGGTTTTCTTACTACTATTTAATATGAAATACGTCCCCCATTCTCTTTAATGACTGCCTGAACTCTTCTCGGCATGGAATCGATTAGAGTTTTTGCAATTACCCTTGACTGTCTCGTCCCAAAACCACACCTGAATTACTACGTCTACCATTTTGGTTAACGTGGTACAGTCCATTTTTTGTAATCTGACCTTGCAGATGGCTCACAGATTTTCAATTGGATTGAGATCTGGTGAATTTCCAGGCCGTTCCAGAATAGTAATCTTCTTGTCCTTGAAGTATTTTACCATAGTCTTGGAAACATGGCATGGAGCTGAGTCTTGTTGAAAAATTGCGTCGCCGTTGACGTGGACTTTCTCCAGCTCTCGAGCTAAATGTTCTTCCAGCATTGTTTTATATTTCTCTGTTCATCATGCCTACTGGAACAAGAATGCCAGGCCCCAAGTGCGGAAAACAGCCCCAGAGCATCTTCATCAGAAAACTGATTTTTGCTCTGTGTTCACATTAATTCGCACACCACTGTATCTTCTAAAAATTTACTCATATTTGCTTAACCTTCTCTCATCGGTCTAAGAACGCACGTCACTTCAACCATAATTGACTGAAATTGTCCGTATGCAACAAGTACACATAGCAATTTGTATAAAAATCAGCGGCAAACCGTCCGCGAATTAATTTTTTAAGCAATTTGCATCGAGCTTACTATTGTTGATGCGGACGTATGCATTAAGAATTAGACCAAAGATCTGTTAGATATTCAAATGACTTTTCAGCCTTTATACTTTAATCGAAGTCCATGGTTAATGAGCACTTGCGTTGTGGCACTTTGTGGAATGCCCAAACGGAAGAAGGAAAGAACAGGAAAAAGGGAGAATACGAGAAGCAATGGCGTCGTGTATGTAGTCCGAGTTGTTCGTGGGGAATACGAAGAAAAAGAAAAGTGGTGGCAACACGCTTCCCTCGTGCAACGGGGCCATGGAGAATGAAGAGGTTGACGGTGCATGATAATTAGAAGTCAAAGTGTAATTACGAAAGCTGTGGTTGCGCGCGGATTACTGCGGTACCGGTAATCGTCGACCAAAGAAACACACTTATACACCGCCATTATTTATAATCTTCGTTTATACGAACGAAGGAAAAATTTCTCTTGTTGCAATCAATTTAAATAGCTACTTAAAGTAAAGTGGAAATCCTTTTCCTGAAAAATGTAAACTTGTTATTCATATTGTTTTGTAACTTAAAAAAAAACGGGTTTTTCACGTAAAATTAATTGAAATTATGAAATTGAGCAAAACGTATTGTCTGAAAATTTTTATACAAATTTTTGAGACAAAATTGGTCATAAAAAAAAGATTTAAAATTTTTAACAAAATTCAATGCCGTTTTGTTTTTTATTTATTTAATTGCTGTAGAAGGTGACTACTAATTGCATAAATTCCTTTTATAACAAAATTTAGCTGTAAAAATACGGTAAAAGAGAAAAATTGAACTTTTCATCTGGATTAGTTTGTACAAAAGTGCAACTATACCCATACATTTCTTTAAAACTTTATAAATCAAATTTTGCATTTCGTTTTACATAATACCACGTGAATTGGAAGAAGTTAATCCTGCATTTTTTATTGGTTTCCAAAAATGTTTTTGTTACCAGATTTTCAATCTGCTCTTTTACATTTATCATATGGCTCAAAAAAGCTAGTTTAATTTTTCATTTGTTGTGAAGTTTG
The DNA here is from genome assembly GCA_022405125.1 of Anthidium xuezhongi. Taxonomy (NCBI): domain Eukaryota; kingdom Metazoa; phylum Arthropoda; class Insecta; order Hymenoptera; family Megachilidae; genus Anthidium; species Anthidium xuezhongi. The sequence continues at coordinate 471,242 of CM039646.1, read as the reverse complement.
CCAATGAGGAATAAGAATTTAACACATACGAAAGATGTTTTGTCCATACGTTTATAAATAAAAATAATGAATGACGATTCAAAGAAAGAGACATTTTATACACCGGAAACGTCGTACACTTTTATTTTCAGCTTTATCTGCTTAACATCTGGAATCTATCCCAGCTACAAAAGTCTTAGTGTAATAATAACGTTGCCTTTAGCGAAGCACTTTCTTTAATCATACCATTATCATGTTACTCAAAGAAACAGATAATGTATATCTTCGATATGTCGGACATGTTTCGTTAGTGTCTCACATTTTCTTCTTCGAGTTGTTTCCTTCAATTTATTCTTCTAACGAAGTAAGAAACGCAACGCAGTAAATTGCAGCTTTTACAGAAACGCTATCATCCAGGGAAACGAAGGTAAGTACGTAGTCGCAATTCACTTGACTTGTAAACGCAACGAACCCGTGAACGCTTGACAGGTTCAGACATTTTTTCTTTGACAACTGAAAAAAGTGTGCAATAGTTAAGAGCACAAAGAAAGCCACGTAGACAACTGCGAGAACAATTACAAAGCCACTTTTCCGTGATAATTAGCACAGTTACGAGGAGAAGAGGATGCGTTGCTGAAAAGAAGAAAACAGCTTTTGTTATGTAGTTGCAATTAGTAAGTTTCGTTCTGTCGAAAAAAATGTCGTTAATAAAAATTTACATTTTGTCAACGCATTGAAGGTTAGAAGCGTAAATTTTTAACTCGCCTCGGTTTCATGAAGGCTTTGTAAATTTGAAAATATTGTAATGTTAAAGGAGAAAATATGTTAAAAGATAATTGTAGTATACAGGATTTCCAGAAGCTTAATTAAGAATGGTCAATTGTAAAAACTGTATCTTTCCTATCTAGATATTTACTTTAACGAATAATACTAATTATGCTAAGGAAGACCTTAAAACCTGTATTATTGTTCTGAAAAATTGGTTCATTTTGATCGTGATCACAAAGAGTAATAAAATGAATCGACCGATAATAAAAATAACATTTTGTAAGTATCTTTTGCTTAAAAAGAATGTTTTAAGCAGATATTGAAATCGATAACCAATCTGTTGCTACCCTGTACCTGTTTTATTCATATCGAAAATTTAAAAAGCGTAATTAATGTACTTTGCCTTTTTTGATTGAAATTAATAATTTTCGTTTAAAACTTTCTATACACAGCAGTTAATTGAAATTATCCTCTTTAAACCCATACAACATGTTTGAAGTGTTTTCGTTACAATTATCGTGGTCAGAAAGTCATTAAAAATATTTCTAAAATATAACATTCGGATTTATTGATTACCGACGCCAATAAAATCTTTTATTAAAACATATTAGGGTGAAAGGTTCAGAATGAAACGTTCGTTAGTCTGAAATAACCAGTTTAACATTTCTTGTCTGTCTACTGCTTACGTTTCTACAGAGTTAATAATGATTTACAAATACTTTCAATCTCTATTTCATATTTATATTATAACTTTTCAACAAAACTTTAAACTACCAATCGTTATGTAACTTTCTTTTCGTATTTATACCTAGAGAACATACTGACAGCACCTAACTGGAAAAAAGTTTGGTTACCCTGTATACATTCAATACTTGTACATCTTGTCAACATAGTACTGGCAACGTGTCTACAAAAATTGTTGCACGTATAAAAAATCTCAATATCAAAATCTGGATCAAAATCATATTTGCAACTCTGATATACTATTACTTAATAATAAATGCAATCTTCTCTGTTATCGAATATAAACGTTTGGCAACGTTTTGCTATGCAATCTATTAATTTTTTTTGCTTTCGATGTCTCAGATGTACTTTCGATTTGTATGAAACTTTTCACAAATATATTAATATGTCAGTACGTTATGATTATTTTGAACTTTCATTAACACTCTTAAAACTTTGACTGCCCCGGCACCCATATGTGGATGACACTTGAATTTCCATTAAAAACCGTCGCCTATATTATTAGGAATTCTTTCGTTTATTTGGTGGAAAATATTCCTATAAATACTTGGAATTATGAATAATAAAAATAACAAAATATTGTGAAAATAAAATAGAAAATTTGTCAAAAATAAAATTATTACTAAATGAAACGTTTAGTAGTTACAATGTGGCAGTCAAAGTGTTAATACAGAATGGTTAATTGTTAGTTTAGTTGCAGCAAGCAACGGTTAAAAGTAAACCTATTTATGTATTGTATTTTTAAAGTATTTTTTAACAAATATTATTGATAATTTAGTTCTAAAGTGAACCACGGTTGAATTCAAGTAACTTTCAACAATCAATTAAAGTTTACAATTATAAACAATTCATAATATTAAAAGTGGCGAACTTAAAACAATAAATAATATTTTTTATGTACTTATAACTATTAAGAGTTTGATGAGTAGTTCGCTCGTACCTTTTGCAACAACAACCTGACAATTAACTTCAAATCTTTTAACCGTGTCTTTACTGATAAACTAACTGCAGCCTTATATACGAGGAAAAAGCATGCAACGTTAACATAACATCTCCATCCTTGAAGAGCTATTTTAAGATTTTCTGTTCCTAAACTAGCCAAGCCAACATATTGGTTACATCACGCACAAAAGAGGCGCGAAGAATTAAAATTGTAAATCCGCCCCACTTGTCTTTTTCTTTTCTTCCTCTCGAACTTCACCGCCTTTCCACTTCCTCTTTCATCCCTAACTACGCGTCACCTTCCTCCCCTGTTTTCACCTTCGTCATAACCACCGTTCCTCTTTTCTACCTCTCATGACTCGGCTCTTCTCATCAACCATCACCCCCTGGCAACCTCTTTTATCCGTCAGCACCCTCAATTCTTTAGCGGCAATCCACCCTTTTCTTCTGACTTTGCATCCACCCTCCTCTAACCCTTCTAAGTCTTTGCTATTGCATGTTCGTGTATGTATATCGCTCGTTGCACTTTTTAGTCAACCAGCATACATCTTTTTGCTCGAGTCATTTTACAATGACGACTGGTGATTCATAATCTCACCGACAACTTCATTCATCGGCATTCCCGTGAATCGCAATCCTTCCGGAGCTGATTTTTGTGTACGAGCTTGTGGCATAATGGAATTTATTAATTAATAGGGGAACAAACAGCTTCTCGCCCTGGCATTAAAACGAATTAGTAAATAAATGTCTGTTCAACGACGGCTCGCCATACAAAGATAACCCTTTTTTTAAACAATTTGTGACTAGTAATGAAAATGGATTATTTTGAATAATGTGAAATAAAGGAAACATTGGAGTATACCAGGACAGAAACCATGAATCACGGCCAAATCTGAACTGCACACTAAAAAGGTGTTTCTCTCGGTTTGGGGGGATTATAAGGGAATATTGTATTATGAACTCTTACCAAATAACCAGACTATTCATTCTGAAAAATATTGTGAACAACTACATCACTTGAAAGTAGCAATACAAGAAAAACGGCATTCGCTTTCACCCAGAAAAGGAATAGTATTCCACCAAGACAACGCACTACCGCACAATTTTTTATGACACGACAAACACTGCTGCAATTTAGTTAGGATGTGTTATCACACCCGCCATATTCACCAGACTTGGCACCATCTGATGTTTATTTATTTCGAACATTGCAAAATTCCCTTGATGGAATATTATACAACAATTTTATGAAAAGGGAATAGTCACCAAACAGATGGGAAAAGTCATAGAATAAAATGGTACATATATTTTTGATTAAGTAAGTCCGATATTAATATGATGAAACTTTATATTCTTGTGAAGAAACGCGAACGGACTGCATTCATGAAAGCAACTTGCATACGTATCTTATTATTCCATTTTTGCTGCTTTAATTACGTTTCTGGTCACTTGTCTGACCCTTTACCCGAGCACAGTGAACAAATTGTTTTACAGGTACTCCACTGTCATAAACCACGTTTAATTCTGCAGCCTATGTTTTAAACATGAAATGGTTAGCCTAAGATTAAAGGATATACAAAGCAATTGAGTTTAATTTTCTTCGTTATTTGATCGTAAAAGTTGTATTCATAAAAACTGTATCGTAGAGAGGGAGTCGTAACACACTGCTAATAATAAATTTATGAGTGGAAAATCGTCGAACACTCTCGAATTACTTTTAATTTTTCAACAAATTATTGTACTTTCTTCTTCTTAATAGAATAATAAATGATTAAATAGTTTCACGTACTTCTAATACAGAGATTATTATAATATGCAAGTGACGCATGTAATTAAAAAAAATAAAGTTCGCCTTGAAATTTTCTAAATCCTTTTATACACCAAAGCTTTTGTAAATACAATTTTCTGTAATCTGTACTATTCACAGAAATAATTACAGCCATGAAAGTTACTAACGAGGCATTGTATCTATGCACAGGAATGAATAGTTGAATAAGGACTTGCGAGAAAATTGTTACGAGTGTTCCCAAATGGTTAGTAGAGGTAAATTGTCCATCTTCTCGTTGCATTTTTAATAATTCTATTCGGTATACTCAACTTGCAGTTAATAATTTTCTGACAGTTGTATATCAGCATTGTTTATAAATTATCTATTCTTTAATGCCTCCTCTTCCCAGCTGCAAAATTATAAAACAAATCGAATTAGTATTTATATAATGCGTTCAATTTATAAAGAAACGTTTAATCCCCTATCAGCTTTATTAAAAACACTGGTCTCATTTTTAATAAAACCAGTTTTATTAAAGTTCGCAATATTCGATAAAAACATGGATTCAGCCCCTTGCATAAAATCCAGCAGCAGGAATTAAATTATTGCCAATCCACAGAGGTCCAGTGATAAATTACAAAACGCGAATCGCGAATAAAAGCGGAGCGGAAAATTTAACGCTTTCAATTCGTATCAGTCGGAAATATTGATTCAACGTTCACATCGATTATCCGACATTAAGTTTCTTTCACCAGCCAATTAATCGATGGTTTTAGCCGTTAAAAGAATTACGATTCAACCGAATGATCGTTAAGTGAATAGTTCTATCCGATCGTCCCAGATAAAACAGGTCGATCGGTGCGACACATATTTCATCTCATTTAATTTCTCACCCTTTCTTTATTCCGTTCTATCCCTGATTCCCATGTTACTAATCGAGCGAAACGACTCGTATTTAACTATCGTTTTGCTGATACTGTTCCTCAGAGAAACTTGGAGTTTCAGCATCACCCGTATGAAGCACATCTCCAACCACTTTCAAACTTCGAAGATTCCGTTCGGCAGGATCGTTTGCATCTCGTTTCCGTGTCTACCGTGCTTTTTCTTCTTTCATATGCAACCTTAACCGTTTCAAAGTTACTCGCAAATGTAAAATGAGTTGAACAGTGAGTTAGTAAGGATGCAGAATTCATATTTTGCCAACATTCCCGTCCAGTCTGCGGGCTTCTTTTTGTCCGAACAATTTCCATTCCGTTTAAATTGCCCTCGATTTAACCTACTCTATCTTTGAGTAGAAACATTCTGACAAGTTCGTTGCTCGTTAATTACAATGTTCAACGTTGGAAAATTTTTAAACGCAAGAATGAAATTTGTTTTATTTACTTAGCCTTGGAACGTTAAATAAAATAATAATCTCATTTTTAATCCTGAAAATTTTTTTCATCTAATTGTAAATATGTACTTTCTGTTTTAGAACGCAATAAGTGATACTATGAGGTATTACATTTTAGTTATAAAAACAGGAAAACACGATAGTTGTGAAATAAGCATTGTATGCGAAAGTTTATGTATGTAAGAGGTGGAGAAAGTGTAAGATATGAACATTGCGACGGCTGGAATTTACAAATTAATTTGCAATTAAAGTTACGATTTTTTTACTTCATTTTAGCCCTTGCACTGCGAAACTGGGTCAATCATGACCCAGATCTTAGATACTTATACCAGATTATTTCGATTGTTGAAATAATTTCAAATAAGTATATTCATAGTAACATCGTCACAAAAGAATCAGTGTTAATTGTAATAATGAATTTAATTTGTCTGAACACCCTTTATTACCTATATTTTATATACTTTTTTAAATTCTTGCTTTATAAATAAACGTAATGTTTTGGATTTTGTATTGTATAAGCGAAAAATTGTGAGCGACGTCACATAAACAAACCATGATAATATCTGAACGTTATGAAGTATAGGGGAAAAAGGGTACATCGCGTTACCAACATGAAAGGATCGAAATAACTTTTTATTTCATTGATTGTTTGTCGATTACAGGAACAAAGCAACATTGTTTACGTCCATAATTCAGAAATTTTGACATGAAACAAGGGCAGGCTAACAGTGCAAAACAGGTTGTGAGATTCGTCGATGCCGTGGTAATTTTCCCGTGAATTCCTTCCGTTTCCTGTGCTCGCGTGTCGTTTCCAACAGTGTTATTTGCATCATCAGTCTTGACGATTTATCGTAACAGCGATGATTCGTGCCCGGAAACATTTATTCCGTCTTTTGCATCCCCTTTAAGCAGAAGGGATCCCCGTCGCTCGTTTCACGTTCACAAAACTTTTGAAATGGTTTGAAGCTCCGTTGAGACGCAGGAACGAGTACTGGAAGTTTAATCGAACGTCCGCTGTTTAGGTGATAAAGTAAATCGAGGTGACATGGAACTCTTCCTGTTATTCCTTTAGCCATAGTAGTACGATTGAATCGGTTTCTTCTATCTTATTTTCAAATTACATTTACTCTATGCTGTTTTTAAAGTAAGTAAGCAATTTTCAATAGTTGCTTAGTTAACTCATACATTGTTTAAATTAAACATTAATACATCAGACTCTCTACTTTTACGGCTATTTCAAAAATAATTACAAATTGCAACACGTACTGTTTTTCATGGTACCAAGAGTGAAACATGTTGTTTTGTTCAAATATTCCAATTTAAAGCCCATGCATAGAGTAAATAAAAGTAAATGCTGCAAGATAAAATTTGAGACTGATTTAACAGTTTAAGGTTGTTGGGGTTGTTGGGTTAGGATAAATTTAAACAACACTTTTAACGAAACTTTTGAAGACTTTATTTTACACGGGGTCAATGTGCACTTTGGCAGTGAAAGCTGTATTCTGAATTCTATTGCTTTGTTTTGGTTTTTATGTACAATTTTCAGAGATGAGTAATGGTAAAGACAACGGTGGAGGAAGGATTGTGACTAAGGAAGGGTACAAAGTACAGGATAATAAAAGGACAATTTACAAATTTTTAATAGACACATGGAATTCTATGAAATATCTATAGTGTAATCTGGCATCATCTGATAACAAATAATTGATTAAAAAGTCCAATAATTCCAATTACCCTCAATCATTTTTATTATTTGTCAAAATGTTAATCTTATTGTTAATGTTAATATCTAAGCTTTGCATTTAAAGTATACCCTAATATTTATTTCAATCAACTTATACTGTTTTTTATTGACTGCGCACTCGCGATGAGTATCAGGGCAGAACTGTCGATACACGCCGAGGTCGTAAATCTTGACGTTGACTTTTGTCACACCACGAAGCTACGGTTCCTTCCGACCCGTTAAGGAAGCAAGGATTGATTGTCTTGAATGGTTGTATTGAATGTGTGAATTAACTGAATTTAAATAAATATATTTTCATAACAAGAATATAACACAAAAAACACTTGACGGATAATTGTTGAATGAATGTTAGTGAATGATTGTGTTTTATAAGTGTTTGAATTGACAAGGTGTCGGAAGAAAGTCGTTATTTTACCTCGCGTAAGAACGGACACCCCGGAGTCTTTGTTTAAATACTTTTTTTGAACTTGTCTGTTGATGATTTTGATTGAGACTGACTCTCGCTACGAATTACCCTTTCCGCGGAAACTCGGGGAGCCTGTTTTCTCACCTGATTGGCTTTTCAATTTTTCCAATCAGGTGAGAGGTCCACTGACACCCATCTATTCCGTGCGTACGAAACGCGGTCTGTGCGGAATAGGCAGTGTCAGTGGAGGTGGAAATTGAAAAGTGTGAATTTGGCAACGTCGTGGAATTTCCGAGGGCTAGGGTCGCGGGACCTGACTTGATGGTCACTGGGCTTAGTCCCGAGGCCATTTGGAAATACACGTTCATGATACATGAAATTAACCGTTGAGGACGCAGAAACTCTAAACTTTGTAAATTGCAGAAAAAAATAACTCATTCTCAAAAACACATTTACTGGTTTGCGTATCATAAACGTGCTAGCAATTTGCACTTCGGATGTTGTCCTTTATACAAATTGTTAGCCACTTGGAAGATTTTATGTGAGGCACAGAAAAAATCAAGAAATTATGGTTGATTGCAGAGTTGACCTTCGGTATTTGAATTACTGTATTGAATTTAAATATTTTACTAATACGAGGACCGACTTGCAGTTTTGTAAAGTTTTGTTAAACGGAGCGAAATGTGCCTTTTATGATTATATCGTTTTATTTTATGTTTTCGCGGGTCTGTCTCTGAAATTTCGAAAAATAATCTGCCTGTCAAAAAATAATAGAAGTAAGGAACTAGCAATTGAGATTAGGGTGTTAAGTTGAAGATAGGTCTGAAGTGTTTGCACTCGCGAATAATAGCGTTGTCATCTACCAGGGTCTTATAGAAAAGGTTCATTTAAAGTTAGAAATTCAGTGGTCTTATCCGGAGCATTCAGCTTAAGTACTGAAATACCCCGAATGAAGAATCTAGAAACTCATTTGCTGCATTTGGCAGCTGTGAAAATGTGAGAAAGCGTTTCATCCCGGGTCTGCTAGCGGATTCGTCAGTAAGGCATTCTAGCAGATCCGTGTCATACACGCGGGATGGATGTTGGATGAACGGGATACGTCGACCACCAGCGGGAAAGTCGTGTTGTGTGGCACGTCCTCTAGCGGAAAAAGCGCAGGAGTGAGGCCGCCACACTGCGAACATAACATTGTATTCTGCAGTTTGTTCGCAATTTTTTGACGTTTTAATGGCTTATTAGCTTAATATTTGAACATGGGCATGTCAAGTTTAATTAAAAAGTTCATATGCGAGCAAAGCGTGAGATTCTACCCCATATTTAATGTAAAACCCGTTTTTTATCAGTATATTCAGCTTTGAAAAAAACAACTGTAAATTTTCAATTTTAAAAATGTTTTGCGTGAATAATTAGTCTTTTATGATCAGAGATTTTTATTCGTTTTATTTTTACTAATGTTAGGAAAAAGAATGATACATTTATTTGTAATTTCTGTCCTTAGAACACGTTAAAATTAGTATAATAATCATCATTTAATTGAAAGAAGTAAAAAGTTTGTAACTGTATTTAATTTTACGCGCTTTTAAATAAATACCCCGTTTTATCTTACTCATAACGTAAACAACTCATTTTACTCATTTCTTAAACAAAAAGTCATATTTTTGAATAATCTAAAGTCAGTTGAAAATTCATAGTAGTACTTAAAAGTTTTCATTCTCTTTTATCTTCTTGTTACAGAACAAATGTATTATGCAGTTAATTGTACCTTGCATTCCTCATATGACCATGCAAAATAAAAAAAATATTTTTGAACACTTGGCAATAACACCTGGAAATTTCTAACTCTACATCAAGAAGTATTCTCTGTAATGTATTTTGACTTGTTAATTTGCAAAATTATTGCTGAGATTTACATACGTACAAATACCTCATTTGACTTGGTACGTTAGTCGAATGAACACTAATGTACAAGAAATGGATTATTTGTGTCAATGAGATAATTAATTAATTATTTCGCCGTATATTTAATCCGATATAATCAGGCACCCAACAGTAACCAAAGAAAGTCTACCGCAGGACAAAACCGACAGGATAGTCGAAACGTTCGACATTCCTTGAAAATTCAAGTCTGTTCACTGCTCACTTTGTAAGAGAACTTAATCACAAGGAACGCAGCTGTTAAGCTTTTCGCTGGTACTGACGTTATTAGAGACTCTGTGAATCCGTTTACTGCTCTCTGAAGATTCCCAGAAGCTCTAGCAATTCGTTTGTCGCTGCTTTGGCGTTCTTATACATACTGAAGAAGCATATTCCATATACCCGGTGGTTCACACAAATAACTTCAGGTAGATTAGCTGATATATCAAGGAGGAATAAAATATCTATAGAGAGGACACTAAATGTGCTAATAGCAACTTGTTAACCTCGTGTTCTTAACTTTTATAATACCAGGCTCGAAATTTGATATTAAGTGCCGGTGGGGATACACCTGTACCATACATCTTTTTGCCATAATGTAAGTACATTGGACAAAAGAATGAATATTTTGTAATTTATTAAGAACACAAGCCAATAAACAAAATAAAGAACATTATTTTGAGAAACCATTCTTTAGGTATGCTTGTACCTTGTTCAGTATTACGAAGATTAACCTGCAATTAGATAGAATTAATTATGATCTTTTGTTAAGAGATTCAAAGGTTTCAGAATTACTTTTAAAAATTATTATATTGGTACCTTGTAACTTCTATTCCTTTCTTCACATTAAGAGAGATATTAAAAAATAGTGAAATAACAGAAATAATAAAATTCTGGATTCAAAATAGATCGCCGCAATATTTCTGCGATGATATCAGGAAACTGTTATACGTTGGGGAAAAATGCATAGTTTCAAGTGGCAATTATATTGAAAAGTAAATACCATACAGTACTGCGGTTTGGTTGGCCGAAAACAGGACTATATCTAAACTATTGTCTCGACCTAGAGATAATGTTCCCCAGGTGCTCCCGTCTATTCCAAATTTGTTTATTGCTCGCTATTGTTATTATAAAAAGGCTCAAGGTAATGTCGTTAAAAACAATTAACACTGGACTAACCAGTATATCTAATTTTTAACCCTTTGCGGTCGATTGTTGTACATCTGCGTCTAATTAAAACAGTCATAGCAGCTTACAAAATAATAAAAAAACAAAATTACATAAATAATAACTACAAATGTAGACAACAGAGATTTATTTTATTTGAAATAAATAACATTCCATGTGTTCACTGTCCCACATTAAAAGTGCTCCTTCCTCAAAGGGTTAAAGTGGATTACCTAACTAATTAAAACCATTTTACGTTGGTCTGCCAATAGTCTAAAAATACTTTTTTTAAAAATGATAAACTTTGAAATGCGTTAAGGTTTATTTATTTACTAACTATTAAATTATATTTATATATTTTTTTTAGTGAAATAATTGTTATATCATTCTATGGTCTTTATCCACTGTTCTAGCAAAAGCTAGATTTCAAGATGGTAGAATTTTGGTGGTTCTAATTTAAATTATCCATCGATCCTTATTTTTTACTTTGCCAACTATTCGGAATATTTATTTTTTGAGGCTGTTTTCCATCAGTCGGAGAGTATTGTATGTAGAGAATACTACGAGCGATGGAAAACTTTCTATTCCAACTTAGCAATCACTTTACTGGTGGTTTTTACAACATACGACCTCGTACCATCGTGGAGCAATATCAGTTTTGACCGCTTCGTTGAAACAAAGCGTCATTTTTTGTTGAGTTTCATTAGTTGTTGGTAACAGCAGTGGAAAGTTACTGTTTCGACGGATAAAAGTTTATGAAACAACACGTTCTTCTCGTCCCAATACACACATAATAGAGCTTTCTGCCCATAAATATCACGTTTTGCAACATGTGGAGCAGGTTGATTCACACTTAATCAACTTTTCTTGTAATTTCTTTATCGTCTATTTACTTTTATTTCTTTCGTTCATTTGCTACATTCTAATATAAATAACTCTTAAATTTTACGTTTAAAAATATTCTAGTCAATCACGTATGTCGCCACAGAGACGCAACTCGAGTGCAAAGGGTTAAATATGTTCCACCTCTTCGGAGACAGCGCAAAATTAAAAGCCTTTTCCTATTAAATACACCTGAACTCGTAACTAATGCTCACATACTCATAATGTACAATTTCGCGCAATTACTTGAAGATCAGGCCTAACGCTAACTTCTAATCCAGACGTTACAATTATGAATGTTATACAGTTATAAGTACTAACGGCTTATAATACCTTTAAATAGATGTAATTTTAACCGTTAAATGATGTAATTTTAACAGTATTGCATCCCACTTTATCATGATACTTAGGAAGTAATTACCAGCTTCATCTCAATCGTAATTGTTTATACGAACCGCAAATGAGACGCGCTCGCTGGGTGATTCGTCAACGAGGGTCGTAAATCCTCGTTCCGATGAACTCGACACTCATGATTTGTATACATGATATCCTAACGTCCGGATGAGGTAGTTAGGATTAATTGATTTTGTTTAAATAACTTTGGACACTCAGTGGTGGTGGAATAAAAATGTTACGTTATATTTACAGAAATGTTGGAAAATGATACAAGTTATACTGTTGTGTTAAGATGTTGTGAATGTCAGAAACGATCGCAATACCAAACCATCTCTATACATCGATTTACAGAAAAGCTACTTACATTACATTGTGACCTCATCAAAAATATTCCTGTTTTATTTAAATTATTTTCTATACAATCATAGCACGCGGGTAATTTGCATTTACACATAGATTAAAACTGGACACCCTGTATAGTATTATGTTTTTTTAAAAGTAATCTTCAGGATCGTAAATATCAGTTTCCATAGAATCAATTATCTAAACGGAGTGATTGAAAATGTAGTAAGGGTACATACGGACTCATTACGGGGCTCTATGGGATTATTATGAAATCGTCAGTATTCGAGAGTTAAAAGCGCTTTTAACCCTCTTGCGACGGTCATGCTTTGTGTCGTTACTAAGATGATTAGAATGTTGGTTATTTAGACTGTTTAGTAGGAAACTGTTTTATTCGCTGATCGCTCTCAAACGCGTGCAAAGAGCTCCAAACCAGTTATGAGATGTAGGATGGGTTATATTAGGGGGACTGGAAAGTAATGTCGTTTTCCTACATGAAATTCAAACAAATAAATTTTTAACAAGATTTTATTTGTTTAAGCGTCGCAGCACCGACGGTTATTTTCGCGGTGATAGGACGACGCCGAGGACCTGGGTCAACTACTTGACCGGTCCTATCAAATTCTATGGATAGTGGACTGTATGAATTATTGTTTGCTACAATCGCTGGTGATTACTATGGTTTATAACGCCGCACTAGGACTACGGACGCACAAATCTACTCTCCCAACGGAGAGTTCTAGGTGTTACACAAGTCTAAAAAGAATCTAAACAATGTCTAAAATGCGTATGCAAGGAGTCTAAAATGTGTCTCAAATGATTCTAAAATGTGTCTAAGGTGATTCTAAAAATGTGTCTTCAAATGATTCTAGAATGTATCTTCAAATGTGTCTGAAGTCCCCAGTCCGGGTGTCTGTTAACGACACCTCGGACTGGGCCCAACCTACGCTGATTGGGCCGCTAATTTCCCAATCAGCGCATTTTCTGGTTGAGTGGGGAAATTTGGCCAGCCCCCTTCCAAACGGGGGTGGCCACTATACTAGTGGCGGTATATGTACTTGGGGGGTCTCGAAGGCCCAGCGACCCAGCGAAAGTTCCTCCAGGTCAACTCTTGACTTCAAGTACCGATGCGCACATGTTTTGGTCGACCCTTCGGAAATTCCGAATTTATGACATGGTCGGCTGTTGGAACGAACGAACGAAATTCTAAAGCCTATTGTGTAAAAACTCTAAGAAGTTAAAAGAAATTACTAACGCGAGGGCCAAATTGCCTTTGTATAAACGAAACTCTAAAGAAATGCATGACTAAAACCAGACGCGAAAAACAAACTGTTTGTCCCGACCATGTTATAAACTACCTTCGAGAGGCCCTATACAGCCATGTTCCGTTTCGGACGGAACATTATTTTTAATCAATAGAGTAATCATTGGTAGCAATTTCTAATACCCAAAACGCAAACAATGTTGGATATGTACCTCTTCTGGAATTTGGCTGACCATTTCACCCAAAATTGCAAAGATATTTCAGATTTAATTATATACAAGTAAACAACTGACTTTAACCTTAAAATGTCTTTGGCACGATTTTGAAATGCACAAAGACCTGATGAATGACAAATGTTGACATGCGCAGAAACGACATAACTTTCCGGTTTCCCTAATAGTACAATCCGGCGTATGTAAGTTTGCGAAAATTGATATGATTTGATTGTGAAAAAAGAATGTATAGGTTAGGGTAGGTTGTAATAAATATATACACATAATATACACTTTTCCTTCTTTGGGGAATGCCGAGTATGCGCGAGAAAACCTATCCCAAATCCCATCGCTGCATCGAACATCGAATGTGAATGTTTTTTCGCAGGAAAATTTGTGTGCATTCCCCGGTGAAAAAGAATCGAGCAGAGAAAGAAAAAAGGGTCTGACTCTTGATGTTGTGAAATTGTCGATCGGTCGACGAAACGACAATTTATTGTTTTATTGGCGTTTGCCAATAACTTTTCTACATCGTTACGTTACCAAGTCCTTTTGAACGATTTTGTACTAAATTTATAAACGAAACTTTGTCAACTAACTTTTATTTGCAATGTAATATTAATTGATTAAGAACAACATTAAGTGGTGTTAAATATGTAGAACCATTTAATTAACAAATTAATGTTTCAAGAAAGAATATCGTCGATAGACTTACTTTGAATCGAATAACTGTTCAAGGGATTAAACAGTGCTTAAATCAATAAAACAAACTCCAGGATCAAATCGAATAAATTGTAAGCTTAAAAGGAAGATAACTTGACAAATAATAAATCAGAATAAAGGTATTTCATTGTGCACCGAGACTCATCCGTCAAAGCCTTAAAATCTCACGGTAAGTAATTTCAAAAGGAAATTTATTCTGTGAATAAAATTATTGGCGATATCGGAGATAGCATGGGAAGAAACTGTGATTTCGATGTTTCATAGTTATGAATAATTTATTCTTATTAAACTTTGTACACGGAAATCTTACGAAAACAAATCATAACTTATACATAGAATTAGTACGGGTTTGAGGGAAAAAATGCTCTGTCAAAAATGATTTGTCATTTCTTTTAATGGTTTGGAAATTTGATTTGAGAGTGCGGAAAAACCAATAGAAATTATTGGATATTACTAGGGCTAAGGGGTCAGACGTATGATCCAAGAGTCGTGTGCGTAATTGTGTGCAGAAGATGGAACAAAATTTAGAATTAACACAACTTCAAAGCAAAATGTAGCCGAAAGCTGTGAACAGAGAAACACAATCGCGCTCATTAAAATTGCTTCACTGAATTTTGACAATACATTCTGTTTTAACGTTACATTTAGAGAGTGGATAGGTAGGTACGTTGGAAAATGACTATTCCGAAACAATTGCAACAAGTATTATTAATATTTCCCGAACAAAGGCGCATACACCTCAGTGATCGGTCTAAGTATTTTATAAACGGTGCTGTATCATGAAAATGAAAAGTTTTTAATAAAACCAGACCGTTTGATTTTCTCCGTGGCGACGTTGCATTAAGTTTTCCTTCAAAGGCATTCAGATTACAGACGACGGCAGCCTTTCATATTTGGGGCGTGCAAACGAGGTGCATGCCCTTATGTTCCCTGAGCCGAGCATTTCTTTGCGACGTTTTGATAGAGATCCGACGGAAATCGAAGAAGCTTCACGTTAATGACTCCAGATAATGAATAGAAGTACGTGGTGAACTCACCTGCTGAACTTTTAGGTAACGCTCGATAGATTTTACGTCAAGAAACGAACGAAAGACCTTCCAAACATTCTCTTTGTACGTCTACTATTTTTCTTTAGAGGAAAGGACGGTAAACAGGTTCCTCGGTTTTGAATTTCCTTAGAAAATCAGATCCATAATTTACCCTGCTTCGAATTTTGATTTAAAATGTAATAAAAATGAAAATAACTGGAAAACATTTGCTTAAGCTCAATATGTTTTATAAAAAGATATTATTTTACACATATTTCAAAGGGTGAAAATAATATGGCTCAAATAATAATATGGCGCAAATAAAAATCACACACATGTACAGTCATTATTTATCTATAATTTATATATGATACATTTAATCCGTCTCTTTATACTGTTGCTATCACCATATCTTTCGTGGTCCATAATTTTGTTTTGGACTGGAATTTCAGAGAAATAATTGTTTTTGGTATATCTGTAGGATTATAACACACTGCTCACAATAGACAATGCACCATATTCTCTTATAATTCATTGATTTGTATAAAATGTATGAAAAATGTTCATAGTTTACTAGCTTATAAAAAGTAATATAAGAGATTGCCATAATGAAATACGATATCAGAAATAGCGATGAGAAACATACATAGAAATTCTTTGAATATTATTATTAACCCTTTGCATTCCAAATAATTCTCAATGTGATCTATCAGCAACTTCAAGTCATTTTTACTATAAGCTACCAATTACTCCAGACTATTTACATTGAGTAATATTGAAAATCTTGCTTTGTCATTAAAAACAAAATGTGAATACGTTTTTAGAACTTATTTCTTTTTAGATGTCACCGCAGCAGCGACAGCGGAGTGCAAATGGTTAATATTTCTTCATGAAAATCCTAGGACGTAAGATTATACGGTATCAATACCAGAAAGATTATGCAAATCACATTTACTGGTCAACTGGACAATACATACTCTTGTTGAAATATAATATTAGCGAAAGTGAGAGAAATGAGTAAACGACGTGCGTGGATAAAAGTAATAAACATATGTACATAGAAAGTCTACAAACAGTTAAATTGGTACATGAATAAACGAGATTTATTTTTTAAAAAAAGTAATGGTTCTGATTTCACAAACAATTTGCCGTATAAACAAGAAATATCAAACTATTCACGCGATTCGCTTTGAGAGACTGGTGTACAAAGTGGGTCGTACGTTCGATACGTGTTTATTTATCGCGTTAGAGAAATTTTAATATCGCTCAAAAGAGATCGTCTGTCGGCCCGTGAGGAAACGCCACCGGTTTAATTTGTAATTTTCGTAGCGTTTTTAAAGGTAAAATCATCTTTGCAAAATTCAGAATTTTTAAAATTAAGTGAATGAGACTTGTTATTTGGCTAACAAAGTGGGATTTAACATAAGGACACAGTTGTTTTCCACTTATATATTAAAATTTTATATTTTCTTTTATTAACGAAATATATTTATTTATCTTTGCTTTTAAAATATATATTAGTATATATATTGGCTAAATTTTATTTGTAGAGGAATTAAAATAACTAGCTGTAACAACAAATACTAAATCAAAATAAAATTATTTAAAAAATATATAACTGTTAGTAAATGAAGAACTAAAAAATGTAGTGTAAAAGAAATGTGGGGGATTTTCAGACACAATCCCATCGATTAACAACTAGATTCAAAAGTCTAAAATAATTAAAAAGCGTTTAAAGTTTTTAATGTAACTATTTCTTTGAGTTGCCCGAAATTTGAAAACTTTTCAGAATTTCTTCATTGAAAGCGTTTATAAACACAAATCTGAACCGAGACAGTAGTTTGCAGTGAGATCATTTGAGCCGAGATATGATCAAATGCATATTAAAGTCGATTTTCTTATAAACCAAGTTTCATACGAAAAAATACTATTTTATGTTCTCGATTTATTTTTTCAGAAGGAGTAGTTACCAGTTACCATATACTTTGTATACAAATGTGTTTCACTTGAAACATAAAATCAAGTTATGCTCAAATAAAATCTATTAAGGTACAAAAGATTAACGGCTGTCAAAGTATCTTACATTTAAAATTTACGTTTTTGTCGCAAAAAGTTGTAACTCCTTACGGGTTATCGATTTTTTAAATATCTTTTGTACGTAATGTGAAAAGAAATATACTAAATACAGTTTTATAATACAAATATAGATACAATCCTTTTAGTTTGTAATAACATAGTCGTTTTGTGCATAAATTGATTGCATGGAATATTCTATTTGAAAAAGTATAATAGTGCATTTCGAGCAAATGAGAAAATCCTCGTTCGTCTCCTCGCTCTTACCTTATTCGTGGCGAATGCGAGCAAACGTTAGGATGAACGTGAGCGAATGTTCGGAATGAATTTTTGTGGTGAACACAAACGAATGTTCGTGTATATGAGCCAAACATTTGCTGAGCGAACATTCGTCAAGCTTCCGTTCACGTTTCAACACGTTCAGCGAATTATTTATCCAGCATGAACGAATATTCGTTGAACCTGAACAAGTATGCACTCGTTTGGTCTATACGCACTATTATAGGATAATCTCAGTGATACGTGAGATATTTCGAATTTTTGCACGAAATAACTGAAATTTGAAATGAAAACATCCCGCGAACCGTTATCTTTTTTAACAATGCAACCTGATACTTTTTTATACAGAATATTCTATAGAATCGATCCGTGTAAAAAGTCTACTGTTCCATTTCAGGAGTCAAAGGTTACCTCAAATTAATTATCATAAAGTATTAAACATGAAACAAAGTAAATTTTTCCTTCAAATATTTATTCAGTAATGAATGCTTTAGAAAATAATTGCACAATTTATTACAAATGGGAAATAACGTATATTGATACTATAACAGTAACAATCAAATTTTCTCGGAATTACCTAAAGAAATAACGAAAGAGTTAGTAATTAATATTTCTTTAATTGAATTCCGCAACAGGAAACAACTATGCGAAATTACGTTCGATACTTATTTCAGATTTAAAAAATGTTGTTCCTTTATAACAGATACGGAGGCAGAAACCGCTCAGGGAGAGGCTTTGATGTCGGGCCTGTTTGGCATCTGTTGCCTACTCTACTTGGAATTACCTGCAGGTAGTGGGGATAAGTCATAAACACGGATGATGCGAATGAGACGCAGGGTCTTGAATACACTGCAACATACGGCTCGGCTATGCCTTCGAGAAACTGAGAAGTGAGAATAGGCTGGTTACCTCTCGGCTAGATTCACCTTCGACTTTGATTCGTCAGCAAGCTCCGACGTGCTCGAAAACGCTCTGGCTCGATTTACTATACTTGTTATTCATGCATCTAAAAAGATTTCAATAGAGGTTAGCCGTAGTGATCACTGTTAACCGTTGGCTATTCACTAATAAATTTTTCTGTTGGTTTTCTTTTTAATTCTGATTTATATTGTATACTGTAATAGAAGATTCTTTTAATTTTATAAAATTTAATTGTATAATTTGAGTGTTAAAAAAAAACTCATTTCGGTTGTAATTGAACGTCCGATTTATACCCAAAAACGTAGTTTTCCTTAATTTCAAATCTCTCACAATAAAAATAATCTATCCGTCTCGGTATCCTATATTTATACACAAACATATGTACGCTTAGTGAGGGGCAAGAAATGTCAGGAATGTTCTCGAACCCAGGGCTGCCCCTAGTTATACGCTTACAATAACGAACAATCAAATTTATGATATGGACACGATAAATAAATTATTTCTGTACTTTGCTTACATCTTTTACATTTCGAATCACTTCGAGTTTTTTCATGCAATAACCTTAGAACTTGCGTTTCGTTCTTTCTAATAACCGACTATGTCATAAGACCGGAATTTCCGAAAGGTCGACCAAAAAAACACGTACGTAACGATTCTTGCAGACAGAGGTCAATCCGGAAGAAACTTCTGAGGTCTCGTTGCACCTTCGGAACCCTCAATGCGTGGTTATTACCCTCTCCCCCGCTTACAAGAGGATTGACCAAAAGACGTCTCCAAGCTTCGCATTTTTCTTAAGAGCACGTGACTGGAAAATTGGCAAAAACCAACCAACGTGCTCCTGAAGACTCAAATTCGGGGAAGTTCACGACACTCAGGATCGAGTCACATCTTCCACAGTCATTGTCGAATCAACTCCACTTTCATTTATTGTTCCGAGTAAAGTACTTCTACATTTGTTCGAGTAGACACACTTCTAATTTTCGTTCCGAGCCATTTGTCTAATTGTCTATCATTCGGGATATTAAATGGTATGCATAGTCCATTGTTCGGGACACCGCAGTACATAAAATCAAACGTTTCAGGACAACATATGAATAGAAGTTCGTCATTTGGAACTTAATTCGTAATTGTGTAATTCAACTCGTTGGTCCCTAATTAGGTTTTTGAAACAACGCGCTACAGCCAACCACGTACCTGTTGAAGGTAAATTTGAGATTTATAACCTCAGAGAGGACGATCCGCGCCATAGATCATTGAAGCATCGAACAATGCTCAACTACTACTTTATATATTTGTAATTTTAAAGAAATCTATTCATAATCGAAGAACGTTTAATATTTTCTTTTGTATTTTCCCAAATTCGACTTTAAATCGAAATTGTACATAATTTTTTATTGAATTCTAATAGAAATAACTATTATAATTTAATAAATATCATTTTTTTTCAATATTATTGTAGAATAGGTAGATACTGCAATTTTATTTTAAATCATTTGAAGTTACATATGGTGTTTTTTAAAAACAGATATTCAAAACTTGGTAGTATATTCTACCCCTCAAGTAAATATACCTGTATAAATATAATCCCGATAACTTTTCTTTCCAAGATAGAAACACATTTTTTTATATTTAAATGTAGAAATATTTCACGATATAAACAGGTAGCATGTGTAGAATTACAAGTTAGAAATTAATAATTGTAACGAACGTATAGGTTCCGCACTCGAAGTACTTTCGTTGTTCGCGAGTTCGACCGGATATAAAAATAATCGTGCTCGGCAGGGTTAGGAGAAACACGGGAAGTCGGAGAACCTGGTCCGCGAAGGAAGTGTCGTTTTGGGTATTCCGACTAGACTGGATTTTTGGCAATGTTTTACCTGTATTTAAGTATTTCTTAATATATTTTATTACGACCTGTAAAAACATAATCATTGACTACAAAGTTTTGAAAATATATTTGACATATAATTTGAGTTATCTGAATAAATAACAATTCAGGATATGTCGAAAAGAATGTTCAATCAATAGTGAAAAATAATTAAATAATAAACATAACAATGTGTCCAAACGCCAAATAGTTTTAGTATTTTGTGTATCCATAATTTTAAAAGAAACGGAGAGAGAAAGAGAGAGACGAAATTATAGTTGATAAAATACTTATCTTTTGAACGTCAGTCAAACTTATTCACGTGACAGTCCTTTTCATCGAAACTAATGAAATATTCAATTTGGTACTTTATAATTTAGACTCGCGTGTACAGTAGAACTGTCTTGAGAAATGTCTCGAATCCCTTCTTTCGTGGGTATCGCCCCCCTTTCATTATTCTTCTCTCCCTTCCATCGTTGGGTTTTATATCTTCTCTCTCTTACTTCCTAGAACAGTTCAGACAAGTACGCGAGTCATTACAATGTACAATTGCAGAGTCTAATAGACATCAAACCGAACAATTAACGCTGAAAATGAACGAGTAAGTGAATTTCCAACGCGTGGGTTCAATCTAATCTCATCACCAACATTCATTCACCCAGCTCAAAATTGAGTAACCACTAGCATGCTGCTTTCGAGAAATACTGAGAAAGGCATGACCTAACAAACAGTTTGAACGATGCCAATAAAAATACAAACCCATAAAGAAGGAAACATTTATACGTGTATAAATGGCTATAATTCCGTTAAAATACTTCCGTTTTGGATACAGTTTGGCTTGTACTGAAGCCAAGAGCCTTGTTTTCTGAAACTACATACGAAAATTGCGAATATCGTAGCCTACTAGCTACACTCGTTTCCAGAGACCGACAAAATTTCATAATTTGAATATCCTCTGTATAATGAAAGGTTTCATACCTTCCGCACAGGCTTATGCAATTAAATACAAAAAATAGAAAGAGAGAAATTCTTCAAATTCAAGTTTTAATTTGTTTTGATTTAAGCGAATTTTGACGAATAAAAAGTTTTCTCTAATGCATAAGTAATGCAATAATTTTTGCTAATAATGTATATGAGGCTTCCCAGCTTCATCATGACATATAACAATATTTATTTTAAATGTGTTCAAAATTAGGAGTTTACACAATTTGGTTTCACAGAAATGAATAAAAAGTGCTAGAATTGTTTTATATTTCAAATGAACTAATTCCAAATAAACAATCAATTCGGAATCTTATACATATTTAAATGAATATAAATATAAACAGTTCTAGGTTATCAAACATAATTTACGAGAATATTTTTCTTTTACTTTAAAATCTCAACGAATTTACATATAAAGTACGAATTTCAGTTGTGATATAAACTACTTCTTCATTTCGAAAATAAAGTCCGCCATGGTTTTTATTGCTCTTAGCTTCCCACTGTTTGTTTGGAACAACGATCAGATTGAGAAATCCGAACAAGCGTTCAGTTGTAATTCCTCTGAATTTCGCCAATTCTGGTAATTTGTTCAGACGTGCAGTGGCTCCAATCGAGCAACAAAAAAGAAACACGCGTTCACATGAGAAGTTCCGAAACAGAGAAACTAATAAATCCAGTTCCGTTTCTCTATTCAACTGACAATGAAGCAAAATGTTCCATGTTACTTTCCTCATAGCCAGCGTATTCCGTACTACGTGTAACAGAGCTATGACATCGTTGAGATTTATGATGTTTCGCGAATGTTCGACGACACGAAACCTCTCTAAAAAAGGAGCTTTACTCAAATACTGCGAAAGGAAACTCGTGCGCATAGGCTTCAAAGTTAAACTTCAGTTTTCAGGAAGTACTAAGAACTGTCCGCGTGACTACATGCTTCGTGACAAATATTCCCTCTTCGTGCTTTTTGTCTGGTCGAGTTTCAGCGCTGAAATACATTGTTGAACCATGCAAATTGTAAAGGTAGTACATCTTTATTAATGTGACAAATCTAGATATTAAAAACGCAATTCCAAGAATTGGAGAGGTTGTGACCAACGAACTTCCAAATATGAAAATAACGCCCCCTCTCTGTTATCTACTAACAATAAGCTAATTTACCAGTTACTTGTTTAGCGAATATGTTACTGTAAATGTGATTAATCCGGTAATTATGTATAATTGCCGGTTATTATACATAATCACCGCCAGGTTGGGTAAATGTGATGAATTCTTAAATATTTATCAAATTATCCGGGGAGTTTAGTCTAATATGTCTAAATAAGTAAACTTAAAATATTAAATAATTTGTAATAGTAGCGATAAACGTTGTTTGGAAAAATTTTTTTTTCTCTAGAATATGAGTTTAGTTTGTTTTTGATATGCAACTGCACTACTCAAGTCTTTCATTTGACAATACATGTCGGTCCCTTATTCAAATTTCGTTCAGGCTACATCCGTGTGACTTAAAATATGCCATTTATTGAATTTTCAATTATAAATTCATCACATTTACCAAACCTAGTGGTGATTATATATAATAACCAGCAATTATACATAATCACCGGATTAATCACATTTACCGTAACATGTACATATTCCAATCTTGCTATAGATATTTCAACAGATATGTCGTGCGGGTTGTAGACTGTTCATTGTACATTGATAATTAATTAAAGAAGCAGCATTTGGATGAATTATATGTACAATAAAATTCATTTTTATGACATCGTAAAAAGAATCCTAGAATGATACACAAGTATTGCCTTGTTAATTAATTCTTTGGAATAGCTTCGCTAAATGAGTTTCCATTGTTACATATCTAAAATAAATAAATCTCCAATATAAAATAAAGAAACATTTAAAAATCAAATTCTTTTAGCTACGGTACTTCTGATTAAAATTTATAATTCTATAAAAATTGTACTGTTCCAATTACCTCCATTAATATTCAAGCAAGTGAGGAGTGAGAGGGTTTTTTTTGTAAAGTTTACACAAAATAGGTATATTAGGCGATCCTAGATCTCCAGAAAAGTAGCAAGAATACAGGAAATGTAAACGGTCCTATGAAACGACATTCCTGAAAGGTGATTTGTTGAAAGAACAATCAGTAATAAATACAATTAATAGCTGGAACTACTACTCAGATCAATTGATTAATTAAAAGAATAATAGCTTTCCACAGTAAAATTATTTTATCACGATGCACGTCATAATTCTCCTGCAGAGATACTCCAACTGCAATTTTTTATATTCATTACATAAATGCTGCATGTACCAAATTTGGAATAAGTTTGCATGCTAGTGGTAAATCTATTCTTATACTTTTTTATAAGTAAAGAAATAAAACCTTTAAATAAAAAACAGGTATAAAAAAGGTAATTTATCGGAATATATAATGGCAAAACATTTTTCATATCATGTAAGGTATACAGACAAGTATGAATACGAGTTAAAATGATATGAGAACTATGATTTCTTTTATAAAACTATGAAATTTCTAAAACTACACTACTATTTTTCAAATTTTGTGAAAATACAATATAGAGCATTATTCTTCTAATTCTTAAAATTTACTCCTTTATAGTAGACAGAACTTTTTTTCTTCGAGTTGCAATCATGTCTATAATTATTATGTAGAAATGACAGTTATTATATACGAAAATTTTTAATTATATTGGAAATAATAGATACTTCCTTGCGTATAAGAAAAGATTTCTTGCTTCAGGTGTTTCGATTCTAGGAGAAAATAAAACCTATGTTCAGTAATTATCTACGAAAAAAATTTCCAAATTTAAATATTCTTTTAGTACATTAAAGTCTGTAGAGGTTGTGGCTAACTATTCATGAAAACAAAGAAGGCAGTATTTAAACATCATTTCTATTGTATTAAGAATTAAAGGCACTAAATTACGACCTTAAATTTCAATAGTAATTATTTATTTAAGGTAGTAATGAATTGTATATAACAATTTGTGCCTTTTGTTTAATGTTTACAGTTGACTAGTTTCGAAAGGTAAGCTGTTATTTGAAATATGGCATTTTTAAAAGGCGGTATTATTTAATCGTTTTTACTCGACAAGTATACTGTTTATATGGTTGATTTGTAGTGGCAATTACTATTATTATTATTCAGAATGCGAAGATAAAAATCAATTATTCATGTGTTATATGAAAAAATCTACTCTACAATTTGTTCCTCATTTATTAACATAAATTAACTTGACGTACATGAATAATATGTCTTTCGCTGTGCTTTGTATTTAAAATGTAGCTAGTAAACAATGAAACAAGTGCTGTAATTTAATTGTAACAAAGGAACCTACATTTTATCTCCTTTTCCAATATACATTCTTCGCAAAACATTATCCAGAAACATAAATAATACCTGACTTTGCTGCTACACAAAGTAAAACGTTTGAATGGATTTGTCCGATGCACCGGATAAGAAGACTTTCATCATTCTTTTTCTCTTTATCCACAATAAGCTGATGAACAGTAAAAGTAGCGGAATAACGAGAATTGAAGAACAATACGAAGAGACGTTATGATGCAAAATGAAAGTTTAGACCTTAGAAATTCCACATATCTCTCATCCGTATATTACCTATTTCTTTTGTCTTGTTTCTTTGAAAATTGAGGAAAAGTATTTGATGCGATAACCCTTTGTTCTTGTTTTCAGTCTTTGTTTATTCTCGTTTATTTTGAAAGTAGCCTAAATCTATTTGTCAGTTTTTTTTACGGTAGTAACGGGTATAACTTAAAGTTACCTGTCATAAATAACATTTTGCAATTAAATATATTCAGAATACACAATAATTTTGGACACATCAATTTTCACAGTTACTAATTAACAATATTACTTTGAAAGTGGCCTAAGTCCAATAAAAAAATACTGGAAAGGTAATAACTGTAGTTTAACTGAAACGAAACAAGAGGAATTGTGGAGAAATAAATCGTATTATAAGATATGAATGGATGAGAATGCAGAGTTTATAATAATGAATTTATTACCCCGTTAGGGTAAACCAAGAAAATTCGAAAATATTGTATTGATACCATTTTATAAAAATATAAGACAAATTACAACAGTGCAATACAAGGACATAATGAACTTACTACAACGTATGTATACGACCGGAGCACCATGGCTTATTTAAATTCTTCCCGCACACATCAAAATATAGATGAGCAGTAAATTGTTATATAATTCATGTAATTAGAAGATTTCCTGAATTGGTGTTTTTCAAGCGTTGTAATAAAATATAAAATAAACTGAATATTATTTTTTTAATTTGAAGCATTTTAAATTATATCGAATGGACTTGTGCTATTTCAAATTTTACGACAAATCTAGTTGTTAATTTTGAAAGTGGCTTAAGTCCATTCTTGGTAAGAAGACATATTATTCGCTTCATAATTGCTATTATTTTAATAGGAATTATATATTTAGTTCTCTTAGATACGCTTAAGAAGTGTGAAACATTGGTACTCTATACGTATATTTTTAATTTCATTGAAACGCAAACTCTTAAATATCTCAATTTAAACGTAAATGGACTTACAATTAGGCAACTTTAAAAATAAACGGCTGATAAATTTGTATTTAACAAAGAATATATTTGTATCCAAAATGCCGTGTTTGAGTCGCTAAATTGAGACTCGTAAATAAATCATTTAATTGTGAACACAAAAATAGCTTGGTTTCTATATGACTGTGAATTTTTCAAATTAACGCTAGATTGAAGCAACGTATATATTGTTTTAAATTATTTAAAGTTGACCTCAAGAATTAATCATCAAAACTTAATACCTAAGATGAATTGTTTAAGTTTGTCCACATACTAATGAATTCATTTAATAGTTCGTTAAATAATGTAAAAGCCTTTCCACGCTGTCTGGTTTTCGTTGTCAGGTGAACAATGAATATTGGTTAATTACCGACGGGTATAATATTCGTTTTCATCCTCGTGTTAATTATGTGTACTGTCGAAATTCACCAAATTCAACACAACGTAGGAAACGTGCATTGTACCGAGCCGTAATTGATCAACATTCATTTCTAACGCCGATGGTGAAAATTGGACAATGTAAAAAGATAGTTATAAAGAAAAAGTTTATCAAAAATACCACAAATAAGCATCAAAAGATTAGAAAAAGCGTTCCAGTTTACTTAGTTCGTAATACAACAACATTCTAGGTTGTTCTAAAGAAGGAGAATTCGCGCGCGTATCGCGCCAGTAGAATTTCCGGTCACGTAAAACGCGTTTCAACGAACCGCAAGAAAAAGGAGAACGTCGTCATTGGATTGGTATCGATGTTAATTTAACCATGTTCCATTAAAGGTAACAATTACTACGATAGGAATAAGTTTCGAATTTTGTATCCTTCTACCGTGTTTTGGCGCATCGTTTGATAAGATCTTTCTAGACTTAATTACGGCTTTTGGATCTTGTTCTCTTCAACGTTCAACGTATTACCATCATTGAGTTCTATTTCTAGTTAACACATTGTTGACCGGTCACCAATTAACTCGTGTTTTCATACGCAAACATTGTTAACCGATCAGGAGTTAATTCGCATTTGCACTTGCATTATCAATTTCAATTTATGATAGTTTGTTATGAAATAATAGCCGGTGACGCGAGATAGCCTCTGTGTAAAATTGCCGGTCAACAATGTGTGAACATCAGCCACACATTGTTAAATCAAGCAAGGTGATGAATCAAAAACAAATCACCTGTTCCAATGACTGTAAAAATCGACAAATAGATGATAAACGTTTGCTTACACATTACTTGCTCTAACTCTTCTTTTCTCAGGAACTCCAATGGTAAGGGAAACAACGTTATAGCGGGAGGATAGCGGGAATGATGTGGAAAGAGCAAGTGGCGCGTATATTTATCACATAATCCCAGAGCATTATGCTTAGCTTGGGTTTGGCTACTCGTGATCATAAATTATAACTTATGAAATGGAACGGGTATACATTTCAGGTAGACTAACATGCGCAGTTTGTGCTTAACGTATTCACCTTCATGGTGGAAATTCGTGACATTGAGTAATCGTGTGAGGGTTAGGGTTTCGTTAGAAAAAAAAAGAAACAGTTGCTATTCGGGCAACCAGGTATGTACGGTTGAAACTTACTCTTGTTCGGATACTGCGCCTTTTAAATGTTTTACGAATGGAACATTTATATCCCTAGGTTTTAATGAATTTTCATAAGATAGATTTGTTGAACCGAATGTATTTACATCTGATGATATTTACTACATCCCTTATCTTGAGGATATTTGAAAAGAACAGAATTAATTTACTTTTGAATTTAATGTCATTGTAAAGTATGGAATAAAGAAAAATATTATTATTAATTTAACAAAAATATTAAGTTATTAATTTAATCAACGTATAAGTAGTTTTGTTAGTGATAATGTGTGTTTAACGAAATTTATTATATGTTATAGCAATAAATTTAGTTTTCTTTTTGATTTTAAACTGAAAAAAATATTCACTCGTTCTCTACATGTTTCTGAAAATTTAATTCAGTGGGAAACCTTAAAAAATTGTATTCTTGAAAATGAACAAAAACTCGAATAAGTTGAAATAGTAAAGATCACTATCCTTTTTGTTGCTTAATTCGACGGAAGATGAAATGTTAATTGTTTATAAGCCGTGAAAATTTCACCGCTGTATCACGTTTTAAGTTGGTAATGAGTTGGAGAACTTCGGTGATCGAAGTTCTTTAATTTTAATGCGTTTGAGACGGTTCGAGCTCGGCACAGCGTAGATTTATCAGAGTTTATCAGAGTTACGGAAGCTATAAAAGTTGTAAGAGGTGAGCAAAGTAAAATAGTGACATACAAGAAGTGACCAGTTAACGCTACACGAATCTCGAAACAACTGAAGTTTCCAACAGATATAAAAGTTTTCTGGCTGTCAGTATTTTGGTATTTGGTATTTTATTTGACAACAACTTTTGCCCGCTATGTTTGTCTCGTAAAAAAGTTTCACTGTATCAAAACTGTTTCAACTTCTTCGGCATTTCTGCGCTCATGGTGCACAGAACATGTTGTTTTTATTAATTCGAAGCCATTACTCTACGTGGAATGGAAATTAGGGGTCGATACAAATTAATGACAAATTACAACCTATAGCTATTAATTCAGTCAAAATTAGTACTTCGTGTCCCATCCGCATATATTACAATTATTATACAATTGACTTCCGGTTTCACAATTTTTCCCGATCTTCAGAAAGCTCTCAGACGCGTTTGTTCATTTTCATTATCAAGAACTATGTTGCTTAAAAAACTAAAGTATTTCGAATCAGCTTAAAAAACAAACACTCCATTATGTTATTTGAGAACTGAAAATTTGTAGTTTGAAAATGATTTTGCTTTTAAACACCCTGTTCCTGAGCAATTACAACCAAACCCATAGTTTAAATAAATATTGAAATTTGCGTTGTTGGAAATTGACTACATTGTTCAAGTTATTCAGCATAATTCGAGTTTTAATTTAATAATTCACGCATACACGCGAAAACGTGTATAATTCTGCTTAACACATAACCGCGAACGGAGGATTGTGAACACTGGTTAGCCACAAAATAAATAAAAATAATATTAATATTAATAACAGTGTTATTAACATTATTATTGGTCACATTAATATATTCGTGGCGTCTGTAGCAAACATAATACATTGAATGGCGTGGGAACACCAATGATCAATATATGTAGTATTATAAATTCAATATACGACCTATATAATCAAATAACCGATTTTCAGAGAAAAAGGGTGAAGAAAATTAAAAAATATCATATTACATATTCAAGCTATAAATGTTTCGCTTGCATTAAACGATGAAATAATTGCGTTTTGAATAATTTTAATTTTAACTCTTTGCACTCGGAAATTTTGTTCTGATTGTTTTCCGGCAACTGGAAAATACTTATTGTAAGTTACAAAATAGTAAACAACATACCATCATATTAGGAATAGTATTTGCCTAAAGAGAATATGTACTTCCCTAAAAAATCACCTACAATCTTTTCATGTCCCCTCAGACGGAACAATCGGGTGGAAAGGGTTAATATATGATGCTACACACGATCTTTTTTATTAAAGCATTCAATGTATTAGAGATACATATTCTACTATTTCCTCTGGTGAAGTAGGAGACTTGGCTTCCACTGCTGCTGCACGCCAAGATAATTTTATGCAGCTGGTTTGATAGCAATTGTAAATTAAATTACATAAAAAGAAAACAAAATAGAATATTTATTTGCAGTCTTTTTACAAAGTTTTGTTTTACGTGATTGAAAATGTACAATCGTTTTGTATGAATGCCGATAGTTCTGTCTGAAATTTCTCTAAAAAGAAGAAAAATGGAAAGATGGAGGATCTTCGTAGGAGGGGCAAAATATGAAATTTAAAAAACTGTGTGTTGAGTATTCGCTTCAGAGTATTTATTGAAACGCAAAATAAAACAAGAAAAAAAAAAAACGGTTTAATTTGCTCGATGTGTGCTCGTCGAGTGATACTGTGCGTCTGAAAAGTTTTAAGAAAAAATCGTACAACCGAGCAAAAGCCAGGTATAGGGAAAAATTAACCCTTGCAATACATCTGGTTGTCGCGAGCGGAGGTACGCGCGTCCAGGAGCGGTCATGTACGCTAAAAATAGAATAATTTTATTAGATATACGCTTTCGACCATTTTTCGTCACATTCAAATTAATATTTCAACACTGTGATTGGTTGATTGGAAAGATTGGAAGTGGGAGTAGTCGGGGAACAGAAAGAGAAGGTGACGAGGGTGGGTGGGGTAAGGCGAGCGGTCATTTGTACTGTAAAGTCCCATTGGGGGGGAGGTTTTCTGAGCGGAGTGGGTCATAAAGTGTCTCCAAATAAACCTGGACATGTTGGGCCTTGAAGTTTTTTCAAATTGCCCCTTATTAAATATTTTAGCGGTCTATTAAACTAATTTGGATTTTAGATTAATACATTGGGGTGTATTTACGACGTAGCATACTCATTACATATTTTTCCCGATATTATACACGTAGAAAACACACAACAGTTGTAGCAAAAAAAAGTAGTTACTCTTTGAACCTCTCCGATATGCGCGAGCCCAAAATTTACCAAGTGGTAACATTTTTCAACAAAACAATTATAAAAGTAGAAACTATATTTTAATAAATCGGTGAATAGTAAAAAGAAGAAAAGCAAAAGATTAAAAGAGATAAAACATTAGCGGAAAAATTTATATTTAAAAAAGGAATAGGCAATTAAAGGATTATTTAAGTTAAAATAGCTGTATTAAACAGTTCTTAAAATTACTTAATGATTTTATTAATGCCAATAATGTGATAGTTTATAAATGAAATTATTTCATAACTTATATAATATTATTTGTTAGCATTGAGTTATAGCAAAACAAAAGTAGCAAGATATGCGGCAGCTCTAGCAGTATTTGAAAAAAGCACCGACCTCGGCTACCATTTTATGATTTAACAAAAAGCAGTGCTTTTCAGCAAATCAGATTTTAGTCGGGAAAATAAGTTTACCATCTTGAGCATCACACAGCCGATAAACTGCGTCGCATCAAGCACAAAGAACACTCGGCTCATCAGCAGCTAGCGAAGACGCACGAAAGTGCTCTGTTGAAATTTAAATTTTTGCTAATGAAGTGTTTGCAATTTACAACAGCGGTTTCGTTATACGTTCTCTGCTCGAAATTTTGCGCAATGCGGAATTTCACATTGGCACAGGTTGCCCAAAACAACGTTATTTTGTTTTCGTCTGTTTCTTCTCGCTAACCATTCTCGCGTGTAAATCTTTTCTAATTTTAATCAACGCTCGTCGAAACAAAATCTAAATTAAAAACATTATTAGTACCCTTGCAATTAGCAACATGAACAAATTTTAAGCGACTATATTTTGCATTTGTCGCGGGTATTAGTTGAATGAAAAGGTAATTAAGAGGAAATTGTAAGTAACAAAGGAAACAATTTAGATACTTTTATTATTCGTTCGATAAACAAATGATTTTCTTTTTTGCATTTGACAAAATCTTAAAGAAATTTGTTACCTTTGTAAAATTATATTTAACAAATAATTGCTTCAATCATGCTACTGTAATATTATACATTTCTATATACTCGAAATCTTTAATAGATTGATTACCATTATTATTTCTTACGTTGGTGTGTTTTTTAAGCAATAATTAAAAATTTTGGAATTTAGAATTAATCTGTTAATGTTTCAAATAAAAGAATGAAATAACTTATCCTATTAGCATTAATTATATTACTCAAGAAATAGGATGATATACCTTCTAAAAGAATTTCTTTTTATTGCAGAAAGTTTCAAGGAACAAACGGAAACTTCTGCAAGAAGTACTTTAAAGTATTTAGAGATGACAGTGAAGTTAATAAACTATTTCGTCGTCAATTATTAATTATATCTCAGTAATAAAGAGAAATATCTGTGGTTGAACGATTACTGTATTTGTCTTCAGTAATTTGTCAGTAATATCGAAGAGATAGGTGTAAATGTTACATAAAATATTAAGGTGGGAAATTCAAATACAGGTTACAAGAAAAATATAATTTTTGCTCAGTTTCTTCAATTTCAATTGCATTAAAAACTAAATTTATCCGTTAAAATCTTGACAGGTCTTGTTCGTTTTTCCGATATTTAATTAAAAACGAATATTTACATTAATCTTTATGCTCGCTGTACCAAGATCCAGTTTCTTGTTTACCAACGTACATTTTTTTTACGAATATGCATAGAATGAAGATATGCTGACTATTTCAGTTTTTTTGCTGCGTAGTTTGAACAACGAAAATTGCGCAGAAACTGAAGCGCTCTGAATAAAATCGTGATTAAAAGTCGGAATCTACAACAATGGAACGTATATCAAATAATTTCACCGTGCATTAAGGAATTGGATACTGTTACGAATGCAGAGTACGCCTTTGTTTGTTTCGTGAAGTACATATTTGCAATTCATTTAATTTCTGACTCCGTTTTTGTTATCTCCACATTATGGGATATAACAAGGGACGCTAGAATAATTGATAGGAAAAAACATCATGTGGTTGATTATAATTGAATAGTGCATTGAAATGTTTCATTTGTTTCTTCAGAAATTATTTCAAATTAAAAAAAACATGCCACTTCCAATGAATTTTTCCTATGAAAATTAAGCAGAATATTATATATTTTCTTATCTTTTATTTTTCTTAATTTTCTTAATTTAAACTTTTCCTTAAAACTTTTTCTTAATTTTAAGGAAAAGTTTTTCAGTTTTAGTTTTCTTGGAAACCAAGGTTGGTGATTGACGGTACAACACTAGTATTTTCACGTAACACTTTATTTTATTCAAAGCGACAACGAACGATACTTCTTGAACCGTGGATATGGATAATAAGACTTCTTTTTGGACTTTGTAGGTGTATTTATGTGAGGAAAATGGGAAGAGAGGGTATGGCAGGATCTGAGGAGGGGAAGGACAAAGGTTGTAGGTGACTAATTTTCGAAAGCGCAAAAGGATGAATCTGAGGATGACTGATTGTGTATGGAAGACACAGGAGATAGGGAGCAGACGGGATGACTATTGATATGACTAAGCTTTGATAAAGGAGAGAGTATCCAACATTTCCATTAATCTACACATAAAAAGAAACTTGTAATATAGTAACAGAGGTATCTAAAATGTCATTGGTCTTTCCCTATTTTCCTTTCCTATTATTATATTCAGCTTCTGAATAATATTTCATAACCACTTTTTATACATTACTGAATAATAGAAAGTATAACAGTATCAAGTATAAACTGTGTTAGGTACAGTTTCTATT
Organism: Anthidium xuezhongi; assembly: GCA_022405125.1. Lineage (NCBI taxonomy): Eukaryota > Metazoa > Arthropoda > Insecta > Hymenoptera > Megachilidae > Anthidium > Anthidium xuezhongi. Next base: position 437,545 of record CM039646.1, on the reverse strand, counting down.
TTCACTTTCCACTGTCAGATAATACATCTTAAGCGGGGAGCGACTAAACTTGTGTTGTGCATATTGTTATTAAAACTTGGGAGACGACAAAAGTCGTTTTCTACGAATTATCGGTGGGCTTTTGTGATTTTTTTTGCAATAAAGTTGGGAACACACGAGCACTAGATCGACGCCCATATATTAAAAATATGACACTTAAAAACGTGAATAAATTTGTTATTTTTGAAAGTGTTTTATCCCATATACAGCCGACATTTGAAACCAAGTCGGTCAATTTTATAATGAATAAACTCTACGAAGCTGAACATTGTCGCTGTAAGCGCGGTGCACGCGGTGCAACAAAGGACAAATTAATTTTAATTCCAAACATTGTGACCAACAAATATGATGTTGTCACATTGCACGCGTGCGTATACAATTTGGACACATCCATAAAAACTGCTTTGTTTGTGTCTTGTCATGAACGATATTCAATTAAAGCGTATCGCTTTTTTAAAGCCGAATGCAGACAAGCGATTTTTGTCGTCGCGACATCACTGCGATCATATGTCTGTTTTCCTTTGTTCTTTAGAACAAAAAAACGAAGGCAGACAGACGATTGCAATGATATTGCTATTATCGAAGCGTTGGTTATTGAAGTGATTAATATCCTGTGACTTGAACGAGCATTTTATATATACAGCTTCTAACTGCGAAATCTCCTGTTTAATTAACTAATAGAGACATCCGGTGAATTCGATTAAATTAATTAAATTGAAATCAAGATCAGTAGTTGTGTGTCGGCGCAAAACTTTGTTCAAGTTGATACAAACCCACACGGCATTGGTAGTATTACCGGAGCACTATTGGTATCATTTATTCAAAATTCCGCAAACCTAGAGTTAATAACAACATTAATTAGCCAATGAGCGACATGTCACTGTGTTAAAAGCATCTTTGATCGGATGGAGATACATATTATAAACACGTACTAGCATTCAATCATTTTCGATCAGCAAATTAATTTTAACGATAACGATATGCTTCTGAATATCGTGCGCAAAACTTTCACTATAATTATTTCCCAGGCGTTTAGTATTATTGCAGAAGACGTGTTAAGTTGTTTATGGTTTAATTAGTAAAGGTTTTCCTAAATAGGGGAATTCAAATCCCAAAGCACACGATGCTCTTTCCTTTAGTAAGGTTCTATTAGCCTCTCTTTGAACAGACTTTAACGCAGCTAGAAAATATGTATATGTTAGAAGTTTTTATAAAAAATGCAATTAAAGAATGTTAAAAAGTAACAAAAATAATGATATGATTGATGTCGACAAACATATACAAAAACAAAAGGCGAAAAATATTGATAAATTGTACACTATTGCACAGGAAGCATGGAATTCGATATCTACTAGCAGATGTGTTTGACTTATCGAATCCATGGCGCGAAGATGTGCTGCAGTTATCAAAAATACGGGTCCACATACGAAATATTAATGTATTACAATTATGAGTTAAAGAAACATGTGAAAATATTGGCGTTTCGATATTTATAATACTTTAAGCATGTGTCCGCAGAAAGTTTGACACTTCAATATGCAAATATAAAATCTTTTTAATTATAGTAAATTAAGGAAAGCTATTTTGATATCTTATTATGTATATTATAAACTTATAAAAAATATAATTGATTTTTGTATACTTGTTTAACGTATAAGTGTACAGGAAGTAACATTTAATTTTACACATTATTAACTGTACATAAGTATACGGCGGCCACTGTAGTTTTAATAGTTATTAATATAAACACTGTACATACATTTCAAAGTTGTTTGAACTCTTAATAAGTTGTTCGTGCATCCAACGTTTCTTCAATGCCCACATCACGGATACTAAATTTCAATTTCCCAAAAGCAAACATAATTTTCGGTATTGGGGTGACTAGTCACGCGATGGTCGAAGTTCAGAGAATATGAATCTATCGTTATAGTTGGCGTGAAGAGAAGTTCAGGTTAAAACAAAGAAGCCAATAATGCAAGAAAACGCAAGATTATCTCCGTTTCTTCCTCCGAGATGAAACTTCATGAGCGCCATTTGCAGAGTTCTAGAGGTTGGAAGTTTTTGAGGAGTCTTGGCATACATAATCCTTGGAAAGCCGAATGGGGAAGGGACTCACGTTCTCTGTAAAGGAGGACCTTCACATTCTGCGAAAACTTATGCACCAAACGAGCACTGCCTCGCATCATGTAGTTATAGCTTGGTTATAGTCTTTACTTCGCTTGAATTCTAACTTATTTGGTATACAACATTTTATGGGGTTGGAAATAGGATTTCTCACGTAATTGATGTACGATACGTGAAACTCTAATTTATTATGCATTTCGTGCGATCGGTTGTCTATTTCAGAAGAATAAAACAAAGAGATAGATAATCTTAGAAAAAGGATACCGTCTTATAAAAAATATTATAACAACCAAAAATAAAACAAAATATTTTTCTGTTTAAGTACCACCACGCAAAATCTCGTTATAATTTTTAAAACCTTACTTCTACGTACAATCATGAATATTATGAGATCTTATCACACTTCCCTCCCTATTTACTTATTTTAATTTTAATATTATCAATGATTACTCAATCATGCACCTCATATTAAAACTGTTAAAGAAAACCCTGGAAACTGGCCATATTTTCCATGCATTTCTAAGTTGCGACATCTACTGTCACTACATAATGTTACTTCTAACATCAGTTAACTCGTTCCACGCAGTTCCCCATAAATTAGTACCATCTTTCCGACTGTGGTTTCTAGTGTTCCCTTATATTTCAGCAGATACAGCTGCAGCTGTCGTTGCGATCTGTATGTCGCGTGAGTAGAATAGAATAGGTTGCTGTAGTCATCTTCCACTTTGAAAAGTGACTCGGGTACAGTACGCTAAATTCGTTTAGAATTTAAAGCGTATTGAACGTTGACGTCGGTATACTTCTGTCCTGTTAAATAGAATGAATTTGGTATTTATTGAAACCTTGCGTTCCGTTTGAATTCACGACAACGATCTGATGGAGGATCCTCCAGCCCTCGAGTGTTCGACGTTAGATTAGAGACTAGTGGTCGATTAAGCGAAAGGCATTGCTATTTACTTGTCCTGCGAAGAGAACAATTAAACGGGAAACGGGAACAGTTGATAGAAGAATATTGAACCAACTTCGACTGTTCAACAGATGTCTTCTCTGTATACTGCTATTTAACTCTGAACCGAATTCCCTATGTTACGAAAATAAATAAAACAAAAAAATAAAAAATCTCCATAAACCCTTTGAATCTAACTAAACTTTTTAAAATTGAACCAAACAAACTGGGTTCTTTTGTGAAGCTGAATAAATTATGTAGTTTGTTAGCAATGAGTTTAACCCTTGATATACTAACAATAAGGTGCTTAACTCTTTGCGCTCGAGTGGCACCTCTAGGGCGACATGATAATTTATCACGTTACTTTAAAATGTGAAATTTAAGTGTTATTTATATTAGAATATAGCAAATTAACGAAACAAACGAAAAGAAATGAATTCATACACATTTGTAACTATTTTCTTGCAAAATAGTATTTTCAAGTTTTGGGTAAAAAGGATTAATATGTGCTCTTCTGATGTTATTCGATAACTGAAAAATATACTGACAGTGTTTTTTTATGTCTCTTAGTATTAGTTTTGATAAATGAGAAAAGGTAGGAAAAAAACATTTAAAATAATCTAGTTAGTATTTAATATCTTAAAAAATGCCAATACTTTGTTCAATTTAAAATTGGCCGATAAAAGAAAATGCGTAGCCATTGATTATGAAAGTGGTGTAAGTCTATTTGCAGTCCGTAAATATATACTATTTTAGTTAAATTCGCCTAGAAGAAAATTATATAATCAAATGACATATTGATAAATTAATAGAAACATTGCTAGACTTGACATAATTAACCTATATTTATTGTTTAACAAACGGACTTGCAACACTTTCAAAATAAACGGTCCAATTATTATCACGGGAAAAAAAGAACTGCAGCTGTTAATAATGCTATATGCACTTTAGAAATTAGTCCAAAATATTAAAGGTCTTTTCTTTGTCTTTTTATAAAAGCCTTTGCGTACCACATTTTCGGGTACCAAGTATTCAGTATCGTCTGACCATAATTTTGAATGAATTAGCCAGTTCGTAAATTCAATTAAAACCACAAAATGAGTCCAATTGTATTAAATGATACATTAAATTTGAAATTAAACAGATTCAATTTATTTGAACGTTGTGCCGACGTTATATGGAAAATACGTTAATTGAAGTTTATAAAAGCAGTAGGACCATTATTTAAACCATTGTTGTTGCATTCGAAATGTTAGTTTAAGCGGTCTGTAACATTTGGTACTAATATTTCCGGAACGCCAGTTGTACAGTAGAGAGAGTTGATTCGAAATGAAATTGTTAAAGTTTGATGAATTGCAGAAATCAGAAAAATAATAGGAAGAAGCACCTTTTCCCTATACTGTAGCATAAACTTTTAAGGTATAAAATCTGTAACACAAAAACTCTATCGCTTTTGGAGTTCATAAGAACATAAAATGTTTCTTTTAAGAAATGTACACTAAGTTAAAGTAAAAAGTAAGTGAGAATGTAAATAGGTCAGAGAGACTTAAAGATTTTTATTTAATGTATATTTACAAAAAATATTAATTAAGAAACAATATTCCATTTACCAAAATGAATATCTTCAGCTTTTATTCATAGCCATTAAAACATTTGTTTATTTGAATCATTTAATCCGCTTTAAATCATCCCTTTTTTACGAAATCCCATATCGCTGTTGGTTGAAATTAAGCCCCGGTCATTAATGGTCCCCAGGGCATTCAACCTGATAGCCGATCGAATCCTACCAAACCAGGTTGAAAAATAGAATTCACCAGGCGGCCGCTGTGAACTTCATTGACAGCCGACCATTCTAAATTCAATTTCAGCTATAGAGCAAAGAGGAAACACGGTATCCCAGTGATTCAGCAGCGTCTCTCGTTCGTTTCACTTCGACGAGACAGTAGTAGCGCTCAATGAATCAGTCGACCAGTGAACAACGTCACTGCAACCAGACGACACGTTGTTCGAGTTAATGCGACGAGTTCTCATGCGTACAGCATAGTTCGCACTTCCCACATAGCTGTTCTAAGAGATCAACAGCCAGCTTCAGCCTCTAGTATGCCGGAAATCCTGACATTGTCAAGCTTGTGTAGAGAACGGTCTACACATTTCCGTCGATACAGTTGTAACTATAATAGCAGATCGTATACAATTGTTTACACGGTATTGGCTCGCTTTATATCGTCTATTTATTTATGGCATCCGCATCCGTTTTTTATTAACGATAACATCATCACATCAGGAAGATTTGGCCTTAGTATTTAATACGATAGTTTTTAATGATAATAAATGTTGATAAGAACAGATAGGCTCTACAGAACTGCAAGGATCAAGGAAAACCATTAATTTCAATACGTTGATTGCACTTGAATTGATACTCCATACTTTAATAAACAATAGTCAACCAAAACCTGTTAAAAATGACTAAAGAGGATAATTATGATGACATATTTCAAAATCAAGAGTGTGGGGAAGTTTTTAGAAGTTCACCCTTATTTAATAATAATTCCAAAAATATGCTTTGAACATTTTGAACTCGAATTTATAAAAGTTGCGTAAAAATGATCAGTGATAAGTAGCTATATTTTAATTTTTATTTTCTTTCACTTTTTATATTCTATGTAAGTAAATATACAAACAAGTGGTACATTGCAATATGGTATATTGTGCTTTGCAATATTCGGTCAGTAAATATTAGACACGGAAAAGGTATCCTGCTATATGAACCGAATTCATCGAGTAACTATGGCTTTCAAAATATGCAATTTCCTTTACTGTTAATAAACGAGTAAACTTTGTTCCCGAGCTTTCTGTTATTTTTATTACAGGTTTTATTCTTTCTTTTTCAATTTTGTATAGGGTTAATGGATCATAAACGATTCATGACGCGTTCACAACATCAGTTTTTAATGGAAATGAGTTTTCCTTTCATTTTTTTTTGAAAGCTCATCGGACCACCGTGCACCAACCAATTTGCTACGTGCTACTGTTTAACCCTTACAAAGAAGGTAACGTTATCAGTACAATTTGTTGCAGAAGGTACAATTGTTCTTCTACACGTAACCGGCTCTTATCACACGCACACGTGTTTCGCTCATTATGCATTTTAAATCAGTCTTCCCTCCTTTATTTTCGAGCGCACCTTTCTCCTTTCACCCCCGAGATAAAACGTACCTTTGGAAGGGTGACGTTTTATCGAGTCTCTTTCAACTTCATCTCTCCCGGTATCCTATTTGGTGTTGCTTTCACGATATTGTACGCCTGTTGATAAGTTCCTATTTCGCGAAATAGTTTTACTTTCATTTCGTATACACCTTCCTACGGAAGTTTGTATTAATTATTTTTTTACAGTTGTTTTATAATGCAATCTCTTAACCCTTCGCGTTTAAAGCATTTTCTCGATACGATTGAGTTTCATCTACTCTTATTGTGAAACGTTTGCAAACCAAAAAAGAAAGAGAAGAAAAAGTTGTAGACCTTTATAAATCTATTTATCCGTTTGTCAATTTAGGTGTCCCTCCTACAACACGGCATCCTATAACATGTTTGCGCTCTAACACGATAGGATAAAATGTGGGAAACCTCGAATAGCACTGCAACCTATAATACTGTTTCGCTTTAACACGATAAGAAAAATGCGAAAACTTTGATACAACACTGTACTTCTACAGCACTGGGTAACATGATTTTTGTTAATTTGCTCGTTCATTTAACAATTAATAGACGTTATAAATGAACATTTCTAAATCTTATTAGTAATAAAATATCATTAGTCAATGTTTTTTATTACACTGCCATTTACACATGGAGTTATCACTTTCACTAATTTTAGGAATATAATAAATAATATTTTAAGAATGTTAATATTTACATTTATTAACTTACAATGTCTATTAATTGGTGGATTTGTTGTTTTTGTTGTTGCGAATAAATTGTTATATGAATATTTTTGCAGAATTTTCAAATACAATTTTCTTCAAAACAAGCTCGCATATAAGAAAATTTTATTGTATATGTTTTACATGCTTATTTATGTAAAATTATTCCTTTGCCGGTTGTACCACTAGTTTCGGGGCACCCTGTATATTTCCATATAAACACCACTTGGGTACAGAGGACTAATATTTTTGAGAACTTGTTGAATGCACTTTATGATATATTAAATGCTTTGTTGTGTTTCCAGTTGTTTTTTATTACGGTTAACAGTAGTTATTTTTAATACCAAGAAATACTCTTTAACGTAAACAATTTTACACAACTTTTACCTAGATAAAATGCAACGTTTTACTGAGTACATATTTCACAGAATTTATAGCTGATTTACAGCTGATTCTTTTACTTTTTTCAATATTTTATCAAAATACGCGTTGGTTTCAAAAATATTAACGTTTGATTAATCAATTGTTATATTAATGTTGACATTGATACCAAGAATATATGACACTATTTAGCTCTTAGGCTGTTAAGAATAAAATTATACTATTGCAATAGGATTCTAATGGTGTGAAAATACTGGAAAATAATTTGCGATATTTCTTGTAAGGGCGACCTGTTCAAGTGTATGTACATCCTGTAATAATTCGTGAGAGTGATCTTCGAACTTCTTGCTCCATAAATTTCCAGGATGTCTACATTACAAATTGCCATAAGATGAAATCGTTCGTTTAGCTTTGTTATTTTAGTTAAACAAAATGTAACGTTGTCAAGTTGAATGCGCTGATGTATTCATAGCAGTTATTTTAAGACAGAAGCGAGTGAGAAACTAGGTTTTAAGAAGGTACAAACTCGAATTTTATAACATTTTACTGTCCCAATTACGAACAGAAAATCCTAGACAACTTAACACATTGCAAATAACAATAATCCTAGACAACTTAACACTGTCTTATATCTCTGGCTACTATTTTTTAATCGAATTTAGAAGTGGATTTTTGTAATATTTAAATACCAAAGAAATTTTTTTTTATAATAAAACCTCTGAACTCGGTGAACAAAGCTTTTGCAATATTCTATATTACACTCTGTTTTAAAAATTGAAATAGCTAATGCAATTGCAAACACGAGTTAATTTGTGATCGATCAACAATGTGCTAATAACTTTAGACAGTCAGGTGCAAGAAATTTTGAATATCTTTGGAACTTGTACGAGCTGAACCAACGAAAAAAGATACGAAAGTGCGCTATCCTATTTCAGTAGAACGCTTATTGAGATTATTAGCAATAAATAGACAGCATTTTATGAAATTTTTAAATTAAATGAAACGTAACTAAACTTTCAAAATACATGCCGAACATCGTTAGAAATTCGAGATTATTATCTTATATAAAGAAAGTAACGGTCTAACTAGTAACTTTTACACCGCATATTGCTTTTACATGTATGTTTGAAAGCAATTACGGCTGTAATGGCCATTAGGCTGTAATGGCCACTTGCCAAACATTATTTTGGAGGTATTTAGTACATGCCGTGAATATTGCATTCGCAGAAAATGTCACAAATTACTTGTTAGTGTAACCGCACCTTTAACAAAATTTGCTCTACCACATTTCCCTTCATTCTTAACTTTTAAAGCGAACAAATTTAAGCAGCAACACGACATTTCAATTTGTAACTAGTATACAACGCTTTCAATTATTATTTATCATAATAACCAAATTAATATTAATCACATGCATGGTCAGTGACATTAAAGTAAAATTTGTAGACATTTAAGTTTTTATTTCTGTTACATCCCGACGTTTAGTTTAACGATGGCGTTGAGGAATTAAAACGAGGCGTGTTTATTTTCAACGAGTTATATATATAAATTTTTGTTTTTTTCAAGTTTATTTGTTAACGAATCGGGGTGACAAATTTACTCTTTCGAGGTTGTTTTGCATTTGTCATGCATCTACAAACTTTACCGAAAAGAAAACTTGCCCGCAAAAGAAGAGCAACAGCGCGAACATTTTTAGTTTAATGGGAAGAATTTTCATTAATTTCTATTGGTCACGACGCATAAAGTGAAGGTTGCATTGGGAGCAGGGTTATGTAGAGGAAGGAATGACTTGACAGGTCTGTGTTCCCGGAATTTCCCAAAGGTCACGGCAGGTAAATGTGGTCATCGGTGACGAAATTACAACCATTTGAGGTCCAAATGGGACCGGATGATTATAAGCTGAATTTCTAAGAATCTACAACTTAATCGTTCTTTATGATTGTGCAGTGTCGAATACGGAGCAATAGTGCATGACATAAAACGATTTAACTACGCGTTCAAAAAATTTTGGTGTAAACGTCTTAGGATTAGGAATTTTCACTCGGTAAAAGTTTTTAGAACAACAAACAATAGTAATTGTTACGTTGTACGACTCACCTTAACACTAGAACTACCGACGCCTAACCTACACTTTCTTTTAAATTGGAAATAAAATAGAAAACAAAATAAATAAGGGATGAAATATCACTTATAATACAGAATGATTCCTTAACTTAATACAAATTAGCTTACACTCTGAGAAGATCGTCTTGATCAATTTTGTAATACAAAACAAGAAATGTGGAACAAGTCATTTTGACCCCTTTGGAAACTCTGGTGTGAAACAGAAAATATGTAATCGAATTAAAAAAACAAACATTGATGATGTTAAAAATGTATAAAAGAGAAGTAATATTCATAAAGTTTGTGATTTGAAATAATAATTTTAGTGCTCAATGAATAATTTGAATGAATTGAAAAAAATCGTTATGATAATAATGATAATCTTCGGACAAATATTCCTAACATATAATGACCTCCGATATCAAGCACAGATAGTAATAATAGTTACATTACCACATATAGTATGTTAATTTAAACGGACACTTACAAATACTCCAAATTTTAGTATTCAAATCAGCTCTCGTGGAAGATCTTGTATCATGCAGTATAAATGTAGTAAAATTAACAACTATATAATTATTTTCCACTTATGCCTATAAATAACGTTGGCAGTTAGTGTAATCTTGTCCAATATTATTCAGTTTAGTCTCGTGTGATGTCCCAGCAAACGCGCGCGCACGCTATAAACAATAAGAATCTACACAACTGTAGGAAGCAATTACATAAATATGTATACCAATAGATTGAAAATGAAATGCTCGTCATTTTCAATCATTATGTAAATTTGAATAAATAGTAAAATAAGGTTATAACAAATTTTACTGTTATAAATAAATTACATTTTGACAAAGTCAATGCCATATTACTGTGCATAAAAATCCATGAAACTTGTCTTCTAACAATTTTCATATATCTTTCCTGGTTATCAACCTAGCGTTTTAGCCAATAAAAGTAATACGTGTTCCTTACTTTTGCCAGCTTAACAAACGTACATAGTTTCATGAAATTCGGAGGAGTCACTTCCAGGTCTTTCCTTGGCAATAGTTGTTTTATACAGCCATAAATAAAAGCAATATTTAAGGATTTACATTGAAACGCACCACTCTATACAGACTTTATAAACTCTGTACATATTCATTTAAATCATGTATGAATGCACCTTATTATCTGTCATAATATCTCTATTAATCAAATTAACACTAGAGTTACCGCTGTTTAGTGTACCTTTACTTCTAAATTGAAATTAAAGTAGAAAACAAAATAAATGATGAATGAAATGTAAACCTGCATATAAAATAATTCTTTATCTTGATAAAAGCCAACTTAAATTTTGACAAAAGCATTTTTGTAGTAGAAGATTCTTTTAATTTTATAATTTCAATTTGGGTGTTTAAAATAAAACTCATAAAACATTTTGACCCGTTTGGTAGTTTTAGCGTTAAACATGACAGTACGCTAACCAAAATCTTTATTTCTTTGTTACAGGTAAGCAAAGAAAACTTGTCTCTCCATTTGAAGATTGCAAGCTGACCAATCGTGGATCCAATATTGTGGTTGGTTCGAAAGTTTCAAGAATGATGACCCGTTCGCTACGTTCCGCAAAACAAGGTGCCACGAGCGTTGCTCGCTGCTTTTCAATTCACCGTTCGTCGCCCGTGCTAGCTGGTACGCTTGCATATAAACTCGAGCATTTGACCGCGTTGCTTGCGGCTCCATAGCGAAACTGCAACTTCTAAGGTTGCAGCGCTGTTGAAAGTCACAGGCCGGCCGAGACGTGTGTGCATTTTTATACGTACGATGACTGCATACGCCGCGAGTGTTGAATACTTGAACAACGACGTTGTAGACAAATTCCATTTTCGCGTTTGTGAAAGAAACTCAATTATCGGTAGGTTATCCCTTTGTAACGTTCCGACAGAATCGACATTTTATGGTTTGAAAGAATAATATTCCAAGATGAAAATAATATTCAAATTTTGGCACTGTTGTCCTTTTTTAGAGCGACCTAAAATCAGTATAGTTTTGAACGATATGCGGTTCCTTTGTAAACATTAATAGCATAGAATTGTTTACATTGAGCATACGATTGATTTTAGAGATATGAAGGGTCAAAGTGATCGTAGTCCATTGACCCCCCAATCTATACGCTTCAAAGTGCAAATTTTCATACAGCAAGGTTCGGTTTCGTAACCAGGGATTTTTTGAATACCTGACTACGAATCCAGGATCGTACTTTGAAATTCAAAATAGCAGATATAGTATGGGGGACTGAGGAATTAGAATATTGAAATATTGAATATCTTCCAAACCGCTTGAAAATCGTTGCCGAACAATTTTATCTTTCTCCAGTCAAATCACCTTCAAAAATTCTTATTCGAGAAAACAATCAACTTTCTTAATTTCCTCTGGTTACAAATATTATTGATAATACCTTAATCTCGATTTATACAAGATAGAAAATACTCTCTTATATTATTCTGAACAACAACAAAAAATAAGATTTTCCTTGTACAGAATTTTGAGGCGATTCGTCGACAACGAATTGCAGCTTTGGATTATGCAAAGTATGAGATCGTAGTTAAGAACTTCTTGTTAGCAAGGTACATATAAAATCTCGATACCCAGTGGAAAACGTTCTCATATTTTTATACTCACGGATAATGCTAACACCGAACGAGACTTAATAAAAAAAAAATACTATTACACAGGGACATGGATAAAAAATTTGTTGGAAAGAGGTGGCAAAGAGGAGGCCTGAACTGGAATTTCTTGTGTATTGCCTACAAAAATTTTTGCCTTTCACATCTATGAATGTAACTACGTCCACACAGATACAGATACTGTTATAACGTATCCTTTATTATTTTCATGAATTAAAATGAAGAAAAATAAGTAACATAAATCTATCAGTTTATGGGATTCTTAAAAATTTCAAATTAACTTTAATAAAGGATTTTAATACAAATTACTGGACGGAGGGATTCTGGCCTCCAGGAACTGAATAGCAGAGTAATCTGATCGGTAATTAGAGGCAGTTGGAAACCTTTCTTTATATTAATAAACTTGAGTACATTCTGTCGGAATATCTACAGATTGATAATTTTGCGGTAACGATATTATTAATACCTTTCAGTTATCGGAACTGACGGAAAGAATTGAACAATAGTTTCACATAGTTTGAATTCGAAATAACGACTGTATAAATTGATGAATAACCTGAGATGAAATAGCATTATTACAAAAATGCTTTACGAAGAATGCTTTATGAATAGAATTGCTTTAAGAATGAAACATAATATTAGGTATTAAAATAATATACGCTTTCCGAGAATATTGGAAGACTTATAAATTGCATAGTAGCTTTAAGATAACCTCAAACTATTGACCGGTATCCACCCGCAATTGCATACAGATTTCCCTCCCAGTGACTACTACGCCCCAGAATCAAATATTCGTGCCTTGAAATGAAAATAATAAATTTTATGTTAGAATCAATGTCTTTAAAAAAACGTACGATCGAAGACCTGTCGCAGCTCCTTTAAACTCGGCCGAATAATCGGAGGAATTGTTCAGACGGAAACGTGCACGAAGCCCAAATCAAGTTTGATATTTAAGAGTTCGCCTGGAGGAATATATTGTGGGGTCGAAATGTACTGCGATGCCGGACGTCTAATTTTGATTGTGCAAATCCGATCGCAATATTCGTGACACATAGCGGCACGGAAACACTCAGGTCGTCCTTGTCGAGCAGTTTGAGGAAGAACAAGTAGCGCCTGAACTAGAATATTCACAAATCAATCGAGGGTAACCGCAAGACACCGACAAGCACAAAACTTCGGTTGAGAGCGACATTTCGATTTCCTGTGTGAACTTAGGAATTGAGTCACGAGTTATGGACAATTAAACATTTTCTACAAGCGTTTGAAGTGTCGTACGCAAGAATTTACAATTGGCAATTAATTTACAATTAACAATTACTTCCCGTTTTATTCCGTTCAGCCACTATTGAATGCGGTGGCTCTAAGATCTATTCCGAAAATTAACTCCCGGTACGATGTCCGAATGTTGTTTAATTTTGACTACTACGCTGTTTACGGACGACAAACGCAAAGAGTGAAATCGCGTTCTAGCTGTGACTTCTCGATTTAAGGCGCGTATGTAACGAGGGTAAGCTAGGTTTGACTAAATCACTAGGTCGGTTTAACCTCACCATTACACACTGGTTTTCGCTAAACGGAATTAGAAACGCGTGTTACTTGGATCGCATCCAACGGTAGAGTGTTTCTTAATGAGCTCGTATCGACTCTCATCGATTTACACGGAGTGGGGATCGATGCGCATGCATATTTAATTAGTGGGGCAAATATCCTAAATTCCTTCCTTTGCGGGAAGGACCGCGGATTCGTCCGGTGATGGAAATAGCCTTTGCTCACATACCGCCACACACAAAATTTATGATTGGATGTATGTAACCAGCACGGATACATATTAGCACACGTGATACATACCAGTAATGATTGTTTCCTATTGATCGTTCTGTCCCTATTTTCACTTACTGTCCTTTACGTTCAACGCAGTCAGCAAACTTCAAAAGTGTACAAAGTGATTGATATCAGTCGACGTCGCCTCTTGAAGATTATTGTTTTGGAAATGGTATAGTAGCGAGATCGGTAATTAAGTTGAATACAAAAACAAACTAGAATATTTATTTACACGTTGTTTACAAAGTATGATAACATGGTTGAAAATATATAATAGTTCTGTATGAATATCGAGGGTGCACTTAGTAACTTGTATAATACTTTGGAGTACTGTCTGCGACGATTGGAAAATTTGTTCTGACGTTCTGTTTTGAAAGTTTTCTAAGAGGAAGAAAAGAGAAAAAGGGAGGATCTTTATGGGAGTGGCAAGATATAAAATTAAAAAATACTGTAATTGGTTGATTGGAGGTGGATGTGGAAGTAGTTGGAGAACAGGAAGAGAGGGTAACGTGGATGGACAGTAAGGCGTGCGGTCATTTGCACCGAATGTTGAGAAGTCTTATTCTTTAGGAGGTTTTTCCGGAACGGTGTGGGTCATAAAATGTCTCCAAATAAACCTGAAAGTGTCGGGCCCTGAAGTTTCTACAAATTGCCCTTTATTAAATAATTTAACGGACTAGCAAACAAATTTGAATTTTAGATTATTATATTGGGGTGCATTTACGACGAATGAAACTTGTTCTAGGTGTCAAACGACAGCGTTGATGGCTTTGTAGAGAGTGAGTTCATTTTACAAAAACTGTATGCTATTTATACCAAGCCAATCATAGTAAGTCTAAATATATGCTAGGAAGGGGGTGTTGTCAGCACTTGTCCCTTTGCAGGTAGGCGCGGACGGTGCAGGTATAACATGAAACATTTTAACGTTCGTAAAACTTTAACTAAATTGTAATTAAAAGTTTTTTAGGACGTAACAATTATATTTTCACTGTGCAAAACGGCAAAGAAACGCACGCTAATGATTCTTCGGAACAATCTATTCTTGTATGCTAATGAACCAGTTTCAGTCCTGACTATGGTTTGTAGACGCAACACCATTGTACCTAGTTTTGATAAAAAATATCGTAGTATAGGTTTTGTAGCTTTGAAAAAAGCTGAAATTCACTGAACTACTTAAGAAACTCGTTGCAAAGTTCACAGTCATATTTTACGTCTTAAAGCTAGGATTGCAATAATAAATAAACATATATAGTTGTTGAAATTCATATATTCATAATAAAACTATTATCGTTTAAAGAACTACTACTTCGTGGTAGATATTTGAAATATCTTTGGGTTAATTTGGTACAATTTCAAAATGGAGAGGATCTGTTGATGGATATTAGATTTCATAGTTTACAATCATCTTCTGTATCGAATATACGTCTGATATTGCATCATATCCACTGATCGTATTATCTTACGCTGATTTTATTGGCTGCAGTGAAGCTATAATTGTTCGTAATAATTTTCCTTATATTGCATTGTGTTAATGCTCGTGATTGAGTCAAAATGATTTTTCGAGCCTTGTTGAATATTGCACGTAATGGAGACTATACAAAAAGTTTTTATCTGATCACACGCAATTCTGCTCTATAGTCAGTTGACCAGGTCGGTCGGGTCAACGGCGTGGGCCACTCGAGGGGGTGCATTCGATACCTCCCTGAGTTTATTGGGGAAAGATGGTGCTTCCCACTCCTCTCGAATGACCAATCAGCCCTACTACTTTTTAAGCGACGTCCCCTTAATTTTTCATTTGCAAATCAGAAGCTTTTCCCAATTTGTATCCGGCCACCCGAGTTTTATAAATTCTCATGTACGACAAAGAAGAGCAGATTCCATAACAAATTTTTTTGAACACGAATCGAGCCTTGCAAATAAATAGAACAGTTAAAATTATTATTTCCTGTAAACTTATTCAATACAGTCCACTAACATTAAAAATATTCACGCAGTTAATTCGGCGTGCGAAGTACAAGTTGCACTGTCATTCGAGATAGTCAACACATTCGCAACAACCAGCTTAACGATATTTTCTTATAACGGAGAAGGTGGTCAATTTGTTCACTGGAGGAAAGTTTTGGGAGCTGCCGAACGAAGATAACCGCCTTCACACCAACGGTCACTTTCATGTATGGTCAAGGGAGTTAACACGATGGCACACGCAGGGAAATACCTGTGTTCGAACAGGGACCGTAACAAGCAATAAAGTTAGGAAACCTCTTGACTCTAACAAACATGGTTGCAATAAGAAAACGAAAGTGAAAAATGATTTTAACGACAAAACATGCACGACAAAAATATCGACCCTAAAAATGAAAGCTGTGGAATCCAATGGCTTCATAAGTTGATTGCTACTACGAAACGGTTCCAGGTTCTTGGAAAGCTGTGTTCAAATGTCGACATATTATACTTGCACAAACATATAGACGTTTTAATTTAATTCTAGAACTACCAAAGGGGTCAAAATGACTTGCTCCAGACTTTTTATTTTATATTAGAAAATTTATCAACAAGCTTTTGACGAAATGTGTTATACTTTAGCGTTTAATAATTTTGTTTTTTATTTCATTTTCAATTTGGAAGAAAGTGTACACTGAACGTCTGTGGTTCTGGTATTAAAGACGAGAAGACAGTTCAGCTAAATTATATTTGCATTCAATAAATCATCATAATAATTAACAATTTATTGATGCTAAAGATTTAAAAAACCATTGTTTTTATAAAAAATGAAAATTATTTTGCGATCATAAGGTATAATGAAAAACGAATAAAACGGAATGGAATTATTACTAAATGAAATTTTTAATAGCTGTAATGTGGCAATCAAAGTGCTAAGAAAGGACCAAAATTTCAGGGGCGTGCCTACTCAAACCAAGCAAAGGGATCTTAATAAATATGAATCTAAAATCCATTAGTTTCGTAACTACCACACGTTTTTGTGTTTATATGTTCAATATATCCTCTGTACATTTCAATGCATATTTCTATACGCAATCTTACAAATGCATACAGGCGTTAAAAGGTGTCTGGAATTTCTATGATCACTTGGTGTTTGCAATCAATTCAATTTATTGAATATGATTGAATTTATATTTCTTTGGATTGGTTCCAGATATCGACGAAATAGATAGCATTATGCCGTTATTGCAAATTTAAAGCAGAAGGATCTCATAATTTTGGGACCATGTTTACTCAGACCTTTTCGTTGTTTTGAAGAATACTACATCCTGTATTTTGTAATTAATTTGTACTGAAGTCAAGTAGTCGATAAAACAACCCAATAACAAAATATTGTAGTCTTGGTCTACAAGATTTTTTAACAGTTAGTATTTATCAGAAGTTCATAAAATATTTTTTGTGCAAAGTATTTATGGGATAAAAATTATTAACTATTGTATAATCGTTAATAGTTCAGACTTTTCTTTTATAATTTTCGAACCTTCGCTTTTATTGTTTGTCAAACGCTAATATTTTATTATTCATAGTGGAAAAATAAAAAAAAAAAAACTTTAAACTTCTAAGATTCTTATATCTTACCGAGACACGAATTACGGTACTTTTTATTTTTGCTCATAAAACGGTTTTAGTAGGAAAATAAAAGTCGCAGTCCAAACGTAAGATGTATAATCCGATATGGCGTACTTCAGGTATCCTTGTAACAAATTAAGGTATCGATATAAATCTTACAAAATATAATTTTGTACCTTAAAAAAATCAAGAACATCATTTATTTCTTACTTGAATATGTAATTTTCTATCAATTATATTTAAATTGAATCAGGCAAATAATACAAAATTAGTACGCATCTCCAATAAAAACCACTTTCATCGCCATTAAACACATTTTCAAATCGATACTGATAAATATGCAAACGAACATTTTGAACGAATTTATCATTTCATGTTAACTCTTCTTCATCTTTTTGAACAATCTTGTACTACATTTAATAATATTTCTTGAAACAATTCCATAACGCATTTTTAAATTCTTAATCCAGCTTTATAAAGCTTTGAAGTTCTCCAGTTTAGTTTGTTTATTATTTATTTGTATAATGCCACTTTCTTTGCCAATCTTTCTTTTGTCGATAGCTTTGTTAAATTTATTTATTATGTATTTCTGTATTTCAAATTAGTGGTGGCAATGGTCATTTAGGCCCACGAAACTATTTAATAAAGAAAATAAGAAGTAAAATCATAAGTTCAGCAGTCACAAGTGACTTCGCTTAGCATAACTTTTGAACGCGTTGAGATATTGATACCTCAGATTTCACAAAAAAAGTTAAAAGAAAATAAAATTATTAACAAGTGAAACAAGAGAAAATAACTTATTTAAATAAAACCCTACATCTTATTTTATCTTCTTCATTTTGCTTGTTAAAACTAACAAATTGAGGTAAAAAGGACAAAATTCATGGAATTATTTGCCACAAGATTCATATCGATACTTTTATTTCTCTCAAAAATACGCGGAATAAATAATATCGGATTACACACCTTATGCTGGGACTTCGACCTTTACTTTCCTCCTAAAATCACTTGATGGAGAAAAATAAAAAGTACCGTAAATCGTACCTCGGCGAGATGTATAAACCGTGAAAGTTTCAGATCTTTTTGAATATCCGGATTTGTGACCCTTCCTTGAGAGTTTACCATATGGATATTTCGTTATTCTACCACCAACGTTTCGCATTATATTGACATTGAAAAGGATTCATAACAAACATCCTTTAAGTAGCAAATGTTATGTATAATAATATTTTTATACGGAATTTGATGGGTGAGTACATACATGACATTACATTTCATGGACCGTTTCTTGTTATTCACGTATATCTCACCTATTTCAAATAACGATATACGTATGTAAATTGAAAGAAATCACCAGAGTATGATGCATAGTGGGTTAAAACTGTAAATGTGATCAAAAATCCTACTGCTAATATTTATTCCTTCTTCAGGATCTGATTTTGATGGAATAAAAAATTATACTTAAAACACTCCTCTTTTAAAGAGGAGTCGGTAGGTTTACTAGAACTCCGATGTTCAATCTACGCTTTCTTTTAAATTAAAAATAAAATACAAAACGGAATAAGTAAGGGATGAAACATAAATAATAATACAGAATGACTCTTTATCTTAATAAAAATAAACCTAAATTTTGGGAATAACGTCTCGATAAATTTTGTAATATAAAATAAACAATGTGGAACAGGTCATTTTAATTCGTTTGGTAGTTTTAATGTTAAAGTATACATTGTATAGTAAGTAGACATTGTCATATAAACACAATCCCCAAAAAGTAATAGTTAACAAATTATTGTTAACAAAAATGATAGTTTTTCGACAATTGTATATCCTTTAATGCACTTTCTCTTTTCGTTTTACTTAAGAAAATTTAAAGTTACTATACAATTTTATCCAATTCAGAAAACAGTTTTTAATATTTACAGATTTTAAATGAACTGTATAGTAAATAAAACGCCTGTAATTTTTACAAGAGTAAATTTATGCAGCAATCTTTTTTTTTTTATTATTTTAAGTAGACTTTAAATAATCCTATCATTATGAGGGCAAGTGTTGGTCGTTTGACATTGATCGCGTTTAATGATAACATGTACACAAATAAGGGATCTGTTAATATTGATGATATTTCTTTTACGTGAAAAGGGTGGCTCACGCCAATCCCTTTTTATTGGATATATTTTTAACGCTAGACGACTGAATTAAGCTTGGAATATGGTTGACGGGCAAAGAACGACCGCCCTCGAGATTAAGATAGAGAGACGATAACGCGGAACAGGTTTGCAACACGAAACATGTCGATTTATTAAGAAAAGGCGGAGAGACGATATGGAACTAACAACTGCTGATGAAGAAATAACGAAGTGTATCGAACATTTTGTTTGTATACGTTGAATAGCTATTGTTGCAATTTTTAGATCTTGTGAAATGATCCAAATAAATTAAGATTTGACGAGGCTTTGTTCACGGAGAAATTTGAAGCAAGAAATTATTGTCATCGGTCAATTCCATGAAAATAGTTAACTTAGCAATGGAATTTTTATGAATTATTTAACCTGGATATAAGAAAACTATAAGTTTGATTTGAATTTCAAATACAGTTCATGTACAGTTCTTGTCGTAAGAGATGATCTCTTTCTAAAAGAAAGATCATTCAAAAGGAAAAATAAAGGATGAAGTAATATGAGAACTATTAAATAATTGGTATTGTAGGGTGAACTGCTTGCCCTGATTATTGCACTAGGTGCCGTCTGCATTAATTCCGAAGGACCACCCGAGTTTAATTGACTTGGGACGGCAATGAATTGTGAAAAACTGATTCAGTTTTTAGTTGGTTTTATTAATAATAATGTGTATGTGTACATAGCTAATTGCAACTTACTTCGACTATTTGTTTTCTCTGACTACTATCTACTCTGTAAACTCTGATCTCTATCTAGTCTGCGTATTTTTCTATGCTGTAAAAGGCCAAGGAAAAATAATAAACCGTTCTTTTCGGTGGCTGAATAGAGACTTGTCCATCGTCGCTGCTTCATTTCAAACACACTCACTCACACACATCCACACACATACCGATTCGTCGACCGTCGAGGCCGAAATCGACAATCGGCTTCGCGTTAAAAAACGCGAGCAGCGTCAAAGAAGATGCCGGTCTGTTTGACGCACGACGTCAAACGTTTTCTCCTGGCCATGTTATTGGCTGTGAATATCGGCTATTTGACCTTTTAAATCTCTAACAGGTATTTATATTGTTAGGAATAACTTAATGAAGTCTTAACCCTTTGCACGCGAATGGCGCTTCTGGGGCGATATATGCAATTAACTAAAGTATTTTAAAATGTGAAAACTGTTACTTATATTAGAACATAGCAAACTAATGAGGGAAATTGAAATAAATAGATTATAAGCATTTTATAATTCTTTGTTTTCAAAATAGGGCTTTCAAATTTTGGGAACTTCACTGAAAAAGAAATCTAGACTCAATTGTATCTAAAAATGTTTCTAGTGCAAAGGGTTAATATCAGAAATTGTTTATTTGGTATGAAATATATTGAATAATATGTTATGTGATTTCTACTGTGAACAAATTCTTATATACAATTCAGAAATGTTCAATATTAATACATTAACAAGGTTTTAAATTAAGTTCATATAATGTTCTTATTTTAATTTTAAAATTGTCTCAATCTTTGTTTAACTTATTAACAACCACAGTGTAACCGAATAAGTTAAATTATATTCAACTAAATACATTAAAATTTTGTTAAATTGTCAGTATCTTCTGTGTATATCAATATGTGTCAAACAATATTGTTTGCTGTAGAACATAGATGTCAGTATACAATGACTATATCAATTTCAAATACCAGCGTTGCAAGAGAAAAGCCATTAGTTATATTAAAAATGTAAAATTGTCAATAATGTAATACAAAATATGTTTCTTTTCTTTTATTCAATACTCGAGAGTAAAACTTTTGTTGTACCTCAGGACAGAAAATTATAAAAATATGTTGTGGAAAACTTCGATAATAATATATAACAAGAAAATATCAACAGAAGTTCATTGCTAATATAATTTCAATAACATTATAATGAAAATGAAATAGACTTTATTAAAACTAAATTAATTCTAATGAACAATTTCATTTAGAATACATCACTTTCCAAGTTTCTTGTTAGCAGTAATAAACAAATACCAAATAATCAGAATACAATAATTATTTAACTATCTTTCATACTTACTATCAATACAGTGAATTAGAATGTGAAAGAAATTGAACGAAAGATAAAAACATTATTCTTAATGATAATGTAAAAAAATGTGCTACCTAAGATTGGTTCGCTTTCTGTTTTTATCCGTATATAGCTGAAATATTCGCGGCGACCGGAAGTGTTATTTTTGCCGCCCGCATGGAACAAAATTACGATTACAGCCAGACGAAATCAACATTCGCAACGTTGGATTTCGCGCTAATCAAATTACAATGGTGACAGCAATTTCATGGATCATTCGTTACAAGCGTGTATTTTCTCTCCATTTACGAACTGTGTAAATTTAACCCGTTCCATGCCACGAGGACCGTCAGTGGGCTGCAGCGTTTATCACGAGCGTAACTTTAATTAATTGAGAAACTCCACTCTTTGGTTTAATATTAAAACAGAATGCTACAAAGTAAAATTATGACAATATAGTGCAGTTTCAGTTTTTTTATGGTTAAGTGGTATAATATGATATTGGAACCTAACTTCAAATATTTACCATCAAAATTAAAATGTTTTATGATATTTTATTCGTTGCAATATTTGTTTGCCTTTACAACTAACCCAAATTCACTTTCTTAGAAATCTTATTACTTCGTCGTTATTTTTAAAAAATTATTAAGTCCTATTTATATTTTGTATTAAACAAAGAAGATTTAATTATACGAACTGCTTCAGATACGTGGTTAAGACATCTGTAAACCTTTCTTATGTTTTTGCTCTGCTGGAAAGTAACGAAAAGGAACTTAAATTAGTTGTACTCTCAGGTACAGAGCTACAAAAGCAAATAAAATAATGAAACTACGTAAACTAAAACTTTCTTTATAATTTTCAAGTAATTAACCTTTTATAAACACAGACGCAAAATTATGCATGTAATAAATTTTGCAGTTAGTATTTATCACGAACGTTGCAAATATGTGTCACGATAAGCGGTCGTAAATATCTATTTTTTATCGGCACCGCGAGCGCGTATGATCTTATCACCAATTAACCCCTTAATCTATGATTTTTTTAACGGGTGCGTCAGTTCGAGCTAAATATGTATAGTTCCAATGTTCAAACAAAGAAAAATTAAACATTGTGTATGTTTCACTCTTGACAAGCCTTGGCTATATAAATTTTGATTAGAATTAAATTTAAAATTGAGTTTTAATCAAGATATAAAGGATAGTGGTCATAGTATATGAAATATGACGTATGTCACGAGTGTGACACGATATTTTAAGGCAAGAGGTTTAGGAGACAAGGGTAATAAACTTGTATACTAAATAACTCATCACAAACTTTCATTAAATATCTATTTGATTTTGAATAATAATAGGATGTTGAATTTCAAATTATTGCGTTCTTATTTAACAAAGAAGGATAGTGTATTAACCACTGAAGAACAGAATAGTGTTTCTTCTTTAGATGTTGAAATATGACTCTGAAGAAGAGGAAAATGTTTTTCTTCGAATTTTGAAGTACGACTCTGCTTTTGCTTGACCGCAGATCAAGAAAGAAATTTTGAAATTCCTTTCCCTAATTATGACGTTTAGAAACCAATCGGAAGTACTGTTGTGAGCAAAATCTCTGATTGGCTGCCCGGATTGATGAGTCATAGTCGTGGGTGGGGGAGCAGTTTGCAATTGTAAAATGACCCGTCATGAACCTACCTGTCTTTCTGACCCCTTGTCAAGGGGGTGGAATATGGGAGAGTCCGTGCCTGCGTCGCACATGTCATTGTTGTACCGATGCCCCCGAGGCCATGCTGTAGCCTTTGGAAAATAAACGTTAATTTCAATATTGACGCTGGCCATGGTTCTAACTTTTTAAACAGTTAGAATGGACACAAGGGAAAATCGATCTGAACAGTAATTATGCCTGTAACGCAGGCTACGGACTTGGTTCCTTTATGATCTCACAGTATTATATTGTCATATATACAATGGTGAGCATATAAATAGGGAAACATTTTTTCAATATATAAGAAATTATTTTAACTTTGTGGTTAGGATTTCCGATTTTCTCATTTAAGGTATTAAACATATGGTTCTTAAGCTTTTTCGACATTTCATATCGATTGTTCACTTCTGTTTTGTCGTTCATAAAATGATACGTACAATACCAATTATTTAATTTTCAAAATCTTGTATTGCAATTATGATTACTTTATCTTTTATTTTTCCTTTTGAATTATCTTTCTTTTAGAGAGATCATCTCTTACGATAAGAATTATATTTGAAATTCAAATCAAACGTATACTTTTATTGTATCGAAGTTAAATAAAATGTAGCTCATAAAATGGAAACAGCTAAATGGAGGAACACGATTTTATTTATTTAAACATATTTTATTTTACAAATACTTATTATCAATACGTTGTTTAGTAGCACGTCCTTTGTTTTTTATAACTTTCGCACAACGACGTGGCATAGAATTAATGAGATGAATTCAACGATCAATAGGAATTTCTTTCCAAATTTTATATTATATTTTTTAAATAATTTAACACGTTGAATACCAAACAGGGAGAAATCGATGACTGATGCCATTTTAATATACGAATTATATGATCGATATAATGAAACAAAATTAGAGAAAATTTCAAATAACACTAATATTATTATTATTCAGAAGAAGTATCAAGTGCAAAATATAAATTGAAAATGAAGAAATGTATTTTGAATAATTGCAATTTTAATACGCTATCCTATATAATATCATTTTCACTGAAACATCCATGATAAAATATAAAAATTACATAAATTAAATACAAATATTATATGAAATTGTGTGATATATGAAGCAACATGTGAATTTATGGAATTAAAAATAGAATACAATTAAATCTGCTTCCATTAAAATGTAAAGTTCTTAAACTTATCTTAAACTATATCGTAACATAACATGAATAAACAAAATGAAGCAATTATGTGAAAAAGTATTTGTTATCGATCAACTTTTACGGAGTTTTTCCCACAAATCCTATTAGTTTTTTTACTGTAGTTTCCAGTTACAAACTGTTTTGTTTTTCTTTATATAATTCGTGGCTAGTAATGATACAATTAAAATGTTAATGGATGGAGAAGCAATGAGTGGAAGTTTAAAACTCGTTTAAAACATAAAATGCTACGAGTGACAGCGAGAATTTCAGCCAAATTGACAGAAATTGTTTCAGGCGAGTTTCAGAAAATGCTTTTTAAACTACTCACTTCCCATTTCAAACAATTTACACGTAGAGTAATGATTTAATCTAAAAAGTTCACGTAAGAAGGTTAAGAAGCTCTCAATCTAATATTTAAAAAAAATAATTAATACATTACTACGTCATAATAAAATAGAAATAATAATTCATGTTTACGGTTCTTTCAGGTTAAATACGCCATTTTCTATTTTCATTAAAAATTGTACATAACGAAAAATAGTTAAAAGTATATAGGTAAATACAATTTAATTATTTGGATCTTTTAATATATTTCTTTTTACATTTTCTAAATGAAAGATGTTGATGATCATGATTTAATTGGGATACGGTTGACTTGGTAATAAATGGGCGGTAAGAAAAAATCCATTAACGTGAAAACATGTAAAATTATTAACGAATTTTGGTCATTTTCAATGTAAAAAATCTTTAATTTTGCCATCTCCGAAAAAATTGCATTGTATTTAATGTGTTATCTAATCTTTTAATCAACTTGTTCAAGAGCTGGTAAGTATTTATACGAATTAAATAAAAATTATTTTATACTTTTTAGTGCTTTTCGAAGTCGGCCGTATTTTTTCCTAAAAACTATTTTATTTCACACCTTTTTAGTGGTGCTCGGTACATTCGTTGCAAAGTAATATCCACACACTGTATAACAGTAGTGCAGGATATTTTCAAACCGAATATCATATACATGCATAGCATTCCGTTCTTCAACTGCTACGAAGCTGCCTTCCCGATTCCTCACCCAATCCTCTCGCACCCCTCGCCTACGCATCTTAAAACAAAAATCAATCGAACACACACATACATGTACACACCTACATAAACACACACGACCCAAAAAAAATTTGTTGCAAGTGTGGGATCATTACAAAAACATTTACTAAATGAGAAAGGTTTCATCACGATCGGCACATTCCTTGCAGAGTAACACCCAAGAATAGGTTTCTTTCAATACCAATAATTATTATTAACAATACAAAAATTGTAAATAAAAAGAACGGCTTCTTAAAAACAAATACTGTCGTTTCTCGTTACAACAAATAACATTTAATTTTCCTTATTTTAAAACGGTAGCTTAAGTAATTTCTATAAATGCGAGACTAGAACATCGCTCCTTTCATTTTTGCTTCTAATGATAGTTTCACAAGTTCGAGATTACAGATAAGCAAATCTATGCTGATTCAATAGTAAATTTTGTGATAATCATCTAGCACAATGGTAATAGTAAGTGAATCTATGATATTACCGACCTTTGACGTTTCCACGAGCATTAAGTTCCATTGAATTTGATTGGTTTTTCCATTCGCCAAAGTTTTGAAAGCTAAAAGTCTAGATAGAACGTTCAGGACAGAAGCTTTGAACTACTATCCAAACTGTTCCAGCTGAAAGGCGATTGAACCGCAATTCTAAACCGCATTCTAGTCAATAGAAAATACAAAATGGCAATTTTAATCAGAACGAAACATGGTTTTAGATACATTTAAAAGCATCAAATCGACACACGGGTATGTTGAATATATTGCTTGAGAGTTGTTCAATTCGAGGCTATACATTACTTTATTAACAAAATATGATAAAATTTTGTGATAGTTTGAGTAAGTTTTATTTTGATTAAACTTAATTAAAGCCGTATTATTTTACCATCGAAATTACACCGTTCTTTTCTACTGTAATTTTATGTTTCAGAAATTGGGGTAAATTCTTTTCCTTTGTTCCAATAATAAACGTATTATTTTCGCAACTGAAATATTATTAATATTGTCTATTACAAAATGTTAAATAAATTTTGATAATATGTAGGAAGGTTCTTTTTGTAATCATCATCAAGTATCAAGGCACAGCACCAAAAAGATCTGCAAATCAAGATATTTAGAATTTTTCTATAAGATGTTTCATTTTTGAATTTAAAATATTTTACAAGCTCGTGATTTTTTAATATTGCATTTTAATACCCTTTTCACGAAAAATGTTTCGATATGATATAATTTACATAGAATATAGACAAATATAATTTAAATAGAATAATTATTCCTAATACTGTATTATCTTATCTACGATGGTATGTTGCTCATTATTTTGTAATTAAGTATTCTCGAGCTGGTGGTAAGTAATCTGAAAAAAGTTTCGGAGTGCAAGGGGTTAAATTATGGGTATTCTTCTAAAGAACACCAGTGACCCATTAACCAGAATGTATTAACCTTAATTAACCTTAATTAACCTTTTCATGATTCCCTACAATACAAAGAAACATATTTATCCATTTAGAAAAGTAAAAGTCATCGTGTAATTTGAAAGGTGTCACTGTTTGTATAGTTCTTGTATCCGTAATAATAACTAAATAATTAAAAAATAATTGTGTACATTGACTTAAAATGAGGTACGCTGTATGAGGATTAAAGTAAGCAAAAATGATTGTTTTTCTGCCACAAGTTGATGAATGTTTATTAATTTTTGCGTATCGAGGTATTGTATTACATTGTAAATGAAAAAAGGTCTTTCTGAAACTCATACAATTGAATACCTATGAAGTTCTGGGAACTTCCACTTATCAAAATGGAAGAAGCCGTTATTAATTAATTTTATAAAAGTTTATAATACATCGTATAAAGTTATTGAAAAAAATAAAAATTCTCTCGCTACTATTTATTATTTTTCATCGTTATTTCTACTTCAGGTTTTTTGTTTCAATTCCGAATGGTTCGTACATTCCTATTTTGATAGAAAAACCATCGGGCCAACAACTCGCAGCGTGTTTTTAATTAATCGATCGCTGTCGGACTACAATTGCTTCTTCCTTTTTTTTTTTTCGGAACATGTAACTTTGCGTCACTGTATCTTATTAATCACTGGTCCGATCGAAATTTGAATCACGCATTGGATACTAAAGTGCGAATGACCGTGTAAAATGGTAGAACAAGCCAATCAAACGTAAGGAAATATAAAGCAAGTCTCGAAATCAAATTGTTATGCCTTATATGCGATTATTATATTGTAGTTTTTGTTAAGGAGTACCTTGAGTATTGCATTTCATGTCGTATATACTCGAAGGAGCACTCACTGACGTGGGGAAAAATAACTAAGCTCTAGTTTGACTTCTAATTTACTAATGCTTGCTTTTGATACAAGGAGTACTGAGTTACTAGGCTGGTATGAGTGGGGCTTGAAGGACGGTTTCTAATTTTGTAGGATGATTTGTTTTTGACTAACTTCGTATCATCCCCTTCCAGTGCATCCTCATCACGGTGCATCCCTGGAACAGGGGTGACGAAATTGGCCGATGGTGGACGGATGTTCGGCAACACTGGAGAAATTCCACGAAGTCGAAATTACTGTTATAGCTTAAGAACTAAAACTTCGCTGGGTAACTAAGGGACCTATTGGAACACGATTTTATGATACCCAGGCTGAAGTGAAAAAATTAGACAACACTTTTAAATTAAATTCTATGTGCCGCATGTTGATCGCAAGCCAGTCTGATAAAAATTCTGAAGAAACTAACGGTTACAAAATTGAATGCAAAAGGTTTGCTCAAAACATAAAGTTGTCCTCTTGCCATTCCTAATAGTGTTTTTAATTCTAAAATAATTGCAAAAACGAAACACTTTGAAACAACAAGGTATGTAGAAAGCTTTCGCTACTTACATTTCCTCTACTATCGAAGTAGTCTGTTGTTTTTCATCGTTTAGAAGAGGATGTACCTAAAGTGTAACGGTGTAACGGATCGAAGTAGAGATACTGACATGGGGAAATCGCTAAGTGTTATGCTTGTTTATTTCTGAAACTTCGCCAGCTTATAGAATTCGTCTATCGCTAATGTATCCTGTTTTCTTCTAGTGACATGATTGAATATGCATTTTCCAACAAATTAATGAAACATAGCGTTACATTTGTAGCCGCTCTGTCGTAAATAATTGTTATAGATAAGCGCAAATAAATATTATATGTAATATTATTACGTATAACTGAAATGTGAAAGTAATATATAGATATATAAAATAAGTATGTGTAATTTTATAGATATTAACACATCTCGCCAATCCCTCACCATATACCGGGTGACTTTTTGTAATTCGTGCGCAAAATTACTTATGCACAAAATAGCTATAGCTTTTTAACTATGAGTTGTTTTTTAATAAAACTTTTAGTTTTTTTAAATTAATTCCTTTATTCACTTAAAAAAAATTAAAACACTCTCAAAAATAAAAAATTTAATGTTTTAAAGTGTGATATTTTTAATATATGTATAGGCGTTGATCGAGTACTCGTGTGTTTCCAATCTTATTGCAAAAAAATCATAAAAAGCCCACTGAAGACAATAATCCACCGATAATAATTCGTAGGAAACGACTTTTGTCGTCTCCCGCGTTTTAATAACAATATGCACAGAACGAGTTTAGTCGCTCCTCGCTTAATATACATACGTAACGGATAATAAAAATCATTCATGTACTACAAAGAATACAAAGTAATTGATGAATTATCAATAACCATGGAATTGCAATAGCAAACGAAGAAATTTATCCTTTTTTCAGTTTATTCTACTTTTAAAATTCGAAAAAAAAGTAATTTTAAAAAATAATGAAAAAGTACCGTGTGATGCAAAAACAAAAAGTAAATATCCGGAAGCACAAAAGCGGTAATATTCTTACTGGCTTAAAAAACTGTGTTGATCAATTGCTGTTTCGTAGTGTTTAAAATTGAATAAAATTTTGATTTGTTAGTCAAATAACCTTATTTTTACTGGATTTTACAGGATTTTTAATCTGTTAAAATGTTATTACTATTATTACTTAAACTCACATTAAAATAATGTGAATGGATGTTAAAAAGTAACAGAAATAAAGTAATCAAAAAAGTGGTAACTTTTTTGTCTTCTACTGAGACAGTTCGTTCATGTATGTTACACTTTAAAATGAAAGATGTAAGTGAGTTTTATCGTTAATGTCTCCTAAACACTAACACGAATGCATTCAAAATGGGATGTAGCAGCGTTCAGTTGGATAAACTCTTATAGAGTTTGTAAGATGGCAAAGTTTCATAAATACGTAAGCGTAACGCTTGAGGAGCTCCCCTTGTGAGCAATCAATACCTCTGTTAAAGTACCATTCCAGATAAATTTCCAAATATTGCTGGATCTGACCTACTTCATAAGAGAACATTGCATATGGTTTTATATAGTTACATGCCCTTTGAAACATGCTGACAATTATTGAAAAATCAGAAAACAAGTGCACCTATTATATCCAAGAGATAAACTAACAAAATTTTCGTTTGTGTCCTTGTAATATGAAATTGAAGTATTAATCGTTTGACTGATTTAAATCATTGAATAACAAATTTAAGCAAATTGCAATCTGGCTGGTGGAATTTTTATCCATTTTAGCAAAACAGTTTCATTTTATAATATATAGAGTGAGAAAAAGAATCGACTAATGAAAAAGATAATATATAACTATTCTTAAAGTTAGGCGGACGGTGAGTAATCACAAACAGAGAATGATAATATTTTAGTAACTTCAACAATAAGTTATATATAAAAGTAAAGAGCATATTACAAAACGTTTGCCTATACTAAGTAAATATTGCGAATAATAATTTGTTAATAATAATTTGTGCAGTGCGCAAACTATACGGTACGATGCATGATTTTTAAGTAGGGAGCGGTTTGGTACAAAAATAAAAGTAAAGACAGAAAAGCTTTATTATCGTAAAATAAACTAACATGTTTTTTATATCGTTTTATAAACTTTATTATTCTGTCCTTAAACAGTTTTCCCGCCAAGGTATTAAACCAACTGATTACTTCGCCTTTCAGTTCTTCATCTGTTAAGGAGAGAAAAACGTAATAATCGCTGGATGCGATAAATTTTATTATAAATTTCAGCAGCAGATTCATTGTCCGCCATTAAGAAGTGAATTACTGCTGTAACTTCGTGCTTCGCGTGACTATTTTAACACCTATTTAAATCGGGTTATACATGGCAACTATCGCGAATACAACTGAATTATTGCTGTCAACAGATGACCACTGATAAAAATAAACGTGATACGCAAGTGTTGTCTGTGTTCAAAGTACAATTTGGGTATTTGATTTTGATCACTTTTTAAACATATTCACACAACTAGTGAATATGAGTATCAATTTACAAACTGGCTAACTTAGAATGTAAATAAATTGTTGACATAATTGTAAATTCAACAAATAATGCTGTAGTAGGTGCAGTAATACCCAGATAAACATCCTTTCTTACCTTCACCTGTTCTTGGAAATAGAATATCGGAGCAAGCTTTGATCGTACCAAATGGGAGGAACTACCAAACAAAACTTTGTGAAATAAAAGACATCTGACATTCGAGTCTGTATTTGCGCGTGCCAGGTATCGGCAGCACTCTCACACTCGTCTCCTCTTCCGTCAGTTGAATTCACAGAAATCACCATCTGAAAGAAGCGTCAGGATTTGGTCCTGACTGTGAATACCAAAATGGGCGTTACTGTTTGGCGCTTTCCATTATGAATAAAAAAAAACATAATTGCGTTACTTGAGACATCGCGAGCACGTTTGTATAACAATCCCCGCAATTCTCAAACGGTTAAGTTTTGAATTTGGTAACTCACGCCATTAATATAATAATTAATGTTATTAACACTCTGACTACCACGGTGGCCACCAGTGACCCGTGCTTTAAATTTTGTATAATCGAATAATAAATAAAAGAAAGGGTAAAATAAACGGCGGATATTGCTGATATTTGGCTAGTAATGCAAAATACCAGTTCGACTGATTGAATTTGGAAATTAATCGACAGAATCCTTAATAATTACAATTTCTGTATGTCTTACCTCACACTTCCCTCCTTACTGTGGCGGTCAACGTGTTAAAAGTTTATTACTCTTTCTTTTTCCCAGACGTATCAGTTATATGAAATATGAAAGAATATTCTACGGTATCCAACCTGTTTAAAATAGGAAAATAAGTCATGACTTGTTAAAGATTGAACGACAACAGATAAGAGTAACGACAACAACGGCATGAGATTACTCGAAGAGCTGCTCTTTTGCCGGGCTTGTTTGGGAATTCCTGTCTACTCTACTGATCGGCTTTTGGTGAAGCTGCTGTAAGCATATAACATCGTGCAGATGGAATTGCAAGAATACAAACACATATGTGCCATTAAGAATGAAGAGTAGGGAGTAATCTCTCTGCTTTTAAGCGAATCTTAGTTCCTTCTTGAGCTCCGTAACTGTGCTGCCAAGCAGATGAGAGTGCTTCGACTTGATTTACTACTTGATATCCTTTCTTGAGTTAGAGTTACGCTAGTTTCTCGTGAAAGTTATAAAATGTTATTAAGTACGAACAGTCAAAAGTTGATATTTGTTTTATTTATCGACATATTTTTGCTGACACGAGCGAAATAAATAGTTGAATAAATATTTGCAGCAACAACATCTCGATATCGCTCGGTACACGGTGGTACATTCAAAATATTTTAAATATGTATACAGGATGTCCCGGTATCAGCAGTACGAACAATAAAAGGGTGTTTATATGTAAAAGAATTAGTCGAAAATAAAAATAAAATTTTGTTGTTTGAAACTCTGTTTTCCAGGAAATTGGTTTTAAATATTCTTCGAGTACATGTGCACTT
Organism: Anthidium xuezhongi; assembly: GCA_022405125.1. NCBI lineage: Eukaryota > Metazoa > Arthropoda > Insecta > Hymenoptera > Megachilidae > Anthidium > Anthidium xuezhongi. The sequence goes on along the minus strand of CM039646.1, from coordinate 404,884 downwards.
AACTACAGAGTGCTTATATTACTTTACATTACATTAACATGAGCGCTGTATTAAGCTGTTTTTTATTCCTGTAATTGTACTTGTATCGAAAAACACTGTATTTGTTCAAATTGAGTTCTACTGTTTGAATTACTTGTCTACTTGAATGACGACGAGATGGATATTGGTCTCTGTAAACGCGGGCTGTTGCAAATACGTTATCACACGCGCGCAGTGCAGAAAGCATATCCACGTACTATCGATTCGTATAATTAGCCATAATGATCAACTGATGAATACTATTAGTCAAAACCGAAAAATAATGACATACTAAATATCCACGGTATTATGTCAATATATTCCCTGCTTGTGGTACCAATATCGAGACACCCAATATAAAAATAGTTCTCCAAATAATTAATACTATATTTTCTCTTTAATCGTGTTTTCCTCTAAAAATGACAATTGTTTCATACAAAACAAAACAATTTATGGTAGTTTCTTTTCAATTTGAATTAAAATAAAGTATTTTAGTGCACAGAAAGGTCTTATCAAATCGTAAATATTCCATACTTTAACATGGTCATTATAATGAGGGTCATTCGTGTCCAGTGTTTCGAATTCAATGCAATCGAATACTCAAAAGAAAAAAATATTAAATAGACTTTTCAGCTGCGTTAATATCTTAATGTCAAAGAGAAGTAGAAAATGAAAGGAAGAAATTAAGAAACAATTCTATCGTAGATCATTTTTCTTTCCATGTTCATTGAAGTAATCAGTGCGTTAAACAACATCTGTTTAGAACGTAACACAATTAATTAAAAACAAAGGCATCTATCCGAGATACGCCGAACAGACAACAAACAACACAGGAAATTATCAATTTTCTTATTGAATAACTGAACTGTGAAAATTAAAGCGGTACTGCTTATGAATTTTCAAGCACCAGCTGCAAGATTCTTGCGTTTGCCCCTTCGCTCACGTAAATAACGACTTTATAGCCCAGGCTGCACCAAACAAAAGAGTAAGAGTGAAATGAATAAATCTGCAACTTTCAATATTGAGAAGCAACAAATCCTTTGTTTTCTCATTGAAAATAAATTCTATTAAAATAAATTCAATAGTGTTAGTAGAAGTACGTGTCTTATGTTACAAACCATAGTTAAAATAACAGAAAAATTGAATTTATAAAATAACAATATTCTAATCTTTAGATTTCGAATAAAATTTACAAAATTACAGATTTTCGGTAAAATGTTGTGTAGGGTGTTATATTTAACTTGGATAAAAAAAATTATACACAACTTGCATAAAAAACACACAAAAACATCATCCTAAAGGCACTTTAACATCATGTCATTCGCGATAGAAAAATTATTGATCAGTTTATTAATTATGAAAAAAGTTAAGTTGGTCAAATTAGGTGGAGATATGCTTTATACATATATATAATAACCGGCAATTATACATAATCACCGGATTAATCCCATTCACCGTAGCATATTATAGTATTTTAGTGTTCTTTGTTGAAAGATTGATTCGAGTTTATTAGATACAGCGAATCCGCAAAACAATTTCAGGCGACGGTAAAAGTGAAAGTGACAAACTCATGGTGACGTTAACTCAAGGAATGGTGACATTTTTATTTAACAAGTTGATCCGTTTCGCTGTCGTATCATCTCGATGAAAAGGAACGGCCACCAATTTACGTCAATTGTATTGTACTCGGAAAACTTCTTCGCTCAGCTCGGCGACTGCTGACTTGCACTGCGATATTGGAGTCTGTTGGTTACGGTAATTGAACAGTTGCTGGCTTTGTAAATGCTTGTAACGCGACTGAACAGCAAAAAAGGTGATAATAAAGTAGGTGAAACGAAAACGTCTGGTGGAGTACATCGTAACGACATTGGTGAGTCTTTTTCAAGGTTCAATGTATTCGATTTATGCATAATTATGTAGGAAGTAAAATGAAATTTGACAGTTTGTAATGAATAATCTGATCAAAATGAAAATCATTGTAATGTATAACAAATATGGAAACTTTAAAGTATGATACACTGAGGTTACAGTTGCAAAATACGGAGACTATTAACGCATTTCTCTATTTAAGGCTCAACATAACTCTGTTAGGTTTAGTAAATTTGTTACTTTATTAAACTGATTACTTAAAATATTTACGTACGTATGTCTGAGTTGTTACGTTTACTTTAATTGTGTTATGTACAAAATGCTTGTGGTGATAAGTTGCGAGTATTAAATAATTGCTATGTTTATGTTACGGTAAATGTGATTAATCCGGTGACTATGTATAATTGCCGGTTATTATGTATAATCACCACTAGGTTTGGTAACTGTGATGAATTCTTGAATATTTATGAAGTTAACCGGCGAGTTTAGTCTAATATGTCTAAATAAATAAACTTAAAATATTGAATAATTTGTAGTAGTAACAATAAAGGTTATTTGGAAAACTGTTTTTTTCTCTAGAATATGGGTTTAGTTTGTTTTTGATATGTAACTGTTTTGTATGAGTTCTAATAATACAATTATTTTCTTTACTTAGGTTTTTCATTTGACAGGACATATAATATGTAATATGTGATATATAATCACCGGATTAATCACATTTACCATAACATTTATATTATTTTGTACAATACAGTACACGTAGCTATTAACGTTACATTCATAACACTTTAGTTACTAAAAATTTTGGCTAAAAATGAAAAAGAGCGATCTATGTTTTCCCAAGATCCACTTGAGTGTAACACGTCCAAATTTTATTGTCCCAATTGAATTGTAAATGAATTATTAGCGGTTAATTGTTTATTTGTTTTTAATGAGTAGTATTAAAAACGAGGTTAGCTTTTTATAACAGCTATTTTATAAGTAACCAGTATTTACCATTATTTTGTTTACTCTGTCTTCGAAAAACAGTAGACGTTATTTATAATTAAATAATACAACGAGCATCTAAAGAGTTGAAACAAACATAGAGATTTTAAAATCTGTGTCAATGTTTTGAAACTGTGAAATTTGTACAGATTGTTCTGTCGACTTTTTCCTTTATTATGCGGCACGTGTACCGTTCCCGTGAGAAAAATACAACTAAAAAGAAGCAGCGATTCCCGGTGGTAAGGAAAGAAACTTAAAAGAGCGGTATAATCCTTAAATCGCTGCCGCTTTAGCAGGATTTTCAGTAAAAGATGATAATGGTTTCGTGTTGGCTAATTTGCTTTCTGTAACTGCGAATTTTCTATAAGTTTGAATTCCTATATTGTTTTAAAGAATTTAAGCAGAAGTATTAATTGGGAAGTAATTAGATCTAGTAGTTTAATAATACAGATTCCACTCCTTTAATAATATTGTGATTAATGACATTATTATTGAATGCCCAAAATCCATACTAAGGAAATGATGACAAATAATAATGAGAACTCAGATTTTTTAATATTATATCCACTATATTGGGAAATGGAGCGAAAACTGTCCGTAATAAAGATAGTGGAGAGAAGTAGATGTTATTTTTACAACAATCATACATAAAGTTATGGTCAACATTTATATGCCTCCAAACTTGTTCATGTAATGATTCTTTCTTATTAAAAGTGATTCAGTTTTTTTACAGTAATTTATACGGAAATAGTTCTTATAGACATTCTATTTTATAGCACTTATATGTACATGTATTTTAATACGACGACATGTGAATACTTACCTTGTTGCTTCAACCATTCCTTCATTCAGCAACGGCGCTTAGTATAATACTATAGCCAAAATTATACTGCAACACATTCATTTTTTAAATCTATTATTAGAAATAAACAAAATAACTTAGCTCCTTTTGGTAATTGAACTGGTGTAGAGGTGAAGTAATGACATTAATCCCTTGCCATATAATTTTTTCCACAGGTGCCTCAGACAAAGCTAAATATTTATTGTTGCAATATTAAAACAAGCAAAGGAAATTCTAATGTTATATATAATTTACAATACATTTAACGTTTGTATATCATTCCAATTATAGCTGTAATTACACTTAAAAACCAATTGTAATAAAAATAAAAGTCAGGTTTGTAACATTTGAACCGTAAGGTGCGTTACGAGTCTGACTAGTCAAAGTATGGCAAGCAAATGTAATGAGGACGTAATGACAGAGAAAAGGGAGTAGTGACGTTACACTACCATTATCTCGCCATTACATTTCCCCCCCTATACGATCCTTATTAATGTCATTACTTTACTTCTATATCAGTTCTACTTGCCAATATTGCTGCCGATAAAAGTTGTATCTACAACACCAGGTATTACTATACGTATATATTTTTTTAAGAAAAGAAATTCTTTCGGTTTTAAAATTAATAATATCAAAGAAATAAACTTTCTAAAGTTTATATTTAATCGGTTCTACAAATAAATATCAGATAATACAAATGGATTTCAGATCGTTCCATAAGTAATATTGTTTTTACGTTGAAATTTTGTACATTAAATAAAAATGATTATCTCTTGTTGATTGTACAAAAATATACTTATTTTTTATGTTCTACGAGGATGTATAATGTTATTGATGACTCTCACTTTTCCGTTGAAAAACTATTTCATTTAAAGCATTTGTAATCCCTGGCCCAGTGGAATTTGGAGAACGCGCATGAGTTACCCTGTGGTTGAAATTGTGAAATCAAATAAAAGGTTGGAAATCCGAAACAAATTCCTAGAGAATTTAGAAACATACCTCATACTTTCATTTTATTGTGCTATAAAAATACTGCATCGTGAAAGTTCCATTTACCAAGTATTACAGAATTTTACTTTGCATGTTTTATAGCATCTAATACCATTTATATTTTTGCAATTAATAAATATACTTTTTGAATGTTTTAAATATTTCAAATAGGTACAAGATAATTTTAAAAAATGTGGTGTTATTAAAAATTTATTTTAAGGTTTATTTTTATTTTAATCTATTATAAATAGTTCTATGCCACAGAATCCACTAGATACATGTTGTAGATAAATTATTACATACAATGTTTGTTTAACTTACATTGCACGATCAATGTCTAAGCCATCTGATAGTGTTTCTTTTAGCACAAACATCTCTATTATCCTTTGTTTTTATCTTTCTTTACTATCTCTTTCATTAGCAAGGTGTACTTATCTTTGCTCGACCGTGCTCGTGTCCTATTTCTTTAAATTATCATTTTTTTCTTTTTGTTAATTTTTCTCAGTAAATATATTTAGAAAAATTACATTGGAGAAATTATATTTAAAAAAGTATTCTTTGAGAATACCATTATCAAAAAACAATGTATAAAATGGACCATTCAAATTTTAGCGCTACAGAATGAGTGTGAAGTTGAGCGAATGAGGCGAGCGTGGATGAGAGAGGGAGAGTAAGAGAGAAAGAGTGAGAAAGGACAAATATATATACACAAGGAATCCGCGAACTGATAGGCAGATAGGCAGATAGACATAGAGCGAATATATGTAGAAAGTGGAATAGAGCGCTATATAGTTTTTATAACATTAAAGTTTAGTTTAATTTTTATTAGGTTTGCGTTCTGTGTTTTTCCTGATATTACAACAAATGTGTAAAATAAATGTCCCAATTTATATTCATTGTCAGTTAAGGAGGCAGACCAGTCTAAATGCAAGGATTTGGTTAATTAATTATAAAAAAAAACCGCTCAGTACACAAAATTGAAAATTTAATAATGTTTCAACAACATTCCAAGCTTTAAATTCCACTACTCATAAAGTGTGTGGGTGTTCATGGGGAGGGGGCTCTTATCCTCGAACTGGAAAACGCAGTTCTTTACGGTGTCCTTTCTGACGCCTCTTCTGGTGGTCGTAGAACATTGAAAGGTGTGAACTTTCGGATTATATGTCGCTATTATCCCTACCACGGTCGTTACTATAAAAACATTATAAAGGTCGATTCCGAATTTTTGAAAACCGAAGTTTGTTTTTTGGGGTGAATTTTCATATTAACAAATCTCTGGACGCTTAGGTATAACGACATGTAATCTGAAGGTTCATACCAAATTTCAATGTTTTACGACCACCGGAAGAGGCGTCAGAAGGGACACCGTAAAGGCCTGCGTTTTACAGTTCGAATGCAATGATGAAAAATCCACTTGTACAGCACTAAAGATGCACCTTACTAGTCACAAGCTAATAGGTCTATTTATTTGTCGTTTCATTCTTGAAAGAATGTAAATTAATATTTCTTATGATCGGTAACGACACGATCAAAATAATGAATGAAAATAAGATTTCGATGCATTGTTTTCTTAGTAAATATCTACTTTTAAACTCATGGAACAGTTACAGGAATATTAAAACGATTAAAAATTATCTTTCACAGCTGCTGTATACATTTTATGTATATAATATTACAAAAATACGAAGTGAGTAGAAAACGTGAATAAAAATCATGACAGTCACCATATAATAAAAAAATTAATTTTTCTATTTCTGTTAAACGTACATATATAACCCTTTAATCACGATGACTTTTCATGTGAAAAATGAGCATACATATCAGCAGAAATACAGATACGCAGAGTGACATTTAATTTGCAAATTACTGCATTATCACGATGTCAGCACAGTTTCCCTTCTGATAATTAGATAATTAGATAGCGATGTACGTTATAATGAATGTTTGATGCCATTGTACTGGATAGCAGTTACCATTAACTTACTAATTGTAAATATAGCTTAAAACGGATGACATATGCATATTTGAATATAATCTGTAGTTTCATTAATTCTTACTTTTAGCAGTAAATACAAAGATAGACAGTTTAACGTGTTGACTGTCATTGTCAAAGATTTATTCACCCACATCTGATCCTTATCGATTCTAAAAAAAGAATATTAAATGAAATATGTTTTGAACGATAAAATTTATATTATCTTTTAATTCGATTTGTTAGTATTTAGTAGTTGACACGGTTTCGATTGTTGGCACTTATTTTATTTTTACTCAATAACAAAGTTTAAATTAAATCGCTTCCTGTTTTTGTCTTTTTTCTTTTTATTCCTATTTAAGAAAATGTCGATAATTGTGTTAAATAAGCATGCTAATAACTGAAATAACACTTATATCAGTTACTAGTTCTAAGGATTTGTAATAGAAAATAATTTCAAAATAGTCTTAAAAGTCAATATTAGTTACCAAGGAAATAATACCTTACATTTTATATTACAAATATAATTGGGTGAACATTGCTACTCACATTTTATAAACGTTTATTCAAAACGCAAATCTGTTTAAAGTTGCAGTAATCGAATATCTAGCTGTCCACACTGGTTTTATGGCATTATACTGTAATATCTCACAAACAATTCAAGTTATAAAACACAATATTTAATTGTCGTTGCCAAAACATGATATTAAATTACATCGACGTATTATGTATCTATATCTACAATGAAAACTCGACGAAAGAAAAATCCTCGAGATCTAATTGCCACACATCCCACATGTTTATTATTTTTCATAAGTTTCCCGATAGCGTCGATCGTAGAAAATGTCAACGATCGAAAAAAAGGATGTAACGATGAAACTAAAACAAATATCAGCATATTGGTAACACATGTTGGCACTCGGATTAGCATCCAATGGTAAAACTTCTTGTTTTCCTTTTTTTGTTATGACACTTTCTACCAACACATTAATAACATTTTTCTGATTAAAATAGGACCAAGCATAATATCGCAAAATTTGTGAGAAATATGACAAAAATGACTTAAAAACACGATTTTCGAATGATTAATATAAGAACTTTTCTTCATGATGAACAATTACTGGTCCTAATTCATGTAATACTGCACTGTGCTTTATAACTTCATATGTATTTATTATATCGCATCATTGTCAGTATGTAAGTATTGATGAAGTGAAACGAGTATTATGTTGAACTGTGTTACTTTCTTGCATAAGAGTAACAATGCTTATGCTCAGAAACAGTTTTCTACTGGAAAATATACTTTTTCACATTGTATACATATGTATATTCTATTATATTTCGGATATGTGATATAATGTGACATAATTTGCATTATATTTCCTGTACATGATACATTATGCTTCACTTATTAAATAATGTGTAATAAATACGTAATGTAAGAAACTACGAAAATTAGTATTGTATTAGTATTTTAAATAATACAATAAGTTTTCGATCTCTTTCTTTTTCACTTACAATCCTTTTCTATATTAAAAACTTATTATCACCAATTAAATCAGCAACTATAGTATAAACTATGTCGTATTTAGTGTCATTATAATCAAGTACATTCGTATCGTACATAACTTTCATACTTTCATCAAGTCTTTACTGTAGTTCACCCTGAACAAGTTAGACTACAATAATTTAATACAAATTATAATCGAGAAACATTTATATTCAAGTTCTGTGCAATATCAAATATAAATCATACAAATAATGTTTTTAATTTAGATTAACTCATCAAAAACATACCACTAAAAATTAAGTTCTAAATACTTATGCTAAAGTAAATCTTTATTTATCCTTTGAAAGTTTCATTATGTATTATTCTGTAAAATCTTCAACACAAGATGGAAGGTCACAGATTTTAATATGTAAAAGCATTGAGCTTCTGGCAAATTTGGAAAATTCGTTGCTTTCACTTACCTTTCCGATCTCGGTATACTACTGAAAAATCTCCGACCCTTTTCTTCGATCATTGTCCGTAATGCGGCACAAAGGTTTCGGTCAGAAAAGCTGAACTTCGTCGTGAGAATAAAACTTTTCTACCCAACGAACGTAACATAAAAATCTCTCGAGAAACAGAATAGTGAACGTGCGAGCAAGAGGAAAGCGCGTCGCGTCGCGTCGTCGTGATTTAGAATTCCGGGCGTTAAAAGTGTATCAAAGAAATTCATTTGGCAACCTGGACACGATAATGTTCAACGAAAATAGAAAAGCGAAGGAAAATGTAGCGCTAAGGCTTGGTTCGAGGAAAAGTCGAACGAGATTTCTGGGAAAATAAACTGGTGGAAAGAATAACGTGATTCGGTGTCGGCTACAATACGGATGGATACCTATTGATCTGCGACCCGAAATATCAGGAACAGTTTCGTGCACATACGGAATATAAATATCGAAACGAGTTGCATCGAAATGGCCGACAAAATTTTTGTCGACAATGTTTTACTGACACCGTCTTTGACTGGCATTATGTATTCAACGAAACGCGACGCGCATCAACATATGTACATGTACATTTGTCGATTTTTGTTTACGTTAACGTTAACTCGTCGGATGTCACAGTAAAAATGATTACGAAGGGTATTATTACCTAATTTCTCGGTTTGAGCTTTCGATTTGCTATACACAGTGTGTTCGATTTAACCGGAACCGCTAAAATACCTCCAACAATATAAATAATGCAAAATAGCGTTTTAGATAAAAATGACATAATTTCAAGATAAATTAAAGCGTACAGTTTTTATTTGAAACATTCTTTCGCATCATTCATATTGCTCGAAATATTTGAGCGATTCCAGTAGAACCAAATATACTAATATTATACTATTATTATATTATTTTATGAAAGCATTAATATCAAACCAATTTACAATTTTCTTTCTTAATAATTGAGCCGTTTATTTTGAAAGTGGGGCAAGTCTATTTTTTGTTACTGCGAGATATTTAATGGTTTGCATTTTGATAAATTGAAAAATATTGGTAAGCACTAATAGACATATATTTTGTATTTTGAGGTATTAGATAATGTAAGTTTATTATCCAACAGTGATTATAGTACAGCCTAAAAAAAAAAAGGTTTTATTATACCTAAATGGACTTGCCTCACTTTCAAAATAAACGACTCAATTCGGTTATATTGTTCGACTAGCAATTAAATTCGATTAACAATTAAATTCAATCAAATATTGCTTCAAAATTACCTTCATTCAATATGTCAAAAGTCTATTGTTTCGAATAATGCCTACTTTAATTGAACATTGTTATTCATTGAATTGTGATAAAATAATTCTGTGAAAAAAATGACAAATATCAAAAATATGACAATTTCATAATCTCTTGTGCCATTTATTTCATCACTATTTACTTATTTAACTCGGTTATTAATAACACTTTTATCAACATTTCTATAGCCTAACATGTTGCAAAGCTGTAAACATATCATCGATTTCATATTTTCCAATTCTGCATGTATTTCGGTGTTGAAACAAAAACATTGAATGTAAATACATATATCTTCCTTATTTCCGTATGAATAACACTGTTCAACAAATTTTATGCGCTGCCACTGAATACTACCGCCGGCGCTCCATCTCTCGTGAAGTTATTTTGCTTTTTAGCTTCATAAAAAAATCGACGTTGCAACTTTCCCTGGACATTTTTTCAAGGTAAAAGTCTGCTTTATCATACGATATAATTCAATTTTGCGCTAGGTCTTTACTTTTTAAAATAAATTGAAATATGTACCAAAAAATTGGCGTAAACTCGGTATCCCTCTGAATTTAATGATTGTTTAAACGTACACGCACGTTCCTGATGTATTAAGTATAGATATAATCGTATTCAGAATCTTATATTCAATCTCAATATCTCTTATAATTACGTCAGAATATTTGTTTAAATCTGAGAAATATATTTTTTTTCAAAACCAAATTTCTCAGAAACTGTACGTGTAAGGAAAAAACGGCCTGTACATTTGTCATAAGGACATTAACCCTTTGTACTCGGACATTTTTTCAGATTATTTACCAGCACTTCAAAAATAATGAAATACAAAGTAGTGAACGACATACCATCGTAGATAAAATAATATTGTATTGAGAATAATTATTTAGAAAAAGAAAAATTAATTAATTATACTTCCCCTAAAAATTACTTGCGTCCTTTTCATGTACCCTCAGAGGGGACAATCAAGTGGGAAGGGTTAATACAATAAGAATCACGTAGTAGAAATCAGAACGTCAATTAGCTGTTGGACAGTATAATCCAACGTTCCATTAATCTATGTTCCGATAACCGAATTTTTCATCAGTCAACGTTCTGATATTAATAGAGGTTCGGATAATCAAGACCTATTGTATTTCAATCCAATGCACATAATAAATTGAAGAATCGAGTTTAGAAAACGCAGGTGAATGTATGAGCTCTGTGTAGCCTATTCTGGGTGTATTTAAATAATTTTTATTGTTTCCAGTTAAGAATGCTGTACTTATATTTTTAATGAAGAATCCTTCATTATTTTCTATTACGTGGAAGTGATACTATAGAGTTTTTCTTCTCATTGTTCGAAGAACATTAAAATTTTTTTTAATTGAGCTAGCGCGGTGGATGCGTGAAAGAAGTATCACTTGTGAATACCTTGCACCAGTGTGCGCCTTGTGTGTTACTTGAAGTGGCGAGTTCTGGGACGCGAGGTAGTCTGCCAAATTTTCGTTCTGCAAGCGCGCCTCTCTCGTCACTCGAAAGGATGCTGACTTTTTTGGAGACGTGGAGTTCTGAACTTGATAATAACATTACCGATTGGTTAATGCAAGGCGTCACCTTCGACATCTCCCTTGTCAACCGTGCCAGGAAAGGTGGTACGGCTTTTACGGCTTTTTCAGCTCAGCAAGAAATTCCCGCCTAGACCAAAGTCAGTTGGCGGGCCACGGTGTTTATGACTGGTAGCCTTAGCGCCGAACGTAAAGTAATTCAATTAGCTTGTAGCTGTTGAAGAAAAGTTTCGTTACTTTAATCTTCCACAGCTCCAAGCCTTTTGTAGGTCTTGCGGAAGGTAGTCGTGTTTTGCTGCAGAGGAAATGAAGACTTTTGTATCTAACGTAGAAGTAGCGTACAATCGTACCCACGACATGTCAATTTGAAACTTACAATCCGACGGAAATAACTACGTACATGTTTAACCCTTTCCACTCGATTGTCCCCTCTGAGGGGACATGAAAAGAATGCAGATGATTTTTAAGGGGAACATAACTAATTTATTTTTCTTTTTCGAAATTTCCTTCCAAATATAATTTAAATAGAATAATTCCTAATACTACATTATCTTATCTACGATGGTATGTTGCTCACTATTTTATAACTAAATATTCTCGAGTTGCTGGTAAATAATCTGAAAAAAGTTTCCAAGTGCAAAGAGTTAATACGAAATTATTAGTTGTCTTGTATATTGCACAATTAGATCAACATTAATTAAATTCCGCATTGTGCGTCGCGCGCAGTTGCTTTATACCTCTGAAAGTTGATTTCACTGTACACGGGTATTGCGACTAATAAGCCCATTGATCGAACGGATCTTGCAGAACATATTTAGCAGTATTTAGCAAAGAGTTCTGGAAAATTATTATTAAAAGTTGGTCGGGAATTACTGTATTGTTAAGAAAGGGATTAAAACATTGTATCCGTCGATTCCGTATTTTCTATTATTTAAACAGTTCCATATTTACTTTCTGAAAAAGATAAAAGTGGTTTACCTATTTCGATTTTCACCTTTCGCTTTATAACACAGTTAGTTCCTTCGTTCAGTGGAATTACATATTTTAGTATTTTGCTGTTTCAATAACTTAATGTGTCACTGTTCTTCCTGTATTTTACATTTCTTTTTTAGCAAAATATATGTGTCGAAGGCGACAAGAAAAGGAAAAAAATGTTTTTTCAGTTATACATTGAAAGCCACGAATTTTTAAAATCTTGTTAATTTTGTGAATATTTTTCTGTTCTGAGTATTGTAACGTTACTTGCGAAAGATGTTATAATTTCTTTACAAGGTTATCATCCGAGCATTTTAATTAGTTTAAATTACACGTAATTTTTTTTTTTATATTCGATTTAGTAAGGCTTTATTTTATTACTGTTATACTATTTCACGTATTATAATGATACATATATGTATGTATTCTTCACTCCTAATTTAACGTAATTGAACATTTTGCATACATTTATATAATTTGTTACAAAAATTATTACCGCAATACTGGTGTTGATATACCGCGACCTCTAAAATAATTCTTACGACTGAAACAGCTGCAATATTAAAAATAAAAGCGCGCCCCAGTTTCTCCCATGTACTCGGGTTTTCCCATTTCAATTAATATACACACATTACTAGATTTGATATGCTATCTGGGATGCCTATACCTTTTTTTTCGATGTATTACTAAAAAATTAACAAATATATGCGTTAGTGCACTTCGTACTAACGCTGTTGCTTTTCTTATTAATTAAAATGTGCACGACGGCTATGGCCGTCGTTTGCCTGCATATCGCTGAAAATCTGACGTCATTTGCGTCAACCTGTTAAGATAAACATATATTTGTTTATCACCTATGTGGCCAGGGCCGAATCACCTGAAACACACAAAGGCGCCAACCGTCTACAATAACAAATAATATTTAGTGCCCAAAGAACTGTAATCAATAAAATCGATTCGCTTTTCTATTGAGTACACTCATTCCCCCTTATTTCTTTTTGACAAAACGTGGACCCATGATTTCATTTCAATATTTTTTTTTTTCTCGTCGTTCCTCTTCGCTACATGTTTTTTTCCTGGAGAATCTGTATAGAACCGATACATTCATTGAAAGAAGAATAAAAGTGAAATTGAAAGCGCTTTCAAGCAAAAAGTATTGTGACGCTCAGGGCTTCGCAACCCTCGTTGAACCAACGTAATGTATCGTGGTGGGTGATAAAAAGTCAATCAGAAAAGTGATGAGGATTTTTATCCTTCTGCTTCTACCATAACTCGCTCTCATATTTTTCAAGTTTTAGCTTTTGCAAACGTCATAGATTTCATTATACTGTAGGGTTTGTATAAAACAAAATATAATAACAGAATTTATTTTTATTGTCCATAACATCTAACAATGAACAGAATTTGTCTTTTAGAATGATATATGTATGTATAAAAAACCATCAAAATCTTAATTTGTTTAACAGAATATCATTTAAGTGTTGCAGGTCACTTAAAAGTTGCTAATTTTATTGGTTTGATGAATATTTCTGTTGGAAATATTTGTCAGCGTTCAGTTGGTGAACATGTTAGAGATATTCAATTCGACCATCGATCTATCGATTTATGTGGTCCCTCTGGTGATGATCGAGCGCGGTTGTGATTTCGCTTTTGTTTTTATAGAACTCTCTGGAATTCGCCGTTGCCGGAAGACGCGTAGCTTGTACAGTTTCATATAATAAATTCACCTTTTTATATATAAAATCACGCCTCGCCTTAATTTTCCACTGCATAATCGCTAACAGAACATGCACCCACTGCGTCATCTGCAAATATCAAACGAAGCATAGCAAACGAAAACAAATACAGTATAACCTAAGAGGATAGGTGGGCATTGTTTTCCCCCAATAATTCCATAATCTAACAACGATTTGAAAATTGATTAATAAAAACTAATGTATTATCAAACTGATAGCAAATATTAAATTAGTATCAAGAATTTTTAATTCTCATATATTATATTTCTGTCAGGTAAATAAATAATAGACATAATACTGTGGATGTTTCGGTGTTTTTATATCAGTCTTTGAAAGGCGTTACCTTTCCCGAAGACGCGAGGGTGGAGCTAATTTTTGCCTTTCCACCGCCTCAATTTTGGCGGGCGAAAACCCTCGAAATCAACTCGTTTCTGCCTGCCGACCACGTGCAGCTAACGGGACTTTAGCAGGGTAGTTCTTTCAACTACAGATGTAAAAAATATAAATTAATTTTGCCAACTTACAAACTACAAGGTAGGCTTGACTGCCTATACCTGCGTCTGTAAGCGGTCAACGCTATTTCATACCTGGGCTGCGAACCGTGTGCCGCTACATTTACGAAGAATATTCAAGCTCTCAACAACATAACCAAGAAAATGTATCCACATCTCACCCACCGTAAAATTAAAAATAGATGGACACGAATAACTAGGAAACTTGATGGCTTCATCTCCACAAAGGAAAAAGAATTCTTGTTTCGCCCTCATAACTTATTAACAGGAAGCGTTTCGAAAACTTTACTTTCCCCATAAACTCAATTGAAACCTCCCATGAAAATCCTTCAGTAGAATATTAATGGATACAATACATAGAGGAAGATTGCAAGTGCTTGCAAACAACACTGATACTGCATTCGATGTCGGATGTTGGCGAGTGCGGCCGTGTTGCAATCGGTGCAAACACCTCCAACCATGAGTGTTGTGATTCTACGTACTATCCGGAAATTTTTTCGCCATACGAAATCGTGCGTAATATTCCGTGCATAAAAGTTTAATTAATCATACGAAGAGTTGCTTTCACAGCAACAATTCAGGATGACCTCTGACTATAGGAGTCATTCCCTAACACCAGTACTTTAAATCTCCAGTGCAGAAAGTACCAATAAAGCTAATTATGCCTCAGTTACATAAGACAATATATTCCCAAAGAACGAACTGAGTAACATTAGAGCAAATCTGACTAATCCGACCAACATCCGATTTGCCTTCAGAATATCTAACATTGAGTATGCACGCGTTGTTTATTTTTTCGTGTTTTTATACGTTTTCTTTTATGCGTGTTCTTGGAGAGCGTCTCTTTTATGCGTGTTTTTACAAAGTGTCTGCTAAGCGTGTTTTAAAAAGTGTTTTCTAACGTGTTCAAAACGAGTCTCCGTTGAAGGTGAGAATTTCTATGTTTTATAGTATGGAATTGTCTATACTGAGTGTAGTGGTGGAAAGTGTAAGAGAGATGGACGATGTCGAGTGACCATCGGTTCATGGCGTGAATCCCTTAGCAGCTAAGGTTTAGCTGGTCAGAAACTAAGTTGTGTAATAGAATCGTAATGGGACTCGTTGATCGCCCTATACCGATTTGCCTAGATACGACACTACGCTCCAGATTATATTTTGTTTAACGATAGCCGATACCGCATGGCTGCCTAAGAAATTAGTATCACAGCGACCTTTGTACCACGAGTAGTTTAAATAAATTATCATTCTTCTTTTAACTAATTGTTTTCTCTTTCACGCAGAGTCCTACAGTTGTAAAATTCGGTGAGCCCCGTGTTTGGGACCGAACAACCATTTAGAGAACAAACCAAGCAATTCTAATAAGCTATAATAATTCTACAAAGCCATACTTTGTCAGAATTAGTGATAGTAGCATTATATCAACTCGGCAAAAAATCAGATCTAAGAATACTAAACATATTCCTCAATTTAGCGCTTAGAATGATAACCGGAGCTTTTCGAACTAGTTTTGTAATCAGTTCCTTAGTAAATTCTGTAATAACGTCGTATACCAAAATATATTCATAACAAGGCGCATAAACGTATATGAAAAGAAAATAAGATTACCTACCCCGTTGTACGTAAAAATCAATAATTTTTTTGAAGAAGCTACTCTCAATTTATACACAACATTATTGGAAATAGAAATACCCATTAGAACCACCACGGATGGTTAACATCCAAGTAGTAAATTTTGACGTAGCAATTAAGAAAAAGGATCGAAGAAATACGTGTAGCCATTTCTAACCACATGTATATACATACATAGACCCAAATGGTTTTAAAACCAAAGAAGAAAATGGCTGCTCAGTAATTACATCGGATGCTGAAGTAAGTTTAAAGCTCCCTTAAATCCTGTCAATCTTCACATACGAAGCTTTCGCTATTAAAGAAGGTCTTGAACTCATTCTAGACTCAACTCACAAATGTTCCTCTAAAAGTTATAGAAAATACAAGATTTTGATATATCTGACATTTCGAAAATTCTTAAAAAGGGAAAAGAAATTACGTTTATACTGATATTTTTCCATATAGGAATTAAGATTACAAGAAACAAATTTTTATAAAAAAAAATCAAATTAAACAAAAGTGGTTTGATCTAAAAGAATCAAGCTGATTTTTAATCTACATATCCCTAGTTTCTACATGAATAGACGTAAAAATGTAAAAAATTAGAAATTAGTATTTTTGTTGCAAGTTTAAAAAGAAAGTGTAATTTTTCACAAAAATTTGTTGGACGATTTTTTTTAAGTAATTTGAAATTTATATAGAAGGTAATCATATATTTTAAAAGTATGTTCAGTTCCAAGTCGATTAGTTCATTAGTTTTTGAGTAATCGTATACGCCATTTCTGAAAACATGGTTTGAGGAAAACGCGTGTGAAGTTTTCGATAAAAAAAAGTAAAGAAAAAACGTTGAATAAAGTATTTTTATTGGATCCTGCAGCTCTTAATTTATCAATCAGAATTCCTGGACCATATATGTATATGGTAATGCCTCCAGCTACCTCAAACCATTGTGTTTGCTCTAATTGTTGTTGTTTTCGAGCTACTCGCGATTCAGCCGAATATTTCCTGTTGCGACGATCCTGTCGTTTTATCCGCTGGGTATTTATTTCTTCAGTGTGTTAACACACCAGGTTAACACATACCAAATAGGTATGTGTTCTGTAAAAAAGTACCCCCAAATGCACACACCTCAACATGAAACACACCCTATTCGACTGCTATCACCTTACCGAAATTAGAAGAAAATACATTTAAAACAATATAAATAAAATAATAAATGCGTAATAATATTTGTTAATTGCTCGAGGTTATCACAAGAGCGTCCGAGCTTTGTAGGTGTTTGCACGAATATGTGCCTACTAACTTCAGCTTCGAAGGACCACCTTCCTTCTGGTTAGAAGGATAGGAACAAAATCTATCGTTTTCACTTGTGATATATCTATATTACACAAATTCAATTATATAAATTCAAGATCTACAAGTTTCTATGCCTAATGCTCTCATGTATTCGCCTTTTGGTCGCCTTGACGGGGGTGAAAACGCTCTGATAGGCTAAATACGAAGATGACTTTGGTGAGGGGAGTTGGAGTGACTGCCCGGCGGTTAACAGATTTTCATGGGTTTTTCCACCCTGAGAGGTGCCAAAAGAAGGGGGGTCAGTGTATTCGATTCTCGACCGTGGCAGGCAATAAAGTCAAGGAGCGCCTTGACTGTAACGAAACATGCAAAAAATACCGAGCTAGAAAGTTAGAAATTCTATAATTTAACATGCTAATATGGAAAATAGATAGAGAACTGAAGAGAGAGTTACGAGGTCCTTATGGCTTCAAAGGTTTATTGCTACCGCGCAGTGGCTTGGGAATTCCCGGATGCGACAGGTCAAAGGTCTTATTGCTAGTTTGAAATAAAGTAATAAAATATATACAAGTATGAAAAAAGTATGTCTGGCCTCGAACAATATCAATAACGTAATTACCATCTTTAAATTATTGTATATAAATGACACAGCTTATATACACACGTAAACACATTGTATTTCTATTACGTAACGCGATTGAAAACTCTACAAGAACTGTTAATTTAAATGTATCCAGTTGTTGATGATTTGAGTTGTTAAGGAAGGAAACAATTTTCCCGCATGATTCTTTAAAAGTATAATTTTATTCCCCATACTACATATTTTGTTTGTTACTCAGTAATACATGTCATGAAAATTTCTGACATCTGCAAAATATGCATACGCAATGGAAAGTAGAAATAATATCAAGCTACCTTTCGTCTCTGAAGGGAACCAACCATACACCATGTCGGTGGTCGTAAATAAAAAATTGTTGGCGAGCGCTGAATTTTAAGCCTGGTTATAACGGGCTACGTACGTTGTAAAGATGTTTAAACGAGTCAGAAGTTGAAATGGAATTTTAAATGTTACCCGGTGTTTGGCGTTTTTTTTACCACGGCAGGAAACGGATCGTTGCTGAAAGTTCAGCGGTTAAACCATTCAGTGGTTAGACCTTAAAATCGACTTTTTTATGGAACTTGGAATTCCTCTGGAAATGAGAGTTTATTCGAGATATGAATAATATCTAGGCAATAGAATTTCTTTAATTCTGATTCTCTGCGTTTATTTTAACATTTTACAAAGTTAGTTTCAAGGACGTACGTTTTGGTTTCCATCGTGCAAATTTAGGATTTTGCCGGTCGATTATTTATAATTTGGCAGCTCTTTTAATTTTAACCGTTGTGTATACTAATTGCAAGTTATTATTAAAATTGTAAAAAATGTCAGATCTATCATTGCGATCATAATCGTAGTCGTTTTCATACCATCTAGATCAGTGTTTCCCAACGTGGGACCCACACCCCACTGGGGGCAATTCAAGTATTAGGGGGAGGGAGGCTATATTCTATATAACCCTGTGTTTTAAAAATTGAAGTAGCTAATGCAAATGCAAACACGAATTAACTCGTGATCGATCAACAATATGTTAATAGCAAATACATAAATTACATAGAATATTCAAACTACACCATTTTGTCAATAATGTCATTTATAAAAACTAAAACCTGAACATTTTACGCAACATACGTCATACATTAATTGAGTCATTGAAACAGTTCGAATACATCTATATGTCGCATTGTAATGTTGCATACTGATAACACTGAAATGCCTACTCTGAATTTTGAACGGAAATATCGAAATAAACTTTCAGTAATAACGTCGATAACTGTCCAGAAGCTATACGCGCCGTTTCCTTGTAACCTAACTTATGGTATTTCTTATCGTTACTTTCATAACAGAGTCGCCGTATGTAGCATAATCTTCTTTTCTTAATGCGAGAATAAATGCTCCTTTGAGTTACCTTGATTCTAGTCCGTTTTTTTTCTTTTTTTTTTTTCTTTAGATCGGCGCCCTTTTCGCTTCCTTCCTTGCGCTCTGGGCAAAACGCGATAGGTAATCCTTTTATCCCGAACAAAGTACGTAATTAAGAAAGTTCAAGCAGATATTCTTTTCATTGTAATTTTTAATTGAGAGTCCTATGTAATTCAGAGTTTTCGACTTGTTGGTGATCCTATCTATATGCCCGTGAGGAAACCGAGAAATCCTGAGGAGATTTGATCTTGAAATGAGTGTTAATTAGAAGATTTATGGAGCAGATTTAATATCAAGATCTTTACAGGTATTATATTTTTGTACAGTTGATCGTGTTAATGTTCGTAAAAATTTTATCAACGATATGAAAAGTAACTTAAATATCATATGATTGTTGATAATAATAATAAATAGAACATTATTTGTACACATTACTTCATCTTATTCTACTAACTCAGTAACGTAAATTATTGTTTTTTGTATCATGAAAAACTGATTTACATTCTTGAAATAAAAGAATGAAAGTTTAAAATTTCATGCACAGTTCTTTTTGTACAATATTTTTAAGACATATTGAGGACTCACCGAACAAAGAAGGCTGCTATCTATTGATTCAGTCGGTACAAGAATAGTGTGATGGTTGAATGCTAAAGGTTCTTGGGCATCTCCTGCTTTATTGTTTCTATATAGAATATTATATCCTAAATTGCTACATACTAAATGTATCGAAAATGGATACATAACAGTATTTGAATATTTTCTTACGTGTATCCGGACATTAATTATGAGAATCTTTAACACGTTGAATACCACCTGGACCACCGATAGCACGCAGAGTTCAGCACAGAGGGGAACAATATTCTACGGTCAAATCTTAAAATAACAAGAAATGTAAAATTGAAAATATAACAATATGATATAATTTTAAGGGCGTTTTCATCTAATTAGACTGAGAACGAGCAGTACAAAAATTGCGCGGTAATTATGATGATATCCCATACACATTCATGAAATTTCATAATTTTTTTAATTTCCAAGTTCAGCACCGTCCTTTGTTAGCTTATAATTATACTTTCTTTTATTTATTCATACTCTTCATGTTTCTCTATTCTTTATTCCTTCTTTTTTCTTTACATTTTTTAACTATTTTATTACTTCCTCACTTTTCCTGCTGACTATACGTGTATACCTGATTCTCACTTTCCCTTTCTCTGACCCTATAATCTTTTAGTATTTGTTTAAGATTCTCTATTCGCACTCATATATGTATAATACATTTCCTTGCGTTATCCTCATTTCAATGCTTGTTTGTTTCCTAAATCGTATCTTGCTTTCTCTACCAATTTTTTACTGTTTCCTTCTTGTTCTTTACTTAAAGCATAGCTCTTAGCTATACCTTATCCTAATCTTTCTAATTCCTCTATATTCTAAGTCCAGCTGTCTTGCTTTATTTCTTGTTAAATGTATTACTCTCTCTTTTCTCAACTCCGTTTGGATTGGTCCATTCTCATTTTCCTGAATGCATTTCTTCAGTAGTTTTTCTCCTTTTTTTGATCTGTGGCTTAAACTTCATTGCTCTCTGTTTTGTTTTAATTTTAATTTTTTTCCAGTTTGATTCCTCTAACCACGACACTATACACTTTGATTCTTCTAACCACAATTGTATAACTAGAGTTACGTCCATCTAAACCCAATGTCCACTTGTTCAGCCGTACGTAAAGGTGAGGTATCGAAATTCTTTACAAGTACGCTACAATATATTTATTTGAATCTTATCTTTTCTTTTTCTCTTCATATCCAAAGCTCAAGATCGTACGGTTAAATATTTAACGCTAACATATCAAACATGAACGTTCTTAGACTAAAATCTTTTCCGAACTTCCTATCTGCGATAACCGACTTTTGGTTCACCTCTAGTTTCTACTTTTAAATTTTTCTTCTCACATTCTCTGCTATACTTTCGTTTCTTTGAAAAGGAACTCCTCAAGTATCTGAACTCCTTCATCACTTTGATCTTTTCCTTTTTCCACCTCCACCCCATCTTTTCTGTTTTTCTTCCTTTTTTTCTAAGTGGCATCACTTTCGTTCTTACCCTGTTTAACTACTTTAAAGATATTCTTCTAACTTCGTTATCATATCTCTCAATTTCTTTTCTTTAAATACTTTACTGTTTCTTGTTATCTGCGCATTCTGAAAACTAGAACTTCTCTTTCCCTATCATCACCCTATCCATATGACAACTGAAAATCAGTTCTTCCTTTATATCCGCGATGAGTATTATGATAAAATAGGTTTTAGAAAAAAGTACAACCGATTTCGAAAAGCACTAAAAAGTATGAAATAATTTCTATTTAATTTATATGAATTACCAACTTTTGGAGACGGCACAAAATATAAAATTTTCTGAATTAATGATGTTGCGAACATATTCAATTCGATCAGTATATATATAGATATATATATATTTTTTTGAGTAATTTCCTTTTCGAAGTCGGTTAAAAGGTATCAGCCTTAGGAGCATCCTTGCGGAAGTTTGTATTCTATTTGGAATTTCTTAACTCGTTCCTTTCGTGTTTTATACATTTTTTACCTTTCCTACATACTGTGTATTAGAGCTATAGAACAACTCTAAAACTGATAAATTTTATTGACTTAACACGATACCAAATAATTAAATTGCGGATGAATTCATTGGTACAAATAATCAACCACTGAATAGAAGTTATAATTTATTGATCGATCTGAAAATGAATCTATTCGAAGGATTATCAATTGACTTTTCTGAAGGAAAATAGAATTTTTCCAGAAAAGTTGCAGCAGGTAGTGAATAGTTAGATGAATTGAAATGGCAAAGAGATAGAAAAAGATATTTAATTGGGGAATAAAAAAGAAGTTGGAGGTAAAAAAGATTAGCCCTCGTCTGCAGGTCATTTTCAGATAACGGTTGACCTAACATCAGGGGCACGAAAATCACTCGTCGACCGAACTATTCACGAGTAATAAAGTCATAGAAAGCCAGCTAAAACGGCCAGAAAAAATGTTTCGGTATAATTATTGTACATTATTTAAAAATTATTTAACGGACTCGATGACCAACAATATTTTAAATCGAATCGCAAGAAACGTATAGTTCGAAAAACATGTTGAGAATGTAGGATTCAAACTAAAACACTAATAATAGACACCTAAAAAGAATAAAAGATATAGGTACATTAATTCTTGCTGTTTCATAAGAATACAATCAAATTGTTATTGAAATAGAAGAAAACAAAACAATATCATTTCTAAAATAGAAATCCAGAAACTTATATAAATTAAGTCATAACTTAAATTAAACCCTTCTCATTAAACAATACATTGTATTATTAAAACCATTAAGTACACTAAAAGATACAAATTAACAAACGCACAACTACTTTCACCTTAACGCAAAATGTAAAGCATGTACGTATATGATTGGCACGTTCCAATACGATATAAAGACTAGGACCAAGTAATTTACTTTATTTGTTTCATTTTTAAAAATTTGTAAAACTGATTTCAAATAATTCAGATAATACGCATAATGTCTTCCAACAATAAAAGGAAATCATCCATATTGGAAAGATGTTCATAACGAATTTCAATATTTTTCCAGTTTCGTACTTTTCATTTACTTTCATTCGTATGGAGAAAAAAGTTATGTACAATTAATTTCTCAACAAAACAATGCTATCATACACAATAACCGCGTTCTGATGACGTATGTAGCTCTTGATTGTACTGTAGTACTGAGACTGATTGAATAATTGGGTGTGTTTTATTTTGAATATATTTTATTTGAATTTCAAACTGTGTACTTATCTGATTCTGTTCTTGAAAATGATAATTAATAATCACTTCTGTCCAATACCGATGTTCTTATACTTATTTTCGAGTGCGAGAGTGTGTCCTGTCTAGTCGAGAGTGATGGTGGGGAAAGTGTTATCGTCCAATGAATGACTGAAATTGTCGGGGGTTGAAATGTATTGATTTAAAGTAACGTTTTGTAGGGAAAGTTCGAAACGTCATGTCAGATATGCGTTGGAATGTCCCGTTACGGTGTCGTGAAGTGATGTCGTCCATTGTCTATTTTAACAATTATTTTCCTGAAGGCCCTTTAAGACGCGTCTAATAAGTTTTGTCTATTAATTGTTTGAAGAAATTAAATATCGGGGTTTTTCGGTGCTTGTAAAATGGAATATCCCTTAACCGTGAAAAAAGCTAATCAATGCTTTTTTTTTTAATCAATAATTGTATGGAACGTTAACACGTTTCAAGACTTGGACCAAAATGTAATTGAAACTATCTAAAAATAGTGATTTTAAAAAAAGGATACAAGAAAAATCGTGTTTTTGAGTTCACCTTATCGTCCTACACCTTATTAAAACGCTGCTAATTGTATTCTTTTAGAATGGAATTATTTTTTTATACTGATATACTTCCAGAAGTCTTCATCTTATATTTCTTCTATTATTCTCTCTTCTCCTGTCTCTCTATGTATATTGTTCTCTGTCTTTATACTTGCGTTTCATCTTCTCTTTTTTATTCCTTTTTACCTTCACCTATTTTGCACTGTAAAACTAAATTAGAAAAATATGCAGTCAGTTTTATCTTTTTCTTAATTCCACCTTTGATTCTTCCTTGTATTCATAGTTGTCTGCATCCTATCTTTATCTTTTTGCTCTCTACATTTTCCTTCTTTGTTCTTATTTTTAAATATCCTTTAAATTGTTCTTAATTTGTTTTTCATATCATGATTCGAATATATCTTTCTTATTACACTTTACAGTTACCCGCTGTACTTTATTTCTGCAGTTGTTAACATTGTTTTATCTTCTCCATGTAATTCCGCTTCCTCCACCGTTTCATTTATTTTAAATTTCTCTTCTACGAGCTCTTCAATGGTTTTCCTTGCTTTCTTTCTTTCTATTTTAACTTCTTAATAACAACACACTGCATTCCTTTTGTTTTCTCTCATTTTCTCATACTTTGAATTTTACAGAATTCGATGTTATCCTTTTTATGTCTATTCTTCTCATCACTTTCCTTCCCCACCAGCCTTTCTTCCCATTGTATCAAAATTTTAACATTGTTCTGTTGCCAGAACTTTGTTTGAACCCTTTTCCTTCTTCAGCGGTTTTTCTCTATTTTCTGCTCATTTTTCGTGTTAGGAGGCATTCTTTTTCTTTGTTTCTTTCTTTGTCTTTCACATTCCGTCCCTTTTCTTTACTTTTTCCATCCTCTTTCCTTTTTCCCCTTCCTTTTTCCTCTTTAACTGTTTTTCTCCCTAACCTCACCTCACTGACTCAACTTTTCTTCCACAACAGTTCACTTTTCTGCCGCTTTTCCTTATCTATCTCTTTTTCCATTTACTATTACATAGCTTTCTGGTATGCTTACTTTCTTCTACACAGATGAAATTTTTGGCCTTCTTTTCTAGCTTTCCTTCCATTTCTGCATACTCTCGCACAAAGCTATTCAGTTTGCACCAGCGCCTTCTAAGTTAATTATGAATTTATATTAAACTTGCTTAGAAATAGTATAAGCATCAACTTTTTATATAAATATATTATTCGTAAACTGGAAATGAAAATGGGTGAAAATTCGAAGTTCAATAATTCAAGAAAGGACCGTGTTAAGGCTGCATTTACAATACACAAAATCTGCAGACGGCTGATTAATGTTACTTTTATTATTGTATTATTACAAATAATCAGCTGCATTTTGAAATCATACTAGGTAACATTAATATATAAGTGAGAAAAAGTTACGTTTACGTTTTTCCTTTCCTACAGCGTCGGAAGAAAGAAACAGAAAGAAAATAATTGTCGTATTCTAAAACCGTGGTAAATTTAAACTACAAAGAAAAACTAGCTCAAACACTTTTAACATAACTAAACCAGAAAACGCAAAGTGAATTTACGAATAAATTAAATAATTATAATTTTCTTTGCTAATTCAACAACAGAATAATACATATATTTAAAATCCACACCTACAATTTCTGCATAACGTACGTAGTACTGATTTAACGACCCTCCGATATTATACATTTACATATACTTTCAATAATTATTTTCCACCCAGCTAACAATTATTCCAACTTACATTCTCTTTTAATTATGGAAATTTATTTGTAATTATTATTCTACGTAATAATTATCGTTCTATTTTTCTTTTCGTTTCATCATTTATAACTTCTGTTAGATTCCGACGTTTAATAATTATAATATTTTATTATTACTATACTTTTATTACAGAAATCTTTCATAAACGCTTAAAGTATAGTTTCTATAATTATAACGATTCCTCTCTTTTGCAAGTGTTGAAACTGCTCTACTATTCATTTTAAAAATTCTGAAGTTGAATGTGTGAAGTAGTGAAAATAAGGAAAGAGACCAATAGGAATTCTTAGAGTTTATTAGGACTAAAAGGTCAAGCGTATAATTTAGGGTTGGTGAGTAATGGATTCAAAGTTTGTATGCGTAATTATGTATAGATGAAACAAAGTCTTTAACTAAACGCGAAGCATAAAAGTATTTATAGAGTAATAACCAACACTCCTATCTACAAGCAAAACACCCATCGTGGCTTTTTGAACCATTAGAATACTACATTTTTTCTTTTTATTTACTACAGAATAAGATTCGTTACATTCCAATGTTTAACAATTATGAATAATTTATTCCTATAAAACTTTATATACGGAATTTTTACAAAGACCCTGAAACTATAGCTTATAGAATTGTAGCGATTTTTCTCTACTGTACGAGTTTTGGGGACGAGTATCCTATTAAACTCAATAGGGCAAAGGGGTTAAGCGAATGATTTAGGGTCAATAAGTAATGGATCCAAGGGTCAACAAAATCTAGAATTAACTTAGCTTAACTAAACGCAGAATATAATAATATTTACTAGCCTGAAGCGATATCTAATTCGAGAAGTAGAGAATATTGATTGTACTAGGTCTGTAGTTTGTTCCTACAGTTGATCAGAATCTGTTACTTCCGGTTGTATTTTTTAACTCAATCCTTGCGATTTGATATATTATCGTTTGAATAATGTTCATTGGATACAAATATCAGGATCCACATCTGCTGAAATTCATCAAAATTAGAATTCTAATCTATGCCGATAATGAATTTTCGATTAGGGGCAGCCTTATCTCAAGCAATTAGCAGAAAATATGAATATATCCATTAGCCATATACAATTTACATTATACATATAGGTAGACGTATCGGCTATGGCCAGTACACCAGTTTTGGTCACGTATGTAATTATTTTGGTATACATAGTTTCAAATTCTCTGGAATTCATTTCAACTAACAATAAGAAAACTTTATATCGTTAATATTGTGTTTTTTTTATCGATAGCCGGTTCTCCTCACCGATTTCGCTCATTTTTTAATACATTGCCAAAGCTTGCCAAATGTGGAATATATATAATGTTTCGATTTTCTTCATTTGTTTTAATATTGAAGTGATACAAAGTTAGACGTAACTGATGCATCCGTTAGAAAAATTATAAGTTAAGGGATTAATGAAGTTAGTTGTCCGTTGTTAGATTTTTAAGTTCACACATTATACCTATTGGTTTTCGACCGTAGCGATGTATTTTTAGAAAGGAAAGATACAATCTAAATAGTTCCGTGCCGACGCATATGCTACCACGGATGTGGGAGGTATCGGTAGAATTCGTTTTATTAATAGCAATCTATTTTTACGAATAGCTCGAAAATTAAAACCGAGCTACAATCATACGTATAAGAAAGAGTTATTTAAAATCATCATCCTGACAACATATTTAAGAATTAGCGAAATCGGAAAGGAGAATTAGCTATCGACAATTACCAAATATGTTGGAAAAAAATTGCCATATTTACCAACTAAAATCTGCTATTGCCTAGATTTATGCACACCACTATAAAGATGTTGGGATTCGGGTGAAAATGAATTGTATATATATATATTACAGTAATACTTCAAATTTTGTACTTCTAGAGGATACCAACGGGAAGTCCGTGGTTCTCAGCACTGCTGTCAGTAAAAATCGTTCTACTGGAGGAGTGTGCTGGATGTATTTATATATCTGAATTTTGAGAGAAATCTGATTTTAGAACCCAGTGACTAACCTGAATTTTGGACCTTGGAGGTAAACTCCTGGCTAAGTCGTTGGAAAAATAATCCTTTATGGTTAGAGATAAGGATGACGTTTATTGGTCATCCAATAAAGATATAAAGCTATAAAATTAAATATATTATCACGAAAAAATGGCGAGGTCAAAGCTGTTTCATTCTTCTTAGCTCATCTTTACTATTACTCACCTAAGCTTTTGCTGTATATTGTATATGATTTTACTCGTTTTGACATGATACATACTGTTATACCCTCAAATATTATCACTTACTCATCTAATTGTAAGCCGTAACTAGTCTGTAACTTTACCTGTAACTAGTCAGTCATCAACTTTCACCATTACTCATCCTGGACTCTTCGTCTTTCAACTCCTCTCCTAGCTCTCCTATTTACTCATAAACCAAAGATCATTTTCCAAAACACATTAAATAGCCTCGCTCTGCGATTCCAAGTTACTCTCCGTTCTGTCACACGTGCGTCAAGTTTCGATAAGTTTGTTAATAAAGCTTTGTTTTCTGCGACACGTCGATCTTTAATTGTTCAAACCTTCGTGCTACCCCAAATCTGCTCTCAATTTCGAGGAATTAATCGAGAATTCATTTTAAAAAATTGAAATCATTTTATATTATATCGATTCATCCAAATCAGTAGAATAACATTACAATGAACACCAAAAACTTGAGGGGTAGAGACGGGCAACAGTACAATCTTACCTATTTTTTAAATTTTCTATTTCTAGCCACGAGATGGCCAAAATTAACTACTATGCTGCAGAAATTTTTTTATCACGTGATGAGGTAAGAATTTACGTGACATGAAAAGCATCGCAAAGAGGAAGTCCTTTATAATACAATAATGAAGGTAGATACACCGTTTATGACCTTTTTGAGGATTCCAGTGAAAGCAAAAGAAAACAAAAAGTAAATGAATTTACAAGAATCAGAAGAAACAAAGTAAATTAAATTAGTAGGAAAAAAGAATAAAATTAAAGGAAAAAGTATTTAAAAAGTTAAAAACGTGCAAGAAAAGCAAATTAAGAACTAAAATTATATAACGTTGTACGTACTTAAATATTCAAATTTTAGATGTAAGTAAATATGTATATTCCTTCCCTTCATATGACATAAAGTGAAACATCCGAAGGATCGAACAATCACAGCTCGACTCTTTAATAATGATTGTGGACCGTTTATTTTGAAAGTTGCGTAAGTCCATTAAAAAAGAAAATGAGATGTCACGTTTATGCTTAATTTAGTGTAAACTTTTTATTTATAACTAGTTAATATTTAATATCTTAAAAACTGACAATGCTTTGTTCAATTTAAAATTGGTCGATGAAAGAAATTGCGTAGCCATTGATTATGAAAGTGGTTTAAGTTCAACTTCCCATAGACATGAATTTAATAAAACATAATTAAAATTTATAATTTAAATTTAATTATTTTATTAATTATAATTTCAATTTCAGTAGCTTTTTTAACGATACCAGAACGACAAATTTTAAGTGATATTAAATTTTTCAAAATTGAAATTAAATGATTTTTACAATTGCCTAATTATGAAAATGATGTAAGTCCATTTCCAGCCCGTAAGTATACATTATTTTAGTTAAATTCGCCTAAATGAAATTTATATAATCAAATTACGTATTGATAAATTAGTAGAAACATTACCGGACTTGACATGATTTGCACCAATTTCAAAATGAACGGTCCAATATAACCATTATGTCATATAACCACCCATTCATTCCGATCACATCAGAATGGAACCTTACGGGCAATTCCTGATGTTCTGAAGATTCTCTGCTTGACCAACTTCGTATCACCCCCTTCCAATGCGCCCATAGCGCAGTACTACATCTTTGGAACGGGATGACAAAGTTGGTCGTTAGTGGACGGATGTTTGGCAATACCGAGGAAATTCCGCCAACTTGAATTCACTGTTATGGGTGTTAAGTCAGCCTGTGAGGCGGGCATATTGAGAAAGCTTCTTTCGAATTATAAAAATTCCTTGTTCCGCCAAAACAATGGGTATAAAAATTATTATCGATGCTTGGAACTAAGAGCTGTAATTTTAAAAGACCCTTTGGAATACCACGTTACGACAGTCCCTTGTTAAAAAAGAAAACTAATCAATGACTGTTTCTAAATACAATTTCTACATACCGCATGTTGGCTGTAAGCCGACCTGCTGAATAACTGAAAGAATAGGATAACGAATGTACAAACTGACTACGAATATTTTGACCGCACCATAAAGTCGTCCTTACGCCGTTTCTAACACTCATTTTCAATTCAAGTTTATTATATCTATAATACTAATGTGACAAGAACTAGAATACATAACCCTAGCCATAAACGGTGAATAGTGCATTTTCTACTACTTTTAAATTTATTACATCTTTAATTTTTATTTTTAAGTAATGACAAATTAGATTTCTTAACTAGAGGTTCCATACAAAATGTTAAATCTTACAGTTTCCTTATTGTACGGACGGATTTAAAAGTAAATGTATTGAACGAAATAAAATTTCTTAACACTGACCAGTACGTCACCTATACAGGGTATTTGGCAACAGGTGAGTATAATTTTAGGGGATGGTGGCTGAGGTAATTCTGAACAGCTTTTTCCTTTGCCAAAATGCTTGGTAAAGCTTCATTGTTGAATTATTAATGAAAAACCCCAGAGCGCGAGCTCAGCGACGATAGTGTTGGCTACGCGACGAGCTTGACCGTGGTCACCAACAAAAAAATCGGTACTGAATCGCGGTAATGTAGTATATATCCTACAATAGCTATAAAATTCTCGACTATAAAGAAACATTAATTTATTGAAATTAATTTTATGACCCAAATTAAAGTAAAACTCAAGAACAACCTTTTTGTTTCATTTAAGGCTTCATTAATTAATCATAAGTTATACACAGCTTTTATAAAATCTGCTGTTCTGGACTAGCGGTAAATAATTTACGAATACAGGTATCCCTTCTACAGCACGGCATCCTATAACACGGTTTCACACAAAACGGTATTTTCTAGGAATCTATGTACCGTGTTATAGGAGAATTACCACCTGTACTATCGTATAGCTTACTTCCGAAATGAATCGTGTGCGAAATTATGCCAATATATCGGTGATCCTCATAAATTAATGAACGTTCGTCAACTTTTGATCAAACTGTTGAATGGCGTCGCACCTATTTACTTATTCAAATCTACAAAAGCCTATCATCGTCCGTTCTATGTGATTATCAAGTCAAAAGGGTGCATGCCACATTCAATAATAACTGTTCCAGATGAAGTGAATATTACTCCGAAGCACATAACCACACATGAAAACGCATGCACTGCAATTGTTCCATTTCGAATGAAAAAATTTTGTGAACATTTATTGATTTATAAAGATCACCTAAATATCGATGGAACTTCTGATATTGTTAGCACTACAAATTCGTGTAAGAGGTAAGCGTTTAAAGATATTCATGAAATGTCTACAATTCATGACAGTTAGATTGGGACAGGTGATTTTTAAAAACTAATTATAACTAATTAACAAAGCCTTTAGCGTGAAATTGTTATTTTTGACCTTTAGTTTCTATCTTTTTAACCTTTATTCGTATTTAATACTCTCGTCGCTCAGCCTGCGCGCTATGCGCGTTCTGATTGGCCGAAATTTTTCATTAAATGTTTCAACATATTTTAATAATAATTGGAATGATTAAATATTTGCTAAAAAACTTCTGCATATTGAAGGTTCACTTTGCCGCTAATTGAATCGAAGATTCAAATTAGAATTCATTTGGCTCGTTATTTAAATACACATATACATTATATGTTGATTATTTCTATGTAAAAAGTTATGCCAGATCTTCATTGTTCGCCTTTGCTTTTGAAGCCAAATAAATAATAATATGACAAGGATACTTCGTGTTATCTGACTCGAAACTTCAGTAGATTGCATTTCAGTTGTCCACGTGGATGCTTGAAGAAAGTCGTGAGGAACTCCTTGAAGTCTTTCCAGTCCGACTGAAAAGGCATAACTATAGCTATTGAATGTTCTAGCCGGTATTGCTTGCTAATTGTGAGCTCACAAAGAATAAGTTCAAGTCGAGTAGACCATTAAAGAAGTTGGGAAGGGTAGGCGCGAAGTGTCGTGTGAAGAAGCAACAGGATGAACGCGGAAAATAACAAGGTAATCGAACGAGCAGTAAACTAGGACGAGGAAAAGAAAAGACCGCGTACATAGGAAACGTGAGCGAGGGTAAGAGGAGACATTCGAACCTAACTTTCACGTTGTTATCTAACGATTGATGTCTGTACAACGGCGATTCCTATTTCTTTTTTTCCTCTTTGTGAGACAACTCCATCTTTTCTGTTTTCAATGCGTCGCTGCAAGAAACAGAAGTACATTCTTTGTTCAGAGGAAAATTAAGTAGCATTTGCAAAGTGTGGAAAAATAATTGATGTCTGAGAACAGAGCAGATGTATTCCTCAGGAAATTCAATTTAATGTTTCCTTGAAGTTTTCAATACGAACAGTAATTACAGTTGTCAGAAAGTGTTTAATGGATTGGAAATGATTTTATTAGAAGTTTTCGCTTCAAGGTAAGAGGATAGTTTAATACAATTAATCAATACAATGACAAAGGAACGATTGTTTAGATCTTATATTTTAGATCTAAAGTAGTTACAGTTTTAAATTAAATAATTATTGAAGCGTGAACAAATTTGGCAAATGTGATCGATTAAAATGCGCACGAGTTTAACAAAACAACAAAAAATATATTTAACTTTATTTAAATAACGAGAAATTAAAATTGTAGGACACTTGTAACTTGTATGATCGTATTTTTTTGAGAATCTGTCTGTTAGGACGAAAACATTCCCTTAAATTATGTTCGTGCAGGTGAACGGATGGGGATGAAAAAATGTTATTGGCTGTACTAGATTTGATTTTGGCCAAGTAACCGCCTACACGACGTTGGCAAAGTTAACGCCTACAAATTAACGGTCACACTCAGGTAGTGTAGGTACCCACAGGTGCCGCGGATGGGAATTTCCCGATGCCTCGATCATAACAGACAATAACTTTATGAAGCTTCTTTGAACCTAACACCACATACTGAAGGTAATGAACCAGGCTAGAAATACTACTTCAAAAAAAGGCAGTTGTTACTAAGACGTTCGTAAAGGATTACAAATATTGAATGGCTTCATTAACTTATTCTTATCGGTTCTGATTTTCTATAGATGGTCAAATCCATTCAAGGCGAAGATCGTTTACAGCTTGATTGCCTTTCGAAAATTCAAAATTGTGTTGTATTTACGCTGTAACAATAATCGTTGTTTGTTACTGAATTCTATAATTATAAGTCATATGTATGTCAAATTGTATCTATCACGGGAAGTATAGCAAAAAAAAAACTGTTAGGGTGAAGTATCGCCCTGAATATTCCATTAGATACCGTCTGCATCTTCTCTGCGCGGGATCACCCAAGTTGGGTCGGAAATAATTGTTGTGGGTTAGCTAGCTAGCTAGCGGAAGATAGCGTGGTAAAGATCGAGATCGCGTAAGAAAAGGTTAAAAGAAGAGTGACTGTTAGCATATTGCAGCTCAGCAATAAAACAGTTAACCAAAAAACCACTGTCTCATTTATAATTCCCTTATTATTTCTGCTTTTAACAATAATCGTCTTCTAATTATTGTAAAGCAGATTTTACTTGCAATCGGTTGTGTGAATATGTGTGTCTGTATACATACCACGGTATGTATCTCTGTTCTAACTTTGCCGTGTAAAAAAGCTATTACAGCTATACTCTCGCCTTTTCACTAGGAAAACTACTTATACTACTTGTACATGTATAAGTGTTTGTCATCCTTTTCACTGCGACCTTGGCGTGGTATCTTTCTGGAAAAGGGGTTCATCTCGCCCAATTCATTCTTAGGTTGGTCAAGGTTTATCACATGGTCAGTTTGTCGAACGCCGAAAAAAACTCTGCTCGTCCTGTCTGTAGCGGTTATATTTTTTTCTTGCCATGTCACAAAATCTTGTCCAGCTAAACCCTTATAAACTGAGTCTCTGACAGTATGGATTATAAAACTTGGTCGAACTATTTCAGTAAAATTAATGCATAGATGTTAATTAAATTATTAGTGTAATTATTGATATAATCAGATGTTATAAAAACTATAGTTTATTGAGCGTTGAAAAAAATTTGTTGTTCTTGTTTGATATGGAAACTCTTAGAACAATCCTGTATTATTATTATTAAAAATTTCAGCTTTACACTTAAAAAAACAAATCCGTCGTTAACAGTTATATTTACATTTTTGTAAAGTACAGTTTGCATATTTTATGGAAGTTTTATTTTAAAATTCATCGACATTATCTTTCAGTCCGTAAAATAAACGACTGAACACAAATGTTTAAGCATTTGGTGCTGACTGCCATTGTCAGTACAGACTGAAATTCTTAAAATCGAAAATTATCTTAAATTTATGAATAAACATGTAATACCTAGAACATAATGCAAGAGTTAAAACAAATTTGTTCAAACAAATTTTAATCGTTTTAAACACTATTTTTTATTAAAAAAGAATCGACTTCATCCATTGTAAGAAGTTAAATAATTAAGATATTAAAAAATCCTGTGTTAGGTAGTAAGTAATATATTTTTATTTATAATTCGGAAAAAACGTTTGGATATACACTAAGTACATTGTTTATTTTCAGATAGTTTCTTAATATTAGGTTCATTTCTGTATAAGAAATAGGTTTATAAAAATTAATACGTGGGTCATTTAAAAAACCTGCGTGGGTCAGTGTCTGACCCGGGTGTCATAGGTTCGCCATCACTGCCCTAGATCAAACACTATCACCGATTTTCGTTCTTTCATGACTCTTCTTATGGGGGGGTCGTGTGGATCCTGATTAACATGTTTTCATTGAACCATCGGATTGGTTATTCAGCAGCAATATCTCCGTATGTAGTTTCTTTACTAACTTAATGTTTTGGTTTGAATTTTGATTTGAAAATATAAAATGATCTTACAGCAATTTAAACATTTTTGCAATGCCCAGCTACTTAGAAAACAAAATTCATAAATGGTTAAAATATATACCTTGACTTCGGAAAGAAACATTTATAAAAAGAAAGTTTCTTGTTCGTGTTTAAGCATTTAATATGTACATTACAGTGTGTATTTAATCTCTTTTTCCTTGCAGCCACATTCTTACAGATTAAACTAAGGTCATGATTAAAGTAAAGTAATTTCAACGAAATACAGCAAAGTAAACTCTTGAAAATTAATTTAAAAATTAAATAAGGTTGAAGGTAAATTTCGGTACGAAGATAGCACCAGTATTACTGCTTAATATTAAAATTGTTAGTCCAACTAGTTGAAAATTCGATTCCTGGTTTTTTAAAATCTTTTTAAGAAAAATATTAGATTCTATAATATGTATGTTGCTAGACATTTTACCTGAAATCTATTTTAAACGTAAAACATAACTGTTACTTAACATCATTTTACTTAATGGCGTCTTAACGTTATTTTATATTTAATACTTAATATTATTAAAATATAACTACTAAGTACTAGTACTTAAAACTCAACATTTACTGAACATTACTTAATTGTATTTAATATTTGACACGCACTTAGTACTTCATTTAATTCAACTATAAATATTTACTTACTACTGATTAATATTACTTAATATTACTGAACATAACATTTAATGCCAATTAAAGCAGATATGTTCTTAGGTATATCATGTTTCATGTTAAATTAAAAAAAAATCCGTTAAAGAAATATTTCATCAATAAATCAATTTTATTAATATTTTATATCGAAAAATATTTAAATATGTTTCTACAAAAGGATAATTTTGCTCAAATTGAACCAAACGATTTGAATTCTATTATTGTAAATTAAAAGGATCAATTTACTACCTATCCAAACTGCAACGAAAATAGTGAGAATTATTTTCTACAATATTTTTATCTATATAAGCCTACCTAAGCTTCCTGCAGATTTCGTTCATTTCTGTATGACCCGATTTTGGTGACAATTTTAGCGTGTATTTATTGTTAGTTTACTTAAATTTACTGAAGATATCTTCTAATTTGCATTAGAGACTTAAATCAGTGTTAAAAAAAATTCACTTTCATTATTTTTTATGTACGTGTGCGCCACGCTGCGATCATGAGGTAGAAGTCATAAATAGAAGTAATAAATTTCTAATCTACAAAATAAATTTCAACGATGGAGGATCAATTCTTAACTTCGTGGAGTATTTGAATAGAATGCAAAAATGAACCTTATGAGAACGTGTCCCGCGGATATGCCACGGAACATTTATTACTTCCCTCGTAATTTCGATCAATTGCCTTAAAACTATAAAATCACGTCGTTTATGTACATAGCGACTTAATTCACTTTCATTCAATTTAAAAAAAAATGTTATTCTATTTTCAAACGTATCCAAAAAATACTGTAACAGCTCACTGCAGCTGATTCTTCTATGTTGAATTTATCGTGCGAAAGTTATTTATCGAGATCAGTGACGAGTTTTAAATTTTCCAAAAGAACAATACGTCGACTGCGCGTTCTATTTAGTAATTAATTCCGGCTTAATGCCTGCTAGTTCTACTGCTGATGCGTACATATTCGTTTGGCGATTTATATTTTCATTGCAAATTCGAAAAACTATGAAACTTATTTCGAACACCATATACCTAAATAAATTCTAATAATATAGCCAATGTCCGAATAAACGCGAATCCGTGTAACAAGATAGCATTATTCCGCCATAAACATGACTTCAGAGAACTTTAAGTACGTATTTCTAAATGCTACGTTATAAACTATACAAATTAGTTATTAAATTTCACTGTTCAAAATAAAATGATAACGTAGAGTATCTGCTTTCCAGAATTTCTCTTTCCTTTTCAAGTAAGTTTGTCATCATTGACAGAATTAAAGTATTCAACTTATTATGGGTGCTTTGGGCAGTTTCTGACTTCTGAATATAGTGCTCGATCTTCTTGAAAACTCTCAACGTGCTTCAACGTCAAACGATATTTCTTTTAAAACGTAAGTATTAACTGTTTACGAAAATCCTTGGCGAAGTTTTAGCTATTTAAGTAAATTGGTCTGCAATCTTGTGTCCTTTGAACTTCAACAGAAAGAGTTCCAGAAGCTGATAAGCTGTCACACAGGATTGTCCGACGCTTTGTTACTGATCCGCTTAAAAGTCCTATCGTTCTATCTTGGAAAGTGGAATTGTCTACTAACTTCAAATCTTTTCCATTTCATGAAAATCGCATTGAAGATTGTACAAATTTTCAAGTGACTTACAAATCCCTCGTTAACGGTATCCCTTTAATGGCTTCGAGATGGGAACATTCTGGCATGACGTTTCATGCTTCATCGAGCTATATAGCTCGCTAATGACGGAGTTATTTTTCAAAGTTGAACGTCGATTTCATGTAACAGAAAAAGAAACGACCGTGAACGAAACTTGAATTGCAGTAAATTAGAGGTTGCTTCGTTTTTAATTTCCTATTTCCGGGAAAATCGAAATAAATCAAGATAAAATAAGGTCAGAACTATTAACGCGAAAATTGACGGTGGCTCGCAAATTGAGTCACAATCGTGGTGAAACTGCGAAGTAAAAATTAAGCTTGTTTCAGGAAGAAGCGATAAAGCGAAAGTTGAGATTGCTTCACAGTAGAAAGTTAAAGATGTCAAGCGCAACAATCTGTATGAGTACTACGCTTGTTGCAAGTTTAGCGAACAAGTGGAACGAAGCACGAGGTCTGAGTGTGTACTTCGCTATCGTAAAGTATCGTAAAACTAGTTTCTATAAAACCACCCGCAGCCAAGAAGTTCGGTTACCCGTAAAAGATTTTCAAACTGGTACCACAAGTAAACGTTTCTATTGCATTTAACTGTTACATAATATAATTTTTACGAATATTGTTGCATTTTATAAACTTTGTATTAGGTTGAGTAAAAAGTCCGTTCGCGTCTCTTCACAAGAATATAAAATTTTATTATTTTAATCAGACTTACTTAGTTAATGCTACATGTACCATTTTGTTCTATGATCTTTTCCCATCTGTTTGGCGACCGGAATATTTCTTTTTTAGAAAATTGTTGTGGTTTTTCATTAAAAATTGTAGACACATCTGTTTTTACTTCTGCTAAGTTTTTACACGATATTCCATTAAGGGAATTTTGCAATGTTCGAAATAAATAAAAATCAGATGGTGCGAAGTCATCTCAACCAAATTGCAGTAGTATTTGTCGTGCATCAAAGATGTGTGCGGTAGTGCGTTGTATTGGTGGAATACTATTCCTTTTCTGAATGAAAGTGAATGTCGTTTTTCTTGTATTACTGCTTTTAAATGATGCAGTTGTTCACAATATTTTCAGAATGAATAGTCTGGTTATTCCCTTATAATCCCATCAAACCGAGAGCAATACCTTTTTAGCGCGCAGTTCAGATTGCAGATCAATGTTTCCTTCATTTCACATTATTGAAAATAATCCATTTTCATCACCAGTAACAAATTGTGTTAACAGAGGGCGACTTTTTACTCAACCTAATACATACGTATATAAGAATATAGAAAAATTCACAAATGTAATCTGATAATCATTTTCAAATATTTTAAATTGTCATTATTTAAATTCAATTAAAAGTATAATAATTACTTTCAATTTGTCTGGAATTGTCTTACAGTGTGATTTTGTTTGAAATCTTCCAGTTGTATAAATCACTGTTTTAAGTGGAATTTGTATACCGTGTTCTTTGAGAGATTCTCTAAATCAATGATTATAAGTGTAATTATAACGTACTATCGGAGAATCCATATTATTGAAAAACTAAAATCGCATCGGGGAAACATTGCAGGTTGACTAAAAAGATAAAAAGAAAACGGGGGATGAAGGGGAAAAAGGGTAAAAGTTAGACAACGCGTGACACGGGTTAAAAGCGAGGCGTTTAATTACGTATGCAAACAACGTGTGTGACGGCTAGTCTGACGCGTGTGGGTCGTAGCCAGTGGTCAGGGTCATAAAGGAAAAGATGCTAATTGAATTCGTGCCTTGTATTTGTAGACGATGCAGTGACTACTTTAAGTGAAATAAATCTTTTCACGACAAGTGGTACGAGCTTGTCATGATTTCTTTCTCGTGTTTTGCCGAAACCAGATAATTATATTAGCGTTACAGAAAGATTTAGTAAATACGGTATCAGAGATATTCGAAAAATTAACTGCATATGACAGATGATAAAGTTTAATTTATCAATTAATATTGAACTATGTAGTCTGAAATATATAGTCCCTGCTTATGCTTTCTTTTTCTCTCTTCGGGGAGAAGTTTTAAATATGTAAATGAAAATTAGAATGTTATATTGTTATAAAAATAAGACTTATATTAATCTACGAAGCTGTACTTATTTCATAAAGTTATAAATTGTTCTTTTCTAATGATAAAAAGATATAGGAAGTAAAAATGAGAAAATTGAACATACATATCTTAACACATTCGCGACTGGCAGATTTTTTGAAAATGATAAAATTTGAATAAAATACGAAATGACGTGAATTCACGCCAGCGGTCGCGAATGTGTTAAGTTAACCGCTTAAAAGATATAGAAGGATGTTGCATTCAGAACAAAATCTCTGATGTCAAAAAGAGATCTATTTGACATGAAATCGTATATCATTTATTATTTAATTATACATGTATTAATCTACACTTTCAAAGTTAAAATTGCATTTGTAACATTACACACTATTCTAAATCTCTCTTTAATTGCTGTAACAGTGTTTTAAATGTAAACTCGTTATATCGAAAGTTTCGACTGTTGCGGATGTAAAAACAAAAATTACTTACCCCAGGTGTTTTTATAACTATCCTTAAAATTGAAACGTTCAGCATGATAAATTCATAGAGAAAAGTATTGTTGAAGAAGATAAATATAAAAAGATCCAATGAAAGAAGAATTAAAATAGTATGTTATGTTATAAATTCAATTCCAACTTTAAAATTTATGATACACGTACAATTAAATACTAAATGACATATAACTTATTAGAAATATATTTTCATGATAAAGAATGG
Organism: Anthidium xuezhongi; assembly: GCA_022405125.1. NCBI lineage: Eukaryota > Metazoa > Arthropoda > Insecta > Hymenoptera > Megachilidae > Anthidium > Anthidium xuezhongi. Next base: position 364,942 of record CM039646.1, on the reverse strand, counting down.
TAAAGAAAAAAAGTCTTTGTGGCTCCATCAACTTTGGAAGCTGATACTCTACCATCATAATCACCGCACCTCTTGCATGCGCTTCTTATGTAACCGAATCTTTAGGTCCATACAAAATTTGAAGTCAAAATATCTCAAAAACAAAGATCCATTTTAAAGAAATCTATAAGGATTTATAACACTACAATTTCCCATGTCTTCCCCCTGATCAACAATATAAATAGCAGTTATTTAATAAGTTAATAAAAATTTAATACTTAATATTTACTTAATATTTAATATTCTTTTAATATCTTTTTATATCGTAAAATTTAAACATGTTTTTATCATTTTATGCGGCACGTAATTTTATTTTAGTTTCCACAATTTAGTTTGAAGATTATTAAACCATTTAACATATCTAAAAATAAAAAAAATAAAATTTTATTTTATTTTATGAACACGATTTGGTACATTATGTTTCAATTATGTAATGTCAGTGATTGCAGATTATAAAAAAAGGATAACAAGTTACGAACAATTGTCACAAAAAAAATGCTCTTTTTTAAGTGCTACCACACACGTAACTGAATAAGTAAAAGTTAACAGAATCTTCTCTTATAAACCATTAAAGAGTTTCGAGGAATTTTGAAGAATTTCAAGTCGTTCGATTGAGTGGTGTATACTGTTCGACAGAACTCGATCGTCAGCACGAAACTCGTAGGATTATGTATTCGGTGTTCGTCCTTGGCTTGAATCCATTCCACGATCAATGTGTCCAGATTTTGATGGTAGAACCGTGTCCCAAAGGTTCATCGATCGCTGTGGCTAATCTACCATTCATTACGACGTACGGTGGTACAGAATTAATTGTTCCACGTCCGTCAACTAATTTCTGATTTGTGTTTCGTGTCTGGTGAAGAATTCCCAAAACTTCTGAAAAAAACCCGAACCTGATTGACAACTTTCCATGGTACTGAGCGAGTCGTAATTACAAGGAACATTTTACTAGAATAGAACGAAACGACCGTTTTTAATATTGTTGGATCTGGTTCGAAGTTAAACCTTTATTAGGAACAATTTAATAAACAAATGAATGGTATGTTTTAATTGAATAAAGTTTATCGTACAATTTTTTCTGATAAAAAATTCTTAATAATATTAATCATAAAAGTTATTAAATTACTTGGATTTTGAACTGTTAATATATATGTTACGGTAAATGTGATTAATCCAGTGATTATGCGTAATTGCCGGTTATTATTTGGTAACGGTGATGAATTTACAATTAAAAATTCGATAGATGTAGCCTGAACGAAATTTAAATAAGGAATGTCTTGTCAAATGAAAAACCTAAGTAGAAAAAGTAATTTTATTATTAGAACTCATACAAAACAGTGACATATCAAAAACAAACTAAACCCACATTCTAGAGAAAAAACATTTCTCCAAATAACTTTTATTGCTACTACTACTACTACTTACTACGTTTACTTATTTAGACATATTAGACTAAATTCGCCGGTTAATTTGATAAATATTCAAAAATTCATCACTTTTACCAAACCTTGTGGTGATTATACCTACATAATAACTGGCAGTTATACATAATCATCGAAATAATCATATTTACCGAATAAAAGTCGAAAAAAACAATATAACTTTTTCATTTAAGACTTCGCCTTCGAATAAATCGATGTTAAATGTTTGTTCTATTACACCACCGCGAGGAACAGATAAGAATCTTTAGTGAATTGTACGAGTATTCTCGAAAGTAAGATCCAATTACAGCACAAAGGTTAAAGAGGTTGACAAGGCAATATGATAATACAGAAAGTTACATCGAAATGTAAAAACGTTTATAGGGCAAGGTTGGCGATTAGACGGACGTTTTTACGAGCTATGGTGGTGAAAAGTAGGCATTGGAATAGGAGCGTGTTCCCGAATTTTGCGGAGTTAACGATAATAAAGGTAACTGTCTGCGGACGAATGTAATGCGCTGAGCTTGCACTAAACACATGCCTTCAAGGGCCTAAATCAGAAGTAACCTCGGTTTGGGAACTGCGATGTCGGCAATGACTGAGTTTGAACACCTGACATTACAGTACACTTAAAGGATATAATTTTACTGCTCAAGTTACCGTCCCGATTAGGTAAATTAGGTATAAACATTGAAATCAAAATTTATCTATTAATTCAAACATTGTGGAAAATGTCTCTCGTTTTTCTTTTGCTGTCATAATTGAACGCATATTTTCTCTTTTTAAACAATTTTCTATTGAAGGCGATTCCCACTCGTAATGTCTTCAATATAAACAAGTGATTTAAAAATCCATTAAAAGATAATTAATACAAATTTTGATAAAGAAATCTTCCCGACGAATCTTCACTATCGATTACTCGAAAGCGAAGTCTTAAACAAAGAAACTTCAATTTTTCTTTCGACTTAGATCATTAATATCTGTATATTAAATTGAAATCTATTATTGAAAATTCTCCTTTTCTTTGGAAAATAACGAAATATTTCAGAACTGTCTTACTGTAAATATAAGTTTAAATATTCGATGTATACGTTTAATGATATTAGAACACTTGTGTGTAAAGACGATTTTATACAGGTGATAAAGTTCTACTTAGGTTTATTATTATAATTGTAAACTTTTCTTACAGAATATAATGAATATTTTAAATAATGATCTGAATAGAAAGATTTTTAAAAATGGATTAAATGGTAGTAAAAATGATGCTAGAGTTGAGTATTCATGCATATAACCCATCAATACTATTAACTTGTAAGATTGGTATAAGAAACAAAAATTTAACCAACGTTATTGATTATTATATTTCTTGCCTCATAACCATACTAGTTCTCAAATTGTTTCTAGTTCATGCAACATTTTTAGTAAATGTTCTATACCTTTTGGCCAATGACGTATGGTGAAGCAAGAGCTTTTGGCTTTCAACTTCTGCTTCGTGGATTTAATTACACAAAGAAGATACTTATTTAACTCTCTACATTGTACTTATTTTTTGTATGTGCGTTTATGGTCGCATCAACTGCTTGGTTATTAGCGACCACGGTTGGTAATTTTACATTTTGTGTGTGAGGTTTTGTTTGTGTACGAATTTAATTGTTTTCTTCAGGTTCTCTTCGTTCTTGAATGTTTCGTTCATTTGTTCTGAAGTTTGGAGTCGATTTCTTGCGACAGTGGTTTTGTTGGCACGATTCACAAATCGAGGAGGGTTTTGTTTAGGATGAAGTTGTGGCTTATTTTTGCGTGTCCAGTAATTAGTCTATTGATTATTATTTGGTCCTTTCTATTGAATTGGGTTGTGTCGTGATTTGTGGAGAAGTCCGCTCCTCAATTGTATTATTGTACATACAGATGTAGCGTTAGATGAGATTGATGGATAGGAATTGAAACAAACTCTGTGTTGGTAACAAAACATAAACTGCATAATCAAAAAACGTTCGCTTCGTAATTTGTAGCTCTTGATGCTGTGTACGCGACAGTTGATTTTCAGGTTCTGTTTAGTCCGTCTCGAGACTACGGAAATTTGCAAAGGGAAGATGGAGATGGAGATGGCAAGGGAGAATCTAAGGGGGTCTTCGTGAAAGTGTTAAAAGAAAAATTGAAAGTTGTATTGGTTGATTGAAAAGGTTCTTTCGAATACAGGAAGGGTAGAAAACCGAAAAGAGGGAGTAACGAGGGTGAAAGATAAGGCGAGCGGTCAAATGTACGATACCTACGGCATCAGGAAGCCCCTTCTTTTCCCGATCGTGGGTAATAGAGTTCGTCTCGGATAAACTAAACATGTAATGTCAGTTGAATTTTTGTAATTGCTTACTTGAAAAATTTGTCGAAGTCAAACAGGACACAGCCTCACTCTCGAAAAATAGTATAAGATCACCGACATTAGATATAAGAATTATCAATTATCATTCTCAAAAACAAGTACATATCAAACAAGTAGACAGTTTGAAATTCAAATAAAATATATTAAAAATATAACACATCAATTATAATATATTCATTCAAGCTCTGTATTACAATACAATCAAGAGTTACATACATCATACAGTTTTCTTTTTCAATTTACTATAATTATGTTATATCATTTAAATGACGGATTGAATAGTACGTCTGAAAAATGCCTTATGTACAGTTACTCTATGCATGCCTTATTCAGCAAGTGCAACCACTTACACAGCCGGGCTATGAAATAAGAATAGAATTTTTGCAGTGGTTACTCATAAAATCTATATCAAATCTGAATTTCATAGTTTGCATTTTATTTGTCGATGCAGACACATTTACGCGAAAGGGAAATGCAAATTTAGCGTGGGCAATAGAGAATCCTCGCGTACTTATTCAAAGTGACTACCAACACCGATTTTCGTTAAATGTTTAGGTGGGCATTATGGGAGATTATGTCATTGACTCTGTAATGCTCTCAAATCGGCTTTCAGGCGCTGCTTATCTCCATTTCTTGGCGAGTATATTACATCAGTAAACGATACGCCTTCGACTAAAAGATTGCTATCGATGTGTTACGTGTATGATGAGAAACACCAGCTCATTTGGGGGAAGGGAGGGGCAGCATATGGAACATATGTATATAAATATCGAGAAACCAGTAGCAAATAAATTATATGTATGTCTACAGGGTAAAAGAAGTTGAAGAAATATTTTGAATAAAAATTCTAGGATGTTAAAGGGATGTTCTCCTAACACCGGACGTTTAAAGTTTCTAATGATTTTTTGAAGACTTTTAAAATTTTATTTTGGTTCCTTAAATCTTATTTTTTTTTAGCATCCGTCAACACACAATTTAACCCCTTGCTGCATTATTATTTCCACAAGTGCATCGGACGAAGCTAAATATTTTTTGTTACAATGTTAAAACAAATAAAGAAACATTTAATGTTTTATCAAATTTACACTTAACGATAGCGTACCATATCATATACCTATGCTATCGATAGCGTACCATATCGTGTTACAATGCGAACAGTATAAAGTAAAATACAACATTGTTCGTAATATATAAATATAGAGTTTGAAAGTAATATCCATAACCTTTTGTTCAAACACTATTAACCCCTTCCACTCGGTTGTCCTCTCTGAGAGGAAATGAAAAGAATGGAAATGATTTTTAAGAGAAATATAACTAATTTACTTTTCTTTTTCGAAATTTCTTTCCAAATATAATTTAAATAGAATAATTCCTAATACTATATTATCTTATCCACGATGATATGTTGCTCACTATTTTGTAATTAAGTATCCTCGAATTGCAGGTAAATAATCTGAAAAAAGTTTCGGAGTGCAAAGGGTTAAATAATTTAATTTGATTATCTTACACAGAGAAACGCCTTAATGGTTAACGCAATACATTTCATGAGCAATAAGATCTAAAAAATACTTGGATATTATCAATTTCATTCAAAGCACGTGAATTTTCTATCATAAGAATTTAAGAGTGTCTACACTATTCGTTCTGAATTGAATCCAATCCGGCGAGCAGAAAAATCCAGGATTCGATCAATAATTCCAACGATAAGATTCGCTGACTGACTCAATTGGAAAGTTACAAGAGACAGTATTGAACGTCTGTCAACAGATACGATCAGTTATTCGGCTAGAGAAACGGCGGGGGGTGGCACGTGCAGCTTAAGGGGCGCGATCGCATTGTTCGCTAATAGCTTCAAGTAAGGCTGTCTGACATCGAAAATTCATTAGCATCGCCTGACAGCTCCCTGATACTGATATACGTATCCTGCTTAATACCCGTGACAGATTCCACTGTTGAAACCGGAAGTCTTACGTGTAAACACAACTATTCATGCGTCACAGTGTGATGTTCGCAGAAGATTGCCTTTGTCGAAACAACCATCCACAATTAAATTCTACCGAAGTCAATTATAGAAACGTTTAAGATCATTTTTTATAAATTTCACTTAAACGTGGCTAACGAAATTACGGAAATATTTTTTCTGGAAATTTTTACCTGAAATAAAAAACTATAGAATTCAATAAGAGGAAATATTAATAAGAGCAATTATTATTATAAATTGTTCATACAGCTATATTTATGTCACCCAGTTTATGTGATATCGTAACGTATACTGAAAATAAATGTAATGAGAAGAATAAAGAAAGAAATAAAAATAAAAGATTCCATAAAAGAAAACATTTTCTCCATTTTGATCATCAATACAATGCGATATTTTATTATCAGCATGAAATTATTAAAAATTCTTTTGAACGGTGTACAATAAAATATTCGTATTGTAGATGTCAATTAAACGTAATTATAGAGATGTTTATGATAATAAATACTTTTCTGAAGTTATTATCACAGTTTGCCAGGTCGTTTACCAACTTGGCAGAAAAAAGTAGTTCCATAGAAAAAGTTAGCAACAGTCTTGCATTTGTATTAAACCTATTGATTGTCGGCGGAAATTTGCACTTTCCACCGGCATACAATGTAACTGGAAATTGAACAAAAATCGAGTTGCCTCGGTTCATGTACGAGCTCTTCAATTAGCAATCGAATCGCACCATTCAAGTCGCTGATTAATCAGCAAGAAATTTCACTAAAATCGCCGAGATACGTTTCCCGGTAACTCAGAAAACGATTCGTCGATCATTGAATTCCGCTGCGTGTACCATTCCCTCGTTTCGTGTTCGAATCGGACATAGTTCGATCTCTGAATCGAGCAAAATCGATTTCGCTGAAACAAGTTTCAAGTACAGCGAGCGCACACTGTTCCATTTCAATTAGGTCGTCGATAATTTGCTGAATCAGCAATTTGAAAATATGTATAATTAAATATAAGAAAAAAGACTAAATCGAAGTGTACTAAATCGAATATGAATTTCTCATTCGCTATACCTTTGATGCTTATTAGATTGATAACCAAATTCTTGACCCTTATATCTTTTTTCTATAACATTATTTATTGAGACATAACAAATAACAACTTTCGCTAAAGATATGCACAATTTGAATTAATAATCTTTTGTCATGTTATAGTAATTTTTTGTTATCTCTAACAAAATATGTACATATATAAAACGGTCGCAAAAATAATATTTTATAGTTATAAAAGAAAAATACAAAAATTGTTTAACAGCTTGAACATTTATCATAATTTTTATTATTCCGATTGCTTGAACAGTACTATTAAATACCTTGAGTTATTTTATATTAGCAAACAAAAATTTGTTTTAACAAACAAAATTTCGTGAATTTATGATTGTATGAATTCTGATTAGTATAAAAAAAATGAAATTATTATTTACACTGTGGTGGTATATTTATAATCTTAAAAGCTCTTGATGGATTCTCGGATTTATTATATGCAGTAAACTTGATCTCGGTAGCGGACAAACGTTTGAATAGATTGAAATCAATTTAAGATAGAATGCCCGGAACTGTATGACAGAGAAAATAATAGAAGATTAAGTATACAATAAATACATATAGTGAGTATTTAATTTCTTTATTTATAATTTATTTAATTTTTTTGTATTCATAAAAATCAATTTACAATTTCTAATATTAATTTACGTACTAGTAAGTACCAAATAGGAAATTTTTAATCAAACACCAATATACTATTATACTTTTTTATGTTATTATACTAATATAAATATTTACTTAAATAAAAATTTAGTAAAGTTAAGAGTAATATTAATTTTTCGTATTATATTTATATAGTTTTTGAGCAGAAACGAGCGAACCGTATAAGCCAGGGTAATACAATCGAAAAATTAATCGTCCGGACGTGGCTGCAATCGATAGCTCCCATCTAGTCTGTTTCAAAGTTCCATTTCGTCAACAATTTGCTCAACGAGCCCTCGTTTCCGGTCTCCGGTTCCCATAAAATACGAAAACAGTTCGAAGCCAAATTTACCGAACGTGACTATTTCAAGGAACACGACAGCCGCCGTCGTGTCGTCGTCGCGCATTGGACAGAACTTAATTGCACCACCTTGTTTACGTAACTGTTACACATAATACTTCGAAAATGATTTTCACGAGATCGAATAACAATGCAGGCAAAAGCCGTAGTGCACACTTAGTTACTGATCTATTTCTCGAACATGGGTTTTCTTTGTTTCACTTCGGCTTAAGGGGGCAGACCAGTCTAAATGCAAGAATTTGGTAAATTAATTATTACAAAAAAACCGTTCAATACACAAAGTTGAAAATTCAATGATGTTTCACCAACATTCCAAGCTTTAAATTCCGCTACTCATAAAGTGCGTGGGTGTTCATGGGGAGGGGGGTCTTGTCCTCGAACTGGAAAACGCAGGCCTTTTACTGGTGTTCCTTCTAACGCCACTTCCGGATCACATGTCGCTATTGTCCCTACCACGGTCGTTACTATAAAAAAATTATAAAGATCGATTCCGAATTTTTAAAAACCGTAATCTGTTTTTTTGAGGTGAATTTTTATATTAAAATGTTTCTGGACGCTTCAAATTGATAGGGATTCCCACGTCCGTTGTAACCCTAGCAATATGAAAGGAAAAGTGTTGTATTATTTAAAATATATTTTGTGCAAACACGTATGTATAGGAATCAAAGTATGTGCAGGTTTTTACAAATTAAAGTTTAAATATTTTCCAAACTAATCATTTTCTTACATACATAGGTTCATACTTTTTTTTATAAAGAATGTTCAGCTAATGCATACAAAATATATGATTTCATTTAAGAGCGCCTTCCAGTCTAAAAAAATCGATTTTTTTTTATTTCTTAAAGTAGAAGAGACTTAATACAAATTTAGATTTACTGTGTAAGAAAATAACGGAAGAGCGTACACCTTATCAGAGAATGTTCATCGCAGTTAGGGTTAAGTTATGATTATTTCACAAAGATTTATTAACCTGAAATTATTTGATTAAATCAAGTGCATTTTCTTGCCGAGAAATATACGTTTTTATATTATTCGAATAAGGTTTGAGTAGATTGTATTCTGATTTTTATGAAATAAAATTTTTGTGGTCTTTCTTTAAGATACTTTTCAATTTTTATGCTTATGGACTCGACATCAAATTCTTTTTACTGCCTAAAAGTGCTGCATTGACCGAAATACGTGATAATCCGATAGAGCAGTATCTGGTGAATAGTAGGGGTAATAAAATTTGCCAACCGAATTTACGTATTTTTCTTGCATGTTCTTAACGAAACTCGTACAACATAAGGTGTTGAAAGTGAATGCGCGTTTCACTCATGGTTTTTCGCTGCATAAAACACAAAACGCTTGTTGTTCATGAACTTTTTCTTTTGAATGCCTTCTCTAGACTGAAAACTAAATCACTAAATTCTGAACCACAATACACCACAGAATTTATGGGACGACCTAATACATATGCGAATAATCACTAAAATAATATTTAATTTCGTTTACACAATCATTTTTAAAAAAACGTATGAGCTGGTCCCGATCTTTCCTATACGTATATTTTCAAAAATAATTCTGCAAAAGAATTTGCTGATTTCGTAATAACATTGATGCGGTGGGTGTTTGAAAAATGTCACTCATATCGTTGCAAGTATCAGTACCATAAAATGGATGTACTTTTTCCTCTTGTTCGACCTTATTTTTGAAGTCTGAGTGAAGTAAGAAATTCCTTCACATCCATATACATGTATGTATAATTTTATACGTCCTGTCTTTATTTCAGTTTCAATACTTGAGGAACGTGCGTAGTTCCAAGCAGAAATATTCTGTATCAAATAATTGTATAATTACGTTATCTTTTGGAAACACATTGTCCATAAATGGATAATAAGGGAGCGAAAGCAGGTATAGGAGATGCAAAACGGCATGGATTGTGGATGAAAAAAATTGCCTGGAAATCGATACACTACCGAGACGTATATTGGATACACCGAGTATTTCAGAGAAGAAGTTACACTGTACAGAAAATGTCGACTGGGGTACTGTATATTGAACTTTTTTCTCATGTTGTCGACACTTTTTACGCTATTGATATACAGGAAGTGTAAAGGTGACATTAAATTCTACCAAGCAAGCAAACAGGGGTCGAGTATTAAGTTCGTGGTATAGTGCAGGTACGATGTAGAATATACCAACTCGTCTCCAATTGTAGAGAAGTTTTTCAAAGTAAACCAGCTGGTAACAAAAAGTAAGTGTCGAGCAATAAGCGGTAGTTTATGCGAATTTTCGTAAAGAAAACCGAATGCTCATATGAAACAGCAAAAAGGGCAAGACTTGATTGAAAAGAGACCAAACAGTTCGAAAGATGGTTTTTTGAACACAGGAAGAGAGTTCACTGTATGACCCTCAACTGACAGATTAATTATTCATATTTCTAAGCAATTGATACATAAATATTTAATCAGGTTCTTCTCGAATCCGTATTTTCTGACGTAACTGATTGGACTTTCTAAGACAGTTATCCAATCAATTTCAAAATAGGGAATCTTCCACCAAACTTTTACTGTTATCGCATTAACCGCAGTTTTAATAAATGTTTAAGTTAAACTATTTTTTCAATATAACAAGAACGTGTAGGCAAAAATATTACACTTTAAGAAGTTTTAGCCTGTCTGACTGGCGTTGAGCTATTAGGGATAGTAACCTGCGGTTTATGATGCAGACGCGATCTTCGTTTCATTTTTTTTTAAGTACGCATCATTAACCCGGTCACTGTCACCGAGCAGGTAGAGAATGTTCGAGGTACATCCCCACCGAGTTTTAGCCGAGGGAGTGGCATCGAGCGTTAAATTTTGACTAATTTCTAATTGGCGCAGAAATGCCTCCTCCTGAGAAAAATATAAATACTGATGCTCATGAGATTGTGTCAGCCAATGAAACATCGTTCTCCGAACAGCCACATTTCAATTATGTAAAACTTTTATAGTTCAAAGAATGCTGACTAAAAACATATATGTTTGATAAAGTATATGTAAACAAATCCTCAATTCCAAACAGTCATCTGATTTCTTGGAAAGAATTCTCAAACACCTAAAAAATGACTCTGCAGACCTGAAAACCTTTCTAAAAGTGGGGGTGATCTTGAAACTTTCGAATCACCCCCACCTACAAACAAAATGTTTGCTGCCTCCTTTAAACAGAACAGTGTTTGTCAATAAAGTTTTCTCATATTTTCAAACGTAAGGGAGATATTTACCAGTATATAAACTACCACCTTGTATACCAAAATCTGTTAGAACGTCACAACTGTAGATAGTCATCTGAATCTACTGAATTATTTTGCTGTTCGTAAACTCAACTTCAAATTATTTTAGCATTTTCATTTATATCTAAATGAATAGGTAAATGTATTTTTCAAAAGAAATTGAAAAATATAATAATTGAACTACTCTTCTAGTATTCTGAACTAACAAAATTTGATTCCGTTTACCTTGTGTTTGAATATACGTAATCAGATACTTGTAAATTTAGAAATATTAGTTTCTAATGCTTCTGCATAAGCTGTATCAAGTTCTGTTAGGTACCCAGCTCAAAATCGCATTAAGGGATTCTAATTAATCAATCTGCTAATCCAAGGATCTATTACGATTGTATGGTGGGTGTCTGTTCCTCGGTATTGAACACGTGTTTATGATACGTCAATCTGTCGTAGAACAGTAAGTGATTATTAATAATCATTATTGAAATGATATCGAAATACGTCAAGGTAATTATTTCGACCATTTTCTTCGATACATATCATTGTCGCCCAGTTTCAATTTCTGATATACGTGCAACAATATTTTTAACTCTATTCAAGAACAAGACCAGAAATTATTTGTGAAATTTAACAATACTTGGAAGTAACGTTTAAATATTTAATATTCAGAAATATAACGAATTATCTTAAAAAATCTATCTACCCAATGTAAACCAAAATCATTAATCATAATCAGTTTTAGTATGAGTAAAAGAGAAAAGATAATATCTTATGGGTTGTCTTAATTAAATACTTGCTCGCCGTGAAAACATAGCAACGCAAACATAGCTGTCCTATGCTCCGATGCGAAGAGCGTTTGTGAACCTAACATGTTGCATGTAATAAAAATGGTCATTTATGGTCTGGAATTTTCGTTTTGCCTTATACCTGTGTGTTCTAAAAATAATTTTGACTGTTTATAAAAATGGATGGAAATTTGAGAATAAGGGTTACAACTCTATCGATATTAAAAATTGCCTCCAAATCTGTTTCCACAATGATACAATAAAAAGCTAATATGTTTGTTTGCTTTTGTATAAGAAAAGTTGACATATTTAAAATCCCTCTCTGTGATACTATAACTATAGGTAGCTTACAACACGGCATCCTATAATGTAGGAAATGCATTTCCTATAGATTAGAGGCTTCGCTCTAGCACGATACGCTAAATTGCGGAAACCGTATAGCACTGCAACCTATAACACTGTTTCGCTCTAACATGATAAGAAAATTGCAAAAACTTTTGTAAAACACTGTATCTCTACAGCATTGGATAACATGATTATTGTTTAACATATTTTTAAACTAAATTACCTTAAAATAATGAACTATAGTGTCTTTACATGAAAATATATCAATAAATGATAATTTACTTTACTTAATTTATTAAATTAAGATTACATTAAATGAAAATATTTTTTTTTATTTTGTTGCACAAACATTTATATTTTTAATAAAAATTAAGTTACTATATGAAATTTAAAAAAAAAAGCGTTTGTTTTTAATCAGTTTTCAGAAGGTAACCCCCATTTTTGTACTGGCTCTGGATCTCATATAACACGATTTCACTCAATACAGCCTTTTCTAGGAACCTATTCTTCGTGTTATAGGAAGGTTATCTGTACTTTAAAGAACAATGTGAAATGTACATGTACTCAAAAATCAATGTCCTCGGAAAGAAACAGATGATTTGACCTTTGGCACCATGAAGTGCACTATGAAAAAAGAAACAATTTTGGTTAGTTACAGATAACGTGAACGTTTTTTGGAATCTGGAATACATACATAAGTATTGCATGAAATGTGGTACAAAAATTCGCGTTATTTTCTAAAAATCCTTTTTGATGGACGAAGAATCCATCGAAACAAGTATTACTTGCAGGACTCCAAATGAGTACACACTTTAAACAAGATTTCGTATTTCCCGAGCGATAAATCGAAAGTCTAAAACTCGAATCAACCGGAACTGATTCATCAGTGTTCGCTACCTACGCGTATCCGTAAGGCGGAAGAGGTTAGCAGAAAAATCGCTTGCAACTTAAACGCATTACTCACGTAACCCGTGTTTCTCTCTGCGCTGCCGGACATTAGTCTGGGCTTAAATGTAGTTAGAAATCGCTTGAAATCACGTTATCCTTTAAATCGTAGAGAACGCCGAGCAATGGACGGTTTACTGGTGGCTGTATGGTACGAGGAGAAAAATAGGGAAAACCGAGGAGGCCAAGCGGGTAGAAAAGGGTTAACGAGTAATGGCTGGAATTTTTTTACGTATTTATTTAGTTTTTACTATAACAGTTTCACCTCGAAGTCCAACATGATCGAATGATCATGGTATCGTTTTTTTTTTTTCTGGCTGCACACCGAACTATTTATACACGTAGAAAAATTGTTCCCAATTTACGAAGCTTTTCTAAAGTTGGATTCCCGCTTGATTGTTTGGCAATCGATGGTGGTTTTGGTATTCTAGTTTCGAACGTTTCTTTTCCACTGATTGTGTTTCAATGTCTACTTGAATTTATACTCTTTTCTTTGCCAATATAAGAATCTAATACTTAATTATAATCAGAACTATGAATACATATCTCTGGCAGTAAAATGAAATGATCTGTAACGTTGTTTAACACTTTGTCTGCCACGTTACAACTACTAAAAATTTCATTTGATAATAATTTTATTTTTAACAAACTTTGTGTTCTGTTTCCACAATATTTTGGTATTTCTATTATCCATAATTTCAAACATCTATCAGGAATATTTTCAACCAAATAAACGAAGAAATTCCTAATAATATAGGCATAGGCCATGATTTTTAAGGGAAATTCAAGTGTCACCCATATGTGGGTGACGTGGAAGCCAAAGTGTTAAGCAGTTTTTTGTTGTTGTTTGTTGTTGTATATTGTCTTTACAACATTCTTAAAAATACAGGTATTTTTAATTTGATAATCTTAAATAATTAATGCAGAAAGGTATAAAATGAAGAACTGAAGGAAGGTGGACTCTTTAAATCAATATTCATTTTTATACTTCCAACCTAAAGGTAATTGTTTTCTGAAAAAATGTTGATAGAATTTGATTATAAAATACATTATATACCTTGTAAGAAAAATAACGCATACACGTATATACAATCGTGTTGGTAGGTAAGTTATAGCAGCGCGTAATGTTATTACTCTTGTTAAAACTAACGAGAGACGTCTGTTGCTTGTACGAATAATGAACAACATTGAATAATGCCAGTGATCGTGATCTATTGCTACCGATTTTATCTTTTTTTAACAAAAAGTTCTGAAAACTGTTTTTGTAAATAACCGTCGCGAAGTGTATTACGACTATTACATTTCTTTTGAAATACAGTGAAAGACTTACGATACTTTTACCAGCATTTATAACCTACCTTGAAGTTATAATTATTAATATTTTGTTAAGCATGGTCGGAAGTGGAGAACGGTTTGTTGCGGAGAGATCGAGCAACTTTGAACGCAGTAAAGAAGCGCCTTCAATCACTGAAGAATTTCATTTATTAAAAGTAGAAGTTAAAAAAATATATAATCGAGTTTAAAAGAAAGATTTCGCTGAATCTCTGCTAAAAACAGGAAAAAAACGTAAAACGACGTTGTATTTATGTAATTGTATTGTGTATGAATAGGGTTAATACAGATTAAAAAACATTTATCCGAAGTGACTTTTCGTGGCCATGTGTATTGTAGAAAATCATTAATTTCCCAGAAAAATGCATGTAACCATTTACAAAAACTAATTGAATCTGTTATTTGAAACGACAAGTCAAAATTAAACGCTTTAGATAATAATAGCGTCCTGTATTGTAAGGATTATTCTGTACCATACTGAAAATAATTTTTGATGGGAACACTAATACGTGTACATACTAATATGGCATTGTTGACTGTTTCCCTAGCTATTGTATAGTGTATAGTGTATGGTATTGGTATAACAGCGATACAAGTTTGTCAATGCTGTGTACTTTACATAATACATGGTATAGGTGTGGGAGCGATATCAGAGATTAATCTATGCACAAAACCGGCGTGTATAATGTAACGTCTTTTTAAATATTGCGCGATGTATATAATTCGTAATCAATTTTTTCGTTTACGATAAGTGAACAAATAAATAATAAATAAAAAGTACATATGGTAACAGAACAAAACATTATATATGTAAGTACGATATTGCACAATGAAATATGTTACGCTTATTACATTGATAGCTCAACACGCAATACCTAACTATTATGCAGGTACTAGAAGTAAATCACTTAACCCCTTACTTTACAGTATCGTGTCACACACGTGACGCACCCTATGTTTCAAATGTGACCTCTATCCTTTATATTTTGCTTAAAATTCAATTTTAAATTTATATAGTCAAGGATTGTTAAGTGTAAAATATATGTAAATTTTTTATTTTCTTCATTTGTTTTAACATTGAAGCTACACATATTTAGCTCTAACTGACACACTCGGTAGAATCCCTCGTCGTGACTGATTTACCTACCCTATATACATTGCAATACTTTCCTCTCCATGCAAAGAAAAAAACTGAATACAATTTTTTATGCAAATAGTTGGATTACACAAATACACTCGAGGTTGTGTAGCTGAAGTTGTAGCTATACTATAATACTATACGAGTTTATGTATTGAAGTCATCTATGTATACTAATACGAGATGTATAATCACGCTAATACGAGATATAATTGCAGTACCAATCTCATGTACTGCTTTACTATTACCTATATTATCTTGCTGTTGTAGTAATTCAGTGCTTTTATTGCAACAATTCGTATTCATATCTATATGTATATATTACGGTTCAGGTAATTAGTCAGTTCATATTAATAACTACCCGCCATTATTAATACTAACCAAATTAAAAGGATTTATTACGTCAACCGTAATATATACATTATCTATAATATTCACAGCTAGTGGAACAATATTTAACACAGAACCTTCAGCAAATTAAAAATTCTGCTTAGCTAGTAAAACCTTTTTTTTTAGTGCCTTGTTTATAGTATAAGGAAATATGTAAACTAGTATGTGTTCTAGTTTGATAGCGTAGCCTTCTTAAAAAGGCTTTTCAAGAGTTCGTAAAAAATCGCCCTTTTCACAGATAGGGTTTTTCTATAAAAAAGGTAATCTTCGCCTTTCCCTGCACAAAGATAAAATTTTCAATCTTTCTTTGATTATAGAAACTTGTGCATTCATAAGTCCCTTTCTATCTCTACAATTGTTTTGGTTAACTTAGGCTACTACATTTTACATTTTTATATCTTGCATACATCACACATCGATAATAACTACATTTTCTTTTTTTTTAGGTTATTTCAACTGAGCCATATTATATAAAAGTGTATACTTTAAGATAAATCATCATTTCTTAAACATTTCTAATAATTAATCAAAGACATACTTTAAACAGAAATTAGTCAGCTTTGAAAATATTGATGTTTGGAATTAAATTGAACTCGGTGTTATTAAGTGGAAAGTTTGAAATTATTAAGTAGAAAAAGGACAGTAAAGTTAATCGTATATTTGAAACAAATTGTTTCTGCAAATGATAAAAAACTAATGAATTGGAAATAATTATACAAATCTTTTTATTTTTTAAATATTCTGATGGCGTGCAATAAAATCTCAGTTGTTTAAAAATTGATAATTGTTGTGCCGACGCTTTGTGCGATTTGTAATTATCGGTAATTTGAAATTATCTACAATGCTTACCTATTTGACATTTTTTAGATTCGTCTTATTATACAGGTGTAACTTTTTCGTCGAATTTACAATGTAGAGTTTGTTTATTAATTTCATGAAACTCTTTTCCATACAATTAATCAGGTGAATAGTCAGGTGAATTTATCCTAAATTGACCAAAATTTCCAACTTTAACTTTATAACCACAGCAAAACTTTGAATGTTTGGCAATCAGTGATTAACGTCAAATAACACATATAGCTGGAATTTCATAAACTGTAGATCCATTAATTTAAGCGCGCAGACGGTAATTTTAAATTGTTTATTAAATTAAAGCATACTTTGGAAACAAATTATAATAGAATTCTGTGATGCATTATATTGTATTATTTAGTGAGATGGTATCAAAAATAAAATTTAATTTACAAACTTCTAAAGTAATAAATACGAGTTTCTTCGTAAAACAGTTTGGAAAGTTTCATATGCACAATTACTTGCAAAATTCAATGCACGCCTTTATTATTTGCAAAAATTAATGGAAAAATGAATGAAAACGTAATTGTTTTGATACAGTAACGAAGTATTATATTTGTTCATATAGTTTAGATAACAACTAATAAAAATATTTGTGAACGACATTAACTATTTACTTATATTTAATTGAAGATACAAAAGTACTGCTATTTTACTGACACAGAATTATGTGGATATTAATATTTACAAAGTATAATTAAATAAATAAATATTAATGTTTTGTCAAATAGCCTTTGGTTCAAATAACATAGTTTCAGAAATAGTTTTTCATTCTTTGAATATCTTCAATTTTAATTCTCCTTTATTTTAAAAATCAGGATTTCATACTTTTGACTTGAATTTCATCCCGAGATTTTATGGAGATTTTCCCAGAGTGGATTTAAAGTCCGGTGTTTGGAAAAGAGTTCTTAAGAATTTTCGCACACTGTACTCCACATTTAAACACAAATGATGATAGTCTCGGGTTGTTATCTTATTAAAAATAGTAGCCTTCTGAAATTACTCATTTTTGTATCGATTGTTTAAAATTTTATTTCGTTTTTTTTTTAACAGTTATTAAATATTTTGTTTCGGCTATTGTTTCTTCAATAAATTCTATATTTTCGATAGCTTTTAAAAACCATCTTCATGTTTTTTCGTGGAAAATGTGTTGTGAAGATGATATTTTATATTTAGCCTTCTCCATGCAAATGTTTTCCCCCAACGCGTCCTAATACATTTACTTTTGTTTCTTTAGAGAAGATAATAATTTTTCCAGAATTTTCGTCACAATTTACATAAGTTTTAGCAAGCTGTATAGTTCTTCGAATTGTTTCTACGAATATACCTATATATATATTTTTAATCTTTCTAAAAACCTTTCTTACTAAATTCATACTAATTAAAATTCATTTATTAACAAATAAATATGCCCGCTGATAATTTATTTCTTCGTGACTAGTAATTTCTAGTAATTACTAAAACAATTCAACTGATTGTTAAGTAATTAAATTTTAACAATTTATTTATTACTTACTTATTAATAAATTTATTAATTTATTTATATGTATGGAAGCTACTTCTTCTTACTAAACTAAATTGTTAACGAACAGTATTAACTAAAACGGTGCAAAAATTATTAAAGAAGTGTCAAGGAATTATTATACAAATACGTTTCTGACGGTCGGTATACTATTACTTCTACGTTGTTTGTTCGTTTAAATTTTACTGCACGCGATACAATACTGTAACTAACGAATGATAGGTAAATTAAATAACATATGGTAATCAACATCTAGAATTTCACTGGCTCATGGGAGTTGAGAAACGTCAAGTTTTAAATATGCACTTCATTCGTATGCATTAACTTGGCAAAAGGTATTTTCGGTGTAACACTAAGGTTTAGGCAATTAAGTAACAAGTTTCCATACGAGTCTCAAAATTTCATTTTCATAGCGAAAAGTTTCTAGATGTTTAGAAGGTTTAATTAAATATCACATTCAATATTTTACATTCACCTTAATAACAGAACTGCTCGCAAACGCAACCCATCGTCTTGTAATTCAGGTCACAATTGTAGTTTGTTTCTGCACTCTACAAACATTTTCAAGTTACTGTTACATCACAGGTAAAACAAAATACTTACGTGTAGCAGGTTTGTGTTCATAAGGAATATATTTTACCGTCGTAACATGCGTATTCAAGTTGTAAAATTAATACAACTTACAATACTCTGTACTCAACCGGACAGATTAAACTGATAAATAGAGAAAGAAATGTGGAAAGGCGGTGAAAAGCAACATGAATATTAAAAATTGTAATTAAGCCAACGATAAAACATGTGAATTGCTTTCTTCTTAATCATCAGACGGAAATTAGGGTTTGATCAATTTTTGTATCTTACTCGTTGAATATTTTTCCGATAATTCATCTGTAATCTTATCATCGCAAGCTGTTCTAAGACAGTGAGCTTTTTTCATACAAATGCTTTCAGCATTTATTCGTGAAATTTATGATTTGTATCGCTATTTTAAATGTGCGAAACAGTTAAAATATTAATTGTTTAAATATGAAATATGGTCTCGGGATAAAAATTAAATTGGGCGACTTTCTACAAAATATTTTTAAAAAAGAAGACATTTAAATAATAAAATTATAAACATTACGTATTACATATTTCATTTAGGCACATCTTGTTCTAATGATTGTTTATAATTCACTGATTATTGTTCGTTTTGTAGTGCAGTGTATCCCAAGATAAAAGATTAAAAGGTATGCAGTCTCAGGAATGTAATGTGAAACTACTTTACAAACTGTCTTTGCACTTTTCTTATATTCTTGTGCTCTCAGTAGCACTTTGAGATATTTTTCTCAATTTACTTTAATTTTGTCTTATCTCGTTATTTAAAAAACGTAATACCTCGGTATTTAACGAGTTGCAAATTGCAAACTTATACTTTACATTCCATTCGTTTGGTTATATCCTCTACAAGCATTAAATTAATCTTATTCAGTTTTAATTATGTCAAGTCAAGTTATTTTATTCGGTATCAATAAAACTACAGTATATAATTGCTTGTTTATTGCAAATTTGAATATTGAAATGTGAATATGATATTTTAAAATGTAAATTAAGTGTTAAATAAAATACACGAGTTTAAAAAGGAGTTATGTTTCACTTGAAGAGGTACTTTTATATGTTATGAAATTATTCTGTATTATTAGATTTCACGCAATTTGTAATTATGTTGGATTCCGGATGAACGAGATTAGAGATGCGTGGAGAAAACTTTTAAAGAACTTTTATTTTTAACTACGTCAACGTGTACTGTTACAATGCGGATTGAATTCTGAAGTTCTGAGGTTTTTCCGGGTTTTTATAATCTATTTCAAGGGATGAGCAACGGAGGGGGACTACGGTCAAGGAACGGATGTGAGTCAGGAAGGGTACGAAGTACAGGATGAACAAGGATGAGCAAGGAACTAGGAATCGAGATAAGGATATTTGGTTGAGGATGAGTCTATCGTGTTGATTATCTTATGACTAATGGGGTTGGTCATCCAACAATTAATTTCGCAATAATTTGATAGATAAATATCTTGTATTGAAATTTATAAGTTATTTAAAAACATTGTCCCTAACTGTGACATCTTAACCGATCGATATGCATTAACCCTTTATTTTCTACGTTTGCTATGTATAATAATAACCTGGGTACCCTTTCTTGTAATATTCATGTGATCGTAGAATATGAAATGATTAACGAGTAAGATATTATTCAGTATTTACGAGAACGGAATATGTGGTTGTGAGAATAATTTCATCGTCAGTAGAGAATATTGAAGACATTTCAATAGTTCTAACGATCCGTTTGCGTCACCTGATGGCACAAGAATCGATACGATTGTTTGCCAAGAGTACGGCGAGGGGTGAAGCTATCGAGTATCACGAGGGTTTCTCCATAAAAAAGTATCGATTTCTTACGTACCTTAACATAAATTGTCGAACGAACGTGGAAAAGTCTCTGGAAGTTCCTGAAAATCGCTTACTGCTGTTGATAGTTATAGTTGACCTGGCTGAAAGTTGAAATCGCGATTTGACTACTTCAACGACGAGTTTCAAATTGAAACTGGTTCGTGGAACATCAAAATATCCTATGAATCTTGCTCCCTTTCCAGCTCTACAGGTTTTGTTACTTTAGGAGATTTCGCTAAGTTTCACTAATGGCTGTTGGACAGGAGCTAGTGAATTTTAATTGAAATTGATACGAACCTGAAGAAAAACAACTAAGAGAAATCGCGTGTCTCTTTGACAGAACGAAGTTTGTAACTGATAGCAGTTACAGTTATTAGGTCATACCCTGACTGATACTTTTTCAGTCAATCAATGAGAATGCAAGAATTAATGTTCACTCTTACTAATACTTATTTTTGTCTGCGAGTACATTTGCGTTTGATTTTCATTTTGTTTAGTATGTTGCGTGACACGCGCCTCGTGCTCGCTCACACACCTGCGTATTGCACATGTATGTGCACCCTTGACAAAAGTTTCTTCTCGAAGGACCACCCAAGGTAAATAACGGCCCTGGGTCCGTTTTGAATGTTTCAGTTTAAACAACAAGTTTATTGTAACTATTTCTTTGAAGCCAAGTGTTTCCGACGAATACAATTGTAATGAAGCGATATGTGCTTCCGAGCGAAAATTACGATGAGTGAAGCCAAGTGTGCTTCCGAAGTGTTCTGTTTGAGAGTTCTTACAATTCTGACATATTTTGACTATTCTAATTTCGATGTAGAGTCTGTCACCCCCGGGACCTACTTCCTCCACCTAGTCGTCGAGAGTCCCCTGAGGGTAGGGATTCTAGGGGTGGGTGACGCGACGAAGACATGTTGGAAATTCGGCAACGTCGCAGAATTCTCCCTAGCTCAAGTCGAAGTAACCGTAAATGACCGTAACGGTCCGCAAGATGTTTTTTTTTCAAAAATTAACTTAACTTAACTTAAATTAAATTAACTCTGGGAAATTCCACTGCTTATGACACGTCAATTTACTTTGTTAAAACATCTGGAGAATGTCCGAATATCCCTTGCCCGATGCAAAGGTCTCCAAGTTGACAATACGCGCCATAAACGCTACGCGCCAAAGTCCCAACACATTTAGTAACTCAGAATGGATGGTACTTTACCTTCGTGTTTACTTTACCTGTAAGATGAATGTCAGTGTGGCGGCCTTAGTCACCCGACGCTACAGAAACAGCAATTAGATTAACTTGTACATTGAACCGTTTATTTTAAAAGTGGTGTAAGTCCATTAAAAAAAAAGTGAGATATTACGTAACTTAGTGTAAACTTTTTATTTATAACTAGTCAGTATTTAATATCTTGTAGGTGTACGTGGGATGGAGTAAACTGTGATAAGTCACTTATAGCTATTTATTGCACTACGTTTAAACTATGATTAACACTAATCTTGAATACACTTAAATTAAAGATTTTTCACTAATAAATTACACTACACTTATACTAACGTTAATAATACTAGAGAAAGGTGATTGTGGATCGCGCTGTATGGCTACGTTGCTCAAACGATTGAAGACGCCGACGGACGCGTGTGTCTTCCCGGGAGGTAAACAAAAGACTGTTCCCTAGCCGCACGCGGGTCGGCGATTTATATGTTTTTGTTGTTATTCTAGAATTTTCGGCTTCGAGAATCGCCGACTCGCGTGCGTGCAGAGTCGCGATCCGTCGCGAACCTTCGATGCGGGAATCCGCTACAATCTTAAAAAATTTATATAAATAATATTAATTTATACAAATTAATAATATTATAAATTAATATTGTAACGGTAGACGTGGGTAGCGTATAGCTCGGTGGGTGCTCGAACACCACTCTCCCTCGGCGCGTACAGGGGAAGGCCCCGAAACGGTAGCGCGGTCGCGGTTGAACAACGCGGATTCCAAAAACAGGTCCAGTACACGAGGTCCCGGACACAGCCTCGGAATGTTTCTACGTTATATGTTATATGTTTAGCGCGAGCAATAGGCAAAGGTCTCTGAACAGAGCAGGTCCCTAGCTCGAGGCCCGGATACAGGCTCTGTGTAGAGTCAAGTGCCTCTTGAGTTTGCTTTCTACCACGGAACAAGTCCCTGTACTCGAAGCCCGGATGCAAGTTGCGTGGTAGGGTGCCGAAGTCGGTCTATGTCCTTCCGCATTTTCCGGCCCTATTTATACGGCTTTGTTGTAGCTAAGCCTTAGCCAATCAGCGTTGGCGATAAGGTCGCGTGCCGAAGTTTGTGATCCTAGGCGCCGGGCCGTCGATGCGCTCGCTGTTCGTCCGAGCGAGACCCGGAAAATTCTCCCGCGTTACAATTATATTTTATTTCTTGTTATTATATATAAGTAAAATTGTATCGATACGAAATATATTTGAAGTGATATTTAATTTTTCAAAATTGAAATTAAATGATTTTTACAATTGAATAATTATGAAAGTGACGTAAGTCCATTTCCAGCCCGTAAATATACATTATTTCAGTTAAATTCGCCTAAAAGAAATTTATATAATCAAATTACATATAGATAGCTTAATAGAAACATTGCCAGACTTGACATAATTAACCTATATATTTCAATTAACAAATATGTTAACCTTTAATTTTCTTGAAACAACAGAAAATGGACCTGCACCACTTTCAAAATAAACGGTCCAAATATTTCGGTTATTATTGAATCTGCAATGCTTATTATCGCATCAATTGATTATTTTAACTTAAAAAATGATGTTGGAAATATGCTTTTATTTTAATCGTTATAATGCGATATTATGTTGAATATTTTCTTACTAAATTTTCCTTTTTAGGTTTCCAATGAAAAAAAATTCGATCTTGATGGCCCAGATTTGACACATATTGAAGGGAGTTCCGTGAGGAATTTCAATACTTTTTAGAGTGCAATTTTAACAGAGGAACACCCACGGTTTGGGGCACATTTTGTTCCAGTAAAAAACTGCAATTAGCTTCCCCATCGTGTAGAATGAAATAATTTATTATTATTTGCACAAAAGAAAATGAGATTCAGTGAACATACCAACAAAAAAATGCTTGTATACGCACTAGTTAAGAAGCTAGAACGTGATTTCGAACATGAAACATCTGGTTTCACTAGTTTAAGGCCTACTAGAAAATGCGTCAGATATTATAACTGCCAATTTTTTAATACTAAGAAATTGCAAAACACAATTACTCAGTCTTGGAATGAAATTACTGAAAATACTGAAAAAGCATATCCGATACGATCTGATTTTTAACGTGATACACAAAAAAGAAGTCTCATTCATTATTACTCCATTCATTAGTATTTCTACTTTGTTTGTTTTGTTATAATTTAGTATAATTATCACGCTGTTATCATACTGTTGTTGTGCACCTATTACAAATTCGTTTTATTACTACATTTTGTTTAAGATAAAAGCTATTCGCACATTTTCCTCGAAAAATATATATTCTTACACTATTTTTTCATATAATATTATTATTGCTTAGCAATCATTATTTAAAATTCTTAAAAATATAGGTGGTGTTATAGTTACGTTCTCTAGTATATAAGCTAGTAAATTTTTACTCAAATAATGGTAAAAAATTGCAGAAAGCGAGAGAAATCGTTTTATTTAAATAATATTTTACAAAATCTTTCAAACTAATATCAATTTATTATAAAAATGGTTAGGTCAAAAAGGAAACAAAGTGTGAAGTGAGTAATAAAACAATATATGTATTTATAATATTACAAAAAGCTATGGCATTCATTTATTAATAAATGTTTAAAAACACTGTAAATAATTGATTGAAAAATGATAAAATATTGGAGATTCTAAATCGTTGCAAATCGATTCTTACGGCAAGTACCTTCTGAAGGACAGGGAATTGGCTGTTGAAAAGAACCATTTTTCTCTTGACAGCATACCAGATACGAGCAAAACGAAGAACTTAGCTATTCGAGCTAATTATTAGTATTGTTACGCCGTAAGAACATTTACATCCATTTTTACAAACGGTCAAAACCATTTTTAGAAGATACACGTATAAGGCAAAACGAAAATTTCAGACCAGGAAATACCTGGATAGCTTCTCCCTGCAACGAACTTTCTGACTATTTTTATTACATGCGATCGTTAGGTCGACAAACGCTCTTCACATCGCGCTTCAGGTCAACCCGAAGACGAAAAAGCTGGCGTTCAAAATTCAACGTTCATACAACAAACATTAAACAAGCGCTCATCCGTCTATCAAGTTGTAACACTTTTTAGTAATTAAACTAATTGTGAGTTAAATTGGCTAAATTTACATCCACAACCCTAAATATTCAAATGTTGTTAATTTAACACTTGAAGCGCATCCCAAAAATATATATTTTAATGTAAGCGCAAGACAAATGTAGCTATATTAGTTGCTTACTTAATCTAAATGTAACTTAAGAGGCAAACAGTCTAACACATTTCCAATCAAACGTGAATCTATAAATGTTTGAGTGACACCGGTAATAGAATCATTTAAGTGTGATGGTACACGAAATCTGATTCTAAAGCAGACCATCATCATACAAAGGAAACGTTTTAAAGCGTTTTATTCTTGTATACAATATATATAGAAATAAAACCTTGAAATAAAATATAATATGCGATTTAAAGTACTGTGACGTCAATGGACAGTGCTCCTTAATGGTTTAATTTACGGCGTCCACCTGTTATCCAGGCGTGGCACGTGTTGAAACGATCTGTTTCATTCCGACATAACTTCCCGTTGTAAAAATATCACTGTTTATGAAGAATCGTTTTTCAACGTTCTCGCTTAAACCAACAGATTTCTTGTTAATTCACATTCATCAGTATGTCTCAATTAATCTGTACAGCTGTACAGTGATCAATAAAAACCGCCAATTGATCTTTTCTTTATCGTACTACACGAGGTATTCAAACTATTAGTAAAAAGAAAAGTAAGTCGAAGTATTTTCGGGAATGTTGATTTCTATTAACGTTGAGGCGCAAGCAAATGTAGAAAATGTTTTTACTGAAAGGAAATCTTTCTGGTATGCTCACGTTGCACGTCAACTTTAATGACGAGCGAGATTATTTATTAAAACGGATGCGGGAGGGTGGTCGATTAAAATGCTCACTAAAATGACAAAAAACATAACTTTATTTAAATAACGAGACATTTAACTTGTCGGATACTTGTAACTTGTATGATCGCAATTTTTTGAAAATTTGACTTGTTAGGGGAAAAACATTTCTTTAAATTATGTCCTTGAAGAAGGGCGGATGGGGATGAACAGCTGTCATTGGCTGTACTAGATTCGGTTTTAGCCAAGTAACTGCCTACATGGCGTTGGCCAAATTAACGTCTCCAAACTAATGGTCACCCTCAGGTAGTGTAGGTACCTAAGGGAGCCGCGAATGGGAATTTCCCGAAGCCTCGGGCAATATGTTAAGACCCACTATTTGACCGGTTCCTTACTGTCCTCAGTAATTACTTTTTCACGGTAAAAAAATATTAAAGGTTCACAAGTTGAAAACCCTACAAATAAGCAGGCCATAAAAAGGCCATCGACAAGAAAATTTAACTTATTTTTAGACAAAAGACGACATCACCTCTTGACTGTAACGGTACTTTCCAATCCATGTCTGACAGGACATGTCAGACTTCCCTTACTAGGTATTATTTTTAAATCAGCAAGTTTCAGTCCCCGACAATTCTAATCACATCATTGGATGAAGACATTTTTCCCACCTTTTTCCTTCTCCTGACAGGACACACCTTCACATGTCAAATTAGTATAAGACAGCAGACATTAGGACATAAGACATTATTATTCCAACATTCATTACACTATTATTTCAACGCTCATTACTTCATTATTATTACTCAGGACATTATTATTTCTATCACTTATTATTCACATTCAAATAAATTATATTCACATTACAAAAAGTACAAGTTCCGACTAAATCAATTTTCATTAAACCTACACAATTACAACTCGATTCAGGCTCCACACTACAGTGCATTCAGAGCTATATACAAATAACAGGCAATAACTTTATGAAGCTTCTTTGAAACTAGAAACACATATTGAAGGTATGGAAACAGGCTAGAAATATTACTTTAAAAAAAGACAATTGTCGATAGGACGTTCGTAAAGAACTAAAATATTCAATCGCTTCATCAACTTATTCTTGTTATGGGTCGGTTCAGAATTTCTATACATGGTCAAATCCATTCAAGGCGACGAACGTTTACAGCTTGATTGCCTTTCGAAAATTCAAGATTATTTAATTGTACGCTGTAACAATTAACATAGCCTATATTTTAAACGTCAAAGACTGAGGTGCTATGCAGGTGTACAGGTGTATTTCAAGTATTGATTGAGATGTTAATTTGAAATAGAATGCATTTACAGTTAGCATATTACACTTCCAAATGGAATCTCTTTTTATAAAGTTATACATTTATGTTTCTGGTTCAACTTTAATGTCTATTTAACCCTAAAGCAACATTGTATATCGATAACTATTTTAAATTTTAATTTTGTAGACAAAATCATAGATAATAAATTTATCATCTTAAAGAACTATACTTACATTGAATAGGAAAATAAATTCATTAATTACTGGTGTACTTTGGTCTGAGTTATCAACCATTTCTGTACCGAAAACTAATTGTTTTCAATTATTTAAGTTAGATTATAAAATTAACATCAGAAACCATTATGAATTTGGAAAATTTTCTCCTAAGCTACATAGTGGTTGAAATAACTACAAGAGTTAACTACTTTACATATTAATTTTCTTTAAATAAAACATTTAATGTAAAATATTTAAAGAAAAATAAACTATTTTTAATGATTTTAGTGGTTGATCAAATTCAAATTTCTCGCCATTGAAAATAATTGGTACTTAACACGTTGGCTGCCATGGCGGTCACTGGTGACGGACGCTTCAAATTGTATATAATTAAATAATTAATAAAAGAAAGAAAAAAATAAACCGTGGATATTGCTAATATTAGACTAATAGTGCAAACTAATAATTCAAATGGTTACATTTGAAAATAAATTGACAGAAGTGTTAATAATTGGAATTAAATTGTGTCTTACCATAAATGTCCGTTTTCACTGTGCCAATCAACGTGTCAATCACGGATGAACAGAGATTATTTTTCTTTGATGTAAATAAAAAATGAAATGCACTTACGTGATTTAATGCATAATTCATTGTATATTGTATTTCATAAAAGTACCAGTGAATGATGGAAATATTTCTTATGTTTCAGGTAATCAGTCAAATGTTTTATTCATATTATCGAAGACTTATTTCACCTAGAAATATTACGGAGCTGGGTACCTGTTTCAGGTAATACGTACTTATATGTATATTCAGATCAATGAAAATAAGTTTTGCATGATTCGTCAATATACTTTTATTTACTTTCCATTGTTCCAAAATAATTTACAGTTAAGCACAAAACCCTCGTTGTATAATTATTAGTTCTCTATCAAAACATGCGTTTGTATTTGAAATCTTCTTTCATGTGTCGCAATGCCTGAAAACAATAAAATTACGTAAAAGTCGTCTAAGTTATTCGTCGTTTTCAAAAGGCAGATGGAAAAAGAAACAAAACGGAGGCAACGACAAATCCATCTGATATCGATTTAATATTAAATGTGAACAGTCATACTTATTTATTTATAATAGGAGAAACGATAATATTAATCATTTTCTCAGTAATTTAGCAATAAATAGATGTCGCAAAATAATAAATGCAATTATTATATTAATACCTATTACTGAAATAAATTTTCGAATTGATCTGCTAGGATTTCTCTAACAATTTGTAGTAATATTAAGAAGTATTTACAATTAGATGTACTGGTGAACGATCAAAAATTTGGTTTTTGTTTGTAAAAAAATAGTTCTTACTCCATCCGCAGTATAGCACTGTCTCCTTAAAGGATACATTATCTCCATAATCTTTTATACTATGCTTATTAGAGATGTAGTGAGCAAGCTTTTGGTCGATTTGTATTCTAATCGATTAACTGATAGTCAAGAAATTAATTCTAAACAATTGGCTTAACTAATTGGCTTCTAATCGGTATGTTTCCAAAATAAAAAGAAAATTCATTACCAATCGCGATAAGTCAGTTCATTAGTAATAACAATAAAGAAAGAACGTCGTATTTTTATTATATACCTTACCAAATTATTCTTAATAGAGAAAATTCAAAACCCTTTTCGTAGATCAATCACAGACTAGTCGTCGATTAAAAAGTGGCTGGATAGTTGACTCAATCCCTTGCCATATGATTTTCCTCATAGGTGTGTTCGTCAGAAACACACAAACCAACAAGGAAAGTTGTAATGTTATGTATAATTTACATTTAACGATAGTTTACTGTCCCAGTTATAGCTGGAATTACACTTAAAATTCAGTTGTACTAATAGTACGAGTTAGATTTGCAACATTTGAACCATAAGGTGCGTCACGAGTCTGACTCATCAAAGTATAAGCAAGGGGTTAATCGATTACATAGGCGGCTACTAGTCGTAGCCATGATATTCAATATTAGCTAGAATAGTTATATTGACATCTACTACGTGTCGATGATTAAAAAATTGATGTTCTTCAAATCATTGCAATAATAATTAACATCACGAGGCACGCTGAAACCACATGTTTTCATTAGTACTTAAATATAACTGTTTGTTACTTCTTCTGTTACTTTATGAAAAAAAATTATATGAACGCACTCGACAGCCACAATATGGTTTAGCCAATCCGACCTCATCCATGTTTCTAAATATACACTAGAAAAATGTGTACAGAAAATGTATAAAAATATGGTGGTTGAAGGTAGCTGTCAGTATGTACAAAAGATGTATTTACATAACTTGTAAATCAGTGCTTAAAATTAATATAATTTTAAACGCAATAAGCGAAAATCAAGTTATGTACTGCATGCGGATCAATCAGATCGTAGATAGATGCCGGCATTGTGTCACAGTAATATTGTGTCTCCGGCCAATTTGATACATGAATAAATGTCTATCACAATGTTTAAAGAGAATGTAGCATTATTCATAACGACCGGTCAATTTAATAAATGAATCAATATTTATCAATTTGCCCGGTCGTTTTAGTCATTATCCAGAATGATTAATAATAATATGTGATGGGTTTTTAATTTCAAATGCGTGGAATTTGTTTTCAAGTTAATTTAATTAATAAAATATATAAAAGAAACTACATAACTATACAAACACGTGGAGCTACTCTATGGCGACGCTATATCAACTGCAACGGAAGAACGCCACGACGAAAGAAAGAACAATTGACGATTGAGGATCGCGAATTTTCCATAAAAAAGGGCGCGCCAATATGAAATTTCTAACAATATGATTAATAATAATACGGTCAAATTCCCTGAATTTGATGTTACTCTTAACATTATACGTTTTTATGCGTCACATTTATCTCGTTATATTTATAGTTCTCGTTATAATATAATGAAGTTATGAAATCTTTCAGAAACTAAAATACAGGAAATCTGATGACTGAGATAATAATTTAACGACAATGAGGATCTAAAGCTTTGATTGGAGTTGTAAAAAATTTGGCAAAATATCGATGCGCTTCTGTTGAACGTAGTGAAACATAATCCTAACCTTTACTCTGCAAACATTTGTGGTGACAACATCAATCTGTAAACAAGAGTCATTTTTCAATAAATAAAAGCCGTTAAAAACAAATTAAAAAGAATTTAGATAACATTTTTACGCCTATTAAATTGATATTACAGCAAAGGACTTAAATAATAGCTTCTTTAAACATATTATTAGTGTAAATATGTAAAATGAAACACGCAGCCGTACCGTTAATTATATATTTCTTGATTGGGAAATCGTACCTGTTGATCAAATCACGATAAAGTAAAGAATCAATTTACGAATTGGAATTTAAGGTTCGAATTCTAAGAAAGAAGATAACGCATTTATTAATAACAGTTAAAATTCGGGTGAAATGTATTGTAAATTGTAAAGTATCAAAGACAGGTTTATGAATGACAAAAATGTCTTTTTTCCATTACGTAACATTTTCATTGATTGATCCATGTAGATTTTCCTACTGCATATAACAGTAGTTATATAAGCCGTTTTCTTTTTGCTAATTTTTCACTTCCAGTATTATTTCGTTCTTGCCTAAAAAATTTTTTATAATATTTTCTAAATTACATGTTGATGTAAATTACGATATTGTGATTAATTTCATGACTTAAAAATATAAACATTTCCATAAAACAACTGAAATAAAGCATTATTATCGAAAAATATAGATACATTGTACTTATACAACATATTTATATAAATATATTATACGTTCTTAAAATATAGGTACAGATTGTAAATTAGGATCACTCGTGTCCAACAGAATTTCACTACTGGTAGAGTTAAAGTCGCCTCCTCTTCAACCTTTTTTTAGGGAGATTACGTATTTGTTTGCAAAAAAAATCCACGTTTTTCGAAATCGTTTGAAAACAAAAAGCTCCGATACACGGGGTAAAAGCAAAAACAAGAAGCGACACGCTTTTCGAGTATTTAATTTAAGACTTTAATACAGGTAATTCTCATACATTACAGTTTTTAGGTTCCCAAAAGGTACTGTGCTGTACGAATTCGTGTTATGTGAAACAGAAAAAACTACGACAGAGTTCCGATTATACGGCATGCATAGTTATAACCAAGGCAGTGTCGGATAATATGTTGGATAATTGGATTATACGCGTGCAAATAGTTTAAATAAAGAAGACTATTGATTATATATTATAGTTTTACTGACAACGTTACGCGTTTTCGCTTCATTGCTTTTCTCTTCGTTTTCGCCTCCGAATTTTAATTAAGACTAATTAGAAGAGTTGTTTATAAGCTTGTTATCACATTTGAAGAACGACAACTTACAATATTTATATCTACTTACACGTATTATTAAAAACATGCTCAACTTGTTCACCAACTGTTTGGTATTGAAGTCACTATTAGATTCACGTGATCACAAATTTATTGATTTGGATAAAATATGATTAGCAATTATTATGAAAAAATAATGGGGACGAATGTATTCCGAATAATTTGGTGCCGGATAACAGGAACTCTATTATAGTGTTAACAAAACATAGAACTAAGATTCAAAAATTATTTTTGACAATATAAAGTACAACAGTAAATGTAAATAATTAAATAGTTTTTTCATAGAATCAGTTATTTTGGCTGTTAGGAATATCGTGTTATAAGACCACTGTTACTGTAAGCAGCCGGTTCATGATAGGTATGAATGTATAATAATTTATGTCAAACATAAGGCTTTTTCAATATAGATTTATTGTTCATCAAATTGTACATGCTTGAAAAAAGTAGACAAACTGTAATAATTGAAACTACATTTATATCTATTAAAATAAATTCAAAATTACTCCTACCATTCAAATAACACACCTAAACAATAGGTGCAAAACCATGGTACTATCATTTAGAACTATTTTCTCTATTACCGGTATATAATAAATGAACATTTATGTATAAAAAGAGAAATGATCGTAGATACACTTAGGGCGTTTTACTGTGTACGCGGCAGTAAATTCACAAATTGTAGCATATTTTTAAGGCTGTTACAATGTTGAACCCCTTTGGTAATGGGGTTGACATTTCCC
Source organism: Anthidium xuezhongi (assembly GCA_022405125.1). Classification (NCBI taxonomy): domain Eukaryota; kingdom Metazoa; phylum Arthropoda; class Insecta; order Hymenoptera; family Megachilidae; genus Anthidium; species Anthidium xuezhongi. Next base: position 332,257 of record CM039646.1, on the reverse strand, counting down.
CTCGATCAGCACAATATCGGGAAACCTGGTGATCGAAGGGAACATCATTGAGCACTATTCAATGCGAAATAGTCGCGATAATGGACATGACGTAATGGCCGTCAGCGTTTCGCGTAACTAAATCATTTTGTAGACTCGGATTCGACTCGAGCGGTGCTGGAAACACAATCTGCAATGTCTCCGTAATCCCAGCTATCTGCTCGATCGAATTTACTGACTATCGACAGGTTGACGGAACTTGGCTTCGTTTGTTTTCTCGACAATTATTGTGTAAGCTGTTCTACCTGAAATCCCGTACTATCTTGATCCTCAAAGAAATATATTTCAGCGAACAAAGGATTAATACTAAATTAAAATTATTTCTTCCCACTTTAACTTGAACTTTATCTTATATTGCTTGAAAAATATAAAAAGATTTGGTATTGTTGAAAAATGTAAAATATTAAAACAGTCAAAATAGATACTTGTAATTCAGAATACACTAAGATTATTAAAGACGATATAAAGAATTTCACGTCACGTTATGATATAATATCCCAGCAGCAGAATATGTACATATATTGGAATACGTTACAGAAATTCATGACCTCCTATAATGATTCAATCAAGAGGCACATTACATTTACTGATAGTGGATTACATTTGTTAGCATGAAAATGAATATTAAACAGATTATATTGGATATATCAACAATTTACTACTCGCAAATTGGAGAAGAAAAGTTGATTTTGAAGAAATGGACCAAGTAACAAAATAGACTCTCTTTTTATCAAACTAATCTTTTGTCTATTTATAATTAAATTGTAATCTATAATTAAAAAGTAGCCATTTTATGGCAACGATATTCATGAAAAGTTCGTGTAGTTGATTTCATTAGACTTTGAAATTATCAATATCTTCTCATCAAATTGTGACGAATAGAAGAGTTTTTCAAAATTCAATCAACTTCAAAAACATTAAAAAATTACTTCAAGCTGATTTCAAGATCATGATTCGCTTACATTCAAATTTGAATGTGTATATCTTTCCATCTGTTACAAGATGTAACAAAAGAAATCACATGCTTTCCACATAGAAAGTATCAATGATCTTTCAAGAAACAGGAAAAAGTGATCTGACAAAACGATTCCCTTTCCAGATTATTCCTTTTGCGGAACAATTAACATTACGATATAAACATTTGTTGAATCTTACAAAATAAAAAGATATGTAGGGTTGTGCTTCGGCTGGTACAACCTGCAGATACAGCAGCAGTCAATGTGTAAAAAATAAAACTTTTGTTACGTCCTAAAAACTCGTAATCATAATTTAAATAAAATTTTACAAGCGGTAGAATATTTCATGTTATACCTGCACAGTCCGTGCCTACCTGCAAAGGGAGAAGTGCTGACAGTACCCCCTCAAAAACAACTTTTTTATAAGAAATGTTTCGGACCAAAGTTTGATAATTTTAAAAGTTCTATTACATTGACCTGTGTGCTTAATGCTGAGTGTATGGTCTATTATTGATCCTTTTGTAATGGAACCTGTTTAAGGTACGAGCATTCAAATATGTAATACTGCCAGCGTGACCATTATCCAAGTGACCGAGTACAGAACCTACATCCACATGCACGAAATCACACCGCATTTCTATACCTGTTACCCCTCCCTTCATAGACACGCAATGGGGTGTAAGGTCCGATCATGCAACCTCCACTTGGTTCGCTTAGGATAATGTTAATGCTCGCAGTATTACATACTTAAGAGCTTAAAACTTGAACAATCTTCATCACAGAAAGGTCAGCAATAACGTTTAGGGGAAATTTCACCGTCATCTGTTACACTGCACGACAAAAAAATTACGTGCTTCGATTAAGAAAATTATATTAATCTTGACGTGGTTTCGACCCTGTCACGTCGATGTTTAGGTTTCAGAAATAAACCGAACTGTCTCAAAAGGTAGTTCGAGACTTTACGACGTATGATAAAGTTTGCTTAACCTTGTTAGAGATTTTCGTAAGTTGTGTAAGATGTTCTTTATTTTCGAAACTGTTCAACACCGCCGGTTCTATAATATTTCGGTATATACACACATACATATATACGGATTGCTGAAGGGAGAGAGTTTAGACCTTGACCGTGGGTCACAGTCTAGCCCTTGGTCATGGTGTAGTTAATGAGGTGTCCTTATCGGGTGCGCCACGACTCCTACACCGATGGTTAAACGAACAAGATCATTTAATAGAACTTGTAAAACCTCAAAACTTTTATTAAAAATTTTTGTTTCTGGAATGTCTTATTTTCAAGGAATTTAACCTTTTTAGAATTTTTGGTGGAACCGATAGAGTATTTCACATAAAGTGTTATAAGCAATTTCCTCCAAAGCTATAACAAACACTGACTTGAAAAGGACAATGATAGAAACTGGCCAATTTCGAAACCTGGCTAGCGATGAAAGTTTTTTATAAGATACGATCCCACAGGTTTTAGGGAGTCCGAGATGCATAATGGTTTACTCTGGAAATAATGGAAAAGTCATAAAAACTAAGCATAAACTTTGGAAGTCGGCGTGAGTGAAATTGCCATGACTAATCGACGTCCAGTACGTTTGAAACTTGATATAAAATACCTCATACCATTAATAATCAAAATCACACTACGATAACGTTATCCTTGTTATTGAGACACGTTATGGCTTAGCGAAGCTTATTGAAAATAAAACTAACAATGCAATTTTCGACGAACTCAACGGAGTAATTACAGTATTAACGGATAATAACACTTTTATCATCAACCGGTAAATATTTCATAAATTATTTCGTTGGATATCTTTATTTTTTTATTTATTTATATTATGTTGCATTAACCTCAAGGGTTATTAGTGACAGCACAATACATAGAAATGCTACAATATTATATTTTGGATACATATAATTGAGAGGAGATCCAAAGTAACTTTAGGATTAGTTCCGTCGTTGCATAGATAACATATTTAATATATATGTTACGGTAAATGTGATTTCGTAAACGTATCTTGGAATACGGTGCTATTTCTTTTAACCAGAAGATTAGCTTTTGCATTGGTAAACATTTCATTCGTGTTGACGGTAGACGTGGAACTGAAATGGTCTGGGTCTGAGTTTGGTATAATTATATAATAAATGTCTGACTGTAATTCGTGAGTTGCATTCCTCACACATTTTCGCTGGTAATTTATCCATTAAATTGACCGTGTGTTATTTTTGTATGGCCAATTCTGAAGCGACTCAAAATCACTTTTATGATTGAATTTTCTGATTATTTCATGTACATTTGATATTTTGGTTTGCAATATGTAATTCTTTTCTGAGTTAAGATTTTTGTTAATGGACTGTGTATAATCTTTGTATATATAAAGGTAATTTTACTACAATTCATTGATTTGGAATTGCTATTTCGTTCCTGACATGTTCTTTTAACTGTGATCAGTACAGTACAATAGACTTTTTGTATTTGTATGCATTGTGAATCATGTCTTGGGTTCATATGATAATTTGGTTGTTGGTTTCTTTGTTTTGAAGTGCTTTTAATATACTTAATGACTCGCTGAACGTGACTGTATTTCCATAGCTATTTTTTATTTCTTGTCCTGTTGATACGAGGATGGATTATATTGCTTCTACTTGTTGGTTGTTTCTGATAAAAGAATTGTTGAAGTATACAAATTGTGGGATTTGGAAGCTCGGGAGAACAAGTGGGCGTGCAATTGTAATGCGCTAATAATATATATTTATTTGAACTAGATTAGCCTAAGTTGGGGTAATTACACTGTTTTATACACGGTTCTCTACACCGTTCTATACGGTCGCCAAATCTACTCTAACCGCTTTTCCGGTTTCGAACACCCTCATCTCTAGTCGTTCCTATACACACACACACACACACACACTCTCTCTCGCTCTCTCTCTCTTCCTTCCACCGTAAACAGTGTTCAACGGCGACTTAAAATTAACCCTTTCCACTCGGATGTCCTCTTTGAGGGGACATAAACAGAATGGAAGCGATTTTTAAGGAGAATATAACTAATTTACTTTTCTTTTTCGAAAAGTTTCTTTCCGAATATAATCCAAATAAAATAAGTATCCCCAGTACTATATTATCTCATTTACGAAAGCATGTTGTTCACTACTTTGTAGCTAAGTATTTTTGAGTTGCTAATAAATAATCTGAACAAAATTTCGGAGCGCAAAGGGTTAAAACAGGCACGGTTATGCAGGCCGTCACCTCACGCCTGCAGACCATTCGTAGTCCAAAAGAGTCAGTCATAAACCGTTCGTGTCCCTTTATTTGTCACACCCCACAAGATTTAGTGTCCAAGGGTTCGTTATTACTAAAAGTTGAACTTTCAGCATTTAATATATTTCCTATTTCTATTTGTGGCATTTTGAACATTCAAGGTGGATTTAGGTGAAATTTTCATAAGCTTATATTCAGCTCATCTAGATATTCCTTGACTCTTTTATAGAATAGCAGGGGTGTTTTAGACTTTTTAGAGTGTAGGTTATCAAATCTTGATGTATGTAACTGTATTCTCGTAGGCAACTGGTTTTTAATCTTAGTAATGCTTGCTAATGGTTCAGTTGTATACTCACCAACTATGTCTAGCACATTCGATGATGCCGAGGTTCTTCCGACAAAACTGTTAAATTGGCTGTAATTAAGTACAAACTTTTTTGAAAAGTCCTCTATCACTTTTCCAATTAGATTCGACGTTTCACTATAGCTGGTAATTTTGCTCTTTTCTGTATAATTTTCTTTAGATTCAAATGTTTTCTTCTTCTGTTTCATATTCATTACTGTTCTTATTGTTAGTTCAGTAAAGGTTGCATCATCGTCACTGTTTTTCCAATTATAGATTTTAAATTCATAGGCTTCGCTTTTTTGGTATCCTGTTTTCAACGAATTTATTATAAAGCACACTTCATGTTCACTAAAATAATAAAATTATCATTTTTTAGTTTGTATTACTAGCTAGAGGGCTACACGTAGATTCGAGATGGAATGCAGACATTTAATTTGGAAGATTTATGTTGACGTTGGTAAACATTTGGAGTATTCTATGGTACATTGTGCTGTTCAGTAAACTGAAACATTCTGTGTGAAAGCATCCATTAAATATTTCTAATGAATCTTATGAGTCGAAATCTAATTGAAAGAATTTTAATTAATCATTTTCAACTTTTGAGAAAATTTTCAGGACGTAAATTATATGATGTCATATTTTGAGGGAAAATTCAAAGTCCCGTTTACGATTTTTCGATTCTTTTTCGACATGTGCATTAATATTATAAGAAGTTAATATAAAGTATCACCTTCAGAATGTAAACATAATATTTTGTAACTTATGAATGGGTTCAATTAGTCACTTATAGTGTATGCATTACCATTCGAAATAAACAATAATCTGTTTTTAAATGTGACGTGGTAGAATGATACTCGTTTTTAAACAATATTTAAAGTTGAATTAGAGTTGTAATGAAAATTTATTTAATCGTACCTTTATTTAATGAGTGAAGTATGTTACGATTACAGAATAAATGTCTGAAATCATTAATTAAGAAATTCATGCCGCGTATCATGTCATCTGTTAAATTGATTTTAAATATACATAACATGAGTTAATCGTTGAACATGAAAGGTGTCGATTAAAGTGATTGAACGCAATTTCAATAACCGTGGATTTTGGAAAGCATCAACGCTTTTATCCATTATGGATAAATATTTTAATGAAAGTGAATTTTAAAACGTATTTTTACTTCGTCAAGAAGTAATTAACGCTCGCCGTTAATAATGTTATTTATAATTAAGTGAGCGAACGCTGTCGATCCATAAACGAGTTTCACCTAGAAGAGCAAGTCATTAATCACATGAAAGCACGGAAAAAGTAAGATTAACAAAATCAAATCAATTTCTTATTAAACTTTAAATTTTCAGAATTTTATAGAGAGAGGATTTAACAGCGAAATAATTGTTTGCGATGCCAAAAGATAAATATTTTGCAAAATTGGACGTATGCATATTGTATTATATTGTATATGATAAAGATCGTATCAAATTTCGTTCCACCTTTTGATTTTATCAAACTTGTAGGTATTACTGAAATCATATTGATTTTCAAAATATCAAAACGCTAACTACTGAAGGTAATTTATACGGTAATCTAATACTTGAAATATTATACAGGTAACCTTCTTATAACACGATAGATCGGTTCCTAGAAATCATGTTATATGAGACCCAGAGCCAGTGCAAAAAGGGGGGTTACGTTCCGAAAATTTATTAAAGACGATCATTTTTGTTTAATTCCATATAAGCAACTTAATTTTGATTAAAAATGTAAATGTATGTATAACACAAAACGAAAAAAAAAAAAAATGTTATTTGCATTTAATGTAACAAAATCATGTTATCCAATGCTGTAAAAGTATAGAATTGTACAAAATTGTTCGCAATTTTCTTATCGTGTTACAGGATGCCGTGTTGTAGAATGGCTACCTCTACATAAAAAACAAAAACTCCCCCTTAAACTCATTTAAATACATTAATAACACTGTCCAATTTCAACTTTTTAGCATTCGAAATTCCACTGTTCTACTGTTATAGGACTTAATGCTTCAGTTACGAATTAACAAACGATTTTTTTCCTGTACGAGCAGTTTTTGAGAAATTTGATTCTGAAGAAAAAAAATTTTTCAAATTTAAACGAACTTTAAGCGTGATTACAAAATACATTAAATTTCTCTTGGCAGCAAAAAATTCTATAGACTTTTTAGTTACTCTGGTTTCAATTTTTACCACGTTGTGAATAGGCGTTTAATAACGTATTTAAGCAGTTATTAAAGGTGGAGAATTTTTCTCAAAATCGAATTTCTTTATCCCCTTGCCATACTTTGACGAGTTAGACTCGTGCTGCACCTTACGCTGCAAATGTTACAAACGTGAATTTTATTTTTATTACAAAAATATATGGCAAGGGGTTAAAACTGTACGTATAAGGGAAAGCGATTTCCAAAGTCATAATCTGCGCATTAAATGCAACAAGTTTCATGGTAAGAATTGGAATGTCACTTACTGTTAGATAATTGCAAGTCGTTGAACACTGTAATCTAAGCGCTATACAGTACATATTTCTAAAACGTCTCGGTAGAATAATAAACATGTTCATTTACAGCAATTATTCCAAGCACAACATTTGAAAATTCAAAGCAGGTCTAGAAATAAGCTTTAAACCTTCCACAAACCTGATCCTCCAATCAAATAGTAACCATCGCTTACCACATCAATATGAACAATAAAATTGCGCAAAAGCTGTAGAAAATATATTTTAAAAATTTCCCAGTGCAATTTATCGGATAACATATATTCTATTAAAGTTAATAACAATTTAATAAAAATAAAAAATTTTATAACGCAATACAGACACTTTATGAATTGCTCACAAAAGGTATTTCTGCATATGAAATAATTGACGTTCCCCATTTAGAGCTGAAACGTTGGAAAATGAAGGCTAATACTTTCATTTGTGAACGATTGGATAAAATGAAAAGGAAAAAAGTTTAAACCAATCCCTGTTATATGATTTCACTTGTAGGTATTTAGTTTCAGTTCGTGGAAATATATTTTCGCTTTTATTAAATTTTCATTAAATTTATTATAATCGTAAAACTTTTTAATTTAAAGACTTATAAAAATGAAAAATTAATGAATACTGTTGTTTTCCCCTTCACTAAAACATCTCAAGAAATAAAACCAAAATGGTGGTTTGAAAATTCATAGAATTATGAAATGATTAAAAATAAATTATGAAAATTTTTATTCCCAATATCTGCTTGTTTATAAAATGAAGTGACTGTAGACAAATTGTCAAATGAAATCTCAGCAATTCAGTTGAATCATCTGTTCTAATTTGCTTATAAAATCCTAATATCTTCCACTGCGTTATTTTTACTTAACCCTTTGCGGTCGATTGACACATATGTACATATATGCGTCTAAAGTCAGCGACTTTATAACAACTACACGTGTGGACAACTGAGATATATAAAATATACTTTGAAGAAGGAAACTGTTATTTATTTTATTTGAAATAAATAATATTTCGTGTGTTCACTATTCCAAATTAAAAGTATTCCGTCCTCAAAGGGTCAAAGCATACCTTATAAAAACAGAAAACTAGAATAATGCATTTTATCCATATGAACAAATGTTAATTCGGTTTCTTAATTTATTTTCCTGTTATTCAATATATTCGTGGTTCCTACACTCAGAAATCTTGTCTTATTTTTTTTCTCTTGATATAGTGTGTGAAACAAACGCATAGCAGAAGTTACAATACTTTTGCATATATCTAAAATTGAATAAATGTCATATTACGTTTCAAGTTATCGAATGAAAGATATCTATTCCGGTTACGAAGGATATCTCGAAGTTAAGGAGTTAAGAAGGGGCAGGAAGGACGTGGATTCCGTTATCGGATGGTGGATCAAGAGCCAAGCTATTACGCGAAAACAAATTGGAGGGTATATGGACGAGGTCGAAAACCACTGTATATTGGTGCAGAAATCGAGTGGACAACATAGGGCTTATACATATAACTGTTGAACTCGTTAAACCTCGATACAAATTTTGTGGAACAAATTTTTTAGCATTTTGAACATTTTTGTTAATTGAACAATCCCTGCAGAACAAATAAAATACAAGAAAACTGAATGTTTAATGTAAAGTAGCAAATAATGACTTATTTTCAATTTAAAAAATTAATTTTTATTTTACGTTCGTCTTTTTCTTTGTGTTTCTAAAACTAGAAAACTGTCAAAAAAGTACAGGATTTATAGAAATATCTGCTGCAAAATTGATATCTTTAGGCTGTACCTCCTAAACGGCTGGGAATGGAAGAAGATGTTACAAGTAAAAGTTAAATGGCATCAGATGATGTGTAACATGCAATGAAATTTTATGCATTTTTGTGCATCGGTGCATCAGAAAAACGCTTTACTTTACGCTGTACTTTTTTTTTATGGGAACCTATATTTTTGACTGCATAAATCGATGCAGGTTCTTGTACTCTACATAAAAGTGCTAACCTGCTTATGCCCTAAATTTATTCGGTTGGAGGTAATTGAAGCTAAAACTTTTCTGAATTAATTTAATTTAATTAATTTTTTTCGGTCTAACTAATTTTGAGGAGCTCCAACAACGCATTCAGCAATAAATAAATTACGGAAAGAGACATCAGGAATGTATTACGAATGTATTATCGATTGATGCAGTCAAAAATATAACCATTAAAAAAAAGTGCATAAAATTTAATTGCATATTATGCACCATCTGAGGTCGTTCAACTTTTACTTCGACATCTACTCCCAGCCGTTTGGGAGGTACAGCCTGTTCCAGTTGCGTGGAACACCCTGTGTATCTTAATTCATTTGAAAGATATGTTGAATAAATCGTATCACTCTATGTTCTGTGAATGAAGCATTTCGAAAAAGTATTGTTCAACAAGAAAAGGTATCCTGATTTATGTCTTGATAAGATATACAAACAGTGAAAACTTCAGATGTTTTTGAATTTCCAAATTTGTGACCTTTGTTTACAGAGTATATTATTCAGAAATAATATTTTTGTTCATTTAAAGTTCGTTGTTATAAAAACAGATAATTTTTGAAATTTATTGCATTCATAAGTAGTATTCATATAGCTAGTATTCATAAATAACATTAAAAATGTTTGTGAATTGTACGATGAACATGGTTAAGAAATTATAAAAACATTAATTGAAATAAAAAAATTCAATGATAATCATTCGAAATCAATTAAAAATAAATCTTTTAATAATCATAAAAGGAAAACGAATTGCTTGTTTTAACTTAAATATGGAATATTGTTATAAAAAACAAATTAATATCTGTATATTATAATAAAAGGTAATGCTAAGTATTTATTCTTTTTGTTTGTATTGGAAAATAACTATAGAATTAACTATGCATTACTTACTAAATAATATCATTTTTAAACAATATATCCTTCTTCGATTAATTAAAATGACCTTAAATATCGTTCAATCAATACGGTATATTTAATATTTTTAAATTCAGTTTTTCCACAACTTTGTTATAAATGCCAACAACATTTTTTTAAAAAGAAAGAGAGTAAAATGGTGCAATAAATTCGGAAAACGAACGAGACGTCACAGCTCGTTAGATTGCGCAGAAAATTCACGAAGCAATAAATCGATCGAATTAGAATTGTTGTTATTTTTTCGTTCTCTTCAACAAATCACTCGATTACACGTTCATCGATCGGCGAACAAAAATACCCGGTGACAGCTTAATGAACATATCATAACGCCAACGCGGCAGCTTGTCGACCAGCAAGTGGATTCGAGCACCGACTAACACGAGTTTATATCGTTAAATCCAATTATCCCTCTATTATGGCATGTTCTGCACGGTTCCACGTCTTCAAGGGACTAAGTTTGCTCGTAGACTTGCTCGGAGATTTACTCGCAGACTTGATCATTCTCCAAGATCCTCTACGATCGCGTATCTTAAGTGTGTGCTATCGATTGGAAACGTCTGCATGATATATACAGAGACGCTTGATATTATACACTACTAACGTTACCTACATAATCAAACAACCAATCAATCAAATACCAAAGTCGGCAGTTATCAAACAAATGATCAAAAAGTATTTCATCGATATTAAGTCGTGCTCTTCGTGATTAATTTTGAAGGAATATAAGTTGGTTGGTGTCACGTAATTGTGTCACCCAAAATAAGTTTGAAATTGATTGAATGATTGTTCGTTTTTGGTATGGAACCGTTCTTTTGCTGATTTATTCTGTTCAGTTCTTGACTTAAATTTTGCACTACCTTTATATTTTTTTTTGAAGCTACGAATTTGTGGTTTTAGCCAATCAGAAAAAAATTACATTTTCATGGTGGCGAGGTGATCGAAACGGTACACCCTCGCAGGTAATTGAGCAAGGGACGAGTCTACGTGTCATCCAGATGTGTATTTTCAAGTATATGTTGCAACCTAAAAACATAGAACCCTGAGCCAGCCTAACGGTAAAGGTTCGATCCGTACCTGAGCGCCCAGCGCGTACCTGCAAGGGGAGAAGCGCCGCTAGCACCCCCTCCTTACGTTCGTTTCTACCCTTACATCTGATTGGTTGTACCAAACTTTCAATTTTCGTATAAAAACCCTCAACCTTGCAAAATAAACAGACACTCTCAAGAAAACCCCAACGTTGTCGTTTGACACCCCTAATCATCGCCACCAAGGCCTCAACAAATTAAGGGAAGGTCATCGGGAGCGACCACGCTGCTCCCGCACCTATACCATCGCAAACAGTATACCTGCGGCACAAGAGTCGTAAAATCTGGTACCGTTAACAATTTTAGAGGTTCGACTGCGCGACAGTCGACATCTTTACAGAAATATGAATAATTTCATCAGGATTTTGCGTGGAGGCGCGATCAAAATCATCATAACAGCTAATGGAACGTAGCAATCTGATCCCATTGACGCAATAAAGCAGCCATGAGTCTATATGTACAAAACGTAGTTTGAATCACGATCGTCAACGTACTGGAAGACCGCAGGTGGCTGAGCACTTCGGTGAAGCGGCGTTTCGAAAACGATTCGAGTTTAATGAGACTTGGGAGTTCAAGTCACTCCTAGATACCGTTCGGAAATTTTAAGTAAATTTACGGTGGTTATGAGGAGAGGCCGAATTTTCAACATTCTAAGTTAATTAAACGGAAAGATAAACATGAGGTAACGATGCTGCAAAGAGAAGAACAATGAGATGCGGAATATTTTTATGCAGCCACGAAATCTGGCACATGTTGAAAAATCGATGGAAGCCTTTAATTAAGGCTGTGGTTTGTAGATTTAACTACAATAAAGGCACGACTACGACTGCATTTAATTATGCAAGAAATTCGCATGGAAATGTTGTTTTCTGTAAATTAGATAGACAATGGTACAATATTTTTGTATTAAATAATAATTGTGATTAACTCATTGCGAGCATAGTTCTGCCCTGGAATATATAAAGTGCTTTTAAAGAAATACATACTGCGCCAGTAATTTTTGTTTAAGAATGTAGTACGTTTGGGTAACAATAGGCCGTGTAACTTGCAAAGTATTAAGGTTTACGTGCTAAAAATCTGTAATTTACAGTTTATCATTTTCTGGAATTTCAATTAAAATCATATTTTTTAGCAAAAACATTTTTGTACACTCTGAGTAATTATTTACAAATACTTTAGGAAACGTTTATCTTTTGCAAAATCTAATGATATCTTTAATAGATTTAAATCGAAACTAATAGCAATATTCTCATTTATTTATATAGAGATATTTATAAGAGACATTGAACTTTTTTTTTATAAAACATTATTTAATTTCATATCGAAGAGTTGTTTCAAACGAAAGGCTGAACTTACAAATTTTTTAGCAAAAATTCAATCTATTGCATTAGAGTTTTAATTATTTCAGTATCCAAGATATTTGAAAATTGCTCGCGTTCACTCATCACTGGGCGAGTTAAGAAATTGTTAAAGTTCCTTTTATTCGCTAGAAGTTCGTTGACGTTTCGGCGACGAAAGCAGCCAGTAATGAATTTAACTGTTTCTTCAAGAAATGTTGTGTAGTTTATTACGTCGTATTAAGAAGACTTCTCGAGAACATCCCTTCTGTCCCGTACAAATTAAATCTGTTGCAAAACACTGTCGTGACAATTTACATCGTCAATTAATTAGAACAATTTATTAAATAAATGCGACATATCTTAGGTCGTTCACGCACGGTATGCTTGTTTTAATTCTTCTTCTGACGTATTTATAGATCCTCCTTTAGGGAAATTAAGAAATTTGTTATATCAAGTACGATCTAATTAGCTATTTTCAGACTGAAAGTAGACTTGAACTCTCTGTTTATGGTTAGGTTAGAGTTAGGGTTTCAAGAAACTGAAAACCTAACTTTTCTTCTCATTATTTTATTCTATATGTATGTATACTGTTATAACTCTTTTACTGGCATGTTACGTACTTATCACAGTATAATTTGTGATGAACAATGCCTTCCATCGTAATTATGCGTTATAGTTATTAAACAATTTAGTGTAGCGACAGTTTTACGAACATTTAATTTTAAATATTCTTGTTGACCTTCTTCCTTTTAAAATTTAACATAAAAGCATCATTGACTAGAAACTTAAAACTTAATTTCTGTTTTTATTTTGCCGAAATTCGCATATTAAAAAATATGTAATTATACGAAATACAATAATTACTGATTCACTAATTGTTTTGAAAAATGAAATATCTGATTGTACTGTATTGCTCGATTCTGAAAGGTTGAAATACCAGGATATTAAATTTTATTCATAATTACAATTGCAGCATGTTTGGAATACTATTGGTAATCTGGAATATACAAGTATCCAAAAATTAGTAATGAAATTTACAAACGAATCGTAATTTTTATATCTGATTCAATTTGCAGCGAAGTAAAACCACGATTTACAGAAGTTTACCAGCAAATATTTAATTGCTGTAATTATGCAATTCTACAGTTTCATGATTATTTTTCAAACAGTTTGAAAGTACAAAATATGACAAAAAATTTTTAATTCTAATTGTTTCTGTTTCGGAATATCGAGAGTGAATGAAATTTGTAATATTTTAAAGCTAATATAAAAGACAACATTTCAATATATACTGTAGAGACAAATAAGAAAGGAACGTTCAGTGTTTCAGTATATTTCTGAGAAAAAGAAAGAAAATAATAGGAATTAATGATAAGAAACCGAAATATCAACGATTCGTCATACAACGAATTCGACTGTCCTTTTTCTTAAAACGTGCAATTTTCCAAGTAATTACAGAAGATTGCGAAAATCGAGAAAATGATTGTTTCTGAATGACAGCAGCGAAAAAACGCGAAATGTTTCGTGGATCGTTATACCAGCATTAGGAGCGCATTTAGTTTTGATGGTTTACTCGTTCGCACAAAAATGTTGGAAAACAAGTGCACTGAATACGGGACACGAAAACTAAAGTAATGCAACGGATTCATGAAGTACAATAGAAAATCATTTCAGGTGTAACTGACGATTATATACGAAAATAGTAAAAACTACAGCGATTTTCAAATAATGAATTCTGGATTCATCGTGAAAAATAATCGTTTCAGAAACGTGGGTTGGTAGAAATATGTAATATTCAAAGTTGTTTTAGTTTCCCAACGTATATACAATTTATACCATTTTATTTAACGTAGGAGAACAGTGAATGAAATACTTGTTATTATAAACGAGGTAATGCCGTTTGTACGTCCGTATAACAAATAAGAAATTGCGTATTTCTTTCATTTGTTATCTATTTATTAACTTTTATTACATGTTTGTTAATGATTTCAATTAAAGCATAATACAGTTCTACAGACATTTAACACCATAGGAATATCAATTAATAATACATTTATTGCAATTTAATGTTTCAATTCTGATAATCAAGTAATCAAAAATGTTATAAAAGATATATTTTCTTTCATATCCGGTTCCATATAAACGTCAAAAGAAATAAACAAATCAAATAAATTGCAAAATTAGCGGTTTTAAATTTAGAAAAGCATATCGCACCCCCAATGGTGCACCCCCTCCCCCCATTTGCGGTCCTTACACTAATTCTAGGGCGCCCTGTAGAGTTTTGAAGTGTCGCTGGTTTCCATAAGGCAGTGTGATGCATCCAGGTTGATGATGATACGGACTTATTGCAACCATTTAAAAGAATCGAATGTTGTTATTGTTGAGAATATGCCATCCTATAACAATATTAAGAAAATTATTATTTTGGTTTTCAGGTCAAATAAATATAACTAATATAAAAATGAACAATATAACGTGAAATATAATGTAAATAAAAAATAGGTTTAAATATGGGCTATTACGTTTACTTTCATTTCAAGATTTTTTATCAAATAAACGTTAAAGTATTACACTTTAATGTACCTCAAAAATATGATTATTTTATGATAAATAATCAAAATAAGCCAAATTAAAACAATGTACGTTGTAAGTGACACATTTAACATTCTCTAGGAATGGTCTAAATATAAGTTACCCATAAAATAATTGAAATGAAAACTGCATATTTTCCGATTGAAATATCTAATAACATGTTTCAAATTTGGATAAACTTAAACTTAAACTTACGTGCTACTTACAATATTTACAATCCGCGTACAACAATCGTAAACGTATACATTCTTTTTAACATTTACATAATCACTGTATGCTGATACATAACATTGAAAACAGTTTACTCAGAATCACTTGAAAAAAGTCTGTCAAAAAAATATGTATTTCGCATCCTTATTATTTGGGACGCAGTTAGAATCGATATGGTAGCCTATATTTCATATTTCATAACCAATACATAGGTTAATGTAAGTTAAGCTTAAAACGATGGTAGTATTACTAGGCGATGATCTTCGTTTAAACAATTTTGCTAAAAAATCAGCAGTGAACGTTAATCAATTACATACCTCTTAGTTTAATAAACTATTATTGTGACGTAGGAGAATTTTTTCTTGTTACGCGCAAGCGAGTAGCTAACGCGTCAGCGGCCAGGCACCTAGGGTCATAAAACTAGGTACACGATAATGCCGCCGACACTGATTGATGCAGGCCTAGCTACCCAAACTAGTACAAAAAGGGCGAGAAAAAGCCAAAAAGGACCCAGTTCGACTTCGGCAACTATCACGAAATTTTGCATCCGGACCTTCAGCTCAGAGACTCGTTCTGCGTGAAGACGCTGCTTTCTGAAGACGCGACGATATACAAGGATTGCTTCCTGGGCCCCGAGCACTGGGACTTTTCGAAAGTTCGTAGTGTTTCCTCTCCACGATCGCACTAGACCGTCGGGGCCTTCCCTTCCACCGCGTCGGGTTGAGTAGACGTTCGTTCACCCAGCCCATCTAAATGAGCGCTACTTCAGAGTAGTGTTACATTATTAAGAAACTATAACATTAAGAAACAAATGCTTGCTCTCTGAATTGCACGGTATCTTATTACCTTAAAACAAAAAACGCAACGGGACGGCGCAACGTTCCAATTTAGGAAACCCTTCGGACTAAGGTGATTTCATTTCACCATTTACGTAACTAACAAGGAGAGCGAGAAAGCTTCGGGTCACTGATTTCGTTGCGGCTTTGAACTGTCGTAGATTTGGTTATTATGTTTACGAATATACCTCATTATAAAAGCGGATACTTAATATTTTGTAAAAAGCTGGTGATTCAATTTTCAATACAACATAAGAGCAGTTGCTAGAACACTGTAAATTGAAAGTTTGATCCTCGTTCTTTTCATTCTTCCATTATTCATACAAAATTGTTATATTATCTTACTTTAGTTTTTTAGATTTTTGGAATTGTTACATTTTGTACGCAAACCTATACGGTTGTTGAATTATTTCTTAAATAATTCTTCAGTAAAAATGAATCTAGTGTTAAGAAACAGTCTTTTTAATGTAAATAAAAAAATTGCTAGCTGTCACCAAAAAACTTATGTAATAACGCTGCCCAGGCGTAGCATTCTTTTGCATAAGAAGATAGATCTTCTTTCCGAAGCTCGTGCGTTGCTTCACTTTGGAAACGTTTTCCAAACCGTATGGACGCTCAACCAAGCCGATTTTTAAAGGAAAAGGGTCTACGTCATTTATTTTACCCATTTCCAATAATAGTAAATGGTACATAGGTTTTATTATAAATATATTTTAATGAAAACGTCTTTATACATTATTCGCAATTAATGTTTAAAATCAATAATACGTAAAAGTATTGCCAATTAACATTAACAATTCATAATGCATAAAGTCATTCCCATCAAAGTATGTTCAAAATAACACCTATTCAATGCTTACTGTACATTTTCATGCATACAATATAATTATTTTGTATACATCAATTTTGAAAGTTGTTCATCCGTAAGGATAATCGAACTTTGAACCTACAGTGTTAACTAATGTACTTGTATTTCTACTAAAATTTCAGTCTTAAATATTTCGAGAAATATTAAGTATCTAATCCTATAATAGAGTATTTCTAAATAAAAGGTGCACGTTATCCGAAGAGTGATATTAGGTACAGTAACATTATAAAAATTCAGAAAGTTATCCTTTTCATCAAACTAACTATAAGAAATATTTCATGAATTTGAAAACGTTGAAGAATTAAACTGCTTGCGTTTTGATAAATAAAATTTTCAGTTATAAATGTAGAATAATTACTACAACAGTAATAATAAATTATGTACATAACAACTTTGCAAGAACAATATAATTGATTGCGATCCGAACTTGGAACACGGTTTAGAAAATCCAAAAAACGGTTTATTCAGTTATATTTCATTAAACTATGTTACCGATGATTTCTCTTCAAAATATCATTAATGAAACGCAACACATTTTCTGTGTCCATAGCGAACATATTTCTGTCGTATAAAATATGCAGTGAAACATTTTATACGTTGAATGCCATGAGAGATACGGATGGCCAGCATCACGAATTAAAAAAATTAAGCTCAGTTTTGGAATTATTAGTATTATATTACTTATATATATCAGGAAGAAAAATAAAACAGTCGTATTCTAAATAGTTACAAGTGTAATGTGCTATTGCGTATACAGCCATTTCTCACTGCGGCAGTCAACGTGTAAACTAAATAAAAAAAGTTAATTATATGACGTCTTAAAAATTGCAGATGTAAAGTACGCATATAATACATTCCTTATCGGGGTAATAAATACAGGTCATAAATTAACCGTCATAATAGCGGGGTCGAAAAGTACCGGGTAGGGTACACGTGAAACTCAAAGCTCTTTTTATTCTCATCGTTGCTAACCGTGCATGTAAGTAAATTAAATAAAATAATGAATATATTACACCTTATTCCAGTATAAGTTTATTGAGCAGTGAAGTATCCATATGAAATGAAAACCACTTCGAGAGTCTTCGAAGCACGACCGTATTTCCGTTCGGTATTATAAAAGTTAAACCAAGGGTGACAAACTAGTGGTCCGTGAGCCAAACGTGGCCTGCTTCCTTGTTTGCCTACCACGAAAAGTTATAAAACTATCCTCTCCATAATTATTATTGAAGGTGAGGCATTTAAATTGGTTTACTTAAATACCTCCCTTATTGAATGTGCACGAAAAATATACGGTTCCATTTAATAATAAATTCAATAACTTGTAACTGTGTACAAATATAATCATCTGGTTTCAAAATATCTACATTATTATTTCATTTTAGAAGGGACATTTCATTTAAAAAAAGTGTATATGACTTTTAAATCTTGTAAAAACTTTGCTATTTTTAGGTTGATCTTGTAACGAAGAAGGACAATTTGCAAGTCCAATCAATATAATTAATTTTTATAACAATAACATGCTTGGTGTTATTTTAATCAGAAAAATCTCACAAACATGTTACTGAAATTTTTAATGAAGAAAAAATTGCATTAACAAAAGATCGTTACATTAATTTTAATCTTACCTATGCGAAAGCAATAAGGATGTTTAAAGGAAAACGATCGACATTATAGTTTTTCTTGGAATCGTAGCTACTAAAATATATTTGACATCAAATATATTGGTATATTTTTATTAAGAAAAAGATATTTCGTGCTTGCATTTGTTACGAAGAAGATGAACTTGTTCGTATTTATTTATTTAAGTCAAATAGAGAACTCGTGAGAAGTCGTGAAATAAAGTCACACTATTTTTCATTTCATAACACACTTTACAACCGAAAGTATTTGTATAAAATTCCGTTTCATAACATTTTGCAACCGTTTACGCTTACATTTACGCTATTAAAGAGTACCCTTTATAAACCCCAGTTACTCGATCTCCTCAAACATAAAATGTACCTGTATGGTGTAAAATGTAAATGCAATGGTTGAGAAAGTTATGAGAAAACAAACTGCCTTGTAAGTGGAAAACAAATAAACTTATCAATATTACCATAACTATGCTCCTTAATTTATTCAATTTATTCAATTTATTCATTGAGAAAGAAAACTATTAATTCGAGTCAACCCTTACGAAACACGATAGGAAAATAGGTTAGGCTAGATAGATTCCACAAAATAACTTCCATGAGTATAAGTTAATGGCATGTATGTGGTAATACGCGGTTGAAAACAGAAGATGACAGACAATAGTAACCATGAGTAAGAACTAAAATAGGAACAATGTAGAAGACCACCATTGCCGCATTTAATGTATTTCCAATAAACGCTTGTAGCTTTAAGTATTGTGTGACATACAATATAAATTTAATGGAATTAATAATTATTCATCTTAAAAATAACTATTTTTCACTCATGCCTATAAATATCAATTGCAGGGAGTGTAATCGTGCTTAATACGATTCAGTATAATATCGCGTAGTGTCTCGGCGGGCGCGTGCGTAGGATATGTGTGCATGTAAACTTTAAAAATCTGCAGAACCGCAGGAGATCATTCCATAAACATACACACCAATAGATTTAAAATAAAGTGCTCGTCATTTTAGTTGTATAAACTTTTGTATATCTGACGAATCTATTAATCTATTAATCCCTTAAAGTCACGTCGCAGTCTGTTCCAGCGTTGTTTATTGGGGTACGGCACAGCTTTCAGTGCAACTATGTTTATGGCATGGGCAATCGTGCTCAGTTATTTCAAATTTTAGAACTGCTTTATTGATGGCCACATTTACAACTGACAAACAATTGATGTTCCATGAACTGGTCGAAGCGGCAACCAACACTTTAAACCACCGAGCATGCACCCATCAGTAACCTTGCAGGTCATAAGAAAAGAAGTACTCCCAACTCCCACTACGAGTGAAATGGGCGTAGACAAAAACTATCATTCAGCATTGCTATTCGGTACATATGATACCACCTCATACTATCATTTTCATATATAGAGAGCTATCGATTTACAAAATTCAATATAGAAAAACATGTGGGAAGATAAAAATCACACTGTACTCACTGGTCAAACAAACACAACAATTTTGTAATCATACACTCTATTCACCCAAGTATCAAATACAGTCCACTTTTAAACCCTTTTCCAACCCAACTCATTCACACAAAGTTAATTTGGCGTGTGAAAGTGTAACGCAACGTTCACTACTAAAAATTACGTGTCCCTTATTTTTGCTTATTTAATATATGTATATACGAACTTTCATAAAAATGGGAGGTACTTCCATGTCGTTTCCTGTTAAACACACTCGTATTGCTTTAAACACCTTTATAATAAATAAATACCTTATTTCTTTAACATTTCCTGTGAAAATCAATTATCATAAACAAAAATCCCCTTTTCCTTTGGTATATCAGCGGAAAATATTTTGCAATGAACGAGGATCCTCCTTTCTCCTCATGTTTTCTCTAAAATCCCTAAATCAGGGCCTTCCGCTAAAATCCCTTTATTCTTACGTTCTGTTAGAAAACCAGGCGTCCTAGATAAGATGTCTTTAATCCGAAAACTCACTTAATCCTACCTATCCAAGGTGGGAAGGTCCTTAAGATGATCAGGAGCAATCAGAAAACAAAAGTCTGTAAGTGTGGAGAAAGAAGTAATACAAACATTCATTTGTACAACTAGATTGTTTAATTGTTTTTGAGACCGGGGATTAATCACTTTTAATCGTGTAATGTTAACACTGTCCATTACAGATCTCAAACATTTTATGAGTGGAGTTCACTAAACTAATCGGATTGCATGACGCTAAAGCGGTTCAATTAAAAAGTGTTCTTTTAAATTGAAACTCGGAATAGTATTTCGATAACTGTAAGGACAATGAAGCCTGTATTGAAAGAAAAGTTTATTACTCTTGAATTAAACCATTATAAAGTAGGTACTTACGAATCTCGCGGTGCTGGGAATTGCATACTGTGTTTATTTTACGATTCTGGATAGGGTAGGGCGATACCTACGTGTATGTAAGGATTTCGGAAACTTGGTAACGCTGCGGTTTTTCCTCTGGGTAAAACCCGGATGACCAAGGGTTCCGCTAGGTCAAACCATTCTAATTTACCCTTCCGAAAAATCCAGTTTATGAAAATTCCGTCTTTTGTAGAAAAAAAGTTAAATTCATATTACCGGAAATACCGAAAATATCTTTACTCCAAAATAGCCTTTACGACACGAATCCATCATAAATTAGTAACAAAACTCTTCGTATTGTGTTCCATCGATCGGAACAGATTCCACTTTTCGAAACATTTCTTTAAGCGATTCTACCTTAAAAGTTTACGTTTTTAACTTTCCCTCGGTGATTTGATTTTATGATCGTCTGTAACCCTGAAATGTAAAAGTTTATAGATTTTATTGGTGTAGCGGCACACGATTCGCAGCCCAGGTAGAAAATAGCGTTGACCGCTTACAGACATAGGTGTAGGCAGTTAAGCCTACCCTAGAATTTGTAAGCCGACAAAATTAATTTATATCTTTTACGCTGCCAGCCGTATTCTCTAGGGTCTGTCCGACCGCGCGATCAGCGTGGCCGGGAAAGGTCCCGTTTTCCATACGTGATCGTCAGACAAAATATCAAGTCGACATCGAGAGTCTTCCCGTGCCAAAATTAAGACGGTGGAAACTAAAAATTAACTCCATCCTCGTGACTTCGAAACGGTAACGCCTTTCCCAAGATCAATATAAAAGCAGCTACAAATTCCGCCTAGAGGAGATAGTACAAAATTGTTCGCCGCGTAACATCCTCTGCCCAACATTGTTACAAACATAAACCCATTGCGAACAACAACTTGTATTCCATCATGTACCACCTAAATCACTGCAGTTGCAAACTCGATAAGTTTGATACAATACAATAGATTAATAGATGATCTAAATCAAACACGAGCAGTAAATGGTAAATCGAGCCTGGAGGGATTCTGAAAGATTTGCAATATACTTAAAGGAGAGTGTAGTTAGATATCTGTAATGGAGAAACTACATACCACTCGTCTGCTTTTTACAGTCATATAGCTGAATAATACTTAATAATTTGTATGCTTTATGTTTATTGCATTTTGTTGTGTAATTATTGTTACATAATTGTACTTCTACGATTCTTTGGCGGTCGTGAAAGATGTAAGAAAAGAGGGAAGGAGAAGAAAGGGTATTTCTTGTGGGGCCTGCTAGTGGACTCGTCAGTAAGGCATCTTAGCAGACCCTGAAGCCAAGTCGACCACTGGCGCGAAAGTTATGTTCACTAGCGCGTCCCTCTACTCTAGTGGGACAGGCGTAGCAATGAAACCGCCACAATTCTATCTCCACCATCTACTCTTCTACAACGCCTCCTACCTTCCTTAGAAATCTGTTTTCAAGGTCTATAATTAAAAACTTATTACTACTTGGGATTTGAAATAGTTCTGATTGAAGGTTTTGCGATCATATTTTTTTTAATAATGTTCGAAGGAAACCTTTGAGTGAGGAATTAAAATATAAAAATATTATTGAGTACAGTTTCTTACTCGGGATGATGAGCTGTTCAAACTATTGCACTTTGAAAAATTTGGAACCTTTTATTTTCTATTTATACCGTGTAATTGAAATACTTCATATTTTCTGAACATGACATTGTGCAAATTTAACTAATTTATTCCCAATGTGCGTGTGCCAGTCTGGATATTATGCCAACGTTTAAATTTATTTCATGGAAAAAGTTTGATTGTTTTGTCTGATTAATTGATGAAAGCAATAAAATATAATTTAAATAATTTAATTTTGATCTGTTTTAATTGGTTTTCCAGAGAGTAATTGGTCTCTAATTATTATATGGTTGTTTCATGTACACATTTTTATGATGTATAAAGATTCCAATAATGATTTTTTAAAGTCTCTAAATTATTAACAATTATTTAAATATACCAAATTTAATTAAAATATTGTGACAAATAAGAATTTCAATCTACAGAACTTATTTATAGATTTCTATACACTTTTGAAGTATCATCTTGAAACAGTAGAATTATTTTTATTTTTTAATTCATTGTTATTCTCTATTATATAATAAAGAAATAATTTACTTGATCCAAGCAGGAAATAAATTGATTTTTTGAAGGCTTCTTTCACAATAATAAGATAATAAAACAGCTAAAATTATTCTTTATTAAAAATTCTTATTTTTTATTTTAATTTTAATTGCTTGTCTTGTCAGAGATCAAAATGAAACCAAACAAGACTAGTATATGTAATTACACTCATAATATGATACGGTGAATATGCGAAGTCGGTAGTATACAATTTCTACGTCTTTCCTCAGCTTAAGCCTGTTTCGATTACGGAGCCGTCTTCAGATCTCTTGCAACATACACATCATCAATACACAGGCAAGGGGCGTGCATAATTTAGAGTACGGAGGAGTGTGGCTCGTCTATTCGAATCCGATTCTGTGGTCAGCTTATTCAAGCTTTGGTCGCGCAATTGGAGACAGATCGGACGTGCCAGTTGCTGACAAGGAATTCTGATAATAGGGGCAAGCTTCAGAGGAACCAGAATCTACAGTACACTGTTTGCGCAGAGGGAAATTCGGTATTGACGTAATTAGACTACATGCTACCAGATGTTCCACATGCCATGACACCCTCCGCTCGAGACATGCCGTAACTGGGATTTATTACCGGCTAACTCATATCTCGGGGGTAACCGGCTTGTCCGCAATTTCATCCTTTGCAAATTAAATTAATTCATCGATCTTACGTACTCTGCATTATTCGCGGCCCTTAGCTCGACCAATTATTCGGACAAAGAGGTGCATATCTGATGAACACAGGAAATTTCTATCGTTTAATAAATAATCCAGGTAAAATAAGCAAGATCAAAACTGTATAAAGTAGATTGAATATGCTTCATTCACTGTTCTTGAGATTTAGAATTAAGAATCTCTTAATTATATGTAGTAACATACCTAGCCTCTAAGTAAGATATCTTTGGGAGGTAGTGTATTAATTCTGGCGTGTGACGTTATTGATAATATAATTAAAATGTTCTAATTCATGAATTTGGAAATCCTTTGGTGATAAATAGTGAAGTACAAAATAAATATCACAGCTGTTTATATGAATTTTTGGTGAGAACAAAAAAGTTAGGAATAAAGTGCTTTAGTTTGTAATTCAGTAGTAATCCTATCTTACTTAACTGTATTCAGTAACTCTCTACCACCATAAACATCACTGCACCTTTGTATCAGAGATAAAATTAATCAACAATTATTGTAGTAAAGAGTAACATTTTTCTTTGTTATTTTATTTATGTAATTAACATTCTTCACAATAAGAAATCTTTGAAAAATTCAACGACTTTTATAGATCCTACCCGAAACAAGGAAAAATACCAAACTGTAAGCAATCTACTAATTGTCGGTGGGTTCAATTCACCTAATGTAACTGAAGGCCTGGAAAGAAGAAATACATAGGTGGGTCTAGAACACCATTGTAAGATTGCTTTTCCAATTTTGACTTCCCCTTGTATTCATTGCATGCAATGCTACATTTTTGTTTGTACAACAAAATTAACCTCGCTTAAATAAAGTATATACATGAAGAATATTTTAGAGAATTAGGAGAAAAGGAATGAAAACATACGTGATAGAAGAAAGTTGAATAACCTTTTACTGTAGAAATAATCTCCATATACATAAGACAGCAATCTTGCAACACAGGTTTTTTCTTAAATGGTTCTAGAATTGGGAAAATCTCCTTATAACACGGTATTACTGCAGTCGAAAATTATGAAACATCTCTTTCGTTTTGTTCTAACAAACCAATACAACAAATTTTGTAGAAGTATTTAATTATTTATTGTTACTGTTATATTTAGTTACTAATTCTTAGATGTAAGAATAAGATATTATAGTTTTGATTACAATAAAAATTAGTAACCTAATATTATAAACACAACGATTAAACATATGAGCGTACAATTATTTATTTTACTTTTTTAATGTGTTGGAGCATTTAATATCTTGAACATTTTTACCAAAGTCCAAAACAAGATTGCCCAAAACGCCCGATACGTTCGTTTGCGCGTTTGAAAAAGATGAGAGCAAACATCACAAACTGACTTTCCACTATTTACAATAATTATTCGAAAATGAAGCAACGAAACACTATTTACAAAACCTCGAAAAGTATAACACAATATAGATGAGGCCCGAAACAACTAGCTCGGAAGGTAGCATTTTCCATTTTCGTTTCTGAAGTCGAACAGAAAGAGGCAGCTTGTTGGCGTGACGGTTATCAAGGCAGAGTGCATGTGTTTGTCTAGCGCGGGTATGAAAATGATAACCGCTTAGAGAGTATCTTTGATGTGGAACCTATTCGAGAACTGTTGTCTACTTTATTTGAAGCTATTTTAAGTTGATGGGGAAGCATCGTAACTACAGACGGCGCGAATGAGAAAGAGAACCTTCTAATTCACCGCGAACACACGGTTGTCTGACCTCAAAAAACTCATTAGTGAGGATAAATTTTCCGTTTGACAACTGGGTTTGCGCTTTGCTTTAAGCTCGCCCCCAAAATCCATGTACTTCTTCCATGTATTATGCCTGGTTGAGCATGTATCGACAAGAAACAGGTTTTCCCGAGCGTCGCCAGTTCACGTTGCCAGTGTGATTCCTCACCGCTCTGTCACCTTGCTCAGTAACCAAAGGTACGGAGAAAACAAACAGGTAACCATCAGCTAGATACATCCACAAACTAACAACGGACATAATTTCTATAAATACAGTGCTCTGCGTCATATTAATAATGTTATTGAAAAATGGGCAATACAACAATTCAGTTATTACAGAAGTTTTCTTTTCGCGTACTTTAGAAGCCAAAAAGAATTAGGAGAAAAATATTGTATGCAAAAATAGAACACTTCTTCACCAGTTCTGTACCCGCACCTACCGAATGCTTCGTTAACACGATTACAAGGAAAACTATCACTTGGGCAATATAACTGTAGCCAACTTAATGCACTATAATAGCTTCTAAAGAATATGTTGGATTTTTGCATAAATCACCAGTGTATACTTTTGAAGCAGTGTCGGGCGCCTTCTTTGTATGCTTTGCTCTTGTAGATCTTAGGAAGTGACCCGATGGGGTAGAGACGTGCGTTCGATGACGCTGTGGCAGTGCCGAGGGATAGAGACATAAAAATGGTCAGTCCGTTTTTCGTGCCGTTTTTCTATGTGATTGCTGACTTTCCCCTGCAGAAGAGTACTAAGGTCAAATTTCCCTTGACACGAAATGTATCGAACCACGTTCTGTTACGTTCAATTCTGTACGAGCATTCACAAGAACTGTTGTTGGATTGACAACATCGCCCACAACCGAACCTTTTACGCATAGTTTTGTTTTTTATTTTATAATAAATACTTGATTATCTTTGGAAACATGCTCTGCTAATTATTCAACAGAATGAATAGGGCTGGATGTTTAACGAAATAATATACTTTATTAACAAACATATAACGGAAAAAAATGTACAATGTTAAATCTCGTTAGGATATTAGCTAGTAAAAAATGCGAAGGTTGTAGTAAGACTGTGTATTTCTCGCGAAGTGTATTGGGGTTTTAAAGGAAGAAATTTTTAGTGGTGGGAGCAATGTAGAAAAGTATTTATACCTGCATCGGCCGTGCTTGAATCAACTCATTCCCCTCATGGGTGCCTTCAATGATGAGTTTAGGAGGGTTGGATTGATTGTTATGGTTCGGACGACAGCACGGGTATATTGCGATTAAGAAACTCAACAGGTCTCTAGAGTATTATTATTTCATTGATATTTAGGTAAAATTCTTAAAAGGAAAAGGAAAAGAACTGAAGTGGTATCCATGGGTCCAATTTTATTTGCATATTACAATAGTCGTTATCCTTCTTTGTTCGGTGAGTCCGAACCAACTACGCCTCTGTCCTTATTAAGATGTAAGCAATAGACTGCTTAATTTTCGAGATGTTCGTTTAAACCAAGTATGAGCAGCTTACATGCTTATGGAGCAGCTCTGAAGCTAGGCTTGTTTGGAAGGTTGAATTTACTCTACCGGTAGCTTTCTATAGATGGTAGGAAGGCGCTAAAGGGATAGACAGCGTGGATAGGATGGTGATAATCCATGCGTCTACTGCACAGAGCTGAAAAGATGTCTCTCGGGATGACACAAGGGCAAGAGGGATACTCCGTCTGCTCCATCCGAGTCTCTTGTTTTACACGAACCTGTTAGTAGATGTGACCGCTTCGGCAAATGACAATATGGGTGTCCTACTTTAACGGTTGTGTTACAGAAGGATGGGCCCCGCGGCAATACAACCAATAAGATTCGTATTCCTTTTATAGGATTTCTTTTCACACCCCCCTAGTACGGGACACGAAGAACACGTGATAAAATGCAACAAACGTAAATCACACAAAAGTGTGTTTATTAAAAATATAAAGCAGAGGCGGCTACAAGATGTCCTAACGCTTCAGGGCGCCACAGTTTGTTACAAGATAAGTCCTCGTGCAACGATGAAAAACATGGTAAGATAAGCACAGGAACCTACCTACCCTACTCATTTTTCATTTCCTTTTCGCTTTCTTTTAACGGTCCATCTGTTCAGCGAATCGTTTTAATAAAACTTTCAAAACGAGGTGTGAAAATTTATACTTTTTGTAATATACATACCCTTTCGTTGTATTTGAATCTTCATTAAATCATTTTTTAATCTTCGCCTTATTAAACTTTCGCCCAATGGTTACCTCTCATTGAAAACTAAATATCGAATTAAATTAATTTTTTCGATATAACCAAAAATTCTTTTATGCTCTTACACTATTCTAAAAATTCGATGAAAGCAATTCACTAAACAATAGATATGTACAGAACACTTCGAGATTCTGGAATTTGAAGTTTGAGGCGGGATGGAAAAATTCAAATAATGTTAGGTTAGGTTTTGAAACTCAAGAGCTTGAAAGTTTCGGAATATCAAAACTGTTTCAGGCTGGCTCGATAAAAACTGGATGCACTCGGTTTTAAAATACCAAAGTTAAATTTTAACGTATTTTTTAAAATCAAATTGTCGTTCCGTAAATCACTGCACTAATAACAAATATGTTAAAATGCTCAGGTATTTATATATCAAAATATAGTTATATTAATACATAATGTGTACACAAGTATTATTATATGAATGTATTAATACATACAATATTGCTGAATTAACAGTTGGAAAACGGAACTGTAGCTGCATTGTTACCTTGAAAAGTAAATACTTTTTTTTATTGAGTACAAGCAAAATTTTGTTTATTTTTAATAGATACATAATGCTGGAACATCACACTCCACTACATTAGTTCTATTAATGAATGAAAAACAATTATAGTTAAGATATCTAATTGTTAATTTTATGAAATTTATATTGTATCAGACAAAATATTTAAAGTAGTACTTAAAATAGCATTTGTGGGTTGAAACTATGAAGGGTAATTTCACTCCTTGCAAAAAATACGTGTCCCTTATTTTTATCTGCTTAACAAACGTGCGAAGTTTTATAAGATTCAAAAGGACACCTCCGTGACTTTCTTTGTGAGTAAAATTCCATACAGATAACTCAGCAGTAACTTGTAGCTTCACCGGCGCGCTTCAGAGTCGAGCGAGTTCGATTTTTATTTAGCCAACACGAAGTCGGATTCTATGCTTGTGTTGTGAACCCGAATCGAGTTTTGAAATTCCAAAACTTTTCGACTCCCAAAAAATATTACAGTACTGACACCTTACACCACTCCGTTCGTATCTTTTGGTCTCGTTCCGAACCTACATTTTCGAATCCTCACGCGTCTCTATTGAACAGATAAACCTCTGAAAGAAAGAGAAAGAAAATTAGAAGTAGGAAAGCGTATTTTGGTAGTTGTTTCTTCTGTTCGCAAGTATGTTTAAGTTAGTAACAATATTCGTTTGAATGTCTTACGCGACATTATCTTGAGAGGTAAAATCAATGCCACGAGAGCAAAATTAGAGCTGTCTCTGATGTAGAGACTACTTTAGCTAGCCACTGAAATGAAGTTCGATTATGACCGAGAGTGGCCTTTTCGTTTCTGAGCTCTATCTTCGCTCGTCTTTGAGCTCGTTAGCAAACTTCGGAGTATCAGAGAACACTCTGACTAAATTTACGACTTGCTGCCTGCGCTTGGCTTAATCTCTCAAAATTAAGCGTTCCACCCTAACAACTACCGCCAAACAATAATAGGGCATTCGTACTGTTTCATTCACAGCAAGATAGAAATAATTCGAGAACGAAACCATAGATTGCAAAGTGCCATAAGATTTTATGATTAAAATAAAATTTAACACTGTTATTTTTGTATTCAAAATTCAGCAATGTGCTTTTGTATTACCCGTCGGTAATTTAATTGTTTAATATTGCTCTTTGAAATTTTGTTCAATGATGGTATAAAAACATTGTTAGAATAATTGTTTGGTTCGTGAATAATGAATGCTCGTTTAAATTCAACAAACGTTTCTTCGATAAAAGCTGCAAAATGGACAGTGCGTGATTCCGCAAATGTGTTATACGTATAGACAATCATTCTTTTTGTTTAGACTTGAATCGTTCAATGTACGTAAACGACTGTATGCTCAGATTTCCATTTTCACTTCATAAAACAAAGTTGCTATGACAGTAAAAGTTACCAAAAAATTAGCGAAGGGATTTTCTCAGACGAAAAGGTAAGTAATCTGGTTTCAACATGTGCATTTTTTCGTTACATTTCAATTTTGTAGATACTCGATCCTTCTTACTGATTTCGTTTATTTTTTCCAACTTTCGATTCTTACATTCTTCTACAGTTTACTATATATTACAAGTGATATTTTATGCTCAATGTACTATTACATGTTTCTAAATGTTTTCCGTTTTTCGTAATGAATGAAATAAAGCTCTTCCAGCCTTTTTTCACAACTACGAAGGCTTCCTGTTTACAAGCAGCCCAATTAAAGCAATGCGGTAGTAATGCAGCTTAAATAGAATGCCATTTATCCGATCTTTCAAGTTGAATACGTATATAAATGAACAATATTTCAATAACCATTTTTCAGAAAACTTTTTGTATGTGTTGAGAATAAGCACCATATATTTTTAATGGTACCAAAATATTGTGTCCGTTGGTGCAGTCTCTTCCCTCGCAGGGATCAGTATTACCTGAGGAGGACACCCGTTTATTACACCCCCTGAGCGTTTCGGTTCTTTTACCAAGTTTTTAGTTCACAGAAAACCTCTAAGCAAAGAACAGCATTTCTGTTCATTTTGTAAAACTATCTTTTAATACATATTAATAAATATATACTTAACTCAATATAATACAAAACTCTGTTGTATTTATTCAGTAAATAAATATTCAACAGTATGAAATATAATACAAACAATTCATTTTAAATAAAAAAATTCAAATAAAGTCCTTTAGAGCTTGAAAAAATGGACCTGAAAATTTGTTGTGCAAACAAATTACACGCAGAATTTAGCTGCATTGTAGTTGTTAACACAAATTCTGTATTTCCATGAATGAAAAATTCTGTTTGCACATGACTTCATATTTTTCAATACCAGATAATGGGGATCAGATTTTTCGGAGATTTTTTCTCAATGATAAAATCAATTTTAATTTTTCTTTTTTTACAAATCTTCCTCTATAGCTTCGAATTCTGCTGTACTGTACAGGGGAAAGCTCAGAACAACCGAAATGCATTTTTATTTAAAATGAAGCTTTGCTTTAGAAAAAAAAAAAAATGAAACAAAAGTTTACTCCTGCTATTTAGTTCTTGTTTCGCGGACAATCGAGGCAACATCTTTTGTATTGTTCTTTGTATCTGAACACCACAATTCTAAAGTTTTCATACAAAATGTGCCTATAAACTGAAGAAGACGGCAGAAAGAACATGTAATCTCAGCGACGAAAAATTCGAATCTTGGACACAAAAGAAAGACTGGAAATATCTCTTCTAAAGGATATGCTCCATCAAATATAGAACTATGCTTGGGAATGTGAAACATTTTTTTTAGAGTGATGATTAAACATTTACCGTGACAGTTATAGGTCAACGTTGCTTTTAAGAGTAAAAATGAACCAACTTGACAGTAAAGTTCACTCGAGTTCATCGGCAACACGCAATGTGTCAAACAAAATGATATATAAAGCTAGGCTGATCCTAATTGCGATGTTTCTTTGTTAAACATCTATAAGGTAGCTATTCGATCGATTGAAAACATAATGAATGTTCTTTTTATTCGGTTGCTTTTAAAAACAGCAAAAGTTATTAAACAATTATACTTGCCAATAAGCTTTTTCTTATGTTCTAATAATAATTATTATACAATATTTTTAAATCAATTAATGTACTTATTATTCATTTAGTATTTTCAGTGTATATTATCAAAAGAACGTATGAGTAGAAAAATTATAAAAAAATATCTACTTATATAAATAGGTGGTAAAGAAAACTTGCGTTATGTCATTATCTTGTACTAATATTATAAGAAACATATTAGCGTATCGGTAACGCAACTGCTAATGCAATGGTAACATTTTTTATTTTTAAGCCTTTTGCTATGAAACTTTTGCCAGGATATTCTGATTAAAATAACACCTAACGCGATATGATTTGGATCGTATTCACTGCATATAATACATTATACTTCGCTTATTAAACAATGTAAGCGTGATTCATAACGTTAAAAAATATCTTGGAAAATCTTTCATACAAAATAAAGAAGTTTCATTGTAATATTGGTACTAGCTCAACGACAAAAACGAGTTACATGGCTCGAAAAATAGTAGCTGGTTTAATATACAGTCCCGAATTCTGCAGAGTTGGAAAGATGATTAGCGGAATAGCAAGGAGTGACAGGATTACTCTGCATATCGCGTCCGTTTTTGTTTCGTACCAGGTTATTAGTAAGTAGGTATATGTAACCGTTTCGGCAAATGACGACAATGCATGTAACCTATTTCTTTGGCTGTGTTATGAAAATGTGAATCCTCTAGCAATACAGCTGCATTCGTTTCGCTAATTTTCTTGCCAACTCTGCACAATAGCTACGGCTGCATAAGTCGCGAGCGGCTCACCCCTCGATGTTAATTTTAAGCAATAGGGAAAGTAACAGTAGTCCAAAATCACAGGCAATGTTTGATCAAAGGCATAACCATTGCACGCGCGACGTCTACAATATACACTCTATATTCTCAATAATTACCAAGTTGAAGTCGAATTAATCAATCTTATAAACAAACTTTCTAAACCTTTTGGTGGGATTTCAATACTCGTAATATAATGTGACGGTTCAAATCCAGGCGCCAGAGAGAAAATAATTAAAAATATACTACTTCAAGCGAAAATCACTTTGCTGAACACTTCTTAACCTACTCATTTCTGCATACTGGTTCAATAACCTTAACATTCAGCAATCCTAGTTGTGGTAACTACTGTGGTAATTTTTATTTTTCATATTTCACAGAATTTTGAAGAAAAAACAAGTTTAATAAGCGTTTCATTATTTATCATTAACATTGACAACTGCACATTTCATAGAATGTATGATGTCTGCAACTTAAAAGTCTTGTTTATTTAAGTAGAAACTTCTCATAAAATTATAAATGAATTGCTTTCTGTTGCTTAAAGTTCAAAGTTCGTTAGTTCGATTTTGATAGGTTGTTCGATACGTTTCGATAGTTTGATGTGTTCGATAATTGATTCGTTTGATTGATTCGATGGTTGTTCATTACGATTCGATGTTTGTGTTCTGTTTAAAAATGCACGATACTTGATTTCACCTGTCAATGGGCAAATAGCGGCACCTAACGGCATACAGCGTATTCTGAACACCGGCGTGTTACTGAGTACGGTGTTCAGTTTCGGGGATTAGGTTAGTTAAACGTACCTTTGACAGGATTATGGGGCGCTGTTGGGGAAATGGCATTGGCGAATGCTTGAGTCTTCCTACGACTCTTAGAAACCCATCTTCGTCAATAAAGGCAGGTAGACGTTGCAGTTTCCCGCCAATCTCAGTATTATTACTAGACAGGTACCGCAATTATTTGGAAAAATGGACCCGCTGGAGTAATTTAATTATTATACCATGGATATTCCTAACTTCTTCTGGAGTGAGGCAACCCTTTTCTGTTTTCATTTTCTTCCATCGGAGGCAACGTACAACAACTCGTTGCAATTTTTCCTACGGAGAGTACTTGTCCAGGATGCTGGTGTCAACCGTCGATGATGCCAGGCAGATCGCGGTTTTCTGCTATGGAATGTGGTTGCTCAGTGTGATCTTCCCGATCGGCCACTAGGATTCACTCTTCGCCAGCCATTCTGGTCCATGTTGCCAAATGGATGGGTAGAGAAACTCTTCCGGCAGTTGTCCTCTTAACATGAGATCGACAGGGTTATCTGTCGATGAGATATGGCGCCAATCTGAGATGTTCGTTCTGATTTATATCTCCAACACTCTGTTTATTACGGGGTTTTTAAGAGTATGTGAAGATACTTGTAACCAAAGGAGCACGATCGCTGAGTCGGACCAGAAGGTGGTGTGAGGAATTTAGATGTGTAATGCCCTTTTGGCTGTTGTTACCAATGACGTGAACAGGTGTTGTTTCTTCTTGTGAGTTAATGGAAGAACTCGACTTCTTTGCTCCGTCGCAATTTCCACGACTTCGGAAATTCGGAGAGCAAATCTTATTTGCCTGATTGGTAGGTGTTCAAAGCCAATCAGGTGGTAGCTCCACTGACATCTACCTATTCCATGCGTCCGAAAAGCGATTCGTGAGGACTAGGTAGTGTCAGTGGAGGTGGAAGATTCTAAGAGATGAAAATTGGCAACGTTACGAACCCGCTAGGTCTGGTCTTGAGTTCCTTTGGAAATTCACGATTATGCAGTTAGCCGTTGAGGACGAAGAAACTCGACAATTCGTTTTATTAAATTGCGTGTCATAAATACGCTAGCAATCTGCACCTCGAATGTTGTCAGTTGTACAAATTGCTAGTCACCTGAGTGATTTGAAAAAGGCAAAGGCTAAATAATACAAGATGTCGTTAGGACTCCGAATGAAATTACGAGGTGGACTTGACTCATTAATGGATCTAAATGATACGATGGATTGATAAAGAAAGGTCAACTCGTAGCCTTGTGGAGTGCTTGAAAAAAGAAGAAAAAATAAAAATACAAAGGTTTATGATTTTATACGTTCCGCGGCGTGTCTGAAGAACACCCACAAATAATGTGACACTTCTATATTATACAACAGTTCCGAGCTCAAGAGAAGTCTCTTATAAGGAATGATATTCTTTTTCGTATCCGAAACGACTTCGGATTTAATTCTATTTTATTTAAATATTATGAAATTTTATTCATCATTCGCCATTAGAATAAAAATTAATTCGAATAATGTCTGAACACTGATCCCTGGATAAATATCGAAATGTTACTACAATGCCAGACGTGGCGTGGCGATCCTATTTTGTCAATTTCGATAGTGTCAAAGGTGGGGACAGGCGGAACGAACGAAAACATCCTCTTGTCCCTATGCCGTCCCAAGTGATTTCTCCTGAACTTGACACTATACATAAATATCGTGGTGGCGCTTCGCGTTCGATAGTCAACATGTATGGCACGAAAAATTAATCTAATGTCACTAGTCCACGTTAATGTCTCCGTACGATGTGACAAGAAATTAAAGGGCGAAAATCTTTAACTCTAGATTTCTAATGATTTCTTCCTTGACAAGTCGTGTCGTTCAAACTTCCTCGCGACAGTGGAAATGTGGGGGGACACGCTGATTGGTTTTTTCTTAAATAATTAGGATCCAATTAGTGTGCCCCTTTGGGCATCGCCACCCCTGCATACGCCCTTGGCGCGTCTTCTCTTGCAGAAGGGGGGCGACACCTGAATATACGCGAGGGTGTCGAATACTCAGCAACACCGCGATCCTTCTGGAAAAACCCCGATGACCGCTGGTCCCGTTGCGTTAGACCCTTCGAGTTTCCTTCGGAATAACCGGGTTTATGACATGGCATCTGCCATTGAGGACGAAACGAAAATTAAATATTTTAGCATGCATTGTACGAAAAAGGTGAGTTACCATTGCCGGCAAAAACGTCTTAACTCAAAAATAGCTTTCACATCTGTCATAAACCAGTAAACGAAATCCTAACCCTAACCGCAAGTATTGAATCCACGAATACTACACTAATTTTTAATTTCTTACAATGTACCAATTCACATTCTGAAGCGATTCTTCATACTTCTAAAGTGTAGTTATTTTTGCTTCCTTTTTTTCGTTTTTGGTTTTATATATTGTTCAGTAATAGATTGATAAATGTCACTCTGCATTCATTTTTCACAAACAACAGTTTTTAACGTGAAGTTGATTGATCAATCTCTTTTCTAGATACGAAACTTCCACAGTAACGAAAGTTGTGTTTGAATTTGAGTCGTACGACAGCCAACAGCTCGTCCTGCCAGTAACTGTTCAAATTCTGTGGCGCAAGTTTTGCTGAAATTTCAAAGAAAGA
Organism: Anthidium xuezhongi; assembly: GCA_022405125.1. Lineage (NCBI taxonomy): Eukaryota > Metazoa > Arthropoda > Insecta > Hymenoptera > Megachilidae > Anthidium > Anthidium xuezhongi. Next base: position 296,631 of record CM039646.1, on the reverse strand, counting down.
TCAAAACTTTAATAAGACCACGCGTCTAGTCGTGATATTGCGCGGATAAGGCTTCAGAAGTAACGGCGACAAATTACAAATGAAAACGTGTACGGCATTCGTTGGAAGTTTGTCATAGAGTTACAAATAAGTGGGGATAAGTGAATGTAGGTTTTGGAGGAAACGAGGGACAAAACCAGGATACCAGATACGTGCTATCAAAGTAAGAAAAAAAGCAAAGAAAAGTACAAAAAAAGAGAACATTACACATTGAAGAACGATATTTTTATTTGTTCACACTTTACGATGAAGTAGAAACTAACTTATTTGGTAAAGTTTCAACGAAGACTGCTGCATTTTTCTTTTTCTTTTTCTTTTTAACGATGCCGTGTTGTTGTGATCGATGTGGATATTCTAAGTTGCAGTACAAACATGAAGTTCAGGAAAATTCAGTAAATTATACTAAAATCACTGTAATATTTTACATTGTATTGCGTTATTAACGACTCGAACTGTAACATAAAATAAGTAATGTGGAAAACTAGCGTTTTATAATATAATCAAATTAAAAAATAATATTGGGCACTTTGTCAAAGCCATTTCTAAATTCAGTAATTATATTTCTAATGTTTATTATCTTTATAAATAAATTTCCATTTTCATTTCTTGTTTAACAAGCAATAATTACCTATATGCAATGAATGTTTAAAGAAGTCTAAAATGAAAATCAGCTTATAACTGATAGACATAAATGTACCTATTTTACAATTAAACAAAGAAAATAGGGTAATTATGACCCATATCTGTAAAATATATACAACAATGTTTCAATTAAAGTTAAACACTCAAATTATCAAACAAAAAACATTCGTAAGCGAAAGAATACTTTATCTGTACGAATAGTTTGAAATTTGAAAAATAATAACAAATGAAACTTAAAATTAAATTTAAGGTGTTATGATTTCAATAACCCTCTATCTGCAGGTTAAAAAACAAAAATATTCATAAACGCTTTATTTATGACAATCACACCCCTTTGAAGTTCTTAAAGATTCTTCATAATCCAAAAAAGTAATATCAAAAACTCTTGTATTACTTCAGACTACTTATGAAAAGAGAAGTATAATAATTAATTAATCTTAATGCGGTGTATCTTACAATGTTTGAAATAATCATCAAGGAAATTGGAAAAATTGTTTAGATAGTACTATTAAATAAAAAAAGGAATGATTTTCAACGTTTGAAGTTTCGATGATTCCGAAATTCGCAAATAAGGTACATGGTATTTTAAGATTAAAGTTGCTTTTACTCTTAATCTCTTAACGCACCCGCCCGAGTTAACTCCAGTTTAAGAAAACGATTATTTCCCGCGTGCCCGAGTTAACTCGTGAAACAAAGGAACAAGATATACGTGTTCTGAATGTGACATTCCTCTTTGTCATTCCGTGTTTTAAAATTTACCGCTCCTTCTCAAGTTTTTTTTGTCGCCCGAGTTAACTCGGTTAAGCGAAGTAGGTGTAATTACCTTAATTCTTTTGCATAAAACAACATTTATTGTCTTTTTTCTTTCAAGATTTGTTAATGTTCTTTTGTATTTTAAGAAAATAGGGAATACAAAAATTGGTGAAAAAACGATCGCTTTTAAATTTTTAATTGGTGCGTTAAAAAATTAAAGTTTCAGTTCAACTTATCATTGTTTTAAGAATTCGTTAATGTTTAATATACTCATGAATCGAATTCAATCGTTATGTGTATAATGATCGAAACAGAAGAAGTAATCATCAAAAAGTAATGTAAACATATTTCCTGAATGAATTCTGTTATATTCGGCGAGCGTACATATCGATCCTGTTTCGTTGTATCAAAAGGGAAGGCGTCTTGGTGCCCCAAATATTTCATAACCCACCCCTCGCAGGGGGGAGTATAAGAATCACATTCTCCGACGCAGTGCTTCTCAAGCGTTGTAATAACGGGAAAATTCCAGCCAGCTTTTGTGATTAAAGCTATCAATTCCAGAACGTCTAAAACATCAGGAGTACAGAGAACATGTACTGGTAGAACGACCCGAAGAAAGTTCAAAGTAGTTATTTGAATGATATGACGTGAACTCTCTAAATGATTTGTCAAAATCAGAAATTGACAGTAAAACATTAAAATTCATAAATGAAAGATTAACATCATTTTCGAAGAGAACGGTTGAGTCGCTGCGCATTATGGTTTCTTTCAGTTTTTTTATGTTCTTGATGAATACTATATGATACGACAATAACAAAATTTAACCTTGATTTTCAAGGTTGAGATCAATTTTGAGCCAATCCAGAAGTGTAGAATGATACCAAGGTGACAGTGAATTTTCATACACCCTGTAGAATTAAGATGTAGTTACTCTAGAAGAATGTTGATGTTCTGTTTGCAAGGAGCTTACGAACCCCTGACATTCAGTGCAGATTCGTAATTTAATTTTAGGCTGATCAAACTTCATAAACCTTCTTAATGCCACGTAAGTTTGAAACAAACCATTCATCGACAATTTAAACGTTTTCCGCGTTCGTTTTTAGTGATACAACAACTTATTGATCGTATTCTTAAAATATCAAGATCGCCTATATAGTGAAACAGAATTCGTATTAGAGAGGCAAGTAGTACGAGTATTCAAACCTTTCGATCGAATCGCTACTGTAGAGAAAATAACTCAATGTGTTAACGCGAGATGGAAGGTCAATGGTTTCACTGATTCCCAAATCGAAAATAAACAAGAAATTGCATCCATTTATTTACAAGTACTATATTTAAGAAAATATACAACAAAAACTTGTGTAACGTAGGAGTATTTTTTCGAGTTACGCGCATGCGGATAGCTAGCGTGTCAGCGGCCAGGTACCTCGGGCCATCAAGCTCGGTACGCGGCATTGCCATCGATGCTGGTTGGTGTGAACCTAGCTACCTAATCCAGTATAACAAGAACGAGAAAAAGCCAAAAAAGACACAGTCCGACTTCGGCAACTGTCACGGAATTTGCATCCGGGCCTAAAGCACAAGGACTCTTTCGAACGCAACCATCAGACCTTCAGCAATTTTTACGGAACTTGCATCCGGGCCTCGAGCATAGGGACTCGCTTCGTGCGAAGACGCTGCTTTCCGCGCTTATCATATCATGCAACATACAGTCTGTTTCATAAAAGCGTTGTATTTCTAAGCAACAAGTGAATATTTTGCAAAAATTCAAAAAAGTCATTAAAGTTTGCTTAGAATACTACGTCGCAAATACCTCATATTGTGGGAAATCTCCTTTATTTTGTAGTGTACCATCATGTCCTTTTAGCATACTTTTAACGAGATTTTTAGCGTATTCGATTGGAAATGATCTCTAAAGCATTCTTATGTTAAGAATTTCCCATACATTCTCAATGGGGTTCGCATTCGGTGATTGTGAGGGCCAGTTTAAAATATTAATACAACTTCGTATCGCCTAGCGTACGCCGTACTCGCTAAAACTCGTTTTTAAGCATTCGCTCGCTCGGGCTGTCGAAGTGATACAAGAATGTTCTGCTTAAGGGGTTACACCACTGTAATAATTTTCAGAAATCGATTTTTTTTTTATTGACTTAAAAGATGCTTTGAAGCTTCTAGAATAAGGGGAAAAAAGTTTTATGCCTGTACAACATTTTTTTCTTTGAAATTCCGATCTCTTTTCCAAGCGCGTCGGATTGCTCCGAAACGATAGTCTTGGTGAGACTGGAAGAAGGCTCAAGCAACGGATTCCTTAGACACCTTCCATCATAAGCCACCACTATCGAAGAAAGTTTATCAAGCAGTCAAACCGATTTATGAAAAATTGAGCCGTGACGAGTTGCTAAATCGTTGCTTGGGAAGCTACGCGTAAAACAGCAACGAATCTGTTTGGAACTCGGCTCCTAAGTCCTACTCAAGGGGCAAAAAAGTATAATTAACGACGGTATGACTAACATTCTGTGAATCATGAACGTTTTAGAAATAGATATTATCCTTCAAGCATACAATTTTTGTCTTGAAGCCGATCCTATGCGTATCGAGCACGCCGAGCTGTCTTTGACAAATGCGTCAAAAGAGGCACGCATCGACATAAAATCGACGAGGAGAGAAAATGAGGAAGAATATTTGAGGAGGGAAGGGCAGCTTTATGGTCCTGGAATAGCAAATTAATGGAAAAAATTTTTAAACAGTCAAATTTTTCATTTTTTCACGTCCACAACACATTTCAAAACTTTAAAGGCGTTTTTCTCGAAACACGATTTTTTAAAACGGCACGCAGCATAACTCCAACAATTTTCATTCTATTCACTCCAAATTTTTACCATATCTTTAAAATAACATTCCGAAGAGAAGTACGTAGGGGATTTTCGATAAGTTGATTCTAACATTGTTTATTGACAAATGATTGCCCCCATTTATGTCAAAAATTGAACTTTATACTTCAAATGCTCGCCAATTATACAAAAATTAATATTTTCAAAATCCCCTACGTACTTCTCTAGCTATACTCATGTAGATTAGGAAAAAATTTTTTATTTTTTTCCAAATTCAAATTTGCGTCAGTTACACTGCGTGCCGCAAAGCGCCTCAAATTCAACACGCTTCGCGAGAATGACTCCAGCTCCGCCATTTTGTACTGTTTTTGAATAAATATATTTTTTTTTAACAGTTAAAGATATGATTAATAACATCACTGAATATTATTATCCTCTTGCTTGTCCTTCCATTAAAAAAAAAATCGCAAAGAAACGCTTCATTTTAGACTTTTACAGTGGTGTAACCCCTTAAGTAAGGGACGAAAGTCGAGTAACGCGACACTCTTTATAAACATTCTAAGTAAATCTGATAAACATTACCGCCCTTCTGACTCTGTGATTCGAGAAATCGCACCAACACTCTTATGAAACAGACTGTACTAGGACTGCTTCTGGGGTCTCGTGCACTGGGACTTTCCAAGAGTTCGTAGCGTCAGTTTTCCGCGATCGCACTAGACCGTCGGGGTCTTCCCCTCCACCGCGTCGGGTAGAGTAGACGTTCGCTCACCCACCCCATCTCAACGAGCGATAAAAATGAGGAAAATTCGATAGTTAGTGGAATTCGTAGGCGTTGTTACCGTAGGAGAGTCCAGGATGGGACCTGGGGGTGGACAATTAGTAAATCGTTTTATGGATTGCAGCCGGGCGTCGAGAAATGGAGGTTCATGACCAGAGGGTTACTCGATATTGTCATTTTAACATTTGTTGTACAAATTGTATGTTATGAAATAAACTGGTCGGTTGAAACTCTGGGTCCAAAGGTTATGGCTTTTATAATAATTGTTGCTACGATTCAACGCAATAATAAATAATACTTTCAGTATAATAAATTCTCGTAACAGACATATACACAATTCCCAGAAGTTTTGAATAAAATTTTGTTTGAACAGAATGATGTATTTACAATAATTTTGTTGCATATTTTTAGAAGCTTTTGTGATTTCATTGAGCTTCCTTTTGTAATTTAATAATTAAACTTAATATCACTATTAAATCATAAAATCATATCCTTTTGATACTTTAAATAACGTATTTATTAAATTTAGTTGGTGATGCACAGGTATTAATCTAATATTTTTTAAAATTTCATAGTTTGTCGATTATTTTGATAAAGCGTAAACACTTTGGATTTTAAATAGGAAATAATTCTATTTTATCCGAAATGGTCTCAAGATTCAGTTCCTTTTCCATCTTTCAGCAAAACATGAAACAATAGGAATACGAGATATAGCGATTACGATCAAAATGCGAGGCAGTTACAGTTCCGGGAGTTGCATTAATATTAGCTAAACGAGGATTTCCAATTGGAATGCTTTGTATACGCAATAATTTCCTTAATTATTTGGCCATTTTGATCACGCTGGTCAAAGGTATAGGCAACTAAACTAAACGTACCAATAATCATTTGAATTAACCAAACCATGATGCATTTTAGGACGAACGTTATATTCCTCGTTTCATGAGTTTCCACTTAAATGAATAAATCGTTTACAGGTCATGATTAACAACGAATTCTTATTTCTATAACGGTAGATACAATTGTGATTGTTAGGTTTATCAATGATCCATGGAAGTTAAGTGTAAGTTGAATTTTAATTTGAAGAAAGATAAATAAACTATATTCCTTTATCATTTTATAATTTCTTATTATTTTTAACGAAATTTCTTTTTCTTTTTTTTTATTCGATTGTCACCGTTTAATTTCTTATAATTTCAGAAATTCATACGTATTAATGAAACGTACTGTTTCGCTTCGAATAGTAACTAATTAAACAGGCAAATATCGAATATCGATCCAATATTTATTTTCAACAGTACAAAATCTAATTTTCTTGTTGATTTTCAAGAAAATAGCAATGGTTAACTTTGAAAGTATTCTGCAATAAAAAATATAATAGTTATTAACGTCTATTTGCCTTATTACTAACAAAATCATATATTAGAATTGAAAATTGGGTAATTCCACGCCAAATCGATCACTTTTTTTTGGCGATGTCTCGGATTTTGTTCTAAATTGAATATATTATAGTTCACGTGAAATTAGAGGGGGGGGGAGGGGGGGTTAAGTCATCATTTTGCTCGTTTTGAAACCCTTTCAGAAATATAAGACTTTAAATTTCGTGATTTTTGCCTATTTTCGTGAAAATGTGTAGTACGTTTGAATTTTTATCTCGGGAACTATTTATTCTATTAACCTACTCTTTCTTTTGTTTTAATAGGGAAGGATCACTCTTTTAGAGTATATTTTTATTGGATTGAAAACTGCCTTTTATAATACTGAAAATTATAAACAAATTCACGTTTCTAAAAATCATGCAAGTGAGTGATTGTATCTCAAATTCTGTAAGGGGTAGAACAAATTATTGCAAAGGAAATTCAGTAGCATGGAAATGCTTAGTTTTTTACTACTACACTTTCTTTATAAATATAATGATACATCTGAAATATATAAATCTTTCATACAATCGCTCCTTTTTATTCATGTTAACTCCTCGAAACATCTTGCGTAAAAAAAACATTATGATATAATGTTTTAAAACCTTATGAATTGTTAACTCTTTAAATATCGTACTAAAATGTTATTTTATACAGAAAACTTTGAAGCCTCAGTTTGTGAAAACAAAGTTGTAGCTCCATGTAAAAAACATACATTTGCATCCTTTAAACGAAACAATATTGTTCTACATATTTGTTATTCATGGCTTAAAATCGTGGATCAAAGTTGCATTTTTCATCTCTTAGTTGGAAAAAAGTCTCCAATTAAATCTAAATAGTAACACGTAAAAATTAGACTAAAAATACATTTTATAATTATACAATGTAATTGCGAATTGTGAAAAATAATAGGAAATAAAAGAAGATTTATAATAGAGTAAATAACAGAATGTATTTAACAGAGTGGTGACCTGTTATTAAAATAAAATTTCGATTGGTCGAAGAAAAGATATTTCGATTATAATTTGAATAATAACAGCTTAATAGCAAATTAACGTGTTCATGCAATTTTGTAATTTTTAATAAGAAAACATATTTATCAAATTTAAATAACTTTTATAACATAACTAAAAGATATTGGAGTCATCTATTTAGACGCTGATATCAGTTTTCAACAAATGTATCGTGGATATTTCCAGACTGTAGATATTCATTAAAGGTAACCAATTTCACACCAATATTTTATTTTATAGCATAGCAGGATATGAAACGTCGAATGCATATTGTGTATCGATAATGAGCCGGATGTAAATCCTGCCCTAGATGTATGATAATCAGCTTACTTATCAACCGTTCGTTGGTTAAGGATCATCGACATTAACCCTTTCGATACAAAACGCAGCTACCACATTCGCTCGTAACCCTCTACTTGTGTTTTAATAGCCATTATAAGAAATTGTATTATCTATCAGTTGTTAAAATTGAATACATTTATAATTTTACAAAATGATTTTCCTTCGGATAATTAAACTTTTGATGTGAACAATTGTATCATTAACAATGTCCATAATACTTCGTACTACAAATATATCGTCCCAGACTCTATCCATATAAAAGAATACTTCGGATTTCATGTTTTCGTTATTCTAAAAGAGAATCATTCGCCATGTAGATCGTGCGGATACACGGAACATTACCTGTATTCGGGATTTCTCTTGTAATTTTCAATATTGGAGGGTTTTCCTAAATTTTGTACCGACTACACACGTGAGCTCGAAATTTTAGTAAAATTGAAAGCTAGACTTCCCAGTTCTGAAATTTTTACGAACTGCAATCTCGGAAGTTCAGAAGTCTCAGTAATGAACTTCCAAAAATATCTGTACTATTTGTTCAGAAGTTGTTATCGAGTTCTAAGTTTCAGTAATTGTTTTGAAAATCTGATAATAACATTTTTTTTTTGTAATTTTATGAATTTTTTATTCTTTCTGGCGTGAATAATACTTGAATATCATAAATCATTTAAGGTTTTATATAAATATGCAATTTTTCATTTCCAACAGAAATCAACTTGAATATAATGTTAAGTTTGAAATTCTTAATTAAAGAAATGATTATTTATTAATTTATAACTTCAAATATCTGTAATATCATATTCATTTCTCTACAATTACATTTCTAAGCTTATTACTTTCACTGACATAGTCTAAGTGTTTGTTACTTTCTTCACTTTGGCTTATAGTTAATACCAAATATTTCTATGATGTGGCATCATAGATGAAAAAATCCCTATCATTCGTCTTAATATTTGAAAACCTAGGTTGGGTTTAGATGATGTTAAGAACGACAGGGGGGCAACTTTATGATACGGTGAAATTTTCGTAGAGTCACTTTATAAATCGTTAGTTTGTCCCGAGTTATTTTTAGCAAATCAGTCTGCAGCCAATATACGACGCATAGAGATTCAGTTTAGAAATTAATTATTGTATAGTTTTGATAGTACACGTATCATTGGTATTTAGACTACAAAAAAAAACTAAGAGACTCGCTGTCTCACTGCTACAGCCCTCATTGACCGAACACTTTCAACAATTGTTAGTTGTTAATTGTTAAATTTTGATGTTACATATGTATATATTATAGAAATTTTCAAGTGTATTATATCTTGCATATCATATTTACAATGAAATTCAAGAGCTATGCAGGAGAATAACAAAACTTGTATTTGTAATGGAAAAGAAGTATTTGTTTTTTATTCCGTGTTATAAATATTTAAGTCACTAAAAATGATTTCATGTGAAAAAATTAATATTTTTATCTACAACTTTTATTTCATTATATAAATAGTTGATACAATTAAAATCAAATGATAGTGCTAATTAAGTGAAATAATTTTTATCTAAACGCTTTTCTTTATCATTTGCAGTTTGTAGGTTGTAACACAAAACTGAACAATTACTTTAAGTAGATAAAAATTACATAATACTTATCTATACGTAACCTCCAGGATGAAGATCTTCCCTTGTCAGTAAACAGTCAGTCAATAGCTAGTAAATCAGTCAGTTCAGCACTATTTAGCATTCAGTTTGTTCCTACATCAGTGAGTGGTCCTTCGAGTTAGACGGCACGAAGTTGCAATTCCCAAAGGATCGAGCAATAAGAGTTCTCATCCTTAACAGATGAAGCTAAGCAAGCTGGCTATTCAATTTGGTAATTATTACAAAGTGGTGTGGTTAATTAAATGATTTGACTTTTGTTCTCAAGGTATTAAAATGAGTATTGAGGCGCCATCTTTCCTAGAAAAGCATACGATGATCAAGGTTGTATTAATGCCATCGCCCAATATTAAGATTAACATATCTTGTAAACTAATCATTTTTAGCCGTAACTGGCTCAGTATTCTTCCGTAAGTGTTAATGAACTGTATCTATCGATTAGCACATTAAAGAATATATAATACCATGAAAGAAATAAAAAAACAGTTGATCTTCATATGTCCTCTATTTGTTCTTTTAGGAAAGATTTCCTTATACCAGATAATGTACATCCTGATTTATGTTGGGTCTGGCAAAAATCCTCTGCCATGGGGGCCAAGGACCTCGAAGGTCATCTTGCGCAGGGTCCTACTCTTTATAAAATTTGTATGCGTGAGTTTTTCGTGTTTTGGCAGTTAGCGTACCATAAACAGTGGAATGTTTGCAGCGACTAGTTTCAAGGTTGCAGATATCGTTAGGGTTGTTAGCGATAACCGTGAACCCTCGGCGACTACCCTGTCGTTTTCCACTCCTAAGGCTCCCACATCGACTTGAAGAGTGGGAATGGCTAAGGGTACGTGGGAAGACTCCTTGAAAAACCGGGTAGAATGAAAAGAACGGGCTGCTTGAGCATTTTTTTTTTTGAAAGCACACGTCGCTTTACACTTGTATCGAAAGCGCGCATAGCTTTAAAAATAACTGTAAAATAAAGTGAAGTATAAACAATCATTGTGCTACGGATCCAAGGCCGAATAGTTCTTTGAGAAATAAAAGTATAGGTAACCCTCCTATAACATGGTAGATAGGTTCCTAGAAAATGCCGTGTTGTGTGAAACCGTTTACATGAGACTCATTGTCAGAGCCAATACAAAGGGGGGGTTACGTTCCGAAAACTTATTAGAAGCAAATATTTTTTTTTAATTTCATAAAAGCAATTTAATTTTTATTAAAAATATAAATGTATGTATAACACAAAACGATAAAAAAGAAAACAAAAAGCTTTATTTTCATTTAATATAACCTTAATTCAATTAATTTCTTCCAAAATTTCTGTTGGAATAGAGTTATAAATGAGTAAATTATAATTTATTTATATATTTTTATGTAAGGGCACTATAGTTTATTATTCCTTTCCATCATTATTTAAGGTAATTTAGTTTTTAAAAATATTTAACAACAATCATGTTATCCAGTGCTGTAGAAGTGCAATGTTGCACAAAGGTTTTCGTAATTTTCTTATCATGTTAGCACGAACCGTGTTATACGATGCCGTGCTGTAGGAGAGTTCCAGCAATTTATGAATCGTGTTATAGCGAAACCGTGTTACAGGATGCTGTGTTGTAGGAAGGATACCTGTACTATACGCAATTTTCAGGTTGTATCTAGAAGTGGGTATTATGTAGTTATAGTTAAAGTATTCAAAGCGAATACTTTTTTGTTATCGGATTTCATTAAGTCAATTAATTAACGTTCTTTATGAGTATTATGTTTAATAATAAAAGCATAAATATCAAATCTCAATCGCCATAAAAGGTAACATACATTTTGATAAAGGCATAAGAAATTTTCTATTCGTCATTTTGACAGGTTTATTAAGTCTGGTGTTAATATAAAAAAAATACATAATATCTAAGGATCGTTTATTATGATCGCCAGATTGACTGGGAGTAACGAGTATATCGTAATCGTAGAGAAAATCATATATTGTTCTATAAAAACACTAAAAATACATCTTTTCCAGTCAAACATATTAAATAATTACGAACTTTATTATCAATTAATATTCTTTTCTATTTACAAACAGTAGAGACATTTCAAAAGTATTAACACAGATCTTGATATAATAAAACACGACCTACAAATCTTAAAAGTAGAAATGAAATAATTCCTCGTATCTCAACTAATATTTCAGAAATATTTTCTCGTTTGAGAGATTCGTCCTATCGATTGCTTCATTAAGCAGTCTGTTGATCAGTAGGCAAATAGGTATTGTATAAGCAGCTGCACAACATCCAAAGGCAATTTGGTAGATCACCAGTAATGAGCTTATTAATTAAATCCGATTACGTAAAGGAAACTTGAATACGTAAGGGAAATTGTAAATTAATCTAGTAAACTAATTTAATATATTTAACTCGTTGATTAACTATTGAATTTCATTCGTAATGGAAAAATCACAAGCTTATTAATGCAACTTTGTTATGGAGCATCGTCGTACCCTGTTATTAACTTTCGGTAAAAATATCTATATGGTTGCAGTTGCTAAGTTTTAGAAGCAAAAAGGTTAAAAAAGTAGGAGTGTACAGTCAAAGTGTACACGTTGAACAATAGGATTACCTTTTAACCGTCATTAGTAATTAATTAAACGTAGTTGGTGGCTTTTATTTAAAAACAATTGTTTTATTGGTAGCGAATGATTATTGGAAAAATAATTATTTTCATCCATGTGATATTTGTCAGTTACTTTTTAAGCTGGTTGTACCAAACGTTAGTGTGAAACTGCTTTCAAAAACTAAATGCAAATGATAGTAATATCTAAATATCTTAAGTAAAATTTCAAAGACACTGATTGTATCAGAAACAATAATAATTGCATTTAGCACGTATAGTGTAAGAAAAGTATTTGTTGGAGATATATTTATTTTTAATTCCCGTATTAAACCAAAAGATTACAGAAGAAAGAATACAGGAATACTTTTAAAACAGTGAAAATGATTTGTACATACTGTGTCAGAAATGAAAGCTGCGTGTACATCGTTGAGGTCTATTAATTACTTTATATCGATATTATATTAAAAGTTATGTACTCTGGGGTCGTAAATTTCAGCCTTAACGTTTGTTCTCGTTGACCATCACAACGTGTTGGTTTAAAATACTAATTGGAAATCGACTGGATCAAGAATGGCCTGATCGAAAACGGTTGAGATCAAACGACTATGTTCTCACTAACGGTTGAGATGATAAGACCACTAACAAAACTAACGAATTCTCGAGCTGCTGTAGTGCAGCATTTGAGTTGCTATAGCAAAGCGTCTGCGACTCAATCGGTGTTTCGTGGCAGCACTTCGAGGTCGCATCGAGTACGCTGATTGGATTTTTCCAATTTTCCATCAGCGCACTTCAAAAATTCGACGGCGTTGAATAACGTTCTTTAGCCACCTCTCTAGCGAGCGGAGGTGAGGGAAATGGCTAGGTCAGAGGGGTCCTTGAAGGTTTGACGATGCCGCGGAAATTTTCTTCGGGTTGACCTCTGACTGTACGAACCGTTACGCACAAGGTTTGGTCGACCCTTCGGAAATTTCGAATTCACGACGTGATGGAGCTGGAATAGGTAGGGGTAAGTGAATGAAGACTTAAACCACACACACAGACACACAATTTCACCAACGGAAGTGTATACGTTTATTTGGTGTTTATAATACACAACGAATGGTTTGCGTAAAAATAGAAATTGGTCAAGAAATACAGTTTGAACTCAAATGCCGAATTTTCCCGCTCTTTTATCCTACTGGGATTATATGTAATGAAACGTGTAAATTACCCTTGAAGTGTTTAGAGCTCGCGTCGAATGTCAAGATACAGCGAATCATCGAGCACAGCGTTGTGCCATCAAATTTTGTGTTAAATTAAACAAATCTGCTACGGAGACTTTTAATACAATCTGTAAGGTTTATAAGGACCAAACCATGTCCAGAACGCATGTTTTTGAGTGGCATAAAATATTCAAAGATGGTCGGAAAGACATCGAAGACGAACAACACGCTGGACGGCCAACATCGAGCCGTTTTGATGAAAATGTGACCCAGATGCGAGAACCTTTAACTGTAATCGTCGATTAAGTGTTCGTTTGATAGCACACGAGTTAAGTTTAGCGAAATCCACTGTACATACAATTCTGACCGACCATTTACAAATGCGGAAGGTGCGCGCGAATTTGGTCCCGAAGGTTTTGTCAGATGAACAGAAAGAACACAGCGTCAACGTTGTATTAACCACCCTACAGTCCAGATATTGCTCCGACTGCTTTTTGTTCCTTTGGACTAAAAGGAACCTGAAAGGACATCGTTTCGAGACGATTGAGGCGATTCAAGCAGCTTCGACGGAATGTCTGAAGAACATTGCGATCATCGACTTCTAGGGGGCGTATGAACGGTGGAGGATGCGCTAGCGACGGTGTATTGATACAGGAGGATTATATTTTGAAGACTATTAACTCAATGTAAAAATATCTTCAATACATTTCTTTTTACGACTTCAGCCCCGATACTTATTGGACAAACCCTGTATACCCGGTCCGAGATAAGGATAGCGTGCAAGCCTTTTCCGTGCAAAAAGGCGCGAAAACTTGACGGAAATAATGTCTCTATCAGTGTGGCTAATGTCAGTGACCGTTTTTACCACCGGGAGAAACCTAGACTTGTACGAATGGTCGCCATATGCGCAAACTATCCTTGACCGGGATCGCACAATCCCCTCCAATACAATCGTCCTGAGAAGAAGAACGAATTTTAGCGAAATCGCTTCAACGACGTGGTCGGTTCTTTCGAACAGCAAAACGAAATTCTATACTCAGTGTCTGGAAAACTCAAAATGACTAAGTAAACTTTATTATCGTGAACGTAAAATTGCAAGCTGTAAAAAGAATAAAACTAAAAGTGAAGGAAGTTAATCGTGGAAATAATTTGGTTGTTGTACCATGCTCATTTTGATTCAAATATTGTGTATTTTTTCACTTTATAGGCTCACAGTGACTTTAGAAAGTGAATAATAAAGTTTCGCAGAATTATTTAAATTAAACACTTTGAACGAAACAAAATAAGTATATTCAAAACTCCTTTTATTGGGTTATTGAAAAGCTTGTAAATTAAAGTTATTTTTAAATAAAATTTCTGAAATAATGAAGCACTGTCACTATTGAATTCTCGCAATCAAGAACGTAGGAACTACTTAGAGATAGTAAGTTAGAATCAAAACTTTGCCATTTTACATTACAGGCAGAGAATTGAATTTCTCTCGCCAAGACAAATGTTTTTTGCAACTGAATCGAATATCGAAGGGTTAACGAAAGGAATCGCGAGAATGAAACTCCGTTAAACTAATTAAAACAGTTATAGCCTGGCGGTTTGCTCGCGGTTGATATTCTTTCATTCAACACGAAGCTTTCGTTTCGAGCCAAGAACCTCGGGATTAATGATAACAGAGAAATTGGTTTGATTCGAGTTAGTCAATTTGTGGAACATTTTGTCGATTATTCCCCGTTTGACTTGATCACTCCTTAGGATGACTTTCTTGTTAGGCAAAACTTTTATTATTTTCTCAGTTTGACATCTTAACCTAGTATAATTGTAAGAATAATATTATAAAATGTCTATATAGGTCACAGAATATTCTGGTGTCAGCAGTTTGGGTGCTATACTAAAACTGTAATAAATTCTTTCACTTAGTAATTCTATTAAGAACGTTTCTATTAAAATAAATGCCAGACTTTTATAAAAAAATTCATACGATTCTTGAATATTATCGAACTGTACAGAACTGTAGAATTAAGGTCGAGGGAATATTTTACATGCTAGTGTGTACACATATTACATGGAATACGTCAGCAATAAGAAAATATGAAACTTCTGGATGTA
Source organism: Anthidium xuezhongi (assembly GCA_022405125.1). NCBI lineage: Eukaryota > Metazoa > Arthropoda > Insecta > Hymenoptera > Megachilidae > Anthidium > Anthidium xuezhongi. The sequence goes on along the minus strand of CM039646.1, from coordinate 281,286 downwards.
AGTCAATATTTAAAATAAACTGCGACACTTGAAGAATGACATAGCACAAAAATGTGCTAGTATTTCGAGAAAACCTTATTTGGTACATTGTGAATTATTACGTGTAACGAGAGCTTGTCATTGGAAATGGATCAATCGATCGAATGGATGGAAATTGATGCCACAATTCCTCTCGCATCTTGAATCAGCACGCACAATTGTTAAAGCAGGAAACATATTGTGTCGTAACTTATGAATTTGCAATGAAGCTACGTCAGAGAAATGAACGATGGAATCACTATTTACCATATTTCTCTTCATAGAGATAGGTGTAGGCTATTCAAATATTGAGACTTTTATTGGTCAATAAATAAATGTATGAAATGATTCAAATTGTCACGTAAATAGTTGGAAATAATAGCAATAAAACATATGTCACTTGTTCATGATTAGAATATATTTTATTGAAAGATATTTCCAGAAAACAATGAAGGGAATTATTTACAAAAATGTATACTTCATCAATTTCATTTAAACTTAAATAAATACATCGTTAAAGCAAGTATTCTAACTTCTAACTTTAATTCTCAAGATAGATATTTGTAAAATAATATAATTACACTCCATTTCTGATAAATTAAGCATGTTCATAAATAATTGTTAAAATAAATCTCTGTACCATTTTTCTTTTGTTATACCATCTTATTAATATTTTATCGTTTTTTAAACAAAAAGTTACGTTCCAATTTTAGGAATCATGTATAAAAATGCTGGATGAATATGTAATATTGCATGTTATAAATATATTCTGTGCGACCTAATTTTAATTTAAGGATTGTTCCCTTACTGAAGACGTAAAAATTATTATATTCGTTGAAATTATTATATCCGTATATTCGTTGAAAACATTCAGTTCACTTATTTATGAAACTTTACCCCTTTATAGAGTTCCTCCAGCTGAACATTCGTGAGCCTCCAATCAGGTGCTGAATGAATCGATAAAATAGAATTTCTGTAATTATCCTAATTAATTACGTGGTGGCGGCGTACGAGGTAATAATTTGTTATAAAATTGAAATAGCTAATGCAAGTGCAAACACGTGTTAACTCGTGATCGGTCAACAATATGTCAGCAGTTGTAGTTAAAAAATTTAAAAACCAACTTTCTGGAAATATTTCGAAGAAAAACTATGCTAAACGTTTGTAATTTTTGTATTACCTTTATACAGTGAGTGTAGTATATGATTCTTACTATCTGTGCTTTGAAAAGAATGAGATATAAATAAAAGAAATTAAATTTAATCAGTTAATTAAACAATGCATATGTCTTTATATTCTAAAATATTAAGTCATTGATTAACATTGGCGTTGGTGCAACGTGTAAGGTATCTGATTGTGAAACGCTTGTACGCTCTTTTTCTGCCATAGGTTTGCGCCTCGCAAAAGGTCCGACTTCTTTTTTCTTCTTTTATAATTGAATGCTGTGACGGGGCAAATTTTCTGGCACGAATGCACCCTGGCCCCAGGGAGCGCCTAATTCCCCACTCGGGTAATACCCTCGTCTCCGGGCGTTGTCGGTGTATGTGTGAATGGGTGTTTTTGTTTTTTTTCTGTTTTCTCTTTTTCGTACAGGCCTCTTACTGCCCTCTTACTGCCACCCGCCGCGACAAACATGGGCGGTCGCCGGCTTTGAGGTCCTCCACTCCACGGGAATAGTCACCAGGTGGGTTTGTCAACCTTTCTAAAGGAGCTTCAGTTGACTGGTCGCAGCCGCTGACAAGATAGTGACCAGCGGCCGAAAGTCATCGATGTCGGGCCTGTGGTCAGAGGATCGCTGCTTGCTCAATTCAGTTAGAACAGCGCCACCTGGGACTCGGCAAATCAATGGGACGATAAGGTGGTGGCCCACTGCTATAGCTCAAAATTCCTGGGGATCGGATAGTGGTCGGCAATGCGAAGAAGTGCGGCAAAATCGTAAATTATTGGGCGACTTTCAGTAGCGAGTAGGCATGGTTTTACGAAGACTCTCGCAGTCTTCTTTTTCTGGAATTCCACGTCGTCCTTTTTTTGTTTTTTTTTTATTCGTGCTGAAGAGTGCAGCTACCCCCTTCTAACATCTCCAGTCATTGAAGTAAAGTTAATGTCCAAGTAGGGTCCGCGCCGCACGGGCTCCTTTTTATTTGTATACGTGTGTGTGTGTGAGCGAGCGGAAAGGTCGCGAGAATACGAGACGAAGGGCTTGGTGCACCCTCACCCGTAGCTTTTTTTTAAGTCTTAACCCTTGTTCTCTGCCCCGGGGCACCTGCCTCCTCCGTCGACGGTGCGAACGGCGACAGACCGGACTCGGAGTCGAGGATCTCCTGAGTCCTCTTCCGCTAATCCTTCCGCTTCGCGAGTGTTTTCCACGTACCGGGGTGGCCCGTTTTCCGAGGGCTGACGCCTCGAAAACGGGATTTCCGCTTTCAAATCGGGATAACCGGCAACCGTTAGGGTACCTTCAAACTATAAGATCGCTTAGAACGGGTACGGTGTTTCGAAAATACGCCGCGCGATTTGAATTGTCGGAGGGGTTTTGTCGAAGCCAGCTGTCGGTCGCGTAAACTGGCTTTTTCCTTTTTTTTTGGAATACAGTTGCAACGGCAAACTTTGTATCCCGAATTTTTTGGCCCTTTTTGTATTGGGAATTCCACGACGCGATTCCTCATGTCGCGCCGTGCTAGTGTTTTCTCCTTTTCTCTCATCGCTAACTGTACCGTAGAATTTTCAAGGCTTAGTGAGGCCCTATTAAAACAAATATACGAAACGCTGATGGGTTAATGTTTTCTTTGATCTCTTGAGCCCTCGCGCCTGTTTTAAAGAGCCGAAAGGAAGAATTTTCCCAGACAAGTTCAGAAAGCACTGGTGCTCATTAATAGAAAATCATCCGTATTCATCGATACGATTCTAGTTTCGGAAGAATTTTGTTGTAATTATATACAAGGAATATGTCGCAACGGATTTCCATAGCATAAAAATTCGAGTGAAGAGTGATTCGAAATAATTTCAAGCTTAGCGAGAACATTAACGCTGAAACCAGTAGATAATCCTCGCAACATTCAGAGATTGTAATCTTCGGAGTAGCGGTTATGAATTTTTATATCAATACCCGGTAGATAAATAATTATTAAATTATTGTTACAATCTTTCTGCTGATCTACTTTACATACGGCATTGTCGGATACTAATTATACTACTAGACTGCAATTTTGGGCATGGTTCCAACGGAAAATGTTACGTGACCCTTTTTTTTAAACCTATTATATTCTGTCGAAACAAGTTTCAGAAATAATGAGAAATTAACACTAGAACTACCAAACGGGTCAAAATGACTTGTTCCATTTTTTTTTATTTTATGTTACAAGATTTATCAACACGCCTTTGTCAAAATGTGAGCTAATTCTTATTAAAATAAAGAATCGTTTTGTTTTATAGAGTATGTTTCATCCCTTATTTATTTTATTTACTATTTTATTTTCTATTCGAAAGAAAGTGTAGATTATTCCCATTGTTGGTCGCAGGAGAACCCACACTGCCCAACGTCAGCGGTTGTTAAATGTTTTGGGTGCCATAATAGATAGGCATACAGGGGTGCTCTACTTTTTTTTATGATACACTTACAGAAAAACGCTGCAGTAACATTTGGTGAATTTGCAAGATCTTTTAGAAAACGGTCCACTTTCCACCAGACTACGGATGTGGTTTCAGCATGATGGCACCCCCGCCTACAATGACCATGGAGTTCGGAGAACACTAAATGGCGTGTTTCCTGGTCGTTAGATAGAAAGAGGAAGTAATATCCCCTTCCCAGCCAGGTCCTCGGATTTGATACATCTGTACTTTTTTTCATGGGCCTTTATATAAGATGCAGTTTTCTGGGAAGAAACCACTATTCGTGAAAATATGAAGAATCGTATTGAGGATGTTTGCCTAGAAGTTAGCAAGACTTAACAGTCTTACGAAGACTACATTTACTAACAACAGAATGTAGAACTTTCATTTAAAGACAGAATAAAACAATGCATCGATGTCGAAACTCGTTTTACCAAATACTAGAAATAAAGAACAATTTCTGACAATAAGTGTAACACAAAGATACAATTTTAGCAGCACTAAATAACCTTGAAGATTCAAAGGTCATTGAATTCCTTTCAGAATGGATTAAACGCCTACCTAAATAAAAACACAGTTCTATATGAAATAAGAAAGATCATTTTACAATTTATAATCACGAAAGAATTTTGAATCATTGATTACAGTAGTCTTCTATAAAAGCTCAATTTACATTCCCTCTATTTAAATATTGCCAAATAGTTTGTTTCTGTATAAAGTATTATTGTATATTTGTATTAATACATCAATAAGTATGTAATTGTATTTATAAAAATAACGATAATCTTGAAATTTTGAAAAATATATGACTGTGAAAAAAAATTGTTTATTCATTCTGATATTTGTTCCATATTCACAAATTATGTTCCTCGCACTGTTTCAGTCGTTGAAAATAATGTCATTTAAGGTATTCAGATTACACGAAACAACCTATGTAAAGCTATTAGGATTTCTCTGACTTTTTAATATTAGCAATTCTTTTCGTTACTTTCTTCCTTCCTTGTTCTTTTTCCTTTACGACAACAATGCGGATCGTAACTTTTATCCGGAGTTTTCCTAAGCCCCTGTATCACAGTTCACAAAACAACGTATGCCTGTAGGATCTCGAAAGATTTTCAACATAGCCCTATGACATAAAGCGTCGTGTACAAAAATTTCCAACGTTTCTCTTTGGAAACTCGTTTCCTGAGAAAGTAGTATCGCGGTACGTATCTGTACTTCTAACAGTAGGGGAGCATACGCCAGGTAACCGTGAAGGTGCATTCCCATTATTCCAATCGGCAAAATCGATCGACAAAATGTATTGGTATTATAAAAATCCGTAGACGTGTTCTAAGAGCACAAAAGAAGGTAGAATTTATATATACCAGACCATATCGTCAACGTAATGTAAAGTTCCATAACCTTACTTCGTTGCTATCGTTCTCATCGGTTTCAAATAAAAACCAATTGCGGTCGATATTTTATGTACAAATTCATGACACTAACAATGATATTGCAACTAAGTACAAGTTACATGTGATCATTACTATTGGAGGAAATGCAGCATATCTGAAATATTGTTAGTAATTAGGAATACCGAAGTATCTACAAAATTACTAACATTATTTAATTCAGACGGGAATGATCCACTAATCATTGATATTTACAAATGAGCCGTAATTTTTATGTTTTCGACCCAATTTGCAGCGGAGTTGAACCTTGATTTACAAAACTTTTTCAGAAAACATTCGGTCGCTCCAATCACTGGTAAAATATCATGAAACTTTAAAGTAAATAATTTTATTTGATTTAAATCAATTGTTCAAACATTTTAATAGCACAAAATGTGACATGAAATTTTATTTAAATATCATGTTGCTGTGGGAGACGCGTGGTGGTCAGGAGGAAATACAACCAACTCCGTACATCGTGGCTAACTTGACTTTATTTCCGCGGGCCACAGAGCGCTTTCCGCGTCTGCTTACACTCCGCGTGGTCGTCTCCAACTGCCTTTTTGCTTCGCATTCACACCCTCAAGTATTTTCCAAAAATCATTCTTTTTTCTTTCATCCCGGTTCGCCCTCGCCTTAAACTCATCCGTTGTCGATGCATTCGTTTCTCTCGCATTCCTAAAGCTCGACCATCCGCGCGACACGAACCGATCATCTCAAATATTCTCTCGCACTTCGCTCGCACCGCACTCACGCATATTGTTCGCACAGTCTGTTAAGGATTTGAATACTAAATTGTTCAAGTTCCATGGATATTGCACTTCGTGTCGTCTATACTCAAAGGACCACCCAAGGATATAGGAGAAAATAACTAAGTTCTGATTTGACTTCTAATTTACTGAGTTACTAATTTCCTAGTTACTAAGTTCCTACTACAAGGAGTACTGAGTTTCTGATTACTTTTTTCTTACTAACACCCTGGCCCACTCCTACCCTTTCTGGCTGGTATGAGTGGGACTTCAAGGGCGGTTCCTCATATTGTAAAATAATTTGTTTTTGACCAACGTCGCATCATCCACTTCTAGTACGCCCTTAGCGCGGTGCATTCTTGGAGCGGGGGTGACGAAGTTGGCCTATGGTGGACGGATGTTTGGCAACACCGAGGAAGTTCCGCCAGGTTGAAATTACTGTTACAGCTTAAAAAGTAAAACCTCACTGGGTAACTGAAATTCTAACGGACCCTTTGGAACACGATAGCCAGGCTAAAGCGAAAAAACTAGACAATGAATGCTTCTAAAATAAATTTTATGTGCCAAAATTTAATGGAAAAGGTTTCCCTATGTCATAAAGTTGTTCCCTTGCCATTTTTAATACAGCCATACCCATTCATCACACTTACCCTCCTTCGTACTCTTAATTCTAGACTAAATATCTTAAACTAAAGGCTGGATCGTGGCGCCAGATATGCTGCCACATTGCTAATTTGGAATACCGAAGGTGAATGTAATTTGAAATATTCCTAGCGAATAGAAAAGACAATATTTCGATATCTACAACAAAGACAAAAAAGCACATTATGTTGGTACTGATGTCAAAACTTAAGTTTGTGCGTGCTGCAACTCAATTTTACAGTTTTTATTTTTATTTTCACGAAATAAAAGCAAGCTGCAATACCACTATTCCAAGTTACCTGTACCCTGATGAAATCGTTACTTTGCGTCACTGGCCATTTAGATCAAAGTTTGAAACGTTTATTTGTTATTGTTCATTATTGTTGATAGTTTCAAATATGAAGTTTATAAGTTTCTTCACGATATTATGCTTTTTTATTTGTTGTTATTTTCTGCCTTAATTTTTTACTCATTTTAAACATATTGATACATATTGCAAATATACTGAACTTCTTCCAATACTGTTAATTTAATCACTTTTATTTTTACCCGCTCACTTATTTGAATATATGTATATTCAATAATTATTATATTTATTATATGATTCTTTTAAACAGTTATCGTATTTACCGACAAATTATAACTTATAGACTGCAATTTCGATATGACATCGATCACGACTGATTTTTGCTTGAAAGCCATCAAATAATGGAGAAATAAGAATAACAAATTGTATGTTACGTTATTGGTATCAAAAAGGACTGATAGAGTTGAAGGACTTAATTAAATATTAAACTCAATTTCTCAGCCACATACATAGGTTTAATATAACATACAAATACCTATGTATTGTATATATATGAGTTTGATTTCTTTCTGAAGATGAATAATTTCTATTGTCACAGATGAGCGTTATAATATTTTAACGTAAAACATAACAGCAATTTATACAGATTATATTTTTTGGTGAAGTTATACTACGTTAGTAAGCAATTATAAGATATATATTACAGAAAAGAGAACTTGAATACAGTTTTTAACAGTATCTGTCTATTCTTAATTCATTATTAAAGCATTTTGCATATTCAATATATTTTCAAGTACTCTTCCCCATTTTTCACCTCATACAAACTAAAATATTTCAAACTATATACCTTTTACATATTTTTCTTCTCAAAATATAAACATAATTTTATTTTATGAAATGGAATATTTAATTTTGTACATAAATAATATACAGTGGATTCCGATTAATTGGGACCTCTGTTTATTTAAGACTTATATATGTAACGTAATGAATATAAATAAAACTAGAATACGATACGATTCGCTTTATTGGCACAGTCGCTTAATTGGGGCAAATTAATTTGATCCCAATGTCTCTCAATTAAGCAGAATCCACTGTATTATTTTCCCTTTACTAAGAACTATATTAGTATAGTATTAATATTGATATATAGGTCTGTCCCTTAATTAATATTGCAACAATCAATTATACATTTCAATCAGCACGTAACATGCTCTATAATAAGCTTCAAATAATATGATTCTGCACGATGGAATTTCATAAATAATAAAACAAAACTAATTACATTAATCAAATATTTCGCAATATTGAAAGAGGGGGGTATGAAGTTCCGTATTAGATTCACGGGAGAGCAGTGAAGGCTGGATGTGCAAAAATATATTACGTTCTTATAAGACCTTCCACTGTATCTAATCCTCTTTGGTCGGTACAGTCCAGTATACATTAATGGAACTATCTACAGCATATGTTGAATGTGAATAAAGTACTTTTTAGAAAATAACTTGTGGATGGTTTTGCAAAGCTTAAACACTCAATTTAATTATTACATTTGCGTTGAATATTGTTGGGTTGCAGCAACAACTATTGTAGTGATTTAGGTGACTCGTAATTGAATACGAGTTGTTCGCAATGGGTTTTTGTTTGTAACAATGTTGGACAGAGGATGTTACACGGCGAACAATTTTGTACTATCTCCTCTAGGCGGAATTTGTAGTTGCTTTTATACTGATCTTGGGAAAGGCGTTACCGTTCCGAAGTCACGAGGATGGAGTTAATTTTTAGTTTCCACTGTCTTAATTTTGGCAGGGGAAGACTCTCGATGATGACTTGATATTTTGTCTGTCGATCACGTAAGGAAAATGGGACCTTTCCCGGCCACGCTGATCCCTCGGTCGGACAGACCCTAGAGGATACGGCTGGCAGCGTTTATGGTAGGGTAGTTGCTTTTAACTACAAATATAAAAAATATAAGTTAATTTTGCCGGCTTACAAACTCCAGGGTAGGCTTAACTGCCAATACCTATGTCTGTAAGCGGTCAACGCTATTTTCTACCTGGACTGCGAACCGGGTACCGCTACAATTATAATAAGCCATAACCTTCGGACCCAGAGTTTCAACCGATCAGCGAATTTTATAACACACAATTTGTACAACAAATGTTAAAATGACAATATAGAGTCAGTTTCTGATTATGAACCTTCATTCCTTGTCGCCCGGCTGCAATCCATAAAACGATTTAATAACCTACTATTCTTGCCATATACCTGAAAGTCAGGAGAAACCCAAGCACTAGGGCCTTATAAACTCCATCCTTTTCGTGACATGTTTTCCAGTAGCCACCCCCAGTCCCACTCTTTTTTTTTCTTCTGTAGTAACGCCTACGAATTCCCTTTCCACCAGCTATCAAATTTTACTCATTTTCATCCTCGCTTCTTCGAATCAGAGTACCATCAACTTTCGTATCGAATGAACAAGATCCATACTTTATATAATACTCTCCGAACCGTCATAATTTATACTGGACAATTTACAACAAGATTCAATAATCATTTATTTCATTTATAAGTTTCTAGACGTATCCCAATACACACTGTAGACCTCCCTTTAGAAAAAATCGATACAATTTGGTTTGAGATCAATACGTTACATGGCTTGTTGGCATGTGTTCCGTTCGACACGGAACAATACGTAGAAAATCCTCGGAGGTTCGTTTACGACACGGACGTGACAAATTTAATTTCGCGAGTTTAGAGTTTCACGTTTATTTTTTTTACAGGATGCAATTTTGCCCCAATAATCGTAAAGTCTTTTCATCAGTTTTTGAATTTTGCCGAACAATGGTAAGAATTTAGCTTCACGTTTCTGAACAACCGACCGTATCGTAAACGCGGAATTCCCGAAGGGTCGGATGAAAACTCGTGCGTAACGATTTCATCAACGGTCAACCTGGAGGAAATTTTCGTACCATCGCGGAACCTTCGAAGACACCCACTAACGTGGCTTGCCCTCACTGCCGCGCCAAAATGGCTGGCCAAAAGGCATCGTCTGACCTTTTCTATAATTTTAAGGTGCTAATTGGAAAACAGGCGAACTCCGATCAGCACCCGCGTCAAAACTTGGAGGTGCCGCAGCGACCACCACGAGTCTCAATCGTCTTCTCTAAAATCACTTCTTCCAAAATCACCAACGGGCGAACTTCAGTTAGAAACTCAAAAGAGCATCGTTTGACTCAAAACCACCATCGAGAATTCGTTCGTCTCGATACAACACAAGGAGAAGTCCTTCTCAACCGGTCGCGAGAAGAAACAGTTGTCCGTACTGAAACCTTCGGAGGACAGAATCGAAGCAGGCGAATATTGATTAATTTTGGAATTCGCGGCGTCGCGGTAATTGACGAGACAGACAGTTAAGATGGGGATTTTCAATTCCAGTTGAGGAAAGAAATCTGCGTCTGTGATCGCGTCTGAGCAACCACCACGTTCGAGACTGCTTGTGCCAAGACTAAACAACATGTCTTTATGATATATCTCTAATTAACCGAAGTTGTCGATGTATATAGTAGACACGCATATTAACTTATCGTGAACGATGTTTTTCTTTGTAATTCAGAGTCTTCTGTATGAAATTTTTATACTCTCACTTACCTATTTCTGGAATACTAACCAAGTTTTCGGTAAGAGAGTTATTCTAAAAGTGGTTAAAATCAGATCATCCTCAGGTTTGACGATTTTGTTTTTCTTCTTCGCTGTGACTACTTTTTATAGAACTAAAGTACAGTGATATGGTATAGTTTGAGCTAGAAAAATGCATTTTATTTCAGTGTTTAATTCTGCTTGTATATTATAATCCAGTAGATTTGGGCTAAACATTGTAAATTCGATACTTTATTGAAACATTAGTATCTTTGCAACGATTTAACAAACAGGGATATGCCTGGAAGTCTCTTCGTTATGCATTGAGCTACAATCGTTTTTTTGATGATTTTAGGATAGTTACTACAGTTTCGAAGTTGTTCACTTAGAAAAGTAATCAAATAAAATACCTAATCTTTCATTTGTTCAAAAAACATAGTTCCGCATCTTTTTTTTCATTGATTTTTTAAAAATGTTTGTTATCATACAGAAAAAAAAAAACTGATTGGGTGCAACATTTTTTTCTAGGTATGGATCATTTTGTAAGATAAATGTATTAAACTATCAATGTTTTAAAGATATCGTTTGTATGTATTTTCATACGAAAAAATGTTATATTTAGAGTCATTTTCAAAACTTTTGAGTCAACAAAAGTTTTCGTAATACTGTATCTAGGTGTTTACAAAATCATGTAAATTAAAGAAGTCTAAAAGATTCTAAATCAGTATGTCGTAATTATTAAAATTAAGGTAGATATCCGTTTGAAAGTTTCTTCTAGTAGTTGCTCTCGAGGGTGCTCTCAAATGATGTATCCACATTCTTGGAGAGTCACAAGAGAACTCATTGAAAACTTGTTATCGAACAATACGCTCAGAACCATATCCATTTGAAATTCGTCTGTGCTCGTCCGTTGGTCTGTACTATGGTTTATTTTGAAATAAAGTTGAGGTGAGATAGCGACTATGAACAGTGAAAGATCTTGTATTCTTATTACACATAATATCGCGTATTCGAAAAAGTTCATGGCGTTTTTTAGCCAAAATTCAAACGCATTTTCCTTTTATTTCAAATAAACTTTAAGAAACCAAATATGCTCCATTTTGATCGATGACATTTACCATTTTTCGGGTAGAACCATTATCCCATCGGTGTAAAACTTCTGGATTTTCTAAGCAAAAAGCTGAACCAAGTGATTTTCGCAGGCCTCTTTTGAATTTCACTTTACAGTGTTAAGGGAGATCTAAAATTTTATCACGAGTAGCCTTCTCGCCTTGATCGAAGTGATATTGCAAAATGTAGCGAATTTTCTTATTATTTATCTCCATCTTCAAGACACTACAATTTTTAAGCGAATAAACAAATTTGACAGCTGTGTTTGCTGTCTGTAGCTTAAAATGTTACCTTTCAAGTGACATATAACATAACCCGGTAGGTTATGTATCAACAAAGATATACGATGTTAAAGCCATCTAGCGGCAAAAACGCCACGTACTTTTTCGAATACCCAATAGTATAAAAAAAAAAAAAATGAACACGAAAAGCATATGTGTAGACAAAGCCATGGATTATACGTAAAGAAGTATTAGGTGCATGTTCAAACTTTACAAAAGAACTTTACATTGGAGATGTCTACCGCATTCGAAACTTTGTATGCATGAATGCAGTACAAGTTCAACTTATAATACCTAGAAATAATTAAACCAATAATCGCTAAAAAGGATGCAAAATTAGGAAGAGCTTTTTCTGTATACGAAGAAGTTAGTTTTATTTTAAACGCCCAAATTGAAATAATAAAATTAAAAGAATCTTTTACTACACATAAGAAGCTATCGAGAGCATTTTCCGCAAGTGGGTACTGTGACTGCCGATCCTTTTTTACCTGTATTGTGGTGTGTCGGTTTTGCTCATTAAAAAAAAAAAATAAATAAAGAGTGGAATATTCCATACATTACTAGTAAAATTGAACAGTACATTGTTAAAAATGAATACCTTCGAAAAATGCAAAAAAGAAATGTTTTAGAACTTACTTATCAAATGATTAAGAAATTATGTTACCTTATTATAATGCTGAGGTCATATCATATTGCGCATTTTAAATTAAACGCCTGAAACAAACCCATTTTATAACAGAAAATACTTTTTTTACACAATACTGAATTCTGTCATGATTTAACTCGATTATTTATTTTTATAAAACACTTCATTTCATATCCTTTATAAAAGATAAAAGCTTACGATTGACCAAATCGCATAATCACTTTTCAATTTTACGTTTTCCACTATAACAAAGCTACAAAAGAATTGTATTGTTTTGTACTTGAAATAAGAAAGAGAATTCACATCCGCCAACGGGCGAAGCAAAATAGCCGACAAGCGAGAAATTGCACGATCCGACAGAACAGTTTCGCCATCGAAGAAAAGCTTCTCGAAGAAAGCGGGTGAACGTTCGATTTATTCGGAAATTTTCCATTGTAAATTCAATGCGACTAGAATCACCTTGTTCCCGTCAGCGATGACGTCAGGTAAATAGCTTTCGACGGCGGCGAATATCGAACGGAAACGTTTTCGAACACCTTCTCACGTAGCTAGGATATACAACTCTCGGTGAATTAAAAATAAGCCCAGAAAACTTTAGGCTGCTCGAACTTCCGTAAGCTCTTGCCTATCCTGTTTTCCGCTGGGATTACTGTTCCGGCGATTCAACGATACTTTGTTGGAAATGGTGCGTAACACTGAGCTAAAACTGCCCCAATCGAACACGATAGTTCAGCTATTAGCTGCAATTTTGCAAATTCATATCGGTTTGCCGGCTATCGAAAAACCGGTACCGGTAACAAATACTGGATTCGTTACAATTTCTGTCCGGCATGGTTTGAAATGAATTTAAAATGTTGCTTCCGTGTTTCGAAACAGATCAATAAAATATTCAAAGGTCTCGCGGGGTTTTATTTGGGTAGATCACACACCTAAGCAACATGCGGCGTGCACAACGTAACGTACTATTCCGATGCGTGTGATGTATGCGCGTAGGTATTGTGCCGCGGGTAGTAATGGTACATACTATTAGAAGTTTTTAGAAAGTTTAATCGTATCCGAGCTTTCAATTGCTTCGATAATTATTTCGAGTAAAAAATTCTTGAAATTCTGAGAAGTTTAAAAAAGTTTAATACCATTTTTAATGAAAGTTCTAGAAATTGTGAAAGTTTTGAAATATTGCTGGCTTTTGAAATTAAAAAACTCGCAACAATATTCAAACTGTAAATCTGAATGCAAATTATTTTGGATGTAATATAATCACACCGGATGTTACAATAAAGCTGTCCAGATGTTATAGTAATTAATTATGCGCCAAAAGTATTACTAATCAATATTGCATTGGATTATTAACGTTTAATTTATCATAAGTAGATATTCCAATCGAAATTATTCTGCAACTATTATTTAGTCGCCATTGATACATCGGTAAATGTTCCGTCCGAAACGGAACATGGCTGTATAGGGCCTCTCGAAGGTAGTTTATAACATGGTCGGGACAAACAGTTGTTTTTCGCGTCTGGTTTTAGTCATGCATTTCTTTAGAGTTTCGTTTATACAAAGGCACTTTGGCCCTCGCGTTAGTAATTTCTTTTAACTCCTTAGAGTTTCTACATAATAGGCTTTAGAATTTCGTTCGTTCGTTCCAACAGCCGACCATGTCATAAATTCGGAATTTCCGAAGGGTCGACCAAAACATGTGCGCATCGGTACTTGAAGTCAAGAGTTGACCTGGAGGAACTTTCGCTGGGTCGCTGGGCCTTCGAGACCCCCCAAGTACATATACCGCCACTAGTATAGTGGCCACCCCCGTTTGGAAGGGGGCTGGCCAAATTTCCCCACTCAACCAGAAAATGCGCTGATTGGGAAATTAGCGGCCCAATCAGCGTAGGTTGGGCCCAGTCCGAGGTGTCGTTAACAGACACCCGGACTGGGGACTTCAGACACATTTTTAGAATCACCTTAGACACATTTTAGAATCATTTGAGACACATTTTAGAATCATTTGAGACACATTTTAGACTCCTTGCATACGCATTTTAGACATTGTTTAGATTCTTTTTAGACTTGTGTAACACCTAGAACTCTCCGTTGGGAGAGTAGATTTGTGCGTCCGTAGTCCTAGTGCGGCGTTATAAACCATAGTAATCATCAGCGATTGTAGCAAACAATAATTCATACAGTCCACTATCCATAGAATTTGTTAGGACCGGTCAAGTAGTTGACCCAGGTCCTCGGCGTCGTCCTATCACCGCGAAAATAACCGTCGGTGCTGCGACGCTTAAACAGTAAAGTCGAGTCAGTGTTAACACCATAGTCGTAACCAGCTGTTTTCTTTTTTCTTTATTCTTTAGGGTCATCGATAAGAGATTCTGATGTACGAATCGATTTACGAAGGTAACTTTTTACGATGCTCGCAAGAAACCGGCTAGTAATGGTCCCTCCTTGATGTCGCGTACACAACTTGCAAAGCAAGAGAGCGCTTGTTTAATGACGCGATTCACGCGAACCAAAGGCAGGCGTTCAGGCACCACCACTTTATTGTTCACCGTATACCTACAAACAACCTGATAGTCACATGCGCACCGTTCTCATTTAAGTCACGTGACCGCTTGTCACATCTTATTAAGTGGCAGGAAATTTGATTTTGGCCCCTGATACTGGCGCGGCTTTGGTTAAATATGATGTATTACTTCATCAGTCACATTATAGACCGCAACAACTGTCGGGCTGACCTGCGTAGCAGCCGTCACCACGCATGGGAAATGGCATCATCGACAAATTATCGATGATTATGTAGTACAGCTTGCGAGTACGAATCAAAATTGGTTCAAGTACATCGCGCAAGGATAAAATTGAATTCTGTTCTGTGTAGAACACGATAGAATAATGTCGGAAAATGTCGCAATCGGGACTCGAGTTTGGGATGGTTTGTGAAAAAGGTGATGTCCTAAGAATTAAATGCGATTATACATCCTCCGGTTTGAATGTGTTGGAGCTTGAAATAGATTGAGAATAAATAATTGTATACTGTTAATACTACCTAATATTCTAATAAAAGAAATCGTACGAATAAACATAAGAAAAATTTCGTAGTAAATAAAGTAATCATTTACGAAAACTAATTTTCTAAAATATTATGCGATAGTTATAGAACCTTCAAAAGCAGAAATGTGGAACCGGAACTGTCAAAGAACATACAATACAGTAATGAATAAAGCACTTGGCTACTTTAGATTCAATTCCTATTGTTAACGAAGAGGAGTAATATAATTTGAATTGTTACAATAAAGTGGCGATTTACTTGCACTCGTCATCACTAAGATCATTCATAGTACTATCCTGCTTGTAAATCACTATCTACTCTATCATTTGTGTCCCGTAGTCGAACCTCTGAAATTATTAACGGCACCAGATTTTATGACCTTGGTGCCGTAGGTATACTTGAAAATGTACATCTGGACGACACGTAGACTCATCCCTTGCTCACTTATCTGCGTAGGTGTACTGTTTTGATCACCCCGCCACCACGAACACTACTTTTTTCTGGCCAAAATCACGAATTCGTAGCTTCAAAAAATAGTATAAAGGCAGTGCAAAATGTAAACCAAAGACTGAACAAAATAAATCAGCAACCGAAACGGTTTCATACCGAAAACGAACAACTCTTTCAATCAATTTTATATCTAATCTGGGTGACACAATTACGTGTCAGAAACTAACGTGTACCCTTCAAGAATAATCACGAAGAACACGATCCAACAATTTGAATATGTGTATCATTTCACCTTGCGACGTATACTGGGAGTGATTGACAATGTAGCTTTTCAAACAAGTCTTTTAGCAAATTCTACTTAAAATGTTAATGTTTGATTTTATACTGACCTTTAAGATGTACAAACTCAATTAATATGTTAAGTATAAAAATTTCATTATACGAGATTCTAAAGTCTTTCAACTTTGCAGGTACGTATAATAACAAAATAAAAGATATACTTTTAGTTAGTTTCCTTATGATAAATATGAAGCTATATTTATTTGAAGGTTTATTTAAACGATAGCAATTAATATATAGTATCTTCTCGAATATTCTAACCTTCCCTAGGGAAGATGACAATGTAGGGCAGAGAGGACTCATTATTCAAGCTACACTCTAAAGTTACCAGGCAGTATATGTATAACTAAACATTACGCCTAGACATGATAATGAACCTAACTCATTACCTATATTACACTCGTTATTAAATCAACCAACTTGCTTTGAAACGCATACTACACCAAATACTTGTTAAATATTGAAACGAATGGTCGGACCTTGTTCTCTTACATCATTTATTTCCGTCGGGGAAGCTAGCTTGCTGGGTAGTACATATACAGGTTTCGGTATGAAATAACTTGTTCTTTATTACCTTGATTTGGCGGTGTCATTTATTATTAATCGATTGAATCCGTATCATTGCAGATTTATTTGATTTTCCGTACAATATTCAGTGATTTACTAATAATTTAAACAATTATTATACGATATCAATATTTAAATAATTCAAGCAATTATTTACGAATAATATCAGTAATAATATTACGACTTATTACTATCAAACCAATTAAAATATTTATTTATCAATAATTCAATAATTCAAAGAAGCTAGCATTAATTAAGTATCAGCTTCGTTTTTTTACTTTTCCTCAAGATAGTCGGTACAAATATGTCGTAGTATTTAGGTAAAGTTGTCTACACATTATTTGGAATAAGAATTGCAGAAATATCTTGGTCCAAATTCTAACGAACTCGCGATGAAATGAAAGTTAAAATCGTTCCTTCGAATTTATGAACGCAAGGTATAACTTATATCTGACGATTCATTTGGAAGTTCACAACTTTCATACCGTTTTGTCTGGCAATTATTCAACGCCGTGAAAAGTGAAACACGGCGCTACAAGACACTGAGTTCTTCTAAACTTTCCAGCGTACAAAGAAGGAAAAGTTGAAAAAGCATGGTTTCATGTTGAAGCAAAGGGTGAGGTGTACAATCTTGCCGAAGTCGAGCAGATTTCCTTGAAGAAATGGAACACAATGGGAAGTGTCATGTGCTGCTGGAATATCTCTTACAGGCTGTAATTTTTATTTAGCAAAACTCTCTTTGTTATTTTTTCGTTGAAAAGTTGTTCCTTATGCCATGCAGTAACGACAAAACATTGAAGGTATTGCATCGCTCTTCGCATTTCTCATTTCTCTCGCAAAACTTTTATTCGCTGGCAGAAGGTTTTGATGACGCGGTTCAAATTTTATTAAACTCCTAAGTGTGTCCAAGAATTCGTTCGTCAACATATAGCATTGAAATGTTGGATTAGAATGCAGCAGAATGCTTTAATGTTTATTTGATCCTGTAGGTTAGACTACGAATTTGATTCTTAACAATAATGACTTTAAAGGTTTTAAATTTCTATTTCTAAATTATAATAAATCAAATACGTAAATGCCAATTGAGCATTTATTTTCCACTAATTTAATGGTTGATAGTTTCGAAATATAAAACTTGATAAGAAATATTTTCTTTCGTAATATAATTTAGAGATTATACCAGTTTGCAGACTGAATTTCCACTTACGGTATAAGTAAAAAATTTTTGTTTATTTCGAAATTTATAAGTCGAGTTTATAATAAAGTCTCCTGTTTTTTCTACGAATGTCAATCTTTAATTTAATACATTAATTGATTCCCTGTTCCCTGCATTCGATATCGAGGTACCGAACCAAACCGAGTATCACAATACTAATAGGTTTAGGCCAAAGATTATATGCAACTTTAAAACTTGTAAGATGTATTTATTCAGAAATTAAGTTCAGCTTGCAAAACACAAAATGTCTCAAATTAGTTCTAAACAATTAATTTTCATACATGTAAGATACAATGTGTGTACGCATTCTAGGCAATACCCTATTGTACAGTATACGAGGCTTTGACCATAAGGGACCATGTTGTGGCTTCGACTATACCTATGGTATTGCTCTGAGAATTTCATATCATTGTCGAACATTTAAACAACATACATACACTACCGCTCATAAGTGTTTAGGCACTCCTCTTTTCATGTATTATTGATACAGAATTATGTTTACCAAAAAACATAATGAAATACTTATCTAAAACGCAGTTCAATTATACACATCCATTCAATTAGACACCCATGTCTTAATATATATTTTTATATATTATCTAGACACCCATTATATCGGATTAATTTTACTACCCTTTATCTGAGCTTGGCCGGAGTGTCGCTTTGTTGCCTAAACACTTATGAGCGGTAGTGTACATGCATGTTCGTACACTTTGTAAAACGTTGTCGAAATATTCATGATGTACGAAATATTACAATTCAAATTTACTGCATGCGGATTTAATGAAACTGACATAATAAAGCTTCTTAGAAAAAATATGTTATGTATACATAAGTATAATGAACATTTGCAATGTGGTAGTGAATTCCTTGATTGAATTTAGTCTTCGCTAAAAATAACTCCAATATTTTATTTAAGAGTGCAAGTATCGAAATTATACAAAATATTACAATTACAAAATTTTCGGAATACTATCAAAGAAAACAATTTCTATGTTATATTAACAGATGTTATAATTTTAGTCAGAACTATTTTCTACGATTAAATGTTATTATTGTCACCCAAAAGACTAATTATGTAGATTCAGTTACTCTATAATTTCTTTAAATTTCTTTATATGTAGAATTTTAGTTTACAAGTTTGATTAAATTCTATGTTTTCCTCACTCCCAATATTAACTTGATATTGAAATGTGAATATAATATATTCTGAATGCTATTGCTATTACTACGCTAATAATGTGAATAAAATTTAAATTAAGTTAAATTAAGAAACTGATTATACTTAGCAGACACGATCGTACTCACTGTGACAATCCATGCACCTAAGCCATGCATTTTTAAATGTAATTAAGTCTATTTCTTTTTCAATAAAACTCCCAAAATTCAAAAGTTCTATTTTGAAAGAAAAGGGTTACAATGCTTATGATTTTATGTATTTTTATTTTTTTCGTTAATTTGCTATATTGTAATATAAATAACACTTAAGTTTCACGTTTAAAAATATTCTAATAAATTACATATGTCATCTTAGAGGTGCCACTCTAACTGGTAGCACCAGTTATTATGAATTGTTAAGGACATTAAAGACTAATTCTTTGATATAATATTATAATTTTCAATTGCAAAACAATAGTACACTGTTAATGACATTTCAAAGTATCATTCTTGTTAATTTTTTATTTACACAATTAAACTCTTAGCGTCATTCTTATGTTATTCTTGCAAACGTGAATTCTAAAAGCGTTACATAGATATCAATAAACATTTTATGCAATCATTTTTATCATTTGTATAGTATCTTGTTGTATCTTTATTATCAAATCACGTAAGATTTGGTATGTTTCAAAATTTGCTACTCGATATGCAACAGTCTGTAACTACGTGTGGTTTGCACATAGCGACAAACACTTGACAGAAATATCTATACTCGCAAAGTTGATTTTATATTCGAAAACTAGGTATCGACTAAAAAACATCGAAAGTTGCCTCAAGGAAGCCACGTCTTCGTACTCTCTTCTTTTTTCAACTTGACATCTCATCTATCGCTTGTGCAAACGGAAATTATATCCTTACCAATAGAACCGCAGAAAACGATGCAATTGCATCGAGCACAACAATACAGTATGTACATATTTCTTTTTCGAATTTTACTTTTTTCTACTTATCAAACAGAACTAATTTTCTTCGACTGCTTCAGAAAGCAAATCAAGGTAAGTACATTTTACCGTGTATCAAATTACTTGATTATCTTTATTCCTGCCATCGCCGAATAAACGTATTTATGAATTTATGGTAGAAAAATCTACAAAACCTCTCTGTGTATGTAAAACTGAAATACTTTTCATGATTATTTCACGAAATTTGCGTAAATATGAAAAACATGTTATTTGGCAAATAAGGTCGACGGAAAAAAGCAGTTCACAAGTTACTGGCCAATGCATAGAATTCTATGGGATATGTATTAAATAATGCATATTGAAAATCGAAGAGAAAATGTTACATAGAATTCTATACACGTTTGCACGAACCAGTGTATCCAGAAAATGGAAATTCCAAATAAAAGTTAATTGAAAATGCTATAAATAATTTCTTCGTTCAAATGTTTCTTCCGAGCAATCCAATCATAAAAATGTATGTTTGCAGTAAATACGTAGAGTTATGAATACATTTCTATTAAATAAACAGAAATTATTTAAATTCTCATTTCAGGTAGTGAAAGAAAGTGTAAAAACTGCCATATTCTTCGCCATTTCAACCAACCACAATTTGTTTTTTCAAACCGATGAATACGTTACATTTAGTAAACTAATTCCATCAGCTTTTCAAAAAACTCAACAATCCTCATAAAATAAAGTATGAAAAGCTATTTGGTTCAATGTTACAGAAGTTATTTTGTTTTAAGTGGTATTATGGCATACAATGACATAATTAAAATTTGTTGTTTGCAATATGTGTTCCAATTTTCTTTAAAAGATGCATGCAATTACGTGAGAGGGAAAGGAATCGTTCTGTTCAGACTCCTCTAACAAAGAAGGTTGACGTACATTGTAATGCGAAAATAAATTCATCGGACCCATGGATATCACACCAGTTTTTTCCTTTTTCTTTTTTGTTCTTCTCCTTTCAAGAATTTTAACTAAATATCAGTGGAATAATAATAGTCTAGAAACCAGTTTTAAATGTTTATTAGATCTGTACGATCGATGAGTTTATTAGTCGCAATATACTCGTGCCGTCGTCCGAACCGTAGAAATCAATCCAACCGTCCTAAACTCATCATCGGCGGTGCCCATAAGGTTGACCCACGCACCACCAATGCAGGTGGTTTACATATTGCTCCCACCACTAAAAATTGCCATCTTTAAAAGCACAATGTACTTCGCCAAAAATAGACACTTTTGCTACAATCTTCACATTTTTTACTAGCCGCTACGATAACGAGTGAATTAACATTGTACATGTTTTTATAAAACAAATTATATTGTTTTGTTAAACATTTTGTTAAACATTGATTCTTTGGAACCCACCGTAATGCATTAGGTTGTCTATAATCGAATCATCCAAGTGTTCGTTTTTCTTTTAATCGTGTTTCTACGAATTTAAATCCATGAAATGTTCCTAATATTTCGTTAACAGGAGTATAACAGACTTTGAACGATTTTTTCTGTTTATTTAGTTCCTCGTTGCGTTCCCTTTTTTTTAAATTCACATTTATTGCAATTATTTAAAATCAAAATCACAATCAAAATTTCATCCAATTTTTTTGCATTGTTTATTTTGGAATATTTAACCTATTTCGAAAAGAAATGTTGAAAATTATGTTTCGCGTGAAACAGTCAATACATTTTTCTTTTTTTTTTAGCGATGGTTTGGATAAAATTAAAACGGCGAATTAAAATTTTTATGGCTTAAAAAGAGTAACGATAACAAAAAACAGTAGAGGAAAGTAAAAACACTTTTTTAAACTACATTTTAAACTACATACACTAAAATTAATGAAATATTCGTTTTAAATCATTGCAGTTACGTTTAGGCTTTTACATGAAGCAATTAAACAGACTAATAACGATTTAACTACTTAGGAGCGATAAAAATGGAACGAACATGCCTAACAGGCTATTTTTTTTACTTTTATGTACAGGCAGACTGCTAGCCTGGATACTTATCTAACATACATCCAGCTTTACAAGTAGTATACAGTGAGTGACTATAGTCAGCCTTAATATACAATAACCATTTTAATGATAGATAATTATAGTCACTCTTAGTACGTACAATAATAACTGTTTTAATAAGGAGTGATTATGTATAGCCATCTCTTTGGAACTCAATATTCATTTAAATGGTCATGGCGACGATCATTCAATGACTTATCAATGGTTACTTACAGCCAATATTAACAATAGAAGAATTAATATAATAGTTTAAAACTGTGCATAGCAGATTATGATTTTAACACTTTAATGGTTGCAAATTTCGTGGCAATTATGAGTTTTGCAATTTTACATTATCTAACAGAAGATTATTTACAGAAGTATATTTCAAATGTTTAATATACAATTAAACTGTATGTTGCAAAATAACTGATTTCTAAATACTCAAAGAAATGTCTAATTAATATAGGATTAAGTGGTAATATAGCCTCTAGTTTTAAACTTATTTATAACTTAAACTCTTAAATGTTGAATTATAATGTATACTTTAATGTTATTTGTAATAAAAGATGGAAATATCAGGGAAATTTCAGTTTAACATGTTTTATAAAAACAAATCGTTATAAATGTAATTTCGAATATTTTAATTGCATTTTTTAAATTATTAGAAACTATGTGATCCGTTTTACACTTACCGGTTCTATATATTTTTAATTACATATACACCAATTTATGACACTTCATCTCTGTTAGCTTGAAAGAAAAATGTCTTTATCTGAAAAACAAGGGAGTTTCGATTTTTAGCTTACATTGCTGATGTTTATAATTAATGACTGCGATTTGATATTTGAGGCAAATATTTCATTTATTTGCTTCTAGCTACTAAAATCAACGACAAAGCGTAGTGTATCGTTGTAAGTTTAGGTTAGGGTTAAGGTTTCCCGTTGAATGGTCGTCTAGCGTTAGCGAGTCGTTGATTTATTTAGTTTTTAAGAGCTGAAGCTAAATTAGTTAGTGAATAAAGTTAAAAAACCTCGAGAGCACAATTGATACTCCCCCTTCCTCCTCCTGTTTCTGATTTCCTATATAAATATCCAAGTCAACAGATGGGATTATGTTACCACTTTTTCCTGTATCAGATGGAAAATGACAGAGGAAAGTTGAACAACAAAATCATAAATACGTGATAGCAACTAACAAAATGTTAAGTAAGTTTGCCATTTCGCATCGTCGAAAATAATGCATAAAACAAAAGTAGTTTGACTGGAGTAGCTGGAACAATTGAATCTTTCATGAATGCATTTTCTTCTATGAACACTCTTCTCTTCCTTGTTTTGCACGTTAATTTCACACTCTCGAAATGGTGCTATGAATATTTACTTCTTGTTTGTAATATTGGTTCGCTATGAAGTTTTAAATATTAAGTTAGTCTTGACAAACGACTGAACGAGCTTTCCGTACATAATACGGAACGTACACACACGTACTTATATACCTATACATATACAATTTCGACTTCTATCCAACTTTATGTCGCTACAGCGACTTCAGAACAGGAAAGTCCATCTTTTAGAGTACATATGTCCTTAGATGATACGAGACCTACAAATGGAAAGGTGGATGATGATTCTATAAATGCCTTTCATGTTCTCGGTGAAGTTGGTTCTAGAATGTTTTGATTGATAAAACCTGCGGATGTTACAATTTTTTGGATAAGAAATTCATGATTTTTCTAATAATTTGTCTCGTCACAAGATTTTTGAAATGATAATTTTCTGAAATACAGATTAATCTTTTATGAAATACAATTGTTGAACAATTTTATAGATTTCTGCGATTTTTTTGACAAAGAAATTTAATAACAATGTTCGTTCATTTACAGCGTTAAGGCATAAATATTCTTTGAACGTTCTTACGATAGATACGATTATTGAAAAACTATCATATTCGATCATTCCTACATCGACGTTGAAATTTTCTAGACTTCTTATAATTATTTCGGCACTAAAATTGTTTAAATCAAATAAATAATAAATTAAATTGTGAACTTGTTAAAGACTTGATATAGAACCTAATAAAAATTTCGAAATCCTGTGACACTGCTTAAATCGAATGTCAAACAGAAAATGTATACAAAACAGAAAAACCCTTTGTATTATCCATTACTCATGGGGAAGTAAGTACAAGTTAGTTTGTAACACAATGCAAAACGTTATTGGATCGTTTATTTTGAAAGTGGTACAAGTCTATTTTCTATCGTTTCGAGAAAATTAAAGGTTAGCATATTTGTTAATTATGTCAAGTCTGGCAATGTTTCTGTTAATTTATCAATATGTAATTTAATTACATCAATTTCTGATTAGGCGAATTTAACTAAAATAACATATATTTACGGGCTGCAAATGGAGTTACACTACTTTCATAATTAGTCAATTGTAAAAATTATTTAATTTCAATTTTGAAAAATTAAATATCACTTCAAATATATTTCGTATTAATTGAACTTTGTTTATAAATAATAACTTATTATAAATAATAAATAATATTCGAATACATCTTAATATTGCACAAATTGCATATAAATTTGAATTATATTTTATTAAATTCATGTCTGTGGGGAATTGGATTTATACCACTTTCATAATCAATGTCTACGCAATTTCTTTTATCGGCAATTTTAAATTCAATAAAGCATTGGTATTTTTTAAGATATTAAATACTAACTAGTTATAAATAAAAAGTTTACATTAAATTAAGCATAAATTACGTGATATCTCACTTTTTTTTTTAAATGGACTTACACCACTTTCAAAATAAATGGTCCATATTTTTGAAAAAGATCTGAAAGATATACAATACTTGAGACCTAACTTGTGTTCACAGTTGGAAGTCATATACCTAACAAGCAAATCGAAATTAAATACCCATTTAATAAAACCGGTCACTGCAGAATTATAAAGAGAAACACGTTCACCGAAGGAAGTCAAAAATATTTTGTAACCCGGTGCGATTGTTTCATTAAAGCAGCCGTTTGCTGAACTGTTAATCATTCTTAAATTGTTTACGCAATAGTTTACGGGCTCGGGGACGGTTCAATTAGATCCCCGAGGCTCGGTCCACGGGAGAAAACCTAAGTAAATTACGTACGAGAATTGCAACGTAATTGTTAGCGGTTCGGGAAGTTTTATCCGAAGTCTTACAAAGTTTCTACCAGGCGACATTTTCTCTCACTTACACAAAGACAGTCGGAATATTGAGATAAATGATAATTACTTGTCGGTGTAGCTACTCGGCAAAGGTTAGAATTACGGAAGGTGAAGCTTTAACAATTAAAAGGATCGAAACTCGTTTTCTGAAACTGTCTATAGTAATAGGTTATTGAAAGGTGTCATTGCTGGTATCGTCGAAATTTGTATTCTTAACTGTGTCGTTAATTTTAAAGTGAAAGGTAAATAGATAGAATTAATCAAAAACAGAAACCATATTATGTTATTTTAAGACAAGAGAATATTAACTTTCGTTATCTATTATATTACCAAATTATTGAAAGAATTATCTAAATATTCTTTTTTTTTTATTTGGGTTATTTTAAGTCGCATTAACAGCTTTGGTCATGAGCGATTGGGAACATTTAATTTTCTTTTATACTTCGCTGGATTTTATAATTTGGTGATATTACTACTATTACATTTGGTTATAAACCTTGATTTCTTTTAGAAATGTGATTAGGTTTTTACTATTTTCGTGTGTGCTCGTTATTTCCTCTATGTTGTGTTAAATATTCTTATTTTAGTAACATGATAATAAAATACAAGAACAAAACGATCCTGAATTATATTAAAAATATAGTAGGAAATAATTCGCTTTCATATTATTCATGATAAAATCTTTTGTACACAAATGTTCTAAAAAATACCTTTAATATTTGTTCTTATTATACAATACTATTAGATAACTTATTATTTACGGTTATTGAAACCATCTAGTTACCTAAACTTGTCTATTGTAGTTTTAGTTCCCATTGTGAACCAAAATATTTCAATTAATATAATTTTAAATAATATTTAATGAGTGTATGAATTCTACTTTGTTTTCATTTACTCTTTAATTGAAAAATTATTTTTTGCAAGCTAAATGTAACTTTTTATTACAACACAGTGATGCTTATATAATTCAAGAAAAATGTCGATAGTATTGTATTATAATTTTAATTCCTGATAGAGTAATGGATAAGAAAATAATGTTAATACTACCTTATTTTATTACACTATTCCATGCATGAATATTCATATCCCATTCAATGCAACGAATTTACGAACAGAATAAAATGTACCATTTCAGAAAGTAAAAAAGGAAGGCAAAAAAAATATAGGAAGAAGCTTATTAACACATTAAAACATTCATATGACGCCTTCAGCGTCAACGAACAGTCAGTTTCCTTTTATGTTGTATATTGCTTTTTCATTTTTATGTTCCATTTTATCGCAATGCAACGTAGTCATCTCGTTTCTGTTTTATATCGAGATGTGCCCTTGAACTGGCCCATAAGGAAGGTTTGATTGGTGTTAAAATCCGATTTTTCTTGTAACGTTACAAATACGTAGTAGTGCTTTGACGTACTAAATTTTGTATATTATGTTTCGGAAAAAGTTCACATTTAGGACTGCCAGCGTAAATAATGTTTAAAGCTTTTCCACGCTTCCAAATGTTTTTTAGCTTTTTACTTACATTTAGGTAATTTTAAACATTAATACTTTAAATTTGACAAGAAACTCTTAAAATTAATACAACTTATTTCGTTTAACGTACACTTCAAATATACGTCAATTTCTTACGGTTTCTGGGGTAATTATGTAGATATTTATGCTGTTGGGAATTTATTCAAAGTATTCAAATAGAAGTAAAAAGTTGTAAAATATTTGGAAATACAAAAATACTCTAGGAACAGTTTATATCTCCTCCTTCCCAAAATCTAAATTTTCACCGAAACGTAACATGATTGATTGCAATTTTTATGGCTAAATGTAAGTAATTATAAATTTGATTTATATAAGTTAGAAAAAATGCATGTATTAATAAAATTTCAAAAGATTGGAAATCAGCGAATCTGCGATAAAATTAGACGAGATATTTAATATTTCGGAATTAGTAATTTCATCTATACAGCAAAAGATATCTTGGAAGCTAGGAACGTACCAGCAGTACCGCAGTTTTTCAAATATATAAAAAAAGAAGCTTTATATGTAATTTACTTACAATGGAACTATTAGTAGAACACACAGTTCAAATGCCAGACATTAGAAGAACGGTTTGAAGAAAACGAGTCATGAAGTTGTACAGTTTTTATGTGGATAGAGCTCTACTGTAAGTCTTTTCAAAAGAACGAGAAAGGAAAACATAGAAAAATAGCAGCAAACAGACTGGACATTAACAAATAATGGCATGGAAGTTCACGATTTCCTTCCGTCTGGTTGTTCATTTCTGCCGGTCTCCCGACGGTCACTGATATACCAGGATATAATACGGCAATCAGTAAAGCAGCCCAAGGGAGTAATCCTCCTTCCCCTTCAACCCATGCAGATCGAAATAAAGCACACTTACATGCCCCTCGTTGTATAATACAGCCAGTGTAGTTGTGGTTAAAGGAATTACTCCGGTTGCAGTCGGTACAACAGGAAAGATCATGATGTATATAAACTACCTTCCGATCGCTATTTCATCGTATTAACGGAAAGGATATTCGACAGGGATATCGATCAGAATTGCAACTGTGTATTTCAGCAGCGTATGCAAAGAGGGTATTGAAACATAATACAATTGGGTAAATTCCTATGAAACATTCATAGATATAGATCGGCTATTAATTTCTTCAAAATAAAACAGAGATCTGGTTTTAGAGCAGATACTTTCTATATCAATTTTTGTATAAATATTCATTAATGTGTTTCTTTCTGTCCATGTCCGCGTCTTTTTATGCGTGTTTGGGATTAACACTAGAACTACCAAATGGGTCAAAATGACTTATTCCAGATTTTTTATTTTATATTACAAAATTTATCAGGACGCTTCTGTCAAAATGTAAGGTGTTTTTTATTAACATAAAGCATCATTTTAAATTCTAACTCCTGTTTCATCCCTTATTTATTTAATTTCCTATTTTATTTTCAATTTAAAAGAAAGTGTAGGTTGAACGTCGGTAGTTCTAGTGTTAAAATTGCATAAAATCTTAGATTATTATCAACTAACAATAAGTACGTATTTCAAATTCTTTTTCTAAATTTATTATTCTAAAATAGCTTTCATGTTCTATTTAGCCAAATACAAAAAAGTAGCGTCGTTGCATGCTTTTTACATTTAGACAACTTTCATGCTCATAAACAATTCACCATACGTGCACGGAAAGCACGTTTCGGACCAACAAGCTAAAACGGTCCCAAAGGCAAGGGAAATCGTTCAGTTTGTAGCGAAGAACGCAAATGAAATAAATTGAGATACAGTAAGATACGATATTTTACAATGTTTTAACGTTCTTTTGTTAATAACAAGGAGTATGAAATGGAGCAAAACTGTATGGAGCAAGGAAACGATATTGCTTCGTAACAAAGAAAGCATGCGAAAAAAAACGCGGTAAAGTGAAATGGAAAAATTCCTCTTGCCTCTGTGATCGTTTTAGTTTATTGACACGAATCGTTATTTCCATTCGCGTATAGTACATTTTACCATTTTTATTCTAATGAATAAACTTGAAGCGTTCTGCAAAATTACAAATATTTTTAAATAACGCTGTTCAACAAAGTTTCACCTTTTTCGGGAAGTTCATAAAATAAATGTTCATTTTAAGTAACCGTCATCGTTTAAGCGCAAAATATCTTTCAAGTTTACAATTGACATTTTTTCTCTCTTTTGTTTCTTTTTAATTAAAGTTGTCATACATCGGGCCTATTACCAAAAAGGTACTACTGAAAAATACAGATTCAAAAATACATATTCAATATATAAGTCTACAAAAAACGCGTAGTGTATAAGTAGTTCAAAATACATGTTTAATTGTATAATCGGTCAGAAAAGTTGTCCACTGTTTTTCACCTGGTATTCTATTTCTGTTCTATTGAGTTTTGCTGGCTTTACTTGCTTCATTTTTAATTCTTATTATTAATGTTTCTGCTCGAATTAATTTGTTTTCAATCTTCCAAATTTGAAGTATTTCAATTAGAATTTAAATCTATTCTTAAATATTTAGAAAATCATAACTGATTTCGAAAGAGATGGCGCATTTCGAAAAGTTTCTACTTTTAAATTCAAGCTTATAAAATAAACAAAAACGAAATCAAATTATATACGGTTATTTTTTTACATACTGAACTGTCTTTAATCTAATTCAATTCAGAAAAACACCGCTCTCTTTTACTTTCTTGTATTATTTCGAAAATAACTAATTGTGATAAAGAAACATTTCAAATACTCCCTTTAATATATGAAAACAGTTAAATTATTAAAAAACCTATGAATTTTGAATGTTATAGTAGCACAAAATACTTACTTTGAGAAACTGTAGAATTTTCGGGAATAGTAAAAGAAATTCACTCTTGCTCGAATATCATGAATAAATAATAGTGTTAAACATATAAAGAAAATGATATAGAAATCTGATTGATCTACTATTGAAAAAACAAAAAGGTAGCTTCTCTATCGCCACGACATTTTTCCCGAAATTACCCTACATGAATCTGTTTTAGTTTGAAGAAACAGCTGCAAATGGTAATAATAATACCATTCAATATTTATTTATTTCAATAAAACTGCATTCAATCGTGAAATTGTGCGCCATCTTTATGCACAGAAGACCGGATTGGAAGTGGAACAGAGTCTGAGGAGCGTTCCGATCGAAATATCGACTCTTGTGATTAGTATAATGACTGAAATTGACTTCTTGTGGCCAGTGTTTGACTGTTTCGCTTCCAAGTAATTGCTTCCTCTCTATCGAATTGATGACATCGAAACTTGGAACCGTTCCCCACTTTTTTTCATCGGAGAAAATTGATTTAATCGACTGTGGCTGACGGTATTTAGGTCGAGAAAGAATTTCTCGCTGTAAGACGTAACTAGTCTTTTCAAGCTTTTGCGTAATTTATAAGCATCGATCGAATAGAAATAATTTCTCGTACAGCAGTGGGACATACATATTTTAAAAATGATATTTATAACATATAAATAAGTATTTATAAATACGTACATACATAAGATTAATATAATCAAAAAGAATTCTTAAGAAATGAAGTTTGTGCAAGAAACCAAATTACTGTCCTGTTATAATATTATATCGATCCTTCTGATTTAACATATTCGTTGAGTTTGAATTTAAAATCTGTCGTTTAGAGTTTTGTTTTCGCTTGGCGTTATTGGTTTATCGGTCGCTGACCTGTTTGCTGTATTTAATTTTACACGGTCAATTTGGAGAATGGATACTACATATCTAGAATTAACTGTCGTGTTTCGACCTGGCTTACCAGCTTCGCATCGCGCCTCCATTATTTTAATTAAGACTTGTTAATTACATTTTGCATACATTCGATCACCAATAGGAATCTGTTCGTTTTCGTGGCAGAGAATACCTGGAATATTTTATCAAATGTTTCATTGAAATATCTATTGAATCTTATTAAATAATAAAAACCAAATAACTCCATTTGTATCAGATCAAAGGAAGTTGCTTTTGTACTTAATAATCGACATGCTCCACTTTTACAATCGAAAGATTGACGGATTAACATATTCTTCCCCGAACGTTCATTAGAAAATGAACGGTCGATGTACAGTTCTATGCAAAACACCGGTGCAGAACATGTAATTTATTTTTCAGTTGGAAAACATCGCGTTCTGTCCCACAGAGGAATTAGAAGCTTTAGACACGGCTTTTGATCATAGCGCATGCATTGCATATAGTGGCGGAATTAATATTGTTGCATCCTGAATACGAAATAGGCAATGCTATACTAAATAAGCCACAAACGCCAATGGATTTCGGTACGGTGATTTCCTAAAAAATAAAAAATAGAAAGACAAAAAATACACCAGCTTACTCAAATAGCTTGGATAAAAGGTTTGTATAATTTTTAAACGTTCAACCAAAAAACTAAATTTCGGAAAACTTTATAACATTTAAGGCGAAACGAAAAATATCAGATAACCATAGGAGGTATTAGTTTAATAGTGATGTTCAGTTTGATATTTAAAAAATTGTTTTATCTTAATTAACAAAACTATTTCCAACGTTTAACGCAAGAATGTAATTTTAGATTTAACAAATTTACTAGTTTCATTTCTAAGGAATATTTACTCAGAACAAGAACTAAAAAGTACAGGGATAAAGTAACTTCAAACATTTAATCAAAGAATGTCAATTAATAGATTTGAACATAAGTAATATTGGAAATGTAGTACAAAGTAATTTTGAAGATACAATAGGGTTTAAAATATGAAATCACTTATTTCATAGCAAACAAATTTATAGATTGTTTCTTTAATTCGTAAAAAAGAAGAAAACAGATTAAGAAATGAAATTCTTAACAGTATTTCAAAGTATATACATATTTTAATAGAATTTCAAATAATACATTCGCATAGGGTCTGTTTGTAATGTTTATTAATAACTTATCTGTTCGCACGCACTCCCTTTTTTCTACGAAAACATAAGCGCGCTCCGAACCCGATGTCATACAATGTCTCTAGACTGATGGCCATGCCTCAGCAAAACCAATTACATTTCTTTTACTTTTTCTATTCAAATAACTTTTACATGTCTAAGGTTTCTCATTTTTCTCCGAATTACGAAAGCCCCCACCAACTGTATGTTTCAAATATATATTTTCTGCCTGCGGATCGGAGCGCATTCTAGCCACATCGTCTGTCGAGATCGCATTCTAGCCACATCGTCTGTCGAGATCACATTCTAACTACATCGTCTGTCGAGATTGCTCGTCTAATACCGTATCGTAAAAAATCACCATCGTATCGTATCGTATAATATCGCATCGCAAAACTCACCAATTCAAATCGATTCTGTCTTAATCCCATAAGCAGAACTTTCAACTAGATTTAGGATAATTAAATTGAAACTAAATCACGAGTGCTCGCGAGATCGAAGGTCGCAACACGAAGATCACAACATTATCGTTCCTTTATAAAATTGAAATACATAGAACGTTTTATAGAAAATTGCTTCCATAAGTTAAATGACACTACAAATAATTCTATCCTTTACTTGCATTAAAACAGTAGAATCTATACACTGTTGGAAGTTGAGAGAAACGAAGTATATACATTTTTTAGCTGACAAGTAAATATGCAGTGAAATAATTACGACCCCCAAAGGTGAAAGTCAATGGCTTCATGAGTTTTACTGCTGTACTGGACATATATCTAAGCGACCGTAAGAACGCTTTGGATCCCGTAAAAGACTCTGCCTAAACAGATTAAACTGAACTTGAAATATTAGAGGAAAGATAGGAGTTACATTACAAAATACTTTTATTTAAATTTAAACTTTATCAAATAACTAGAAACCAAAAATCAAATTTTAATAATTAATAATTTAAATTTTTAAACTTTTTAAGTAAAATTTTTTACTTTAATAATTTAAATTTGAAATATTTATGGAATTAACTCGTAGTAATTTTTTTTCTTTTATGTCTTATAATCGTTCTGTGTTAATTACGCTTGTAATTATTAGTACTATCAGGCATTAACTCGTTGGCTGCCACAGTAAACAGATGTGTGTAGTAAGACACACTTAAATTCCAATTATTATGATTTCTATCCATTAATTTTCAAATATAACCACTCAAGCGAGTACTTTACACTATTAGCCTACTATTAGCAATATTCAAAATTTCTTTGACCTTTTCTTTTGTTAATTATTTAATTACTCAAAATTTAAGGCGCCGGTCACCGATAACCACCATGCCAGTCAACGTGTTAAAATAAATTGTATATTTCAGTAAAAAGTGAACTATGAAATGTGATCAAGTTATTGTTAGATTATTCTGTTATCAATGAACAGACAGAAAAGGTTTTTGTCTGGTATAATATGTGTAGTTCAAAGAAAATTTTAAGATTGCAGTTAACCATTCCTTCCGAATTTTCAAGGACACCTTTAATTGTCTATAAATAAATCTACACTTTTGTTTTACAACTGTCTTCTGATGGATATTAAAACAAATTCGACAAGTTATATGCATAGTTTTGTTCTTTATACTGTATAACGCCAACCTTGTCAGCTCGACATGCAATTATTTTTAATACTTTGTCACATATTTTTAACGTTGTTTGTCATGGTCAAAGATTAGGTGTTCAACATTTTTAAAATTGAGGAGTTAAATTTGAAAATTACTTATTTGCGTTCTTAATAAGTAGAGCTTCAACGTGCTTTACTACATGCGGGTACGTTCATCTTCACTACGGCCAGAACCGTGTTAAGTCATATAAACGGTTTAGTAAATGTATGATACTTATTTGGATGGAGTTAGGTATGTACCTACGTACTTTTTGTGTCTTGAATTATTTCGTAGCCACTTGTATAAATTTCCATAAGCTTCAAAATTCTTTTACGACGCATTTCAGTAAGAATCTTACTTGAGGTTATTAATTCAACGATAATGGTGTTGAACCATTGTAACCAATGATTTTATGTAACAATGAATGTTAGGGAACTGTCCTCAGTATTAAGGAAAATTAATTGTCCATGAATTGATTTTTGTTGGATAGTATAATGCAATACAGATATTACGCAATAAAAAAAATATCGACCGAAAGGGTATAATTAACAATTTTTGTTTTTGCGACCGAATCGAAAAGTCGAGCTGTTATTCGGATGTCGTCATCATTTTCGCCGAAGCTTCGTATAATTACATAATTATAGGTGATTAGTACGTGAAAGGTAGTTCGTTAGTGCAGAACTCTTTGGCATCGTTTCAACTCTCCGTGAAATTAAAACTAATCTGCAAGAAGCTACCCTCTGGTGTTTCTTAATAGGTTGAAACGATTAAAAAATATAATGGCTTAAGTTCGTTAAGTTTTTCGTGCTTAAAAAAAAAAGTGAGTGGAAGTTACGAGGGATCTCGCCCCTTTTTTAATTGAAACAGTCTTATTAAATTAATGAGGAATTTCATAAATTGAGGGGACGAATAGAGAACGGATTTTAGTGGGTACGCCATTTTCCAGGAATCAGTTTTCTTTAATGGAAAGATTTTGACACTTTGAAAAATTTCAAGGATTACTTTGAAATATCAACGAAGTGCTTGTTGTAATAGAATGACTTAATTAGCTTGTGTAGCTTCATTTTTCATTATATGGAGTTCGAGTAATGTCTATCGCCGAACTTCTAGTTTCTTTTACGATTTCATACAATTAACTCTCCGTTACTACATAGGCTTGTAAAACATCGTTACTAACATCGATCTTTGAGGTCTACATTTTTGAAGGAAGAGTTCTAGTTTCAAGTGTTTTTGGTACAAAATTTTCGTTTCTATAAAATTATACAATACAAAAATATAAAGAAACACTTAAAATCATATTTTTTCCGAACATTCTATAAATAGCAACTGAAAAAATAAACTACTGGAAAAAATAAACGAAAATTTATCTTAGGCAGTAATACATTGGATTGTGGAATGTACACAATTCAGCCTCCAAATACTATTTTACATTCTCTGGTTGTAGTGAATATTAAATACCCTAAAAGCGTGTATTTTAGGCTCAAGATCGTGTGTGTCCTCTCTTGAACGCTTTCGCTATCCTCACAATAATTTAATATTCCGAGGACGGATTGGTTTAGGACGCGTGATTGTTAAACTGCTCACGTTTTTATAGCAATTATATTTAACGTAAATTACAATATTTAATATAAATGTCCGTTCGAGGAATTGTTCTATGCTTAATGGTTGTAAGTTTTTTATGTTTGATGATTATGAGTGTTCTATGAGAAAGTGAAATAAGGGGAAAAACGAAGATCGTGGTTTCAGTAAAAGAGTGGTAGAAAAGCGCTGAGGGTGGTAGAGAGATGTGGTGGGTGCTGGGGAACGATTGAACAAATCTGAATTTTAGGCGTTTGTATTGGATTTTTCCGAGATTGCGAGGATCGGTGGTTGTTACCTGAGCAATGGGTAACTATTGTAACTGCGATGCAAGGTTGTCGTCCCAGAGCTAGGTACAGGGTATTATAAAAAACGATCGTTTGCGTTTATGGTTGCGACCTGTAAGGTTTGCTCGGCAACAAAATGTATCCAATTTTTTTGAACAATAGTTGCATTTTCCAAAAATTCTATTACTTATATACTATAAGCAGTTGATTTTTACGCGAAACATGTACTTCTAATAATTTATTAACAAGATTAACTGGTTTGAGGATATTTTCTTGTACACTACATCATCTTATACTGACGTTTACTAGTTCATATCCAAGTTTATCCAAACGAAATATTTCTATAATTGCTATGATCGTTTGCTATGATCGTTTATCGTTATATCACGGATCAATTCTGTTAATATACAGGGAAGAACCGGAAGTTGAGGGTAGCTGAGACGATCTTGAACAACAATTCCCTTTGCAAAAATGTCAGATAGGGTTTCATTTTTGAATTATTAAGGAAAAACGACTGGTTGACACTGAAATAAAACAGAGGTATTTACTGCGAGCGAAATAGTTACAATTCAGGCAGAAAATTTGTAATACAAAGTACAATGTACCCCAACGCGTGGCTGATATCGTGTGCTCTAATTATTGTATCCCGGATGGCCATCACAATTCACGAAAATCTAGAATATTTTGTATTATTCTGTGTTTGACCGAATCGTAGTGACAATGTACGAAATGACTTTTCGGATGTTCCTCGGAAAGTGAATCCTGGAGAAGAACATCTTTGTTTCTAAAAACACCCTTAAAAACTGTGCCCACATTTTTCTTTTTTATACCGGAGGATTAAACAAAGTATTTATTGAAAGATTTTTTTAATTTTTAAAAAATGATAGCTTTAAAACCGATGACACGTGATATTAATTAACACGTGTTATGCCATGGTGGTCATCGGGACCGGCGCCATAAATTTTGAATAATTAACTAATTAATAAAAGAAAAGTTTAAATAAATTTTAAATATTGCTAGTAGCAGGCTAATAGTGCAAAGTACTCGCTTGAATGGTTATATTTGAAAATTAATCGATAGAAATCATAATAATTGGAATTTAAGTGTGCCTTACCACAAACGTCTGTTTTCACTGTGGTAGTCAACGTGTTAAATAATTTTAGGAAATTTTATTTAAGATCGATAAAAATTGTTGTCATTTTGTATTAAATGTACTTCACACTACATTTTATTCTCTTTATTTATGATTTTGATGACCTTCTTTGCGAAGCCAGAAAACTTTTATTATATTCTTATTTTGCATTATCCTAGTTTAGCATAGAGCTTGAGATAATGTTAAAAAAATGTACGATTATTTTTCAGTT
Source organism: Anthidium xuezhongi (assembly GCA_022405125.1). Taxonomy (NCBI): domain Eukaryota; kingdom Metazoa; phylum Arthropoda; class Insecta; order Hymenoptera; family Megachilidae; genus Anthidium; species Anthidium xuezhongi. The sequence continues at coordinate 244,584 of CM039646.1, read as the reverse complement.
GATGCTCAAAGTTCAAAAGCCTTGCTATATTTTCAACAGTAATAGAAAGTTCTTTTCAAAATGTGTTTTCTTATTGAAGTACGTATACACTGAGACAAGCATTTGCATTGTAACAGTTTGGAATGACAAACTTTATATTCACTTTTCGACCGGTATTTTATGTAATCACAAAATAAATTAAATGATATACGGATTTTAGAGAAATTCAATTTTATAGTTGCTCAATCCTCATAAATCATAGATATTAAATTTAGTAATATAAGAAAAAAATGAAAAACAAGGAAAATTAGAATACCACAATTTAAGCTGTTACAAACATGGTTTACTACTTAAATAACATTTAATTATTTCGCTTTCAAGAGAGTTTTCTACTTTCGCAAGTGATACAATTCAGCAACTGTTGGGACGCAGCACGAATAAGAATTCGAATTTTAAACATGAATTTATTATAAATTATGCTATAATAATTACAAATATTGGCTTCAGCTTTAATAATAATATACATAAAATCTTGTAAAAATTGTTTTCCGTGATCCACAAATATAGCGTTTCAAAAGTCATGAAGTTTTTCTGCTCGTAAAAATAGAAAACTACCTTAAGAATACTTGTAAGTACTTCTTAAAATCATTTGCAGTTATAATAATTTGCTTCAACTCCGTGTTAAAATAGTTAATGAGCTCCCGCAAATGTTCAGAAATTGTCTAGATGTGTCTAAATGTGAAGTTGAAAGCGTAAATGTAAACTGAGTTCCTTTCAGTATCATGTCAAGGTTCACATTCAAACTATAGGATTTGATTTGCGCAGAGGTATTGCTTACATGCACTATACCAATTCTACGAGTTTAAAATATTATATTTGGGTAATCGAAAAGGTTCTCACACGCACCTGTTCACTCGGTCATTCATCGACGACTACCTTCTGTTTCTCATTCTCGTATTTACATTCCTCGCATTTCAAATATCACTCATTTGTTCTTTTGCTCGATCACCACACGCAATTGTTGTTCACATTCACTCCATTTGTCACGTATACCACTCCTACATACATCTATCCAGATTCGTCCTATCTTCGCAAGAAATGTACAAATATTACACACCCGAAACATTGTTCAACAATTGACTAAAATGTACCATTTGAAATTGTATGCTTCTTCATCGAAGTACGGAATCTAAATAAGTACCGCTGCTTCTACCAAACCCTACATACTTTTTCACCGCCTTCAATACGCCTTCATGAATTGAATCAATTCGCAAGCTAAAACGAATCATCAGAATTCGTTTCTGCCTATGAAAAGGATTTCCAATACTGTTCGAAGGCGTAAATATATTTCTAAGTGTTATGTACGAGAAACAGGTAGTACAAGATTCAAATCTGTTTAATACCATATATTTTCTCAAATATCTTTCATATATTTATATTTTCTCAAAAAACCAAGATGTTACCTAAATATGCTTCGTGGCTAGTAATATATACATCGAAGAAACATTATAAATGCCATAATTTCTCATAATCTGCATTTGCACATCAATAATTCTCCAGATTCAATGAACGTAAATGGAGTTTATAGATAAATAAGGAAAGTTTTTGAAGTTTTTTCTCTGAAAACTGATAAAAATGAGCCTTTCATACGATAAATTGTCTAGCAATGAAACAAAGATAGAAATAGACGATTGGAGAACAGAGGATGAAATTTGGCTTGAATACAGTAGAGAGAAATAGAAGGAAATAGAAGACGGATCCGGTAAGAAATGAAATCTACAAAGCCGCGAATAAGACGCAATGTCAGAGATAGGCAGGTAGAGACGGAGATAGGCTAATACCAATGTCAGGGATATGGAAATAGGGGTGAAGGAAGCAAAGAAATACGAGCGGTGACGGTCGATCGATACTTTATATAGGCCATTGAACAAGAGGTAAAACGAGGCTGGCAGTAGACAAGACAGAGCGGAGAGGATACAGAAACAGTCTATCTGATCGGAACGCCTTCTCAAACCTTTTTCGATTTCAAATAAACTCGCGTTGGCATTTAACTTCGCATCGTAGATATTAAATAGATAAGCGAACGATTTCATAATTATATTCTTTAAAGATTTATTATCCGTTTTGTATCATTTCTTTAACTTAAATAGATTAATTCTATAACAGTTCACCTTCTGCTAACCAAGTGGAAAATAATAATCTGCTAAGCTTTGTTGAAAACTTCCAATCTTACTCATTACTAATTGTAAGGCTCATGTTGATCAGCATAATACCTACTATGTTAACCAATTTAGACGGATTTCATTATTTACTTTCGAGTATTTTGGAGAGCGTCTTTATGCTTCTTCATATGTTTAAAAGTACATATCATCAATATCTCTAATATTGGTTCTGCTTTTCTCTTATGGTTATCAAATTGATTTTGGTTTCCACGATACTGTCAATACAGCAATAGTAATTAGAAGTACACTGATGTGATTCTTACGTTGGGTGCGTATAATGATGATGCTTCGGTAGTAATTAATTGTTACAAAGTACCTCAATCATCGTTACGATCCACACAATTATTATAGCCGGTCCCTCACCATCCGCATTGATTAGCCTTTTTTTACGGTTAACGGATCTTACATCTTAAAAGCATGGAAAAACCCCGATCTTTGATTTCTTCAAACAGTACAAATAGATGCAAAAGACCCCCAGCAAAACAATTTTAAAATAGACAAACGACGACATCACCTCACGACACCGTAACGGCACATTCCAACCCATACCTTACATGACGTTTTGGACTTTCCCTACAAGGCGTGACTTTAAATCAGTACATTTCAACCCCCGACAAGTTGCAATCATTCATTGAACGAAATCACTTTCCCCACCTTTACTCTCGACCGGACGGAACACACCCTCGCACTCGAAAATAATTGCAAGAACATCGGCGTTAGACGTAAGTGATTATTAATTATCATTTTCAAGAACAGAATCAGACAAGTACACGATTTGAAATTCAAATAAAATATACTCAAAATAAAACGCATCCAGTTATTCAATCAGGCTCAGTACTACAGTACAATCAAGAGCTACATATTTCATCAATCATCGACATCCCGTTTGAAGGGTTATTCAAACAATAAGGTACACTCTCACAGAAAATACGTATAGTTCTGTTGAATCACCTTGCCGGTACGCGATTTAACAGGAGCGTGGAAGATAGGATTCTGCAAGATACAAACAAGACTCCAAGCACATACATATGCACGCACGTATGTAAGGAATATGTCTTCACAACACAATGTCAGCCGGTGTACGATTAATCGTATACTGCATCAGAATAGGCTATATCCTTATCATATTCGCAGGATACAGAGACATATAGAGCGTGATTATATTCCACGAATGGCATTTTGTCACTAGTTGCTGGAACAACACTCTTTTGGTGCTTTAAAATTGCTTTAAAAAATTCATGAGAAATGAGATGTTTAATAAAACAAAATTTTCATTTAATCGTCATTAAAACAGCTTTGGATCAATTGTCAGAAAAATGTTTCAACTTCAGAGTTTGATCAATTTTTCTACCTTTTTTGCTATGTATTGTGTTTTTTTAAAATTTCGTATATGTTTTGTGCGTTTAGAATAACTTTGTTATTCTAAATTTAGACGCTTCCAGTAGCAAAGATTTATTTTCCACTACTTTTTCATGTATTCTGACACGCTGGGTATCAGATAAGTCTCAAAACTTTAAAGTACCAGTGAGAATTATAACAAACGTGTGTATTTAAAGCCCATATTTTGTAACATCCCCATAATTCAGGATTTATCAGCAAGTGTAAGTTATAAACATACTTACCCGAATAATATAAAACGGATTTTCTAGTGCCAAAGTACTTTTCAACTAACTGATGTTTTACAAACATTATTTAAAACCAAATATTTATGTTGTTCAAACATTTTGTTTCAGCATTTCATAAACAACTAGGATACAATTTAAAATAAATAAGAATACAGTTGTAAGTTAAAAAAATAGAATACGGCATCCTATTACACGGTTTCGTTCTAAGACGATAGGATAAATTGCGAAAATCTTTGTACACTACTGTAATTCTACAGCATTGGATAACATGATTTTTATTTAATATACTTCAAAACTAAATTACCTTAAAATAATAATGGAAAGGAATAATGAACCATGGTACCTTTACATGAAAATAGTAAGGTACTCATTTATAACTCTATTCCGTTAATAATATTTTTTTTTTGTTTGGTGTTATACATACATTCATATTTTTAATAAAACCTAAGTTCTTTATATGGAATTAAAACAAAATGTTTTTAATTAATTTTCGGAACGTATTCCCCCTTTTTGTACTGGGTCTGTTCTCATATAACACGGTTTCACACAACACGGCATTTTCTAGGAACCTGTATTTTGGTTAAATACATATAAGACTTTTACAATAGTAAATGTATAAAACATTTTTATCTAATTATTAGAAGCAGCATTTTGAAATCCGTACAGACTGTGTCAACTTGCAGCTTATAATTTATTTGTTCGTATTCAGTTTCAATGCACAAACGCTGAGTGGTAACTTCGATAGTAATCGAATCCTTCTTACAGCTTTGCTGAATTTTCACCCTGAGACTCTCTTAACGTATACCATGAATCGTTAATGCAACGAAGGGTTTCAAGTTGCGTTACTTAAGAACCTAAATGGAGCTCCAGATTCCGAAAATCGCCGAAAAATATTTGACCGACACCTGACAACGTAGAGTGTACCACTTTCGTTGAGAACATTTATGATTCACGAAGTATAGGGATGCGCAAAATATTTGACTGCCTCAAAAACTCCATAGCTTACACATCTTACGTAATCCTGCGTAACGATGTATTGATCATTTATTCGAAATAAAGAATAATGAGCAAGGTCAGAAGTCAGTGATGGTTGCTAAGGATACAAATAAGTGAGAAGAAAGAAACAAGATATAGAAGCTGAAAGTTGAAATGGAAAGAAATATTACCAAGAGATAGTAGCCGAAGGATAAAGAAAAATGATTTGCAACTTATGGCATTTATATGGAAGGATTTCTCTATAAGAAAGAAATATTATCGCACGGTTCTGGTTTAAGGATTAATATATGACTAATGATTTGGTTCTTTAACCCTTTGCGATCGGCAGATTTCGCTTTTGGGAGTAACAGTAGGTCGGAGAAAATCTATCATTTCGCAATTACTTTTTCGTACAGGATTTAATAATAATACGTAAGAATATAAAATTTTTAATCTCTGTAATGTTCTAAAGATTGACTTCTACGACTATTTAAAAATGTCCCCGCTACGGGGACACCGACTTCTACGACGATTTAGAAATGTCCCCGCTACGGGGACACCGACCGCAAAGGGTTAAACCATTTTAATCATTTCTACATATATGTGGTATAGCTAATGTCTTCCTGCAAAAGTATCTCTACGCCTTATCTGCAAAGAAATTTGACTCTTATGTGGATAGAAAAGTGTTTGAGTTTTGAATTATTTTCAACTATTCAATAAAAATTTGTCGGTCTCGTTAACAAATATATAACAAAAAGCTATAATAAAAATTTCGAAAATAGCATGGTTTCATAGCTGAACTAAGGTTATTTCAAGTTGTAACGTAGAAGAATTTTTTCCACGTTACGATGTGCTCAACACTAAATGAACTTTAATACTGCCCCCGAGTGTTGATACCGGTTCGAAAGGGTAATCTGGTTATTTCGATAGTCGCGTTGGGGCCACCTGTTTTCCAGAAACGTTTTGAGTGTTTGCGGCTGGTATGTAATTTTGGTGAACCTACTGCTTTCCCAAAACATCCTGCTTTCGTTATCTTAGTGGGCTTTCTACTTATTTCAAAGGCAAGTGGCCTCTTTCTCGAAAGTTTTTTTTTTTTCAGATTTTAGAGGAAGCATGTTTGATAAAACGAATCTGCCTACGTGTCATCTCTTCCTTTAGACTTTTGATAAAACATTGCAGCAACCGCGATGCTTTGTTTTGGAAAGAAAATACTTACTGAATGTATTGCAATTTGGATATAATGTATATACGGGTGGGCTTATCGCTAGATGTGATGATTTCTGTGATGACGAGTGGCAGGAGTTAGCGGATAGTTGCCTCGTGGTGTTGTCTTCTGGCAGTAGTCCAGGGTGATACTGCTGATGGTGGTCGATTTACCTTCTGGTGTTCCAGGTCCGTGAGGATTTTACCCATCTCCTTCAACGTTTTTTTTTCATGTCTTCGAACATCACGCTGCCAACAATATAATTGTAAATTATCACTATTTTTATTGTATTTCAAAATGTAGTAGTTTCCCCTCTTGATTGGAATGTGGTGAGCCTGAACGATAGGAAGTTGACTTCGATTGTTCTTTTTGTGGTACAGTCCATGGTGATGCACACGGTCGTCCTTCTACCTCATCTTCAGAATTGGATGGTCTCCTGTGTTGATCCTTATGCCGATCGTGTCGTGTTGAAGATTGAGAGTATGAAATCTGGTGACGGCGTTCGATACCGTAACGATCTTTGTTATACCAACCTACAACATGTATTATGTTCTGTGTTTCATACATTTGAATAAGTTTAATTTCTTTATTTTATTTTAATATCTCGTAAGAGATGTGGTCTGGTAGTTTGCCAAAAAAGTTTCCCAAAGTATTTCTAATTGTTTAATAATCTTTTTTTGAATTTCTGGGACTTTTATTTAATTGTTTCTCTTGTACAATAAACAAAGTGACACGTTCGATCGATGTAATTACGTAGGTTTCCGTATTCCTGGATTTGAAGCCCAGTGATTTCTGCTTAAAACTGCGATAAGTTTTGTTCTGGTACAAACCTTTACCTCAGATATTTGATTAACTCGAATACTGAAGTGAATCGCGCAATCTGAAGGCAATACGGAAAAGACTGCTCGCCGCTATGTGCAATTGCATCCCGATGGGCACTCGCCAACTGCAAATTGTTTCCGCAGATTTTTACTCAACGATTCCGTGCAACCTGTTCTGCTTAACGATGGAAAAATCAATTTGGAAAACTAACATCGGACCAGTTGGAGAGTAACTCAATTTTCACGTTCGAATGGTTCTTCAAGATACCACAATCGGTCCATTTATGGACCAACTCCTTTCCATCAGTCAACAAATTTCACGATCCGGCGATTAAAATGTGTGACGGGATACGTTTTGGTGCCCGTTACGAGACACCCCAACATTGGAAAAACAATTGGTAGGCTAGAAGAAGCGAACGTTCTGGCAGAGGAGCCGATAGTCCGTCGCTCTCTCCGTCAGAACATTCTCTATTCTAACCTTTTCTTTGAGGGATGCGTCGGAGGGGAAAATGCATTTACGCACCTACCCCTGGAGAATGCGTGTTACTCCTGGGGATGTGTGGGACTCGCCACTCCCCTCCAGAGGGGAAGTGATCCCGTTGTTGGGGGCCATTAAGGGTACAGAACAGCTCCTACCCACTAAAACCCTTATTCTAACCTAACAAATCGTAGGACCTCGCACCTGCCCTATTTTACACTACCCCGGACACGAGGATTTGCGCAGGTGGAGGCGCACGATTTCTTCAATATTGGGGTCTCGTGCCCAAAACGTGCCTCGTCAAAAAAGAAATAATGAAAGTGATAGTATGAAGTACAGTAAGTTCGTTAACCCGGCCATTCAATAAGCTGTTCTGCACTACAGATTACATCGAACAAATGTTAGCATCGGTACGATGACTAAATAAGAGCCATACATGAACGGGTGATACAAATTTTAATTCCGTCTGCTATTATTGACATTTGATTTAGGTCATTTTCAAAATTGTTTTAATTCCAAATAGCTAAAACTATTAAACAACTTCGATTTATTCGTTCTGTCAGGATTTCGAGCAAGTCGATTAGTTTTTTTATTCTGGAGGTATGATTGATTAAATACCATTTTTAATTTTTTTTTTTATTTTCGATATTGCTTGTGCTTAACGGCTTCTGCTTCACCGACACGTCTTGTGATGGTCATGCTCAAAATCGCAGTGGAGGACAACACTTTTGCAGCTGAGCGCGCGCGCCGATTGATCGATATTTTTCGTGAATATTTCAAAAACGAAGCTCTATTCGACAGTTTTGCAAAGAACATTGTTGTTCGAAATCGTTTCAGCTGCCACCATTTCCGGCTCCATTATGGGACACCGTGTAGTAAAAGTGAGTGAAATGCATTAAGAATAAACGAAACAGAACACAACGAGAAAATCAGTAGTTGGATGTGCTGGAAATAACTTCATATTTTACAAGTGAAAAGGGTGTGCGCTGTTGTACTACTGTACGTGTATAAAAAGAAATTGTAAACAAATGTTGTAAAAGAAAAGTATACTTATGTGTTTTTAATTCACTGTCTTGATAACTGCCATCCCTTCTTCTAAATAAATATGTTTAACTGATACCTAATACAGTTTTCAAAAACTATTACTTTGTTTCATACTACTGTGTTGATGTACTATTTAATACTGTTTGCATCACTATAATTTTCAAAGTTTCAAATTGTAACTATTTGAATCAACTTTACCCTAATTAAATTTTGATAAAAGCTTAGAGAATTCTACATATTTATGCATATTATTACAAAAGTTTTACAATATATGTCTCAAACCAATGTCACTTTATATTAAAAAGAGAAAAATATTAAATATAGTAATAATTCTTAGTGCTATCTTTTCAATTTAACATTCATGACTGCACCGTAAGCTCTGTTAAGATTATGCAGTTTCCTTATACAAAAATAAATTTGCTTCAAAAATACGTGAAAAGGAACGATGTAAAATACATAAAATACTGAAATACAGTGGAAGGAAAATGGGGAAATAATTTTTAAAACATTGGAAAAGAGCGCAGGCAGATCAGAAGATCTTCGAAACGGGACAGAAGTCAACGAGAATGTCTCAAGGCATCCTCAAAATTGAACAAAAGGAAAGGAGCTCGATGTCCTTATTGTCAGAGGCGGTTGGAGGTCACAGAGCTCATGAAGTATTCTTAAAATTGGACAAGAAGGAAGAACAAAGAGTTCGTAATAAAGATCCTCAAGACTGTATAGAGAAGAAGAATTCTGTTTGAGTTTCTGTCGCTAGATAAGTCATAAAATAACCCAGAAAATGAGAAACGATTGCAGATTAGTAATAACCGTTTTTATACGTATGCAACGAACTTTATATATTTTTTATATTTTTATTTATCAGTTCGGTTAATAAAGACGAATTAGAACACATGCGATCATCGATCAGATTAGACAATTTGCAAAAGATCTTTCCTTTTTTAAGAAAAAAACGCTACAATTTGTATAAAATAACCATAGACTATAACCATGGCTTAATTTATAATATGATTCCATTAATACGGAAGTTGCTGTTGTCGTTTTTAATTATCTGATAAATTTCCAAAACGCACTTTCAATCAAATTAGCGATATGTTATTAAAGCAAAGACCTTTATAACGATTTTGCTTTGCAAATAGCTTTCATCGTAAATGGAATGAAAAAAATCTTTAATTTTGAAAATCCAGAATTGGTTGAAGTACTTCTTGATAACTTAGCATCAAATATAAACAGTTAGCAAGTATTTTATGATTACCTGGAAAAATTGACTAGCGGGGAAGACCTACACGATTAAACCTTCTGAATAATTATCGACAACCCAAATCGTATTACAAATTATTAGTTATAATAAATCGTAGGATACTAAATGAAAGTTTTTCTCTTCTTATACATTTTCTAAAAATAAATTGTAAATGTCTACAAGTACATCGGTAAATCTATTATATTAAATTGAATAGCTGATTATGAATAGCTGACCAGACGACTGTTTTCGCAAATGGTTCAGATGACAAGACTACAAAAATTGGCAAATGTTTTTGTTGAAAGGAAATCTTTCTGATATACTCACTTTGCACGTCAACTTTAATGACGATCGAGATTATTAAATTGAATGCAGGAAGGTGGTAGATTCAAATGCATACGAGTTTAACAAAATAACAAAAAATATAACTTTATTTAATACTAAGAAGATTTAAATTTGTTGGACACTTATAACTTGTTTTACCGTAATTTTTGAGAATTTGTCTGTTAGGGCAAAAGCATTTCCTTAAATTATGTTCGCGGAGATGAATGGATGGGGATGAAAAAGTGTCATTAGCTGCACTAGATTTGATTTTGGCCAAGTAACTGCCTACATGACGTTGGCCAAGTTACCACCTACCCACTAATGGTCACCCTTAGGTAGTGTAGGCACCCACGGGTAATGTGGATGGGAATTTCCCGATGCCTTGACCATAACAGATAATAATTTTATGAAGCTTCTTTGAATCTAAAAACACATATTGAAAGTAAATCAGGCTAGAAATACTTCTTTAAGAAAAGGCAATTTTCGTTAGGACGTTCGTAAAGGACTAAAACATTCAATGACTTCATCAACTTATTCTTCTTATGGGGGGTTTGCAGCTTGATTACTTTGCGAAAAATCAAGATTATATTGTTTTATTTACACTGTAACAACCACGATTGACGATTCTCGAATGTAACGTGCTCAAAGACGCGCAAGTGTGTAACGGTTAGATAAGATGTTTCAGACAATAACGGCAACATTAAATATGCAAAATAAAACAGTCCTCAACACAATTTTCTAAAACTAACCTGATGAAATACCAAACCTTCTGCACTTTGTAACCTCCTACTCCTCATTCGATAATGTATATAAGCAGACCATTAAAGCAATAAAGTCAGAAATGTCGTGATAGGCAAGAGCATTGAACTTTTGCAGTTTCACCTTAAAAACCTTGCGTATTCAATATTGGAGTACGTACGGGGCTATATTCTCAGTAATAAATGTCTGCGACTTGCATGGTGTTCCGTGACGATACTTCGACATCGCATTCAGTAAGCTGATTGGATTTTTCCGACTTTCCAATCAGCGCTTTAGGAAACTCGAAGACGTTGAATGATGCCATTTGATACCAGCCCTTTTGGGAGCGGGGATGAGGACAGTCGCTGTGATAGAGGGTGCTCAAAGGTTAGGTGATGGCCGGGATTGATCTCTGATTGTAAGAATTGTTATGTACGAGGTTTTTGGTCGACCCTTCCAAAATTCCGGGTTTATGATATGAAAAGCGAAACGAAAATCTAAAAATATTGTATGAAAAAACTCAAAATGCTTAAAATAATCTTTATAAACGCGAAAGTGAAACTGCAGGTCGTAAGAAAATAAAACTGAAAGTTAAAAATCGATTTCCGTGTCATAGACAAATTTTCGAAAATTTGTACCATTTTGTTTCGCCAGAGATAGAGTAATACCTAATAAGACGCATATAACTTAAATTGTATAGACTAGGCACGAATAGTAGGAATGGAAGTGGAAGCACTCCCATCAGACGGAGCGCGTCAATATAGCTCGAGGAGGAGCTCAGATTCGTTTCAAACGGAGACGTTCCCTACTCCGCAGTTTCTCAAAGCCTTCAGTTTTCCACTCTTCACTTTCTCGTTTCCTTCGGCTAGCAAGAACAATGACGTGTACGTAACACGAACACTACCCCAATCGCACGTAACTAACCAAATCGTAAGGTCCTTCCCTTACTGTCATCTCCCCACTACCTACGGACAAGAGGGCAGCTGCTTCTTACAAGCCCGAAAAAAGAAGTCGCTCTTAATTTTCGTGTCTCGACCTGATACGAATTATTAAAGATATCTAGGATTAATGTTTTAATTTAATGAATAATATGCTATTCTTGTTTCTACTTTATTTTTAGAAATACTGATAATTCTTTCCATTTTCGGTTTCTTAGTCACTTAATTAAATTAAATTCATAGTTGATAATGACAGTATCCGATGTTTACTTACGATCTTTGGAGGTTTTTGCATAAGAATTAGGAATATAAATTCTCGCTTATTATTCATAGATCGGATCGAGATAGATTAAAAGAGAACGCGACACACGGTGAGAGGAAGAAAATGATCTTCGATCAATGAAATCGAAGAATTGATAGGGATAACTCCACAAATAATACTGGGGTAAAAGTCTGAATAAGCAAAAAGAACTGTACATAAACAAACTACAATTTTTAATGCAAATTAGTAATGCACATGTTTAAAAAACTTCTAAAAGAAGTTCTTTCAACACTATTTTCAAGTTGTGTAAATGCTAGGGGCAATTGACTTACAGTTAGAGTAATTATGAAGCGTAATAAAGACAGTTCTGATGACTTTAACCTTAATATATATTGTTAAGGAATTGATTTTAAGTAGCTTTTTCTACCTTAATCGGCGGTCTCTTCTAATTACCGAGATACATATTTGCAAAAAGCTATTGCTACTATTGTATGAGTCAGAATGGTGTAAATGCCTATTAACTATTTCTATACACACATTTTAGCGGGTGGCAAACATTTTACATATATAACGAGTGAATTCTGTAAAATGGTACCTTTTGAGGATAAACTAGAAATATATTATAGAAAATAACGGTCGAAATCATCAGTGGAAAGTTGTTAACTAAGAGTTAGTCCTTTTGAATCAACTTTTCGCAGAAAAGATGGTTTTTTGAACACACGAACCTCGGCATGTATTGGTAGCCGCAAAAAGATCCGACTAAACTAATCTCATTCACCTTTTGAAGTACATCACTGTTTTATATATCGTATATTAACTGTGTCGATTTTTTCAGTGTGTACTTAGAAAGATGGATCAGATTGATTGAAGCAGACCAACTTGCGGGCGCCAGAGGCTGCCACAAATGGATGCGTTTGTCTGCATAACTTATAAACTAACTTGCATTTGGTAACCTCATAATTCCAACTTCGATCATAGTCTCGTTATACAGTCTATTTACCCATTCTTGTGATATTTTTACAGAAACAGAATACAAGTAGACGCACCACGCTGCGCATGCGTTCCAATGGACATGCACGTATTATGGACAAGATTCAATGTAGCAGTAACAATGATTTTTTGCTAATACCTCGGAAACTATAAGGGTCCACCGATTAAATTATTAGGAAAGTTAATCAGAATCATGTCCTTTAAAATGTGTTACGATCAAGGCTATTACAACTACCTCTATGCTACATAACTACCCATTTGGAGCAACCTACACAATAATGTATTGTGGCGGCCTCACTCCTATGGACACGTCACTGATTATGGCTTTTGCACTAGTGATTGACAGGGCTCCACATTCCAGAAATATCTTCCAATCTATCCAACTTTGACGGCGGTGTTAAATGATGGAAAGGAAGGAGGAGAGAGGGCATTTCGTCCGGGGCCTGTTAGAGGATTCATCAGTAAAGCATTCTAGCAGGCCCGTGTTTCTGACACGTGGATGGTTCTTGAATAAACTGGAAGGATATTTATAGAATGTAGGGCCCTGTCGACCACCAACGCGAAAGCCGTGATCTATGGCGCGTCTCTCTAGTGGCTGACAGACTAGGAGTGAGGTCACCACACAACAACCATCCCTGCGTCTAAGGCACTGGTCTGCTAGGTTGCCTTACTCATAAGTCCACTAGAAGACCCCGGACGAAACGTCATCTCTCCTCCTTCCTTTTCCACATATCTCAGCTACTAAAGTATTATAAATCAAATGAGCAAATTTCGTTCATCTTTTATTCTGGTGAGATTCAAGTCCAAACTCCAAACAGACATCTGTTCATGCTCACCGAACATGTTAAAATTCGAGCGAATGTTCGATGAATTCTCAGGAAATGCTTGGCTCATGTATACGAAAATTCGTGTGTATTTGCTGCAAAAATACACTCGCGTACGTCCCAAGCATTTGCTCGCATTCGCCGTGAATTATGATTGAAATGGGGGACGAACGAGCATTCGCTCGTTTGATGTAAACGCACCATTGTGCATTGTACTTTGAAGTTTGCGGAACAAAAATTTATTTTCAAGTATTAAGAAAAGGATCGAAATGCTTTTATTACATGAACGTGCACAATTAAAATTATATCTGAATGTCGTAAGTACAGCTGGCTGGAACACTCGTAAAAGAGATATACGTTTGGTAATTTGTGGTAGTGCCTGTTTTCTTAATTACTTTAGTAGAATTAAATTGAACCCATGGGACAGTAGAGGGAAACATAGTACCGCCTCCCAAGGAGTTAATATGAACTGAAAGTAATCCGAGTCCGTTCACGATCTTCATTGGTAGAAGGTCCTGGCCCCTAAAAGTTAATAGTGATGAAATAGCCTTTAATCTTCCCCGGAGTTCTTGTGTTATTGATCTACTTCAGGGAAAATATGTTTGTTCGACCGTGTCAAGTCATAATATACGAGAACATTAATCTTGAGTTATTTGGCGCTCTTTAAATTATTCAAATAAATGTAAGATGTTTTCAAGCTTTATTTTGTTATACAATATTTCCCTTAACGATTTGGTATTATGATCTTTGAATTTATTTTCAATTTTTCGGGAATTTACTGTTAATAAATTAAACTCATATTTAAATACCTTTTGCGCGTGCATTACTTTATTTGGGATCGTTAAATAATTAAAAGGCAGAAAACCTTGTTTTATTTTAAATATAAATCTTTTAGCAATGAATTGCATATACAATAAAATGCAGGTAAGATTAATATCTTTATAGTTTGTAATCGTTAGATTTTAATATTAATAATTAGTATTAATCTATATCTAGCCTTATTATAGTTTAGTAAAGTTATCACAAACAAACTATAATTTAAAACTCATTTTCTACTTCCGTACTTATTCAAGAACTATTACTCAAATACAAATGGATCATTTAAAAATAGTATTTCTCACCGTCAATGTTAATTAAATCCATCGCAGTCAAAAAGAATCTGTATACGTCTTTCCTTTATTTCAATTCTCACCGAGGAATACCCTCTTTTTATACGTAAATTTCTGTTAGATGAATGGAATCAATCACGTTTGATTACCATTTCAACAGAGGTACGTGGCAATTGCTGACAAATGTCGACTTCCAAAAGTAGCAAACGAACATATTTCAACGTAACACTAAAAACAGAACAAAAGTGATACACGGTAAAAGGCTAAGAAAGCCAAAGAGAAGGTAGGGGAAGGGATCAGGAAAGTTGAATTAGGGCTGGAAGTAGGGGAGAGGGACGAGAAAAAAGCCGACACAAAACCAGAGAGCTAGAAAGGGAGTTACATTAATTTATAAAGTCGGCAAAAAGGAATAAAAACAAAGGTAGAAAAATAGATGGAACGAAAGTACGGAAACAACAGCGAGAGGAACAACGGAAGGCAAGGAAAGAAAATAGTGTGGCAATGCGATGATTGAGAGAAGCAAATTTCTGAATTTTTATTTATTATTTTGTTATTCGTTGGCGTATGTTGGATGTTGGATATTTATTGTAACTATTGTGGATGAGAAATACTATGTTCTTATTAATCTCATGGAGTTAAAAAAAAATACATAGCTTTTATAAAGAATTTGTTTTTCATAAATTTACTATTCATGTGAAATACATTAAATGAATAAAAATAATAAATAAATATTTTGATTATTTAGAGAACATAAGAATTGAAAGATATACAATTTTGACTTCTAACAATTATTTGGACTCATTTATGCTAAAATTTCAGAAAAATACACATTATAGTTAAACAACGCAAGAATTTCGTTAAATATCAAAAATACATTGGATGAGGTGATTTTGTATTAAATTAATCAGAAATTCGAATTATAATAAGAAATAATTTCGAGAAATTCATTTCAGTGCACTACCAAAATAATTCGTGTTAAATTAAATTAAGTAAAATTTTGTTAATGAAAATAAATAACGTTCCGCGAATAAAAAGATGAATGGAGGTACGCGAGTTGCAACAATGGTAGTTGAAAAAAGAAAACGTAGACATGCGATAAAAGTATACATAATTAGTTCTTCTGGGTTGGTATTCATGAAATAATAAAATGTATCAAAAGTAAAATGAACTATTCCTATAAATGAGATTTGTAAAAATTTTGAAGTGTTATAATTTACACGTCTATGGTTTATACAGGTACAGCCACATATCAATCCTTTTTTAATACCAAAAGGCAAGAAAATAAAGTTATTTATACATTAACAACATTAAAAATATAGGAAAAAGTAAACAAAGAATGAGTATTAAGGGGGCAGATTAGTCTAAATGTAAGGGTTTGGTAAATTAATTATAAAAAAAACCGCTCAATTCCACTCAATTCCTCGAATTGGAACACACAGGTCTTGTCCTCGAACTAGAACACACAGGCCTTAATGGAATCCCTTTTGGCACCTTTGCCAGTGGTCCTAGAACATTGAAATTTGGTGTGAGCTTCCAAAAAGCTCAGGACATAAGAGCATGGAACGAGGATGCTAAGGCCCTGAACGAGGTGCCAACCCCATCTCCTAGACCGGTAGGATCTGGCCAGCGTCGATCCGGAGGAGCGTGATGCTCCCGGCGACGGCAAACGGGGCTCTAACCGAGTGATAGTAGAAAGAAGGTTAAGGTCATGTCCGTGGTCTCACATGTTAAAAGAGCCACCCAGCAACAAAAGAGGGAGCCAAATGGTGATTATGACAAACGAGGCTGGGTTGAAAGAGATTACAGTTGGTCAATATCGGCGAGTAGCCACACTTGCATAGCAATACACCGCATATCCAGGCCGTGGAACCACAACTGAGCCGCCTTATTCCCCCACCCCTGGCAATGACGAAACGCAAAGGGGGCATGGATCTGGTGTAGCTTCGTAATGTTTGGTTCAGTCCAGCACCTTTGCTTTTGTTGATCACTCAGGGGCACGCTTCGGCGCACAGAGGAAGAGAGTCCGTGGTGCAGCCGTCCTTAGTGGGCAGGGACGGACGCCTCTCTCTATCATCCGCCGTTCTCTCTATCCTGACCTTTTCAGGACGTAGAAATATGTGTGCCGCTGTACAATGCGGGTCCGCATCCTCGTGGTTCCCATTGGGCACTGCGCTCGCTACCGAATTGGTGAATGTGTTAAATGGGAGCGAGAAAATGTGCTAAATGAGACGGCGTTCGCAGTGGCCAAATGGCCCGTCCGCTAAATGCGCAAAGCAGCATTGCTAGATTGTTTCGTCTCCTTTGGTGACACTCGATCGCGATGGAAGTGAAAATGGGCTGGTTTTTGTTGCGTATACCCGGCTGGGTGAGGAAACATAGCTCGGTCCGACCACAGATGACCAGCTTAACAATAAATACCCCCTTGTTCTCGATCACTCCCGGAAACAAGGATCTGCGCAGGTGAAGGCGTCCCGTGACGGGTCCCAAAACTAAATTAAATAGTAATTTAGTTAAAAATCATTTTGTCATTTATTTCATTATTAACTGTTTTCGATTATATTTATTAAAAATATAAAATATCATATTATTAAGCAATTTTGTTTTATATCTTTTATTTATATTTTATATTTTTTTTAAACGTTGCACTAGTGCCAAACTTTTTCTTAAGTTGGATTTTGGACAGTGATTAATTAAATAAGTCCTTTTACTTTAAAATAAATTATTTCTTTACTTAAAAGGGAGAGAGTAAAGAAGACATGTCTGAGTCAGTCTAAAGGAATGGGAAAACCTAACAGCGGAAAGCAGCATTTTGATTCTTTTTATCCCTTTAAATTGTAAAAGTGCACTCGTTGCATATACTCAGCGATCTCGTTTAATTTTCAAAATATTCACGAAAAAAAAAATCCTTACGTCTGCAGAGAATTCCATCTATACCAGGCACGGGCACAGAAATCCACGGATAACAGCTTCTTTGTCGGACTTGTTAGAATGCGGTTGCTTGTACTACTGAATGGTTCTCAATGGGTAGTAGGGAGATTACCGTAAGAAAAGGGCCGTTCTATCGCTATTTTATAACCTATCTTCTCGAGACTTTGAAAAGCTGCAGAATAGGAGTAACTTCGCTGTTGCGGAACAAGCTGAGCTTTTTCTTGAGCTTCGTTGCTGCGCTTCCTGTTTGACGGGAACGCTCCCGCCCCCGTCACTACTCTACTATCCTTAGCAGTAAGTTTGAAACTAAACGCAAAGTTGCGAAATTGAAGGGAAACATCAAAGTTTTTTTGGATATTTCTTTTTAAGCAATCTTCATTGAATTTTTCATTAACCCCTCACTTGTCCCTCACTTTTCCTTTCATTTTCCTCTCACCCCTAGTCCAATACACACCTGTAATTCTTTATCAAAGGCAACTTACTTTAGCATGTTTGATTTATTTAATATGCTCGATGACCACACTGAGGGCACACTACTTCGCTAAAAGTTTATCATAAAGACATTACGCATAGCTAGGTTAACCACCCTTGCATTCGAGATTTTCTCTCCTTGCGAGGTTAGAATCTTTTTCAATTTAGTTGTTTATGAAGTTTGCAACGATAGTTTATGTCGAGGGGGAGGCAAATTTGGAAAATGTTTTTGTTGAAGGGAAATCTTTCTGATATACTCACTTCGTACGTCAACTTTAATGACGAGCGAGATTATTTATTAAAACGGATACAAGAAGGTGGTAGATTGAAATGCGCACGAGTTTAACAAAATAACAAAAAATATAACTTTATTTAAATAACGGGAAGTTAAAATTATCGGGCACTTGTAACTTGTATGATCGCAATTTTTTGAGAATCTGTTTGTTAGGGGCGAAAACATTCCCTTAAATTATGTTTGTGGTGGTGAACGAATGGAGATGAACGAATGTCGTTGGCTATACTAGATTTGATTTTGGCTAAGTAACCGCCTATATCACGTTGGCTAAGTCATCGCCTACAAACTAACGGTCACCCTCAGGTAGTATAGGTACCCACGGGTGCCGTGGATGGGAATTTCCCGATGTCTCGACCATAACAGGCAATAACTTTATGAAGCTTGTTTAAATCTAAAAACACATGCTGAAGGTAAATCAGACTAGAAATACTACTTTAAAAAAAGACAATTATCGTTAGGACGTTCGTAAAGGACTAAAATATTCACTGGCTTCATCAACTTATGGATGGTCAAATCCATTCAACGGGACGACCGTTTACAGCTTGATTGCCTTTCGAAAATTCAAGATTATATTATTTAATTATTTCATTTTACGCTATATCAGTTTAGATGTACAATGTCTACTTTAAATTCATTAAGTTCTATTTACTTTTATTTTTATTTTATAAGTAATTTTTATCTGCTGCAGGTACGTTACGCTGGTAGCATCTTACTGTAAAATCCCGTTTTCACCGTATTTCATAAGATTCTCCAAGTTTGGTAAGTTGGTATTATTTGTTCGTATTTTGAATATTTGAAAAGGATCAAACGTTGCTAAATGTACAACAGCGTGCTAAGGAATTAGATTTTAATTACAGATTGTAGTGCAGTGAACGACAATCTGAATAATACTAATTTAATGTTTAGAGAAGTAAATAAATAGAACAAAGAATAAATTAAAATATAATCGCGACATTGTAATTCATTAGAGTCAGCTTAAAGATTGTTCTTGTAAATTTAATTTTCGCGCAAATCGAGTTCTAAAACTCATCAACCTGATGACATTGTACGAACCGAAGAAGTGAGACTCTAACGCGTTTCAAGTTTTTAACTGTTTTCAACAGACTTTCTGTTTAATAAGTTTATAATTGGATTTTTACAACATCTCCCTCCAACCAAAACAAATCGGAAACGTAAATACAATTGTGCTTTTTAATATTCTAATTTCGAATATTAAAACGAAGAATATTTGACGAAGAATTTGACCAAAGCAGCAATAAATACTCAAGGAACCATTTCTTGCTAAATTTTTAGTTTTTATTAGTTTTCGTCGCGTTATTACTAAGGTTGAGAGTTCGTCAAAATGTTAGATGTTCTCCACATGTTTTGTTAGAAGTCAAGGCAATCCTTGATTTTATAACTCGCTATGGTCAGTTGACCAGGACGGTCGGTGCATTCGGTACCTCCCTAAGATTGTTGGGGAAGAACGACGCTTCCTACTCCTCCCGAATGACAACTCAGCCCTAATACTTTTTAAGCGATGTCCCCTTAATTTTCATTTGCAGATCGGAAGTTTTTCACAATTTGTATCCGCCCACTCGAGTTTTATAAATATCCATGTACGACGAAGAGCAGATTCCATAACAAATTTTTGTTAACACAAATCGAGTCTTGAAAATAAATAGAATAGTTAAAATTATTGAGTCCTTTAACCTATTTAAATACAGTCCACTAACATTCAAATTATTCACGCAAACTTAATTCGGCGTGCGAAGTACGGGTTGTACTGTCACCCGAGATAGACAACACGTACGCAACATATAATGTATTTTAAAGCTAGTTATACCTGTAGACAATCGAAACTCTTTGTATCTAACAATAAGTGTAGTGGGGACCTGAACGCGTTCTCAGCTGCATCATGAATTAGCCGCATAGATTTTATCTTTTTTCGTCGGGACTGTAAATTCCAGCTTAACTTTATTAGCAAGCAGCCTGTCGCGACACGTTATTTTAATTGCTTATTGTTGACGCGTGAGCAATTTTAATATTTCTGTATGAAAGAGTTCTTTCGAAGCATGCTCACTCCACACGCTGAACTAACGGCGAGTGGATTATTGAAAGGGTGGATAGTGACTTGCAGGTGAAGCTTTACGAATGACACTATATTTTATTTTAGATACTTATATTTTAAATATAACTTTTATTTAGCAAGTTTAAAATATTATCGGACGGTGTGTAGATATTGTCTGTTTATTCTATGACAGTTTGCGAGAATCTTTGGATTTTCGTTCGTCGCAGGTTTTGGGTAAACTTTTATTCGGGATGAGGGTGGAGTTTAAGAGAGTATTCTATATTTTCATTGGTTAAAGACTAACGGTGCAGGCTCGGCGTGGGGGTGACGGAGCGAACAGAAAATTCCGTCTTCGGCGAATCAGGTAGCTCTAGCTAGAAACAATTGAGCGGTTGGGACTTCCCTGGTTTGCTATGGTCCCACGTGTTTTTTGCCTACCCTTGACACATCTGGAGTCTGTTACAACCAGCGCAGCTGTCGATGAAACTTTTACTTTACACTGGTGTATAATTTTTCTTTGTTACGCAGTAACACTTATTAAAATAACTAGTTCAAACGTTAAAGTCCCGAGTGCTAGGCTGTTTAAAGTGAGTACGTTATTTGCTACTTGTTCGCCTCGGACTGCTGGATTACACAAGCGCGTGGACGCTTGAAAAGGTTGTCACGATTGTTTGACTTGTTGATTAGAAATGTCGAACCGAAGACGACTTGGCATCGTCTAAACTTCATTGCGATGGCGGAAGTGTTGAGGGACACGCTGATTGGTTTTTTCCAAGAACTTAAAATCCAATCAGCATGCGCCCATGGCGCGCCTTCTCTTGCAAAAAAGAGCGACATCTGTACTCAGTTGAGAGTTTCGAGTACCCGGCAAAGCCACGGTCCTTCCTTTGGGAAAACCTCGAATACCGATGGTTCCGCTGTGTTGAAACGTTTCAAGGTTTCCGCCGAAAGAATCGGAATAATTATTTAGTTGCTTTCGACATAAAAAATATCTGTTCCGAATAAAACGATATCAATTGTTACTGCATTATAAATGTTTAACTGTGTTTAAATAATGATTAAAATGCAAAAAGCATTCAAGATATACTAATATTCGCCGATTTTTTAGTTTGTTTAAAACATTAAGACTTCAGAAGAATATCTAGTCACATTACGTAATAGAGGAGACATTTTTGCTAAGGAAAGTATTCAAGAAAAATCCAAGATCATAATTCATTTTTAGTATAAAAACAAAATAGATTGCTAAAGTACATAACAGCGGTAATGATACTTACTACAAAAGCAATTAAATAACTGCCACAGTAAAAATATACATAAAACAGCGTGTTGAGATATTGTCTCATAAATTGATGTTCGCACGCACTCCCTTTTTTCTACGAAGACACAAGCGCGCTCCGAGCCCGATGTCATATGATATCTTTAGACTGATGGCCATGCCTCAACAAAACCAATTACATTTCTTTTACTTTTTCTATTCTCCTAACTTTTTTACATTTCTAAAGTTTCTTCTTCTTCTTCAAATTACGAAAACCCCCACCAACTGTATGTTTCAAATATATATTTTCTGCCTGCGGATCGGAGCGCATTCCGACATCGTCTGGCGAGTTCACTCGCATCATATCGTATCGTATCGTATAATATCGTAACGTAAAACTCACCAATTCAAATCGAGTCTGTCTTAAGCCAATAAGCAGAAAATAGCAACTAGATTTAGCATCATTAATTTGAAATTAAGTCAAGAGTACTCGCGATAACGAAAACCGCGACGCTCAACACAGCGCCAAATATAAAAATTGGACATTTTTTTTAATTGTTTGTTTTTTGAATTGTCAATTTTTAGACTCGCATTTTGTTTACAAAAGCTTATTATAAATAAACCAAAAATATGGATCGTACACTATACAATTTCAAATGTAGTTAATAAAATATATGTACTATAACATGCAACATTTTAATATCAAAACGTAAATCGTCAAATAAAAAAAAAATAATTTAATTGAAACCGATTGTAATCGATAATAACCGATTAATATTAGAGTAAATATGATAACGTACCTACGGGTAGATTGATGAGAATTCTCGTTTATTAAATTTATAACACATTACCGTCACGAAATTGGAATTTAAACTATTATACCTCAATTATCTTTGAAAATGATATGCACATTCGTGTCATAACATTTAATTGATGATAATCTTCCCGAGGGTTAATTACAGTTGTACTTTGTGATTGTCAATTATTTAATCCTCCTCTCTTCATTGCATTTTTATATCCTTTAAATATTTAGTAACTTCGATTAAAAAATAAAATGATCTATGCTCATAACATTTATTTCAATATTCGTGTTATTGATGTAAATCTTTTACATTGGATAATTCTTGCCAATTTGAATATAAAGTGTTATTTTTGTTTTAAAAATATTTTTCAAATGACAGTGATCTTAGAACAATTTTGGTAGTGGCGGGTGAAAGAAATTCCTTCACAGCATTAATTTGTGTGTTCCAACAAATTAGGAATGATTAGTAAAAATAGAAATGTAATACTTTTCAAATCTTACTTAAGTCAATATATGCACGTTTTTCTTCTGTTAACATTATCTTCCCTCCATATATACGTCGTAGGTATAATTAATTAGTTTTGGATTCCGCAAAGTACACAGAATAATCCGGTACAGGGATTTTGTGTTTTCACTATGTTTTAAAATTTGCATTTACACATAAATATGCAAGCATTCTCATACCTGCAAGTGAGCACGTGCTAAGATTTTGCTCTAACCAGAACATAAATCTTACTCTGTACCTATTTGCATAAAAAAGTACAGCGAAAGTGGAGTAAACATATACTTAAAAAAAATGACAAGCTATCACCATAATTTTACACGCGTCACTCTACACGCCACCACTTTTCTTCGATTAACGTCTTCATTACGAGCGAATCGATATTATTCTCTAAACCACGTTCAATACCTTTTTATCTACAGTTGTTGCGATTAGATGTTTCTTACATCAATCGTTTTTGTATCGCTTCTTGTTTGTTTCATTAATTTTGGAATTATTATCTTCTGATACCTCAAAGTATATTTTATCAATATACTTGTCATATAGGGCTATTAACCGTGTTTCATTTTTTACTGCAGATTACCAACTTTTTATTTCACTGTTTATTTTTGAAAAAAAGAAAATTAATATTAAGCATAATTGCGGCAGTCTAAATTTATAAATACCTAATATGTACATACATAATATTCTTATAGAGCAGTCTTAAAATGGACTGCTCACCTGCTTTAAAATGTGATAACGATAATGTACGGTCTCATAACATTGTCCGTCCAATTTGTTTTCATATTTCATTCTACAGGATATAATTTTTATGCTAGTTAATATGTTAGTTAAATACAGAAACTAATTACTAATTTAAACTAAAACTATTCAGTGTCTGATCTCAATTAATCAACTAAACAACTCGATACAGCTCTATACACCTCTGTTCTTCAATTCTCTTCAACTCTAAATGTTCAACTTTCTCATTCCCTGAAGAGCGTCCCTTTTTATCATATTTGCTCTTCCATTCAATTTTGTCACTTGTCTTCATGTCTAAATATGGTTATGTCATTGGGTCCGATGACTTCAATTCTAGAATACGACAATTTTATTTATTTCTCCATACATAAGGATCAAAGAAAAAATTAGAATAAATCCAGTATACAGCTATTAGGTTCGCTCCTAACTACGGTAAAATCATACCTACAAATATTCTTCTGGTAAAATCAAAATTTCCATATATTTTTGAAAGAAGCAGATTTTTATGTAATACCTATTTAACCAAGATGTTAACCAATTGAAGTTTAATTAATAGCAAGACATACCAACTGATTTCATAGTGGCAAATAGTAAAAAAAAATAAATAAATACGAAGAAAAGACTTTTTAATACACATATTGAGAAATACTACAACATGTATCATTACAGTTACGAAATTGCCACAGCCTCAGTTCCATTTAATAAAATCAAATAACTGAAAATAAACTCAAATGACTTAATTATTAGATATGTTACCGGTGATATAATAAATTCGATTTGTATTTGTAATAACCGGCTTTTATTAAGGTTTGTATTAACAATAACCAGCCTTTTTATTTGGTCGGTATTAATAATGGTCTGTTATTACTAATATAAACCGACTAATTACTTGTACCGTAACAGATACACTGACATAGAAAATATTTATTCTACATTATTGATGGGAGTAAAAATGCAAGCTCCAAACTAAACGTTTCAATTAAAAATTCTATGAATAAAAACGTCTCCACATATACTGCCGAAAGTATTGCGACAAAGGGCGCAACACTCTTGACGTTGAACTTAATAACGTGACTGCTAATTATTTAGTGTTCTTGAAAGCTTGCAAAATCCTTAAATAATATAAAGACTAACTTGTACATTCTAGAAATTAAAAAGAGATGTATTGAATTTATATGCCACAAAACAAAATTCAAAATCCTTGCCACTGGCAAAGGACATCGTCACCAGCCACTTTTTAAAAGCCTTGATAATTCGCAAGGAACCAGGCATTTCCTCGTTGGTAGCAATAGCAAATTGACATGCCATAAGCGGCGAAATTTCCTAGGGTAAAAAGGTAATTTTGGAAACGTCTTACAGACCGTTACGACATAAGTTTTACCTGAGTTGGAGAATTTCGCGACGTTGCCAAAGTTCCGATCATCCCTCGTCGCGTCACCCACTCCTAGAGTTCCCACCCTCAGGGGGCTTTTCGGCGATTAGGTGGAGGGAGTAGGACCCGGAGCTGATAGGTTTCGAATAGAATTAGAATCGTAAGAATCTTCGAACTGTATAGAACACTTTGTATCGTTTCAGAAGCACATCTCGCTTCAATTTCTTTTGTCGCATCGAAAGTACTGTAGCTTCACATGATAACAGTTTAAATAAACAAATGTTGAATGAAAATAGTAGTATGGACACAAGGCCGTTATTTTCCTTGGGTGGTCCTCCGAGAAAACATCGTACCAAGGGTGCACATGCATTTGTTATACGCAAGTGTGTCAGCGAGCACGAGACGCATGTAACGCAACACATTAAACATCTGCGTTTAGCTAAACTTTACAGTTTTCCAATGACTGTAATATTAGTGTTTAATATTATTCAATCTATACGTACACTATAAATTCATATTGTAAAACAAATAGATCTCTAATAAAAAAACAAATAGATAAGACATCGTACTTTATCCGTTTAATTCGACTTAACTATAAAAGTTAACGCTGTAAAAGGAATGAGCTACGTAACCGCTGTTTCGTGGTACAGCATCTTGAATATTGGTCGAATTATTACATCGCATGATAAATGTTAATGCATTATAGCTGGTGCAACATGCTTTTCTTCAAATTGAACGGATTATTGTGTTAGCTGGCAAACAGTTGCAAAATCAGCAGTTTAAGCAGTGATTAAGAGGGGAGTTGTTACTAATTCATTCGGTGGATCGCGTTTAAGGTAAGCTTACAACTAAGATTAAATGGATTACTACACATTCAGTGTCCAATAAGTTATAACTTTCTGAATATCATGCTTGTCGCGTCTCGAAATCGTATTTCACCGTATTTCACCTGATTTTAATTCCCTGATTTTAGAATAAAATGAATTATCGCGTTTGAGTTATTTCATCAGTTACAAAAAATCCTGTACAAACGCGGATTCACACGAGAAATTATTAAAACACCTACGGCAAATTACAGACAAACTGAATTAAGCCAAAAAATGTATTTTAACTTTCTGGTTGGGAAAAGCATCTTACAAAAGTTTCACTGTTGTTTTACCTTCATTTCGGTGAAAACATGAACGCCAACGTCAGTAAAAAAAACTGCTGTTGAAGTACCCTGTTGCACCGCTACTGCAACGTGGGCAGTTAAATGCTTTGTTTTACTCCTACAACTATACCTGCGTGCCCACCCAAGAAAAATCTGTGATTATGTAAAAACTGGAACGAATTTATAAAATGGAAAGGATCGGTGGAAAAAACTTGTTTGACGAATCGTGGAAATTTCATTAATTTTAAACCTGCTCGAAGCAAATGCTTCATACCGACATTGTAATGAAGACACGACTGTCTGATTATTTAGACATAAAACTTATTAACTTTATCAAGATATAAAACTCTCAATTACAGATTTATTTTTTATTCTATAGTTGACTGGTTTATGGCATTTTTGAACTTCTTCCTTTACTTTTTTTTGTTACCTTTATCCATTAAAAAATCCTGGAACCATGTGTAAACTAGCTGTAACAATGCAAATGGCTTAGTATTAAATGTATTGGAGATAATGACAGAGATAAAGATTAATTTTACCATGGTGGTATTTGACAAAATTAACTTCATTGTACAATGTACGTTTATCTCAACTAATTAAAGCAATAATTGCGTTCGGTAAATGCTGAATAAAGAACTGGCATCTATAAGTACTGGATTAAATTCATTAAATATATAAACAATTCATAATTTTGCAAAATAATATTATAATTAATGTAATCAAGCTAATCAATTAAAAACTGATTAGTTTCTCGGCGATTTGGAATACGAGTGCTACAGTTTCCGCTGAAAACTCCCGTTATTTATTAAATTATACATAGAAAATATATACTTGTGAAGGCATTTAAATTTCGCGGCGAATTCGCGTAAGGGTTTCGCGATCGGAGCGCCCCTACTTTTGTACTTATATGCCGGTTCGCGGCTATTCCGCGAATAATAGACGATTTGAAGCAGCGAGATAAAGAGTATAGACGATTGTAAGCAGCGAAATAAGTTATTTTTTATACCGTTATATACGGAAATTAGTAATCTATTTCAAGTTAAACTTAATATATTGTCATTTTTATTGACTAACTTTTAAAATATTATTATTTTATCGTAACCGCGCACCCTCAATGACCGTCAGGGTATGGACCGCCGACACAAGCTAGAGTTGTAAATTCTAACACCAACTTTTGTCGCACCGCGATGTGCGGTTTTCCTACGACCCGTTAAGGAGTTAGGAAAAGTTTGTTGACGTGAGTGGATTTAACAGTGACTGTTAATTTCTCGCATTGAGTTTAATCCGAGGTGGGAAGTCAATGTTAATCATTTGTTTCCAGAACGACAAATAAACGACAACTGCACGATGTACATAAAAATAGACACTTAAAATTGTAATTGTACAGAGGTTAGACGGTTCGGAGAGTGTAATTGCGAGCTTATTCGATAGTTTTGGTGAATCTCGTGCGACAGTTTTTGTAAATCTGATTTTTTGACGTTGCGATGTTGATTAACAAAGCTCGGTTGGGGGCGAAGCCAAAATTGCAAGAATCCAAGGACCTGGGGGTGGTTACTAACAAGGTGGGGAAGGGAGGAAATTTGCGAGGCCCGAGTGCCTTGGGCCTCTCCCGATCCTCAGGTAAATGGACGATGTTGATATTGCACGGACAGTAATTTTTAAATTGGTTTTTGCAGCTGGACGACAAAATTTAAGGATCATGACCAGATGTTGACTAGATTTTTTACACAAATTGCATGTCATAAAACTGGTCGAACGGTTATAGTTTACTGCTGCGAGCCAACATTGACACTGATTTTATAAAACTATTAATATATTTAACTGAATAACAAATTGAATAACCAAACAAAATAATTAAACAAAATAAACTGAATAATGAAGATGAATATGCGTGAATGCGTGAGTGAGTGTGTAATCTGACGAGTTGTAGGGTACAAGTCGTGCTTGCCCTCGCGTAAGTACGCACACCCCGGAATCGCGGGTTTAATTAGAAGATGAATATTTATATTTAAATATCTTTGATGACCTCTCGGCAACAGAAATGTTTACAAAATCATTTTGTCTCTTTTCTAAAATCGGTAAAAAATTTTCTCAAGTATAGATTCAGTAAAATGAATTTTTTTAATTTTAAAAATTCCTTGTGAAATTAGCAAATGAAAACTCTAGTTGTGACGAATAATTCTGCTGGTTAGTACATACAGAAAGAAGCAACTTTTAACATTTCGCACAATCTTTAGGCAAAATGAAATCTGGTTTAACGAACGAGATATGATGTTTCAAGCTAGGAATAATTTTTCGCGACATGCAAACGCTCCAATTTTCTAAAACGACGTTTTCAGTCAATTTCGTTTGTCAATTTGAGAAGGAATTTTTGTAATTAAAAAAAGCTTATTTCACTTAACGTATATCTGGGGATAGTGATTTACAGTTTTAAATAGTTAAAAAATATTTAGAAGCACATAAAAGCTTTAAACATGGAAAGTTTTTGGGAGTTATCAACAAACTAGTTACCAAAAATTTCATAATTATGCAAACCGTTAAATTGTTATATCACTCACTGTTATTGCACACGGTAGATTATAACAATCTTTCGAGCTTTGATGCAGCTTGCACGTGGTGTGCCGACTAAAGGATTTTCGAAGGACCACTCCTTGAGTTCTATTTCAAGTTTGATGTTTACTAGTCAAGTGCTATTGCTATTCTGCTGGTTTCTAAAAACACGCGTTGGCGGTGATCGAAATTTCGCGAAAGTTCCTGGCGCTGGAGAAGAGTGGTTGATGTGTTATTGGTGGAAAAAATGCTGCCAACGAAAGTAATCGCCATCAAAATAACGGTTACTTGCAGGTATGGTCAAGGAAATCAACACAATGACGCACTCGGAAAAACCACGCGTTCGGACGGGGACTGTAACAGACAATCAAGGAAGCCTCTTGATTCTAGCAAACATGTTTGAAGTGAGGAAACGAAAGCAAAGACTATTTTAGCGGCAAAAAAAATATGCAGCGAAAAGTACCGACTCTAAAAATGAAAGTCAATGGCTTCATGAGTTTATTGCTGCTACGGAATGCACCGAGGGTGCATAAACCGTTTTGGGGCCTAGCATGCTATACCTGCTCAAACACTCACTTTTAGATCTTATTTGCGATAAAAACTGTTAGGTTCAGCATCATTCATTAAAGAATCACTAAAAGAATCACTTATCTTATTCAAAGTATGAATTTCTGTCGAACAGTAAAAAAATTAGGATCTGGTATTAATCGTACTCGTGATAGTTTCAAAATGTTTTCTATTGATGTACATTTTCGAGAAATCAAGAATTTCCCGAAAAGAGGTTTACTTAATACCTGAGAAAACGGAATGCCGCATTTCTGTTGGTATTCAACCAAAAGTACCTGCTACCTGACTCATTTTGTGCGTCCCTTGTTTCATTATACACGACAAGTATGTACCGTGGAAATCGATTTGGCTCCGGCAGCGCGACCCCTGGTATTAAAGCACCAGCTTCGAAGCTTGTATCACGATTAAATCGGAGTTGCTAGCTCGATTTTGATGCGCGCAAAGTAGGAATGAATAATTGATGCCATGCGATGTCTGGATGGTAAACTGGCTGCAGACGAGCGTGCGCTCCTTGCTTTTCACGGATCTCGGAGACGCTAATGCAAGACACTGCCGTGTGCTCGCATTAATATAAATTAACAGAGATCCAAGTTTAGGCAAACTCCTACGCCTCTGCCTCGTGCACCCTAGTTCACTCTATTTTGGTTTGGTTCTGCCAACGAAGTTGTCTGAAACGTATACTCATCGTGTGTATACGTACTAGTATATACGTGTACGATCTATTTCACTTATCGTTACCTTCAAGGTGCATTAGTTCGTTCACGATTCTACTGTACATTGTTTAGGAATTGTA
Organism: Anthidium xuezhongi; assembly: GCA_022405125.1. Taxonomy (NCBI): domain Eukaryota; kingdom Metazoa; phylum Arthropoda; class Insecta; order Hymenoptera; family Megachilidae; genus Anthidium; species Anthidium xuezhongi. The sequence goes on along the minus strand of CM039646.1, from coordinate 214,335 downwards.
ACTTCAATTTACGTTTTGTATTATTTTTGAAAAGTAGAATTTCTTCATTGTCTTTGTTGATAAGCGTCGATTATATTGTTAAACTGATTCAACAATGTTAAATTAATCCTGCACATAATTATTGATTTTTCAAATACTTGTAATGAGACAGATTATAATTGGTAGGAAATGAAAACTTCATTTTTCGTCGAGACTAAAAGAGAAAAGTATTTAGATACGCAGAAAGCGAATGAAACCAATCAAAATAAAATGGTGATAAAGTATATGCGTGAAATACAACGTAACGAAGTGAAATGGAACAATTTCCCTTTCTTGTGCGACCATTTTAGCTTCTCGATCCAAATCGTTTTTTCCATGTACCTACATGTTGGACTTAATATTGAATGTTAACACATTACGCGCCAGCTTCGCGATAATAATACAGTTCTTATGAAACACCACTTATACCAAAACGCTACTTATACACAATTAAGAGCTCAAACTTTAACTCAAATTCATTCTTTGAGAGTGTACATATAAGTGATTCATGATCGCACTCTTTTTATTTAAAATTCACATTTATTGTCAAAGGATGTTTAAGGGTCGCTAAAACCCACACAAAAAATTGCGAATAAACGGAAGAGAACTAAGCGGTTTCTATAAATAAAATGCTCCCAAAAGAGGCCACTTAAGCTTTCGTATTGTCGATACTATTTGCAATGGCATAAAGGGTTAAAACTCCACCATAAACAGAGCATGTTTTCCCTTTCTCTCCCAATGGATTTTTCCTAATGGGCAGGAAATTGTTGATAAAAGCAGCAGCAAAACCCTTAAAAAAATGCACTTGCTGGTTTCATTTCGTTGTTAAAAGGAAATGAAATAAACGCACGATTCCAATGGATACTTAACATAACCCACAGTTAATTAAGTTTCTTTTTCGAACGTTTTAACCCCCTCTGTTACACCAGTTCCTATCTTCCCAGTAGTGTTCCTGACCATTAGAATCGAGTCTTTTCTTTGGCAAACAACAGTGGCAGCTTCATTTAAGTACGGGGCGAAACAAAAGCGTCCTAATTGTTCCATTATAATCTTTTTCTTATTCTTTCAGCAAAGCGCTACTCACGGTTGGGCCTGCTTATTCAGAAGTCAACTTTGGTCTTCAATTAATCTTCCGGTTACATCGCTGCCTCTTTATTTTCTCTCAGTTCCTTCTTCTCACACTTATGTCTCCTTTTCCTCGGCTATTCTTACCGGCTGCGGTCTATAAATATACTTGTTTCACTATTCCTAAACCGTGTAGACCAGTAGGTAAGCTTGCGAGTGGCCGGCTGGTCGCTTCTGTACATTGTGCACCGACATTGAAATATATACTTTCCAAGTAACAGAAGCAACACCTCAGATAACCCCGTTCCTTTTGTCTGACGTATTTCCGGCTGAAATTACAAGAACGTCACGCCAGCTAAGCACGCGATAAAGAAGGGACGACGACCTATGAAAATTAAATCTAATTGGTCGCTTATAGTCCTTAAGACATTATTGTTTCGTTTACACATTCGTTTGATTTTCGTTGTTACGACTGCTTAACGCCACGCCTCGCTGAATGCTAGATTTCGTTTTCTCGGTTTTTAATGATGATGGAAGGTAAATATGTTTTGTCGTAGTGTTAGGGAATGACACATCGCCGCCATCTTCGATGCATCAGAGCTCTCGAGCGTCATTTTCTGTTTTTGCAAATACGAGGACTGTTCAATGAGTAACGAGACAAATTGGTATAGCTCAAAAACTATTTACTCTAATACAATAATCCTCCCCCCAACACTTATACATTTGTCCCATCGTTCCTATAATTTTCTTATGGTCCTAGTGTAAAATTCTTTCAGTTGCTGTCGGAGCCACATTTGCACCGATTGTCCACACGCTGCGCATCATCGACACTTTCGCGGCCATTTTTAAACTGTTCTACCCACTTGTAAATGTTCGAACGACTGAAAAACTTATTCCTGTACACTTTTAACATTCTTACATGGATTTCACTACCATTGACACCTTCTGCGACTAAAAATCTAATCACAGCACGTTGTTCTTCCGCGGTGCAATTCACAATCGGTCTTGACACTTTGAACTGACTGAATTATAGATTAGGTTTGCAAAACCTTATCAACAAGCTGATCAGAAGTCGTTACAAGGAAGTTAACTTGAAATATAGAAAGTTTCGTATTGGTTCATAGAACCGTTTAGGAGCTGTATCAGTTTGTCTCGTTACTTATCGAATGGCCCTTGTATATCAAAATCCCGGACATCTTTCAAAACGCCTTTAGTAATTATCAGTTTGTACTTGATTCCAGACCTGTGAGCGAATAAAATTTGACCAGAAGGAACGAGTGCTTAATTCTTCATCCCGTATCCTCTGCCGCGGCCGTAGAATCTTTCAGAAAATATCACTCCAGAGAGAATTGCAAAATGTAAAATTTAAATCTCATTTTTACTAAAATAAAGCATATTTATAAAAGAAATAAAAAAAAAGTTCATAGGTCATTGCCTATTGTTTTAAGAATTAATGCTTCCATTTTCAAGCTCTTTGCCGTAGAAAAGTACGATATTGTAAAAGTTAAACGTAGCTATAAGGGTTAAAATGCATTAATTCAAATAAAAAGTTGTATTTAATAAGAAAATAATTGTTTCTCTGACGTAAATAAATCAACGTGTAACTATAGATAAATACGTAAAATGGCAAATTATTTCAGTGTACATACATAATTTTCAAGTCTAATATTTACTCATTCAGTCTTGTTATTAGTGTTGAATATGTTGTACACGTCATGTAACAAACGATTAAACTAGTGAATTGTTTTTATTCACAGTAAAAACTTTCAGCCAGCAGATGACAAACACAGCTCCGTCAAACCTCACCAAAGTTCCCTTTACAGATTTCAGTGAACAAGCTAAAAATGCAGCAACTGACTCTACTCTAGATATCATCACCGGCATGGGACTGACCAAAGGGATAAACTATTTTACAAACTATCACAACAGAAACGCCAAACCCTGGTTCTTGGGAAATAACTTAAAACGAGAAACCATTACGACAATCAATAGGTGTAGAACATGCCATTACAATCTGGCACATTCCTTAACTCGAATTGGTTTATTAAACGACCCTAAATGTCAAGTGGTCATGAAAGACAGGACATCGATCATGTGCTGTGGGAATGTCAGTTGTTTGATGACCAGAGAAGAAACCTGATCCGCAAACTTTACAAATCAAACTTTCAACTTCCCTTGTCAAGCAACGTTTTACTTCGGAATCCCACAATAGCCGTATGCAGCGCCATCCAATCGTTTTTTAAAAGCTGTAACTTGTCAGTCTAACTTATGTATTCTAATCATGTATTCTCTTGTTTATATAATACATCTGTTTATGTACATTATATGTAATTTGAACCATACAAAATAACCTCAATAGAGGTTGATAATGCTTAAATAAAAAAAGAAATTAACAGTAAAATTCGTTCTTACTTGTCAACTGCAGTTATACAGGGTGTCCCAGAACTCCTGTAGGAGTCGGAAATGGGGGGTAGCTGAGACGATTCTGAACAACAATTTCCTTTGCAAAAATGTCGGATGGGGCTTCGATTTGAATTATTAAGCAAAAACACTGACCAATCAGAGCGCGCCTCGAGTGCGCGCTCAGGAGCGTGCATGCAGCTTCGAGACTAGGCGTTCGAACTAGGCCCTGAACAAGAGCAAATAATGTCGAAAGCAAAAATTTAAAAAATTTCAGAATGATACGAAATTAATCGTACCTTCAAAATAAATAAAATATCCGAACTACTCACTATCCCGGCAGAACGAATAATTGAAAATTGTGTAATATCTTTCATTATTAGAAAAGAGGACAAATTTGAAAACTACCTACGTTAAACATTAAAAAGTGGAAAGGCAATTTAAATTAAACTCACCCATTCACTTATAATTTGACCTGCTTCGATGACAATTGGCTGCAGGTAATGGGTCATCGCACCGATCCTTTTTTGTTTTTTCTTGCTGTCGGAGGGGGAAATGTATTTACGCACTATCTCCAGGCGGTTGCGTGCAAGACTTTGGGGGTGCGTGGGACTCACCACTCCCCACGAGGAAGAGTGACCCCTAAGTCCGGGGACCGTCGAGGTGCTAGGACGGCTCATACCCACTAAAACCCCCTCCCCAACGTGCTAGACCGGGCCCCGGAACCCGCCGTGGAGGCACTACTTCAGTAGCCCGACCCTTCGCATCAAGCCGACGTATGTACTTCCGAAGAGGCCACATTGGGCCTGGTCAAAAGACTCAGTACGTCCCTCAACCGCCCCCGAATGGTAGACTACATCCTAATATTCTCGGATGGGCAGTTTTCTATAAATAACTTGTATTTCAACAATATTAACGGAAAGACAGATATTTTATGTACAGAAATGACCAGAATGATTTGATTAACGTAAAAATTATTATCAGTTTATAGTCAAATCTTCATGATATCATAAGAGGAGCCATGGAAGAATGACTAGAGACGAACGGCATTTGGTCTAGAGAGTAATTTGGCCGGCTACGACTTTACGGGTCCGGGTTCGATTTCCGGAGAGTGAAGCCCGCTTTCTTCCATAATTTCCTACAGTATTAAGAGTAGAAAAAACAACGAACCAGAAAATAAAATAGTATAATAAATACGCTGATCCGATTTTGACAAGATGACGGTCACAGAATTTAGGATCGCGGCGAATCTTCGGAAACTTTGTGGCCGCTTTCGGTGTATTGGGGAGAAGCGCCACAGAAACTCTAATGAACACTAACCCCAGCTAATCTACCTCTATGGCCGGCCCATAAAATTTAGAACAGGCCGTATCCCGCTGTTCTCTCTCCCTAACCTACTCCCTCTCCCGGTGTAAAAAGGCCGCTACACCGCCCCCCTCCAATCGTGGGCACCTAGAGCACCTCCCCCCTCCCATGCCCCGGGCGCCGCGACCGCCCGGGTAGTTGCCCTTTCGACGTGACCGTAAAGACAGCCACCCCTTGCTGGCCGGTGAGTTTGTACCGTCTCACCGGTCAGCTGGCAGACCTCCAAATCGGTGGTCCGCCGGCTCCCCCTCCTATCCTAGGTCTCTTCCACCAGGACCAAGTCGCTAAGACTGGCTGGGATCAGATACTCGCATTGAGACTGCCCAGTGAAAGGTACCCCTAGACAGGCATGGGGAGAATAGCACTTACTGTTTTGCATCTCGAAGGGCCTTGGTCGCTAAGACTGGCTAAATTCAGATACTCGCATTGAGACTGCCTTCTAGAATGCCAGCAAGTGCTGTGTCGCCGGATGGCGTTCCCGAAATTATCTATCTCGCGGTCCCATATTTAGCCTCTAGCTATCCAATTTTTGCAGCGAGCAAAAGTCAACCTAATAGCGCGCCTAGCGGTGGGTCCCTGAACTAACGGGTGGGCGTTGAGAAGGATAGCGCTACTGATGAGCATGGCGGGAGTGGCGGTGCTCCTGCGGCCCCTGCAGGTAGGCAGCGGTCCTCCGACTGTTTGGGTGCTATGGGTACACGACAGTACTCCCGGAAAACCCCTAACCCCATCCTCGGGCGTGCGGACGTCACAATTAGAAGGATGACTCTGATTCTTTGTTTTTCAACTCCAGCAATTGTATTTCAAAAGCGTCAATGTCAATAATACATATTGTAAGTGATTTCATTCTGACTTATCATTGCATACATAAATGTTAATATATTGTAATTTATAAATTATCTTACCTTATTTATTAGTTTCTTACGCGATGCAGTTTACTGTTTGGTGGTGATGTTAGATGGAAAAGGAAGGAGGAGAGAGGGCTTTTGTCCGGGACCTGCTAGTGGACTCGTCAGTAAGGCATTAGACGCGGGGATGATTGTTGAATATATTGGAAGAATATTTATAGAATGCGAATATTTATATTTAGAATGTGGATATGAATATCTATAGAAGGGCCCCGTCGACCACTAGCGCGAAAGCCGTGATCAGTTGCGCGTTCCTCTAGTGGCCGACAGGTGTAGGAGTGAAGTCTTTACAAGTGTATGTATAGCCAAATTGACAAGAAGAATATCTATGGCAAGTAGTGAACATCAAAAACAGGATATTCCAAATAAAGCATTCACTAGACATGTATAATAAAAAATCATTGGGCGCAACAAAAACATATCTTGTTCGTTTCTTGAACTTCTGACTTTATGGTTTATTATTAAGAGGTGCTTCGGCGAAAAGATAATTTACTCTTTTGTGTCTAATCTTTGGGTAACTTTAACAAGCTTGAGAACTTTTTATGTTGTCAAATAACAGCATACAAAAAATATTTCAATTTACAGGAGATTAACTGCAAGGTGTAAAAATTTTCACGAGACTTTTTGTAGCACTATTACAATGGACGTGCATGTTCGTTAGAACTTACAAACGCTAAGAATAAAATTTTCTTCATTTCATCGTATGTGGCATTATAGTGAAAGAAGTGAAACTCGCAATGAGACTAATTGTATGGGAGCAAACACGAATTATTTATCTGATCGAAGCTAAAAGATGTAAACATTTTGATTTCCAGGACCTGATAAAACTTTATTACACCGAAGTAATTCAACACTTTAGAAATTTTCCCTTTACAACCAGCCTATCATAAATATTTCAATCTAGATAACCACACTCACGGCATTTTTAAAAATTAGTGAAAGAATCGTCTGTATTTTAAAGTACTAATAACGAAATAGTTTATGATACAGATAAAGTGAATAAGAATATAGAAATTCTGAAGATAACAGGGAAAGATATGATTTGAACGGGGGTAAAACAACAATACGATTCAAACAGGACATAGTTTATTGGGTAATAAAGTTCTACGGTTTATACACATGTTTCAGGAATAAACGCATCGCTCGTTTTTTTTTCCATTATGCAAGCCATAAATTGAAACATAAAGAAGCCGTAGAGCTAACGACCGATAAAAGTTACTCTTAAGATGATAAAAAGTTCCTTTTATCGTTTATCGTGCAACAAGAAGGAGAAAAGAGTTCAATTTTCTGTCGTCGAAGGACTTTCCGTTGAACGGGGTTATAATACTTTTGCAAATGTTTACGATGACAAGAGATGTAAAAGTTTTAATTACTTAAAAACGTGACTAAAACTTAGCTAGAAAATATTTTCGCGTAAATTGTACGGTTTTGAATTTTCGATTTATTTAACACTAGAACTACCAAATTGGTCAAAATGATTTGTTTTAGATTTTTTATTTTATATTACAAAATTTACCAACACGGTTTTCTCAAAATGTATAATGATTTTTATTAACATAAAGCATCATTTTATATTTTAACTCCTGTTTCATCCCTTGTTTATTTAATTTTCTATTTTCAATTAAAAATAAAGTGCAGGTTGAACATCGATAGTTCTAGCGTTAAATAATTCATGAATTACGCTATTCGTGTTTGAAAAATTTATATAGTTCTAGTGTTAAATAATTATTTTTTATTTTAATAGTTTTCATTGTTTTCCATTTTCGAAATATTATTATTATATCTACCAATAAGGAATGAAAAATTATTCCAATAAATGATTCGAAACTCAGGAACGAACACGATATCAGGTGGTTCTATCTATTACATATTGCAATAATTAGAGCGGTGAGTTGAAACACGAGTGTCTGAAGTCAAGCTAAGCTGAAACTGGCTTTTACCAAGATTGACAAGTAATTAAAGTATAAACGTCTTTTACGCTTCCTTTATTTTCGGATTTTGTGCTTCGAAAATAAACACTTTGACTGTCACGTTACCCACATATGGGTGACACTTGAATTTCCATTAAAATTTGTCGCCTATTTAATTAAGAATTCTTTGGTTTAGTTAGTTGAAAATATTCCTATTACGTATTTTAAATGATGAATAATAGAAATAGCAAAATATTGTGGAAACAGAATATAAAGTTTGTAGAAAATAAAATTATTACCAAATGAAAGTTTTAATAGCAGCAGCGTGGCAATCAAAGTGTTAAGTTCAGAGTATCACACTTGAACGTTCTTCGTTTTCAAAGTCTGGCGCTTTGATCATGTTTATTTCAGGAATATCTGATGGATACCGGTATCTTTTCCATTACTTAACAAGAGGTGTATCCTATATAAACTATTTCATGTCAAATTTTCATAATCTGTAATGGTTAGGCCCATAGGTACGGATTTTTTTTCAAATTGTTAATTAATGCGATATTTCATTGTTAAATCTAAATTTAAGCGATTCTTAAATGATTAAACAGTTAAATTCTATATAATCCTATATTTCACCGTTATTAATTATGTTACTCAACTCAGAAGAAACTTAAATTAAATATGAACCTACTGTTTTATACCGGTTAAATTAATATTATAACAATATTCATTTTTTATTTATACGACATCGTGTTGATATTTAAATGATTACGATTCAAGGAGCCGCTTATTAATTTAATTCAGCTGCTGATCGTTAGTTTTGAATTTAAAACTGGCAATGCAACGCGTCGACAAACTTTTGGTGTGCCTCATTGATCAAAAGTTGCTGAACTTTCGCGCTCCCTCATTAATTTTAATCTAAAAGCGAGAAACTCTTCTACGATGAACATTACGGAGGTTTCGAAAGTTGCAGCAATTTTTATTCTGTAAAATGCTTTCATTTCCTGTGGATGTAATCTTGGATATTAATAATTACAGTTTTTTAAAGTGATAATCCCAATCTGAATAAATAACCAATATTAGTAATAGCTTTATTTCGCAGACATTGGTGGCACTTATCGTCTTTGTTGTAGAATTGATACTTTTCGCGTGAAACACACAGTTAAGAAACATCGAGGTCGCTGTTCGTTGCCCTGAGGTCTTTAATAATGTTTTGTTACTTGGTTTACATGCTTTACATTCCATAAATGGACATTTTTTTATATTATACCTTTATATGGGATAGGTTGATGCGTCATCCCGCGGGGCATATTCATACAATGTTCATACAATTTTTTGCGATTACTGAACTGCGATAAAAGAAGACTCATGCAAAATGTATGTATCGTGTATGTCATCGATGAAAATGTATAAGGAAAAATATAGGTTTCCATTAAAAAATTTACTCGTAATCTTTATAAATCTTTTCAAGATGACCGCGAAGTCAAGCAAATATTGGCAACGTGCCTGAAATTGTCTGAAAGTTTTTGATGGCATTTACATTTTCCAAGATATTTACTCGTTTCTAGATAGATTATACACACTCTTATATGTACGTATGTATATTGATGGCACTACCAGCAAAGTTGTGATCCCACATGACCACAAAAGTCGAAAATATAAAAGAAAATTTTATGTACAGTTTCGTTTTCAAGAAAATTGTACTTGAATATTCTTCAAGAATATTGATGTAGAAGTTTATGCATGGAAATAAAACCAATAATTTTATGATTTTTTCAATAATTCAACAAGTAATGGGTGTTGTAAATTCGTGAATATGGGTATTAACATTGCTGAAATACATATACTACCATTCAGTATCCTTCATGGCATTCTTAACACGTTGACATTCTTCGCGTAAAAATAATAACGTAACTATAATATGGTGCGTCTAGTCGAAAATGTGATACACGTAAGTAATAGTATAATGAAGAACACTGATAACAATAGATTTTAACAAGGTTGATATTTGTATTTATTAATTTATAACGTTCATTAGTTGTTGCGTACGCACAATTTCTGCCAAACTGACGAAGAGACATGCGTGGTTAATTTGTGTAGGTAATAAATTGGACGGACACAATCAACGGTGAATAATAACTGATATATTAAAGACGTTACGATGTTGTTCGATGTACGGTTTTCGAGATTCTGATTTTTCGACGCTCAAAAACTGTACAATATTATTTTTAAAGGTGGTCATACGTCGCTAGGGTGGGAGCATTACCTGCGGGGGTTGCAGGAGTTTTCGACGTCAGCTAACTATTCGCAGACCGTTTTTTCTCGGTATCGTAAATGCAACCTTGTCCTTGACATTAGTTGTTAAATTAATGAAACTGTCCTCTATCTTGCCGTAAATGAAATTTTTTGCAAATATTTAAAAGAATTTTCAAATTTACTTTTCTTGAAAACAAAATTGCATATAAAAAATTTCATTCTATATTGTCTTGGCTTATTTTTCCACATAAAATTATCCGCTTGCCGATTGCATCACCTGTTAGGGGACACCATTTATAGAGATTATTCGAAAACCATACTTGTGTTCCAAAATCACGGATTATAAGATTTCCATGATAGCCAACAACTGAATGACAACATCATTCTATTTGCCTTTTTCAGCTCATTTTCAAAGAGATAAACATTTTTTCAAATTAGACAATCATTAATGGTTATTAACGAAGGCGGATACAAAATTCATAATATTGAGTATAATAAATCATCCAGATTATTAATGATAATTATAGAAAATTGAATAAAATAAAATTGCTTAAACTTCATTTAAATATTTCTTAAGTCATCTACATGACTCAAACAATCACAGCTGTTCATATTTTTTTACCAAAATTATTATCGTGTTCCATGCAGTTTTATGCAATTCACGCATAATAAATATTTTCTATTTAACAATTCGATCTTCAATAGTGATTACTAAAATAGTAACAAAATGTTATAACACCGAATATTAACAATGTGTTAACAGTTAAATTGAATAATTCGCAACAAATTAGAGAACACGCGCCAAAACTGGTGTCTGATACATATTATTTTTAAAAGATTTTTCAACACAGTCACGTAAAAGCTGTTTCTCCTTATTTTATAGTTTGCTCCAGAAGGCACTAAAATATTGAGAAATGTAACTTTATTTATATTTCGCTATATTTGAGAAACAAAGAACGATCACGCAACAAAAACACTCCGGGAAAAGTTTGATCGTATTTTTCTGTGCTGCTCGTTGTTTTCGAAAACTCGAACACCTTTACCTGGAAGTTCCAGACAAGAAAAATGCTGAAACTTTCGAGAATGTCTGCGTGAATGTTAATAAAAAGGTAAACGAATCCATGACTAGCAAACAAATTGGTGTGTCCGTTTTCTTTTCCGGTGACGTTTTTAAAATTCTACATTTTTTCACGTTTTTTTCACTACGCAATTTCTTTCAACTCATTCGTGACTACGTTTTGTGCACTCGTCAATTTTTAAAAGAAGTTTTCTATCCGTTATATCTTTTAAAATAAACCAAGTAACATATTTGTGCTAAGAAAAAGAATTTCATTGAATATTGAATTTTTCTTTTATTTTGTACTTTATTCATTAATTTACAGAATAGGTGAAAAATTTAATATTTTTGACATTTTTAACCACAATACCTCAATTAGTAATTACACTTACCTTACTTATATTCCCGAGATAATAATTCATTTATATAATCACATGTTTTTAACATGTTATAATTTATTAAGGGGGCAGACCAGTCTAAATGCAAAGGTTTGGTAAATTGATTATTAATTACTTTTTAGCGAACAAAATCATCATATAATCACACGATTGTTTCACATAAATTACAATATATTACAATTTTATCAAAATCGGAAGACATACTGTTAGAAGTGATCAATTTGGTATGGAATGTTTCGAACATTTTCTACAGTATCCACAAAATACATTTTAAAGAATTCGCATATTGTCCGAATTCGACTGAACAGGTTGAAACTGAACGAATGGCACTCGAGTTAGCGAAAAAAGAAACACTCGTGGTGGCCAAAACGTACTTGTTCCAAGGTCTTAAGTGATCAATTGATTAAATTCGGGAAAATCCAACTCTACGCCAAAACGGTTTGATGGAAAATGTAGATATTACTGCAAAGAAGAAATTCGGAAAAGGAATGTACTCAATTTGTCTCTAGATACACATTTATTTATGGTAATTTTATTATTTTGCTATGAAATTGATTTTAAAAAAAAGTAAACAAACTTATTTGTATATAATAGCTTTATTAATATTATAATAACAATTTAAAGGATAAAGGCACAGAAGAAACGATTTATAGGATAGGCATGTTTCATTCATTTTATCACTCTTGGTTAGCGACCGATGGATAGTCCATCCCAAAAAGAGGAACCAGGAAGCCCTCTCTGAGCATCCTCGGGCGTTCGAATGATACCCCATACTTTCCTCCCTGGTAAGCGATCGATGGGTAATCCAACTGTTCTCTCCTGAGCACAGCAGAAATACCTGTCACTGCAAGACGAGCAATATTCATATAAGGCCGTTACTAATGAAGCAAGGATTAACAACATGCCGCGTTACTGCGTAATAAATCACGTAAGTTCACAAAAGCTCTGCGGTCCACGAACTTAATTGATCACAAACTATCACTACTTATTTTAGTTGGAAGAAACGCCAATGAACTCGGCAGTAAACATGTCAATTTCTGAAACAGAAGAATCTAAAAGTGTACTCGTGACGTACACTTTATTATACATAGGTTTATTAACACGGTTATATTATAAACTATTAACTATATCTATTTCGAACACATCATTTATGAATTACGTCTCAGTTCGTCGCTAACATTGTAAGATACATCTTCGCCCATTCGTCGTTATGCTTATTCCGTGACAAGTCGACGCTCAGCATGCATGCGTTCGAAAAATTCAATCAGCGTACTCGATACGACCACGAGGTGTCGCTGCGAAACATCAAGCGAGTCTCAAACAGTGAGTCATAGCAACTGAAACATTGCACTACAACTTCACACTCGACATTCAAGGATTCGTTAGTCTCGAATTTTTGTCATCTCAACCATTCGTGAAAAATGTTTTTTAAACTGATGCGTCGCGATCATCAACGAGACCAAAAGTTAACGCTGAAATTTACGCCTGCAACCCAAAAAATTTAATTCTAACCACTCAAGGTTACCACAAAACATATTCTGCAACTTTTATTGAAACTAAGTATAAATCTATGGGTTCCGTCCGATGCGGAACAATACGAAGAAAATCCTCGAAGGTTCGTTTACAACAGGGACGTGACAAATTTTAATTTCGCACGATTAGAGTTTTAACTTTATTTTTTGACAGGGTGCAATTCGGCCCTAATAATCGTAAATTCTTTTCACAAATTTTTGAGTTTTGTCAGACAATAGTTAAAGTTAGCTTCACGTGTTCCAAACAACCGACCGTATCGTAAACACGGAATTTCCGAAGGGTCGGCCGAAACCTCGCGCGTAATGGTTTCAGTAACGGCCAACCCGGAGGAAATTTTCGTACCATCGCGGAACCTTCGAGGACACCCCCTCACCGGGTTGCCCTCTCCGCCGCGTCAAGAGGACTGGCCAAAAAGGGGCATCATCCGGCCTCCTTTACCAATTTTCTACGCTGATTGGAAAACGTACCAATCCAATCAGCACGTCCTTCACCAGCAAGTCCTTCTCCATTCGTTCGGGAGAAGAACTGGGCTGGTCCTCGTTCGTTTCAGAGGTCAGCATTGAACCACGGCGAATTTTAATTAATTTCGAAATTCGCGGCGTCGCGTTTTATTAACGAATCTAAAGTTAAGATCGGGATTTACAACCCCGATCGAGGAAGTAAATCCGCGTTAGTGATCGCGTCCGAGCACCCAACGTCGCGAAGTGCTCGTGCCAAGACGATACATAATGTTAGGGTTTGGTCGAACCCTCAGTGCACTACTTGCCGTTTGTGTCTGATGTTTTCCGAAGGACTACACAAAGAATGCAAAACGGCTTTGGGATCACGATAATTAGAAACCTGTGTTGTGTGGAGTGTCACGATTTATTCTGTTTTTGTGTGCTGGTGAGATATACTAGCGTCTGTATATGTGTGTGTGGACGTGTGTAGAGCCTGGTGCTCTCAGCTATGTGTTTGACTATACAACTGTCTGTAGCTCTGTATATATTTCTTAAAATAACTATCGCTATCAGTCTACTGCCTATCCTCGTCCTTTGGAGAACCTCCGTATTTATGCACGGTTGTCCATCCTTCCATTGCGCTCTTAGCATGGTACCTTTCTGGAAGGGGAACAGAGCCATCGTAGGGGCAGATGGATGGCACGCCGACAGTTTGGAAATTCCCAACATCGGGAGTTGGTTGTTCTTGACCGCTGATAATCGTTAAATTTCAGCCGATCCACTCGTACTTCGTTTTAATCTACGTTGTTAATTTTTTCGTCATGTGATAAACCTTGCCCAGCTGGACCTTTTTAAATTGACTCTCTAACACATAAAAAAAGTCGATTGTTCCATATTTATTCGCTGTCTAGGACAACCGTTTGTTAACTCCCAAGTTTGTTTTGGACTTATACCATTCAATTTGTCCTGCGCCCTTCGTCTAATCGACACTTATCAGCTGATTGGAAATAATCAATAAGAATCAGCCTTGCAACTACTGCGGAGGGTATATATTTCTGTGGGCATTTCAAAGGATTCGAGTTTTGCAACTTTCGTTTCTTTGTCTTGTTCTTGTCTTACCCTTGGTTCAACTTTTTGCCAAATGTGAGTCCTAGATTTTTATGTATTTAATCAGTGACAAAGCCATGACGAGGTTTAAAGCATGTATATATGTGGAGAGTGAAATGATTGCGAAGGTGTGAAGGAGTGCGAGTGTGAGTGCGTGTGTCTGTATGAGGTAATGGCAACGATGTAGAAAAAAAAATGCGAAACGAAATACGGAAACGGCGCCAAAAAATCGATAGTCATCGCCCAGCAGTCAAGAAGTGTGTATCACAAGTAATAATTATTAAATATATCTAGTTAAATATATACTCCTGATTAGTTTATTTCATATCATTCGGGGTTTCCCTTGCCTGAAGACATTCGTTTGAAAAACTCCAGGACAAACAAGGATAAAAATCCCACATATATTTTGTCAGGTTTTCAAACAATTACTGAATTCAGGTTTGGTCTTAGAAAAAATGAACTCAGCTAGAGATGCCCAGGAAGTTAAATTACTGAGTGAACTGTGAAGTAATTGGTGAATAGTATTTGTGCTTTCTCCAGAACAAAAGGTAGTAAAATGATCGGTACATAATCATCCTTTGATCAAAGACATTAAGTTACAAGGTATATCGTTGGTAGAAATAATAAATAAACTGACACTAACAATCGATCTTTAAGGCAAACTATTTTGCATAAATTCTGGTTTAGATAGTGTCTGTTGTACTCTAACTTGTATATCTATTGGTTAAGAGACTCAATACGTTAGCAATGATATTATTTCCGACTTCCCATTATCGGAAAATGTGGAAAATCCTTGTTTTCAATACCATTTCATGTCTTTTCGATATCAAGGGCCATTGCAGAAAAATATTCAGTATTATTAATGGCCTTGCAAATTGATCATTATAAAATTGTTAAACGATCCATGGTCGGGTGAAGTTTCTTAAATTAACATTGAATACTGGATAGTAGATTTTTTGATTCTATATTCGGCATTAAAATAAAATTTACCATTTTTCTCAAATGTTACTGAGATTCTTGGTTAGGTTAATTGGACTGTAGAAGATGAAATTTAATTGATTTTAATATTGTTACTGTACCAGCTGTTTTCCATATTGTGTAGATTTTATAGTGCATTCGTACCTGGATAAGAATTTTTGGCTACATTCAAGGTTGCTAGATGTTCCAATATTTCAATTTTGTTTTTCAATGGGTCTGTTGGTGGATTGTGAAGTATGAAATATTGGAAATGAGTGATTAAATAACAAAATAGTTTTATTACTTTATGCTGTGACTTTATTTTAGCGGCTTAGAAAAACACGTCTTTCTATTTCAAATTCTAGAGTGCGAATGAATCGAACACCCAAAAGAAAGTTGCGACCCACTTTTCTTTTCCCAACCGTTTACAGCCTTATCTAGCGGTGCAGTCCTTTAACTTCGCGTGACAAAGTCCAGTTATTAAGTTTAGTCCAGTTAGTCCACAATTAATCTTACAATTAATAATAATTCAACATCAAATAATCAAAATTCTTTGATACTACATTTTAGTTTCCTAAATTTTGATTTGCAGTTGTTATCAGTAAAATTGCTAATATTTGAAGGCTAAAGAATTGTAATCAATAACCTATCATTAGATGTAATTAACAACATAGTGCCTAAATGTCTTTTACTTCGATTAATGCTTCAAGGAGAATAGCAGGATAAAATGGTCAAAAGTGTCTTTGAACCGATTTTGACTGACAATACACTATTCAATACCGTACCAAAAGAAAACGTAACACAAGTTTCAGCCTTTTACTTAACCCATGAGGGTAGTTAGCGGGTAAATCCCAATTATCGAGGTTTGTCCTATTTTTCCTATTTAATTGCATGCAACAAATCCGAAAAGTTTCTATAATATTTGAGGTACGTCAATGTATTATACGTTAGAGAATTTTTTCAGATTTTTTCGTTGAAAATGCTAAGCGTGAAAAATCGAAAACTGTGAAAAAATGTGGAAAAATGCATATTTCATGTAGAAGTTTTTGAATCTCCATTTTTTTCTTTTAAGAGTGGTTGTGTATTGACATGATTAATATCCTTAATTTTGTTCAGATTTTTTTGTAGAGTGCACCGTAGTTTTAACAAATCAAAAACCGAGTTTTTGAAAACGTTTCGAGCAAAGAATATGATAAATACTTGAAATCTTTGCATTTCGTTTATACAACTAGTATGATTGATAGATCAGATAGAAGATCATATGATTCTTAATAATTGTGAATTAAGCTCATCAAAATTCTCATTCATTGTTTATTAGCTCCCATATTTACCTACCTATACGATTAACGGACAATTTATACTAGTTCGTACCGGCAACGTAACGTAAAATGAACTTTTCAAGTACAATGTGTCTGCAGTTTGTACATTCTCGTCTCTTAAGTGAACCACGTCAAGTTATATACAACATAAACGTCACTTCACCTACTTCATGCATGATGGTGCTTCACCTCACTATAGTTGACTAGCTTGCCAATTTTTAAACGAAGTTTTTGAAATATGATGGATGGGACGCGAATCTATTCCACACTTTATTCATCAAATTTGACATTGCTGGACATTTTCGTTAGGGAATAATAAAAGGTACTATTTACAGCTGGAATCAATCATCTGTAGAATCGTTGAACAATGAAAGTATCAAATTAAACAAGTTTTCTATGTTAATAGAAAAAGTTCCGATCTCATTCGGTTGAAATTGAATAAAATCGATACCTACATTAAGCTATAAGCCACAAAGATGGTAAACTAAAGAGCCGAAACGACCGATATGTGAAACGAAAGAGAAAGATATGATAAGGATGATGTTTATTGATTCGGCCTCGGAATTAGGTTTCGCATTCTTCGATTTTATCAAAAGAAAGAACAGTAAACGCTTGGAACCAGTTCAGAAATGCTATTCAACCGGCAGAAAGAAATTCGTATTTCGACTCAAATTTAAAGTGGCTTAGTTCTTTGGTTTCCCTAAGGACGCAATTCTCTTGAATCCAGATTATTCCTGGACCCTCTATGTGCTTGTGGTGAGTAAACAGAAAGGAAACGATCCGGGCGAGTGCAAACAACATCCTGCCACGTCAAGAACTCCACTCCACTGCCCTTTGCTTTTGCCTGAGTGAGGATCAAATTTGAAACAGTCCATCCCAGTTTCTGAGTCATGCTACTCAGGTTACTAACGAACATGAACTTCGCTGTTCTGTCTTCCTTTATCGTCTAAACTTCATACGACACGCTTTCTATAATGTCTTTAACCTTTTGTTGTGGTACATCTGTCGTGTAATTAATTGCACAATAATGATTAAGGCTTAAGTCATAATTTATATAAGAAATAGTTCAAATCAAAGTAAAATTGTTTTATTGCGCTTTCGAAAACTGCGTGCTAATATTACTATCTATCTTACTAAAATTAAATAAAAATAAACTTATCATGAACTAAATATACACAAAACTATACACGAAATAACTACAGCAGTCCATCGCAAGTGATTAGATTCGTGGAAGCACTTTCTATTATAGTAACTGTTCTAAGGTTCTAAGGTTCTAAAGGAGAATAACTAAAAATGCGTGCGAGCTTCCTGAAGACGTTCTTTATTCTCACTGGCGATTGTCTTTTGCACGTCGGGAGGTCTCGCGCCCTCTCGATGTAGATCTTTTATATGTACTATTAGTTACTTATCGACTACCGGTACTATACTATGTATATCACCAGTAATGACTGCTACTGTTAAACAGTTTTTCTAATTAATCATAATGTATGCGCTAACATTTATTTGTAAGTATTTCGTTTTGACATTGTTAAAAAAAAGACTAAGAAAAATAAATGATGGAATAGTGAATGCCAATCTTCGCAAATTCAACGAAAATTTAACTTCTCAATTGGGCAGCTGCATCACTACACTTTCTGCTTTCAATTTTTATTTTTTCACGATACATATAAAACAGAACTTTTTACTATTTAAAGAAATATAGCAGTGTATTAGTAGTTAATTTTTTCTGTGCTGCATATAAAATTATCTGAATGGCTAGAAATTATCTCCCACACTATTTTCTACTAGAAATACACAAGTATTTCTTATTATGGTAATTCTGTGGAAAAAGGACATGACTTTCTGTAACACATCTCTAGCAAATTACAGTTTTAATTCCTAATGTAGTAGTAGATATCGATGTAATATGAAGATATCGATATTTAGATTCGTGTAAATATCGATGTATGATATTCGGCGGCGTTTGTGTTTTTGATCGTTGCGACGTTACAAAAAGCGATTTTGTGAAGTTTTTTGCGTAGTGCGTAAAATTGGATTATAATTTTAAAATATCGTATAAAATATATAATACTATAATTTAAAACACCACACTAATGACGATCCGGATTAGAAAATATTGAAAACGTCGTGGTTACCGAAAATTTCCTTTATTGCGTTCTACATATGACACGTTCAGTGCCAAGCTGATTCATCGCTCTCCGTTCAGGCCGCATGAGGTGTAAACGACCCACACTTTTACGATTAAATAAACTAGTTTTTATCGTGTGACTTACAATTTTTCAACAGCACAAAGCTATATTTAGCAAGAAAAGGATATGGACGCCCCACGCTATAATGAATGCAGTATACATGATGTTAAGATGCCTGTATTTGACTCCACAATAAATTTTTAAAGAATTCTTCGTTTTTCAATGAGAATTCCAAGCGACCTGAACGAACAGTTCAGCGGGGGTCGTATACACCCCACAGGGCAAGGTACATGTTAATACGTGCACGCTTGCTCCTCTCTGACGATTCTTTTGATTCCCCAAATCTCCCAGCACGAGGAACAACCACGTGAAAAATCCCCCTTTATACCTCATTTACAACAATGGGTTAATACTACACAGATTATACAACAAGTTTTTGAACTGATATTATACTACCGTGACCAAAAAGTAAGGTCAAATTTCATGTTCATTATCTTCAATTGTTTTTGAAACACGCTTGTTTATCCAAAATTTTAAAAGTTGACTAATAATAAAGAAAAAATAATCTTTCTAAATCACGACTTTTAGCGGCAGGAATTATGCTCAAAACATTCCATTGTTCCATTTAGTTTCTAGCAAAATAATGAAACTCTTCATCATTTTATTTGTATAATTATTTTTTGTCATTGGCAACAAATTGTTTTTCTCGTTTATCTGAATATAATATTTGAATGAATTATTGGAACAACGGTTACAAAGTTATTCGAATGATAATATAAATAATTATTGTCTTTGCTTTCGGTTTATGAATTTTGTAAAATAAATAGATCAAAATACATTTCTACCTTGTTTACTTAGCTTACTTCTTGACTACGTCCTTCTATATCATAATATAAATCGGTCTAATGCACATACAGCATGTTTTCGGTTCGATTTTCTTTTATGTGAATTTTCTATTTTTTTGGTACAGTCGTACAAAGCACCGGACAACAGTCGTTTCCCAATCAAACACAGCCTTTTTTATTGTACCTATGTACCAGTAATAGCTGGAAAAGTCGAGCCCCGACCATACGATGAGTTAACTTGCAATTTTAACTTCTTCACCAAATCTCAGCAATTCCCACTTAGCCAAGCCGGAATCCAGTTACTTTCATTTTATTACTTCTATTTATTACTGTCTTTTCCACCGTACTTTTTACCTCCGAATTTGGTAAGCGTGAACCATGCCCGCGAAAAAGGCGCCATTGGAATCCATTGATTGACTTTAACTCCTCCTATTTGTCTCATTTAGTATATAAGATTGCTCTTAATTCGCATCGAAATCCGATCTGATACAACAGGTATTTCGGTAACTTGATGCACCAACGTCACCAGTAAATACAAGTCTTATTTCAAAACCATCTAAACCACCATCTTAACGTTTACAGTGCTGTCCGAATTAATGTGAAGACAGAGCAAAAATCAGTTATCTGATGGAGATGTTCTGGGGCTGTTTTTCGCACTTGGAGCCTGGCACTCTTGTTCTAGTTCTTGTTCAAAGTAATGCAGGAAGAACATTTAGCTCGAGAGCTAGAGAAAGTTCATGTCAACGACGACGCAATTTTTTAGTAAAACTCAGCTCCATGCCATGTTTCCAAGACTGTGGTGAAATACTTCAAGGACAAGAAGATTACTATTCTGGAACGGCCTGGAAATTCACCAGATCTCAATCTAATTGAAAATCTGTGGGCCATCTGCAATGTCAGATTACAAATAATGGATAGTGTGAGTAGTTTCAAGACGAGACAGTCAAGGATAATTGCAAAAACCTAATCGATTCCATGCCGAGAAGAGTTCAGACAGTCATTAAGGGGAAGGGGGGACATATTTCACTACTAAATACTAGTACGAAAACCTTATATATGTACCTAATACTAGTTTTATTTCAAATACATGATATTTATCAGAAAATTCTCTGTGTTCACATTAATTCGCACAAGACCGTACAATGCCACCAAAATTCTTGAATTCGTTCTCACAACATTAAATTACCGTCGACCACAACATTTATCGGGGTCTCGATGTATTGAAGCAGTCATGTTTTGTGATCAGACATTCAAATAATTATTCATAAATCAGAAATAATTCATTTTAAAAAATAATTCCAAGGTAAATTTGTCTTCAATATTTCAGTAAGCAAAGATTATCACCCTGAAAAGAAGTTTTTAAGAAAATTTACTCTGCATCTTTTATTCAGAAATTCATTTATCATAAAACAAGAGTTCGTAATGATGAAACAAGTTTTATTAAACGTTTATGCAAGTACAAAGCTCGATCTTACTACTATGAGAAGCATAAAGGTTCGTTTTATAAATATTCAATAGGATCAGTGAAGTTTCCTAATTTCATAACGCAAATAAAGAACCATTGAATTATTCAAGCCGTAAGGTATAACTCTGAATCTTTTGATATTTCATTAATTATCACAGTCACATACTAGTGTCATGAATAATTTATTGTCAGTACATTATACATAAATCGTTGAATCAGCAAATTAAATGCAAAAAATATTTACGTTAAGTAACAGTAATTAATTGCTACAAGTTAAGTCATTTTCATTTTACTTTAATTGTTATGTACGCTTTAACAATAACTAATAACAATTAATAGAAGAAAAAACAAGTTTCAAAAATAGCGTCGCTAGTACCTATATATACTAATTATATAAAATAACGAATTTAAAGTCTGAGATTGAAAATTGTCTATCAATATTCGTAATATATGCAGCTTCAATAAGTTTAATCCGTGGACGCAAAAACGCTCACTCAGCGGTTTCAACGGCAAACATAGAGCTCTCTTGAAGAGGAGGGTTATTAAACATGCAACAAAACGTTTTTGACGAATGTTGCATTACATTTAGGAATGCAAATAGTGATGGTGATAATTTGATTTTTTTGAAGAACTATGACCAGACGTTCAAATTTTTAAACAGAATATTTTTTTCTACATTATTAGATTAAAGTATAATATTTAAACAATTAATGGTTAGTGAAATATTTTAAGTATTTCTTGAAATTATGCAATATTTTTTGGAAACATTTTCTTGCATTATTGATATTTAAGGGAAGAATCACGAGTATCTGTTTTAACCGAACATATTGTGTGTGGTAATGTAGTTATTATTGTTATTTGTCCCTGGTTTCGAAAGAAATATTCCATTATATTTGGAATATTTCTTCTAAGATTATCATTATTATCATATAACTATGCTGTTTAACTTATTCAATTTATTCATTAAGTACTAAAATTATTAATTCAAGTCAGTTCTTGTGAAACACCTATAGCTTGAAGTATTTTGTTTAATGCACTATAAATGTAATAAAATTAACAAGTATGTTTCTGAAAAATAGTTATTTTTCATTTATCCTTACAAATAATATTCACAGATAGTGTAATCTTATTCAATATGATTTAACATAGTATAGCACGGTGTCCTTGTAAAATTGTAAGAGGCTATTCCATAAATATATATCAATAGATTTGCAATGAAATGTTCGTCTTCTTCATGCATTTTGTAAATTTAAATAAATTATAAAATAAAGTTATAAAATACGTGTTTGTTATAAACGAAGTACATTTTCGCGAATTTGTTAATGCCATATTATTGTACATAAATATCCGTGAAACTTACCTTTTAGAAATTGTCATGTATCTCTCTTGGTTGTGGAGATTGCATTTGTAGGTCGAAATCTTAAGGAACGGTTTTACCCCTTAAAGTTATATCTCAGCGAATGAAAATAAAAACGGGTCCCTCATTTTTATCTACTTAACAAGCGTACGAAGTTCAATCAAAATCGGATGGGGATTTTCTCGTGCGATTGAGATGGTGTATGTACTTCGAAGAAATCGCTGTTCTCGCCGAGCGAGGAAAGTGTGCGAGTGAGGAGTTATCTTCTCGAGGTCTTGTGAATCAGCGGAGTAGAGAGCAACCTCTATGCTCTCAAGCGAGTTTTGAGTTCCTCCTCGAGCTCCGTCACTGTGCTTTTTTCTGATGGGAGCGTTCCAGTTCCCAGAATTGCTAGGTGTCCGTGCCTTGTAAAAATGGACGATGAAAATAAGACATGTACTCGAAGTAAGAAAGTTGACTGTGATTCTGTCTCGAAAATTGGCTCGTACTATCCTTACCAACTGTTAGAATTGATTTTGTAAAGCGAACGTCTGGTGTCTTGTTTACCTCCCTAAGATAAACAAATGTATAGTATCACAGTATCAAAACATAAATCGACGCTGTTTTTTAATACATACCCGACTGCATATTATTCACTTTTTATTTGGCAAATTACAGATATTAATCATTTATATACTGTTGTAAATAAATGACATTAATTGAATCGAATAACCTCTGAACATTAACAAAACGTAAAACATAGAAACACATAGAAGCACAATAAAAGCGGTAGATGTTTTATGACATTGACAAGATAAAATGTTGGTTCGATATTTTTTTTACATTCTTATATAACAAAGAAGATATAAATATCGAGATTTCTTGAAACGGATACTGTCTTCAAAAATTGGTTTTCTATGATCTCGAGCTGTAGTCAGTCATTAAGATAACATTGTATGTAGTATGAAAAAGAACACAATTTGACTATATGACCTTGAAAAATTAAGATACCTCCCCGCTTATCAGCTCAATACAGGGTATCCCAGAACTTGTGTAAGAACCTGAAACGGGGAATAATTGAGACGATATTAAACAACAATTTTGTAGTGATTTAAGTGATTCATGATAGAATACAAGTTGTTTGCATGGATTTTTTTTATTTATAACAACGTCCAGTAGAGGATGTTAGGTGGCGAATAATTTTGTTCTATCTCCTCTAGGCGGAATTTGTAGCTGCTTTTATATTGGTCTTCGGAGAGGTACTCCCTTTCCGAAGACACGAGGGTGGAGTTCATTTTTAATTTCCGCCGCCTTAATTTTGGCGGTGGAAGACCCTCGATGGCGACTTGTTATTTTGTCAACCACGTATGGAAAACGGGACTTTTCCCGTCCACGCTGACTGCGCGGTCGGACAGACCCTAGAGGACACGGCTGGCAGCGTTTATGGTAGGGTAGTTGCTCTTGACTACGAATGTAAAATATAAATTAATTTTGTCGGCTTACAAACTCCAGGGTAAGACTTAACTACCTATATCTATGTCTGCAACGGTGAACGCTATTTTCTACCTGGGCTACGAATCGTGTGCCGCTACAAATTTCTTTGGTAAAAATTTGGAATGAGGTTACGTTTTTGAATTATTAAGAAAAAACCGCAAGCAATTAGCCGCGCGAGTGTAGCTTCGAGCTGAAACGTTCGGACTAGGCCGCGAACAAGCGTGTCGACGAAGCAGAAAGTATTAAGCATAAGTAACATTTAAAATAAGAACTACAAGAATTTTAGAATAATATGAAGTTAATCACGCCTCCAGAATAAAGAAAATAATCGAATTACTCGATATCCCCGCAGGACAAATAAATGAAAATTGTGTAATACTCTTCGCTATTAGAAAGTAGGAAAATTTTGAAAATTGCCTACGTTAAATGTTAAAAAGTGGAACAGCTGATAGGACTGCCGAGTCAGCGAACTCACTTCACTTCACATACTTTCTCATCACACGGCCACTATCACTTTTAATAGAGTCTTTTAAAATGGTAAATGGGGAAAATGAGGAAGAGTGGAACGGAAGTGGCCCCGAAAGGGACCGATTCCGATATATCGAACGTGTCGTTTGAACGTTAAAATTGCGTTGGCCCCAAAAGAAGAGCGAATTTTTCCACCCACACAGATCTCTAGGATGCAGAGAATATCCTCGAAGTATTCGGTGAAACGACGACCGGCTTGTTCAGTCTTACTGAACAAAGAACATTCACGGACATTGTAATGAGAAAATAAATTCATCAAAACCGGGGATATCACTTCGGTCCTTGTTCTTTCCTTTTTTTCTCGTTAATGAAATAATAATATTTTAAATACCTGTTTGAAATGTCTATTAGATTCGTACGGTCGATGAGTTTATTAGTTGCAATATACCGTGCCGTCGCCCGAATCGTAAAAATTAGCTCAAATTCAACATCGGCATTGTCTATGGGGGGCAAGTTGACCAATGACCCTTACTAAAATCCCTACATCACCGATACAGGTATCTATACATCTGTTCCTCACTACTCCCCCATCACTTAAATCGATTCCTTGAGAACACAGCGTACTTTACCAGAAGACACATTCGATAGAAAATAAATTCCGTTTTAACAAGTAATTGTGACAACCTTGCCATACATTGTTAAGGAGTGGAACACTAAACTGTTCGAGTTTCTTGGGTATTGCACTTCGTGCCGTCAATACTCGAATGACCACCCACTGATGAGGGAAAAAATAACTAAGTTCTTGTTTGTTCTACTGTAAGGAGTACTGAGTTTCTGATCATATTTTTCTGATTAGCCCCTGGCTAAGGTTACTCCTACTCTTCCTCACTGGTATGCATGGCGCCTCAAGGGCAATTTCTAATTTTGTAGGATGATTTATTTTTGGCCAACCTCGTATCATCCCATTTCAGTGCGTCCTTAACGCGGTGCATCCTCTCGACCGAGGGTGACGAAGTTAGGCGATAATGGACATCCGGTGTTTGGCAACACCGGAGAAATTACGCCAGGTTGAAATTATTGTTAAAGCTTAAAAAGTAAAACCTCGCTGGGTAACTAAAATTCTAAGGGACCCTTTGGAACACGACTTTATAATACAATAAAGTGAAAAAACTAGATAATGAATGCTTCTAAATTAAATTCTAGGTGCCGCATGTTGACTGCAGGCCGGCAAAAAATTATCAAGAAATTAACGGTGCCAAAATTAAATGGAAAAGGTTTCTCCGTATCATAAAGTTGTCCCCTTGCCATTCTTAACATATTTTTTATCAAAAATTCAGCTTCTTACATTCTATTCGAATCCACTGTAGTACATTAAGTTGGCTATACATAGTAGTATCGTCTAAGTATTCGTTCAGAGTATAATCAAACGAGATGTTTGGTCGGTGCACGGCTAACGCTGAAATAAAATATAGATATTCATTGTGGAAGAAGTAATTCCAATTTGAGCAAAAAGTTTGAAAGTGGTATGGAGTATAACTTACCCCCACGCGTAGCCGATGTCGCATACACTAATTATTCCATCCCAGTTGACACACTGCACACTGCGCGAAAATGTAGAACATGTTGTAATATTCTGTGTTTGATAGAATCATGCTAACAGTGTGCGAAATATCTACCCGAAAATTCCTCGGAAAATGAATTCTGGAGAAGAACATCTTGCTTTCTAAAAAACACCCCCACCTTGTTTACTACTTGGCTCCATTCCTTACAAATAGTGTCCATATTTTTAAAAAAAGTGCAACATCGTGTTGTCTAACAGCTCCAACTGTTACCACATATTGCACCAAATAATCAATCGTATGGCAAACTTATTGCTGTACGACTTATAGATACTAACTATCGATCTTGAATCTCCCGTTGTTGCAATCACTTTCCGATATGAAAAAACGATAAAAATTCTTGAAGATTGTTATGATATAGACGTGATAAACAGATTATTTCCAGCCTTAATTGCCATTAACGTTCAATTTTATTTTCTTACAACCAGTCATTTCACCTTCGCAATAATAAAGTTTATTTTAGTCACTTTGAGCTTTTTCTCATATAATAGCTTTAAAACGTTCATTTTGCTCTTCTTAACAACCGACCATATCGTAAACTGGGAATTGCCGAAGGGTCGACCAAAGACACATACGTAACAGTTCTTGCAGTCAAAGGTCAACTTGGAGACCCGTCGAGAACCTCCCATCCGTAACCGTTACCCTTACTGCCAATCACAGGAAGGCTACCTAAGAGGCGTCGCCAACGTCGACAAATTTTTGAAAGTGCGCTGATTGGAAAATTAGCACAAATCAATCAACGTGCTTGAGCCTGGAAGAACGTTCGTTTGTAGGCAACCAAATCCATCGTTCGAGATATATCGCTGTCAATTTAATGGTGCAAGATTAATTTGATAGACAAGTGTCGTGACGATCCATGTACCCAAAAAGTGAAGTTGGAATTTACAGCTAGAAAGAAATCATCACGTGCATTCAACAAACCAGTTTAGAGTTTTGCTCGTAGTAAAGCTATCGAACTTTTTCGCCTGCTATTAACGTTCTAACGACTTTTCTCTAACTACTTGCCTTTACATTCGTATTAATATTTTTCGCGTATTTCCTTTATTCATAGTATATTGTGACAGAGTAAAAGAGCTTCGTACAGTTATTATCTGCTACGTCACTCGAAGGTACACTCGTAACTCGGAGATGACCGTTAGCTTAGACGCATTCACTTTTCCAATTTTTAATGTTGTTCCTTTTACCAATCAGCTAAACGCTGTTTTCTTTACTAGTTTTGAACATCTAGGGCAGGCAAAAGTACGAAAATTGCTCAGAGAGTGTTTTTCTACTCTACGATGTCTACTCTAGTTAGAGCTACATCAAGGTGATGGGGAGATGTCGCAGGTACGGATGCGAGTGAAACAGGGGCTCATTAATCCATCGCAAGAAAAACACACGGTTCGGCTATGCAACCTTATGCAATTTAGATGTAGGGATAGTCTCCGCTTATCAGTTCGATTCACGCTCTGCTTTGAGCTCGCCGACAAGTTTCAAAACGCCAGAGAGCGTTCCGGCTCTGTAATACTACTTGCCACTCATGCCTGAATTCTAGGGTCCAAAGATAACCTAGTGTATCTTTGTGTCGCATTCCTATCCTCACATTTTCTCCGAGATCATTTAACACTAGAACTATCAAAGGGGTCAAAATGACTTACTCCATACTTTTTATTTTGCATTACAAAATTTATCAAGACGCTTTTGTCAAAGTGTAAGCTGATTTTTATTAAGATAAGGAATGATTCCATATTGTAGTTTATATTTCATCTCTTATTTATTTCGTTCTCTATTTTATTTCCAATTTAAAAGAAACTACAGATTAGGCGTCGGTAGTTCTAGTGTTAAAGGAATACATTTCCCCGAGACGAACAGAATATCAAAAAACTTGAAACATTAACAATTATCTGATTCTGCAACAATACCGTCGTCAGTCAGTTGTGAAGTTTTTGCATAGAATCACTTGATTGATATGAAATTGTGATCTCATGTCATGCCGCAATGTGGCTAAATGTTTCTTAACATTTTAACTATGTTCGGAATAGTTAAATTTAAGGCTGACTTGAAACGCTCATAAAGATATCAAATTTCGACGGTCAGCAATGCGTTTAAATAGTAATGATTTAGATTTTTCGTGAGTTAGCAATTTTTTCAATTAATTTTCAATTAATTTTAAAAAGTTATGAGTCCGAATAAAAATCTAGTTAGAAAAGAGTCAAATAGTATAAGACAGCTAAAAGGTTTATTTCATTTTTTGGAGATAAAACTGGAAATAACCGGAAAGAAAAATCATTCTTAGAAATTTGTTCGTTTATTTGTACATAATCTGGAAAAAAGACCAGAAACGTAAAAATTGCAATATAAAAACATATACTTCTTTTATATCATAAGAAATTGGAGGCTGAATTGAACAGTTATTTTAATTGTTTACATATGTAACTTTATGTCACTTTACATATGCTCGCATATCGATACTTATAGGTGGTTTCATATTATTTCTTTTTAAAATGTGATTTTTTTAATGCTTCCTGGTAAGCCCTTTGGTACCGAAAAACAAAGGTTTCTCAAACCCATTTTCTTAGTTCATATATCATTTACAGTTGGTTCAGACTATTTATTTCTTCTCATTGTTGCCTAGAAAAAATAAAGCGAACATCTAGCATCGAATAATAAAATTCGAAATTAACTGTCCAATATCATCTCCCAATTTAGTATCCTACGCTACACAACCGATATAAACAAGGAACATATGCTATAATGTCTTAATAAGTAAACAGTAAAGTATTTGAAAGTTATGCAATGAAAGAGCAGTATTTACTGTTTTTCTTAAACGATACATTCAACTGATTTGACGTACATACTTTCATAAAATATAATCGTAATAAACTTAACTAACAAAAAGTAAAAAATAGTTTTTTTTAAATCACATATAACAGATTAAATAACAATGGCGGGTTAGCTTTGTTTCATACGATGACTGTACTGAAACATACCCCGTTCGATATTACTCACTGATTAATATTATCAGATTTTCGTCTACACCACCCGATAAAGTAGATATTTTTTCGCGGAAAGTTTAAATGTTTATAATAAACTGATAACTTATATCGGTTTACTCTGAAGGCACCATAAACTAATTTAATGTATGCGAAAAATAACTATACAAAAACTCTTTAAGTACAAAACATCTTCGAAATTGAGAGTCTTTCTCAAAATTGAATTTCTTAAAAATTAGAAGTGTTGACGGAAAATATTTTTGAAATCTGTATTAAGCGCATAAAAATCTATAACAAAAGAGTAATTAATATTAAAGTAGAGATAGCTACTGAATAGTGATAATCTTCTGAAATACATACATATAAGTGATTATGATTATATATTGTATTCATTGTTCCGAAACTTTATCAGATTATAAATGTAAGTGAAAAATCAAAAATTAATGATCAATTAGGATGTTTAGATAATGGTGATTTTCAAAATTTCTTTCAAAAATAAATAATTTAATAACATCCAGTATTGATATAAACTTTAAGTTGACAAATTTTAAAGATTTGGTGCTTGTTACGCATGTACATCTATCTTTACTGCCGCAATATGATACGAATTATTAGATACGGCCGTAAATAAGTCGGAGATTCAGCGGCTGATGAAGTTTACATTTCACTATTTCTTCTTCAATATCTAATCTCTTTCGTCGACGAAACACGGAAAATTAGCAACGAAGATCTCGACGACTTTTGACTTTATCCGCAACTTGCGTGATGTGATGATACGAGTACATGTAAGCAGCTCATACTTATGCGATGCAAACCTCGCCTCGTTGCTAAACTTTTGCAACGTGACATGCATCATTACTCGTATTCATCGTTTCAGGAAGTTTCGTAACTGTATTAAAGTTTATCAGAATAATTCTGTTTTTAACGCAATTTCATAATTTCCAAATAATTGTAGCCAAAGTTAGCATTTATTACACAAAAACAAAGACACCTTTATAATTTCCTATTTTTGGCTAACATTTTACTACTGTTTATTTGAAAATAAGACAAACTTTTAATTGTTTATATTAGATTGAGTAAAAAGTCCGTTCGCTACAACGACGGCTCGCGATTGTTGGCATTATTAAAGTGATGCAAAAATCGTCCTTTTTTAAAACAATTTGCTACTGGCGATGAAAAATGGATTATTTTTAATAATGTAGAATGAAGGAAACATTGGACTATGCCAGGAGAAAAACCATTAACAACGGCCAAATCTGAACTGCACACTAAAAAGGTATAGCTTTCGGTTTGGTGGGATTATAAGGAAATATTGTATTATGAACTCTTACCAAATAACCAGACTGTTTATACTGAAAAATATTGTGAATAACTGTAAAATAACAACGCACAAACGCTCACTTCTTTGATGACACGACTGCACACTACTGCAATTTGATTGGGATGTATTACTGCACCCACCATATTCACCGGACCATCTGATTTTTATTTATTTGTTAATGAAAAAACACAACAATTTTATGAAAAAGGAATATTCATGTCACCAAATAGACGGGAAAAGTTCATAGAACAAAATGGTACATACCAAGTACCATTATCATTGTACTTGTATATCATTGATTAAGTAAATCTGATATTAACGATAATAAAATTTTATATTCTTATAAAGAAACGCAAACGGACTTTTTACTCATCCTAACATTGTTTCCTTAGGAATATTTATAGACGATAAAGATTTCAATTCATTTCGAATACTTTTTTCGATCAAAACCTTGTAAGGCATCACCACAAATTATATACGTGGAAGATTGATATTCAATCATCATAATTAGAGTTACAATTAGTACAATACTAATCATGAACATTATTATACCAACTTTTTAAAATATATCACTAATATCAAAATCATAATAAATTCGAAAATTTCCAATTTAGTTTTTCATTTTCATAAAAAAAAATTAAAAATAAAAGTTGTTTGGAATATTTAAAAAAAATTGAATAAGAGCGGTCTTAAAATTATTATTATTTTTATTATTCGTAATAATTAATGTACGTTCAATTAAAAGTAAAAGTAAATGCAACCATAAAGAATTAAAATTTTAAATACTAATAAGTATTAATATGTACTGTGTCAGTAAGTACTGATTGTCACTTACATTTCCATCGAAGTAAGGTTTTGTAAAAAATAACATTGTTCAACATTCGAATCAGATGTCTGCTATGAAAACTAGTTTCGACGCTTATAGGTTAAACAAAACCCTACAACTTTGCGTGGTAAGAAAATCGTGTTATTCGCAATTTGACATCTATTATCCTTCGTGAACTTGAAGAAGCGAACTAGCAGAAAGTGGCTTCACTCTATTACATGCTATCAAAGTGCATTTTGATATTCGTAGGTGGAGAACCACTGCTAGATGAAGACATAGGGGTCGGTAACCATGTAATCATAGTTCTAAGCACGAATCTCATATCCCCCTCTTCCAGTTCTCTTTCTTGATTGTACAGGAGAATGCACATTAGCGTGTCTGCGGGAATAACATAGTTCGCACATGCCATGTAAATGTGCCCACCACGGTAGACCCCTAATTTCTACCTTTCTCCTAATCTGGTCTGGTAACACTCTATGGAACTGGGTAGTTGAATCGCTAGAAAGTCATACACGACCCTTTATATGCAGAAAGATCATCGTCTCAGATAGCCATGGCGAATGTTCATACCCATTCTTGATTCCAATCGTATGAATTTGGGGAAACATGTGGAGAAATGAAGAAAAACACTGGAGCAAGGGGCAAGATAGACGAGCTGAAACGCTAAATAAACTTTCAGGGCCCTTGACTAAAGAAAATACCATTTACTATTTAAGTAATTACTAAGAGTGGTATTGTACTTCTTTTTATTTAACGCGTCCTAGAAAAAACGTACAACCTTCAAACTGTATGCTTCGTTTGCAGCTTGATTTTCAAGAAATATGTGATTAAAAATTTAATTGCCTTTATACATACGCGTCTGTACACTCATTTTCCTAATTGTGTCGTTAATAACTACATTATCGTTAGTTCAAAAGAATTTTTGTTATTCTGTAATTAGACATTATTGAGAACTACAGTGCCTTAAAATATACATTACTGTATGAGCTTCATAGGCACTAAATAAAACCTACTTACAAGTGGTCATAAAATATTTCAGAATGATATGAAATTAATCGTACCTCCAAAATAAATAAAATAGCCGAACTATGTATTCAATATCCCGGCAGAACGAATAAATGAAAATTGTGTAATATCTTTCGTTATTAGAAAGGAGGAAAGATTTGAAAATTACTTACGTTAAACGCTAAAAAGTGGAAACGTAATTTAAATTAGACTCACCCATTTACTTGTAATTTGATCTGCTTCGATGACAATTGACTGCAGGTAATGGGTCATCGCAACAGCCGATGAGACGGCTGGGTCACCGATCTCACTGCACTTCACGTGTTTTTTCACTACACGGTCACTGTCACTTTTAACAAAGTCCTTCGAAGAAGAAGAGGCCCCGAAAAGGGCCGATTTCGATCAATCGAATGTACTGCTCGAACGGTAAAATTATGTTGACTGTTAAAGAAAAGAAAATTCCG
The DNA here is from genome assembly GCA_022405125.1 of Anthidium xuezhongi. Taxonomy (NCBI): domain Eukaryota; kingdom Metazoa; phylum Arthropoda; class Insecta; order Hymenoptera; family Megachilidae; genus Anthidium; species Anthidium xuezhongi. The sequence continues at coordinate 181,604 of CM039646.1, read as the reverse complement.
TATGGGTGGACCGACGACCGGTTGACGCTGAAATAAAACAGAGGTATTCACTGTGTGCAAAAGTAGTTGCAATCTAAACAGAAAATTTTGTTATAGCGAAACCGTGTTATAGGATGCCGTGTTGTAAGAGGGCTACTGGTATTATGAAAAGACAAACCGAAATAAATTTAAAGTTACTATTGAAATTCATTAAACTGCTACATTGAAAGCTTAGCGCTTGAGACAGTAGATTGTTAAAAATTAAACTGTAATATTTTAAACTTTTTGACTATATTAAATAGAAACACATCGTCAATTGTGAAATTCAAAATCAAATTTTGAAAATTGCATTAAAGTGAACAGAGAGGGAATGAGTTTTCTGAATACAGAAGCTATCGCTGTTCAACTCATTAATGCGTGACAGGTTCCTAAGAATACTAGTTCATTAGTGTAGCCGGTGACCGTCTTTGCAGAAGAATTATTTAATTCAATGTAGAAAGGAATGAATGCGGTATGAATGCAGAATGAAACGACTTCAGAAACTAATCATGAGACCTGCATGTGACTAGCGGTCTTCATTAACCCTGACTACGAACTACGGTCTTTCTCCGTGGAGGACAAAGTGAAAATTATACTAATGATCATTTTTTATTCGTTTGTATGCTTTGAAGTGATTTTCATTCACTAAAGTAATTACAGAATTTTTATTTGAACTTTGATAACAATGGAGGCAGGTACGAATTTATAAGTTTCAAACATTTCGCAATTTCAATAAACTCACCGCGTCTCGGATTTATATTGTAATCACTTTCTGACAGGAAAATTATATTTTTTAACTTTTATTTTTCAGTCAATAAATAAAGTGAACTTTCATTACACAAAATTTACGAATCACGCGCAGGAAAAGCGCAAAGTCATATTTTTAGCCTGCGGCACATAGTCAAGAATTTATTTTCTGGCTGGTAAATATTCTTGAGCCAGGTGAATATTAGAAAGTTCCATTTCCGAAAATGTACAGAATGATTCGTGTAAGATCCAAAATTTATATAAGCTTTTAAATAGAACACTTCACGATACGGTATTTTTCAAATTGATAACTTATCATTCTGAAACCATCAATATTTTACTAAATATTTATCATACAATTATTAAATCTACATTCTAATGATTTAATCTTGGAATCAGTGTTCTAGAAACATTTGAATATTTAAAAGCTTCGTAACAGATTCCAATGAAACATTTTATTTGTAATGATTCTCAAGGATCATTTGTTTCTAAAATTTTCTAGCATGAATTCTAACATGTTTTGCATTGTCGCAATTTCAGTTTGTTTAAGCTTAAACCGTTGTTCGTAAAGGGTCTCCATTAAGCGGTGTTAACCAAGAAAACTTTCGCCATGTCGAGTTTTTCTATCGCGATTCTTCTTTCATCCAATATTCTGATCTTATTCCTGACAGCAGTTTCAAATTCAAGCTAGGACTTAAGAGATTAGTAGTCACGTCGCGGTTTCCCGGAGGATATTCTCATCCTGGCCACTAATTGCGAATAAACTATTCTCCGGACTCCTTGGTCGCAGTATAGACATACGGAGGTAAGCACACAATGGCAACGATGAGCAAACACGAAATAAACATTTCGGCTACATTACTTTAAGTATTACTGCGTAATTGTGTCAATGCAGTTGTTTTATATATCCCTTTATACCAGGAGCTGAGAGACTTAACAGAATTACAAAATTTTCCGTGGGCTAATAAGTTTTAAGGATTAGCTCTAGGATATTTTTTGTTTTTTGTGGTATTAGATAATGTAAGTTTATTATCCAATAGTGTTTGTAGTGCTATAAACACTATGTTTATAATGCTTAACAAAAATAAAAGTTTATTATACCTAAATGGACTTGCCTCACTTTCAAAATTAATGAATTATTGTAATCCTTAATTAAAGGAATAGTGTTTCAGTTGTATCAGCGTTACTGGTAAATAATCTGAACAAAATTTCTGAGGGCAAAGGGTTAATATTCTCTTTTAGTTACTTCTGAGCAAATAACGAAGCAACTAGAGTTATCTAAACGAATTTGAATTGCCTTTGAGTTAGTAATGAAAGATCAAACATTATCTAAAGAAATGTTAGTGACGTTTGGGTTAGTAATAGATCGTTCAGATCATTTATGGAAAATCTAATTATTCCCAAGTCACTAATACGTTGTCTAGGATTACCTAGAACCAGGATGTGTTCTAACAGTAAGATAAATGAGTTACAGACTTTATAAACACTATTGGATAATAAGTTTACATTATCTAATACCGCAAAATACAAAAAAAAATATGTCTATTATTTAAGAAATTTAGAAAGAGAAGAATAAACTAGTTTTATTTCCCTTAAAAATCTTCTGCATTCTTTTCATGACCCCTTAGAATGGACGATCGAGTGGAAAGAGTTAAATCTGGCCATTTGTCGCATCATATGGAAATAATACAATGAAAATCTTTAAGATTGTCTCCTGAAAAATAAAGTGTTTTTATCACTTTTCCATAAAGTATAGTGGACTCGCGCCACTTTCAAAATAAACATATTTACAATACTGTTAATAGCTAAAACTCCCACCCAATGTAGTTCTGAAGGTGATTAAACTTATTGAAACTCAAAGATATTATTCAGAGTATTTTTACTTTTTAGTTACGACCTTTTTATTCAATTAATCATGTTATTTTGTAATTACTTTTGTAGTTACCTTTCCCGTTTTTCTATTTTACGATCTTGTTACAATTAATTTGGACTTGTGTGAGTAATGAAAAGATAACTTCGATTATAAACATTAAAATAAAATAGTCAAAAAAGTAGATACGCCCTTTTCAATTAACACTGCGGTTTATATTAAATTGGAAGATACAACTACTGTTAAGCTATACTCTCTGTCTGCAAATGTACTGCGTTTCTAAATGTCTGCTGATCGATACCTGCAGTTATGAATTAAACATACGTATAACCGAACGGATATACAGTCTAAGCCAAATTTAATACTAGTCAGATCTCTGCAAGTCAGATCAGTATCGAAAAACTGAACTGCCAACGAAGCCTTCGTTTTTTAATCCCAATTTTTCTCTTTTGTACGAGGCAACTTGTCTGTAAACTACAATCTGTTACCAAATCAAAATAAACAGACGACGAACCTAAGGATATAACATATTAAGTTAGTAATACCGTTTAGGTGTTGCGTACATTTGAAAAAACAGTAATATAATCTGTACCAATTTTGGTATTACAATTTTGGTATACCAATTTTACCTATTTTGGTGAAAATCATCTCCAATTATTTGCAAAACTTTTCAATAATTTCTACGACTCTATAATTGCTTGGACAGGAATTGAATCTGTATCCAAATCTGTTTTTTATAACATTTCATTAATTTACAGACGACGTAGTGATTTTATTTAACATTTCATAAAATGTGAGCGAAACCAAAACAAAGCAGCAGTTTTTAACACCGATTACGGAAAATTTTTAGCGAAGCAGCTTAAAGAACTATTTTAATAAAATATTACAGAAAATATAGTGAATTTCCAAAATATAATAAAAACATCTTTAACGATCAGATTTACTTTGGAAGGGTAATCTTTTTAATTCGTGAACCAATTATTAAAAATTAACACATGATTTATGAATTATTTAAAAAGTGACAGTAATGTAAGCAAGATTTGACACTTTTCTCAGTAAAAATTAATGGAACATAAATAAAATATTATAGTAGCAATGTTAATACTCTTTCCAAACAAAACCCATCAAACTGAGGACGCAGTTGATCAAAATCATCATCCACATGCCACGATCAATACATAACTTAACCATTTGGCAGCTGTCAATTAAGAAGCAATAATCTACCATTCATTAACGAGCTCCAAAATCAGCAAATAAGTTCGATTGATCGATTCATGAAATAAAAAGGGCAATTAGCAGTGTTATAGACATAAAGAAAATTAAATCTAAAGAAGTGAAAACATATTAACAAAATATTATATTTATAATCAAACTAACATTTGTATAATTTAATACGAATTTTTAATGAAAATTTTAAATTATGTACATTTTCTAACAAAGCATCGTAAAGAAATTGTCATTTCATAAGAAATAATGATAATTTTATAAAAGTTTATTTACAAAAAATGTTACTAAAAATGTTATTCAATATTTTTAAAATCGTCAGTCGACTTGTTTTTATTTAAAAATTAAAACAACTTTGCTGGTATAAAAAGAGAATCGTCAATAAATAAAGAGTACATAAAAAGAAGTCATCATCTTGAAATTGCTACCAATCAGATATAATATTCTTGAACAGTCTATAAAACCGTAGCAAGAATATAATTATGTAAATATGGATTGAACAATGATAAATGCTGTATACATTTACATACCTTAGAGAAGGGAACTCTTTCAAAGTAGACAATCGCTTCAAACAATCGCCCAAAGGGGCCAATTCGACTATTTTTCGTTAAAATATTTTGTGGCTCCGTAAAAGGCCGATTGATCTTAATGAAGACATCATTCCACATATCGCCACCCCCCCCCCCCCCCCTCCTCACTCCTCTATCGCCAGACATGTTGTCACCATCTGCAACACCGAAGATTATATTCTTCTAAGGATATTTATTAAAGTGACAACAAAACTAGTCGTCGGTACACTTCATTCTGAAATAAATAGTGTAGATGTAAATGAACAGTTTTAAAAGAAATAATGGAATAACAAAGAAAACGTGCCTGCAGGTATCCTCAAAGAAAACGGGTTTAAATACAATAAAGGATCGCATGGGCTACAGAACTTCATTGGCGTGACCGATCCACCTGTCTTTAAAGGTTTCATCTGGAAAAACTCTGACATTTGCGGCGTAATGAGCAGATGATGTCCCCTCGTGTTGGAAGTAGAGGTTCCTCAGGATCTCTAATGAAATCTCTTTCAAGAAAGTTGGAAGAACATGCTCCAGAAAGACGTTGTATGTTGGACCGTCTGATCTATCGGGCAAAATGTATGGCACAACAATGAACTCGCCCCAAATGCGCCGGCCCATAGATTAACCGATCAACGGTGTTGTGATGGTCGTGGTCGAATCGCATACGAATTCTCATCGCTCCACACGTGCGAATTGTGGCCGTTGAAACACCCCTCCCTTTTGAAGAGGGCTTCGTCTGTCCACAAAACGTACCTGCAGAACGATGGATTCCGTTCAACTTCGCCCCGGCAGCCACCGGGAATACTCCACCCGTTGAATGTAATCCCTGGGGAGTAGATATCCGCTCCCCACATATCTGTACGGGTGCAGAGAATGGCCTCGAAGTATGCAGTGGACCACTTCGGCTGACACTGAAGTAAAACAGAAATATTCACTGTGAGAAAAGTAATTATAGTTCGAGCAAAAAATTTGAAAGAGGTATAGAGTACTATTTATCCCGACGTGTGGCTGATGTCGCGTATACTAGCTATACCAACCTAATTGACATTTTCGAGCACTTCATTTGCCCGCGCTATGGACATTTCGCGCAATCATCCTGTATCAGAATAAACAGCTTGTAACCAGCCACTCTAGGACAGCCGCCATGCCAATCTGCAAAAGCAGTTAGCAGTCGGCGAATGTTCACCAGGATGTACTAGCTAGTATCGCCATGCAACCTCCTCCGCATTGCCTTCACATTATAATACTCTACAATTGAACGCATCATACTGGCGGTGTAGAAAATATCTTCTAGATATACATCTAGAAATATAACAGCTTTCTTTCGAAAAAACACCTTTATTTTGTCCATTCTTTGGCCCCATCCCTTAAAAATGGTGCCCACGTTTTCTTATACAAATGCAACGTCTCGTTATATACCAGCTCTAAGTGTTACCACATGTTTCGCTAAACAATCAATCGTATGGTAATTTTTCGTATTTTTCTTTTTTTTATTCATAAGGAAATAGTTTCAGCATATTCAGAAGTTGAAGATCCTATGATGTAACAACAAATTAGATTTAACCTTACAAAATAAACGTCGAATATTCATTCAAGTTTTTTTAGGTATATATACATGTCGTATAAAATAATACATTGCGACTAATCATAAATACTTCAAATGAGAATTGAAGAAGTTGATAGCTAAAAAGTATAGAAACTGTGAAAGTAATAACTGAAATTGTTGTTACATCAAACGATATCACAGTTTCGTGTTTGTAATGTAAAATAATCTAATGCTATGCCGTAGCAAGCGAAGGAACCAGAGAGCAATGGGAAGGATAAGAGAACACACAACTCTATGATCAAAGAAACTTCGCAATTACACTTACCGTGTTTCACGGAGTCTTGAACATGTACAAACTGTGAATACATAAGTGGGAAACGCGTCATTTCCTAGGGTTGTGTGATTAGAATAGAATGTGATTGTGCTTCATTGGAAACAAGCTCTATGATAATAAAAACGATCAAATTTCAAAACTTTAAATTAACTTTGAAAACATACACGAGATCGTAAGTCATGTAAAATTTTCATATATTCCAATACATTGGGGAACTTTGCAGTTTATTCCATATTAATTACATGCATTGCAAAGGGTTGGTATCTATTGAAAAGAAGTTTTAGTAACAAGGGAAAAAAAGGTAAAAAGCAAGAAATAAAACAATTTCGCGGATAAAATGATGTAAATACGAAACAAAGTATATTTATTAAAATATGTTTATGTTTTTGTTAGTACTATATGATCTTAGAATTTGTCTTGCGGACTTATTAAACTTTTTTAAACGTGGTATGTATCTATTCTAGCACTTCATATTTCTAACACACTCACTACCCAACACGCTACATATATGTAGAGTTCGATTGTCGATGTTATTCAAATGCATGCTGATATAACGAAGGAGAAAAAGATTACAAATAACACTAGCATTATGACAATAATGTACATTAGTCAATTATAATGGTTAAATTTGAAAGTTATCCTAGCCTAAATAATCTAACACGAATTTTGATGTGTAATATTTATTACCTAACCCTAATCCTTCTAGATTTTTACATTTCAAAATCGAATGTGGAAACAACATTACTCTATACTTACTGTCCTTGAACAATTGGATTTTGAATACAAAAAAAAACATATTTTTCAATTTTAATAATTATGTTGGTGTTTTATGTAACTTTGTAGACCAGCAAAGAGCTTCAGGATATTGAATATATTGTGAAGAGATGATGTATGAAGAAAATAGAATATTTAATTGAAAATAGCGTGGGTAATGTGAATGTTTCTTTTTCTTTTTTTTTTTTTTTTAATTAAATGTGTAAGGTCACATGCACCTTCTTAAGTTATTAGTGATCGTGCCATAACCATGTAGGCTTTACTCGATGATAAATTCCAATATCCTTCAGAAAGGTTAAAATTGTTCTGCATGAACCTAGGTACATTTTGTAGCATGATTGCCACGTTTTGTAGATTAAAATATTGCATACGTCACAAATCGTTAGATTGGATTTGGTGATAAGGAAGAAATGTTGTTTACGCGTCGAAGATGATTGCCTACACTGCATCACGATTAGACATTTGTTTTCGATATCGTTTGATTCTAACCGTGACGCGTTTGACTTAATTTTAAAGTCAATAGTTCAATGGTGGTTGTCTCCGAACAGTAAGACAGGAAAAAAAGGAAAAATCTTAAACTGTGGATCTTGCCCTTGTACGTATGTTCGTCTGATTCGTGGTGAGGAAGAAGTCGTACCTAGTCACAACCAATTGACTATTTTTAAAAAAATGTTATCTGTCTCGATTCGAACGACTGACTCGTTAAAAGTATCGTTCAGATTTCCTCGCGATTGGTTATTTCCTAAAAAAATTAGAATCTAATCAGTGCGTTCTCTTGGGAATTGCCAATAACCCCTGCATGCGCCCTTGGTGCGCCTTCTCTTGCAGAAGAGGAGGCGGGGGGCGATACGTGGACGTACGCCAGGGTTTTGAATACCCGGCAACGCCGCAATCCTTCTTCTGGAAAAATTCCGATGACCGCTGGTCCCGCTATGTTGGACCCTTCGAGTTTCCTTCGGAAGAATCGGATTTATGACATGGGATCTGTTATTGAGGACGAAACAAAAATTAAATGTTTTGCGTGCATTGTACGTAAAAGTGAATTACCATTACCGGCAAAAACGTATAAACTCAAAAATAGCTTTTACATCTGGTTTGTCATAAACCAATAAACGAAATCCTCTCGAATTGTTCCGTCGGACGGAACAAATGTTATTTTGGTGTGGCCTATTCTCAATCTGGTTAGAGTCACTTGGTCTTTTCATGTATTATCACGACTTTTATGTAGTGCAGTAGGACTTGAAGTTTTTCAATCTTGATTCCATAGTTCTTTTGTAACTTTGATAAGATGTTCCTGAAGATCTGAACTAGGTACAGGTATTGAGAGCATTTCAGATGTGGAAGTGTTCGCATCTTCTGTCGCCGAGTCTGCTACTTCGTTTCCTTTACTGCGTACGTGCAATGAGATCCAGCAGTACGGGAGATCTTTGCCAATTCTGTTAAGAATAGCATTCTTTTCAATAGTGTTATGTATTATTGTAGGGATTTTTATTTAATTTATTGATTAAGATAATTATCCCACGGTGTAAATGATTTAATATAAGGATTTCTCAGATACAATAGTGTACAAGTTAGTTCTCGCTGTCTAAAATTATATGCTGATTTATCTACATATATAGAATAATAGAATAGAAGTTTGAATAGAAGTTTGTTAATTTAATTAAATTATACTAGTAATTTAATTAAATATTTTATATAAATCACTTGTAACCTAATCATTAAAATATAACACTCATTCTTATAAAACGCACATAATTCATTCTCCGCATTCATACATTTTATCACACATTACACCATTTATCAATAAATTGTAATTATTATTGTTATCTAAATCATCAAAAAGTCATTTTCAACTAACCTTCTTCCGAGAAATCGCAATAGGAAATCACACATTCACGCGGTATTGAACAATCAAGACAAGGCCTTACAACCCTTGTTGATTTGCGCTGCTACGGTTCGAGTCATATCGCGTCGTGTGTGAACAAAGTTCACTTCCAGAATGCATATTGTACATCCTGTCCCTTCTTTTGGCTTCGAACCAATAGTAAATAATTGTTTATGATTTCGATAATCACTGGCTAGTTTAAGAAACAGGGTTTGTATGATACTTCGATTTGTGTTTTTGATGACTTGTGAAAATTTGTTAATTATGCAAGTACGTCCATAGTGCAATTGCGAATTGTTTTCTTGAAAGAACCGTAGGAATTTCGGTTTGCATGTCTTGTGAGCATTTTCTTAGCTGGAGGTTCAGTGATTCTTGGAGCTTAGGTTTTAGGCAGGGACTGTGAAGATATTTGTCCGCTGCTATTAAATCGTGTACAGGATTTGATGATGTTGAAAGTTTAGATACGGTGTAAGTTGGACATAGTTGTTTCCTTCTGACCTCAAGTGGCAATTGGCTTTGGCTATTAATGCCACAAATGGGCTGGTCCTAAATGCTCCAGTTGCAATTCTAACTCCCGCATTATGGATAGATGACATTAGTTTAAGAAGATCCGGTTTTGCCGAATCATATACAATTGAACCATAATCTACTTTAGAAAGGGTTAAAACTTTGTATGTTTTAATCAGAATATGGAATTCAGCTCCTTAGTTTTTTGATTCTATGGTTCTTATGACATTTAATTTTCTAGTGCAACCGGTTTTTTAGATTCTTGAGAAATAAAATCCATGCGTGTTTTGCGTTGAAAACAAATCAAGAATTTTAGGGATATCTACAACACTATTGGGATGGTAATATTTATCCTTCTTATTATTTAAAAAAATAATCATCATAGTTTTATTTTTGGAAAATTTGAGGTCAGTTTATGGTCCAAATTTTCGAAGCCTGTCAATCTTCAACAGAACTATGAAGTTGACCCTTGACACGTTAATGGTTGGTCTAAACGGTAAATGGTTTCACAATGGAAGGCCAACTCGTAGTTTCATGGAGTACTTGAATAAAATGAGAAAATAAACTTTATGGGTATGGGTTACGTGGATATGCCATAGAACATCTACATTTCAACGGAAATTCACATTTAGAGGGAGGAGGGTATTCCGTATGTACATACCGTGATGAACAATACTTAAAGTTTCTTCGTGCTTCCAAATATATTTTGAGTTATTTGATTACATTTCAATATTCTGAATAAAATTTTACGATCGGAAATATTTACTAAATTATCTTAAATACCTCCAAGAGCCATAAAAAACTACCCCAAGTATACGTTAAGTAGAATAAATTCTTTTAATTCAAAAAATTCCTTGTAAAGAGGCATATGCAATATATAATTATGTATTACTATATTTTTAAAAATGTAGGTGTCTACGTGACGTGGAAAACTATCCTTAACTTGGAAAGTTTTCAAAATTATGGTATATGAGTTAATACTTTTAATTAAAATATGTTGATTATGAACAATTTTTTTATTTAGTACGTATAGGAAGGAATAATTTTTAAAATTGGATCAATTTAATCCAAAATAAAATTACAAATACCTAGCCATTGTTATCGATCTGTTACTTGAATTGAAACTTTGCAATATCCTCGATAAATATTAACCCTTTGTACTCGAGTGGCTTCTCCAGAGCGACATGTGCAAATAACTAGAATATTTGTATTTCTTTTCTTCTAAAACAGGATTTTCAAGTTTTCAAAGCTCTACTGGAAAAAACAATCAAGATTGAATCATATCTAAAAATGCTTCGAGTGCAAAGGGTTAATAATCTTTACTGAAAGAAAAATAATTTGCAATCTACTTTTCAATAAACATGATGTTTATTTTTAGATACACGCATGAAAATGATTCTAATTGAGGCGCTGTAGTTGTACTATGCACATGTGAAGTTTTGATGAATTTTCATTATACTTTGACGTAGCTTGCGTGCGATAAGGACTGCAACAGTCGTTTGGGCAAATACAGAAAGCTGTTCATTTGTCATTTGTTACAACGTCGCACGTTCAACACGAATCTTGTAACGTTCAGTGATACACGTTGCGGTGTTTGTTGACGAAGCGAAGCTTGAATAAGTATAAAATTATTACTCCAACAAAATGCAAAGTGCATATTTTACAATGTTGTAACAACAAAAAGTATGTAATGCATGCATTTTTATTTTTATTTATAATATATAATTCAATGGATACTAAAATTTACAAGACGATGAAGATATCTTTGACCATTTGATTGATTCTGTAAATATGATGAAGCAGATAAAGAAAATTTCAATTCTAAACGAAGTATAAATAGTCTTTCTGTAGAATGGCACTAATAACTCTTAATATTATAAATCAAAAGACATTTCTGTATTACAGTCTGAGCATACAGTAAGTGGTGAGACGCAAAAAAATTTTTTAGATACATTCAAAATCGACAACGCAAGTAGCAAAATTTATTAGTTACAACATCAAAATTCAAATTATTCATTTCGCGCCGTATGAAAAAAATAATATGCAATATGACTAACCTAAAAGGCTTAACTTTGTGCAATAGCGAATAGAAATTTATTATAATGGTAGAATTTGAAGTACATTTGGATTTTTTATTATTATGATTATTATTATAATAAAAGCATCGAAAGTTTGTGAGATAAAAATTACAGTAGACTAAAATATTTTGCTACTATGAACATAATATGGTTTAAACAATTATCGCATAGCTTACGTTTTAATGTTTATAAAAGCAAAGAAAAAAGGTAACAGAGAGATAAATTAGCACCGTTAAGAATTAGTCGAGATAGGTGGAACAATAGTGTTTATAAATATTACAAAGCCTAACTGTAATAATAGATGAATAATTAGTTCCCTCCATCGGTAGATGTGGCTTTTGTCAATATATGCCTTTGAAACCGGCAAGATTCGGCATAAAAATTTCACGCAATGAACTTGTGGGCAGGACCGACAAATCAAGAGCAAGTTGTAAGTCTCAATTTCAACGAGGGCTGCATCGTACGATAGTAGATTGTCCTTTCGATCCGTTAAGGAGACAAAGAATGGTTGGTGGTGTCAATGAATGAATCAGTGGCCAGGTATTAAACGTATTTGAATTAAAACACTTGAACACAAAGCAAAACTACTGACGATATGATAAAATTATGCGTAAGTGGTTAGAATTAAAGTGCAAAATGTATGTGTTGTTGACTTTAATTTATAATTTTTTGGTTGTCAACAACAAGAATTTAAAAATAGATGTTTTTTCGGAATCTGAAGAATCATGTAATGAAGAATAATATATACTTAAAAAGAAGAGGAGATTATTTTTCAACATCTTTCATTCTTTCCCTGTCAATTAAGTTTTTCCATCTGTCACATTTTGATGAAATTTTGATTCATTTGTCAGTAGAACAAAAATTAATTCAAGTAATGTTTTCAATCACTGGTCTCTGGATAAATCTCGAAATGTTACGACAGTGGCAATACAGCCCATGACGACCCTATTCTGAGGTGGAGCCAGGTGGAGCGAGCGAAAACCTCCTCTCTCCCCTGCGCTATACCGGAGGTCATCTCGTAAGCTCTGTATAGTAGTTGATAGTTCGGCAATAGTGGGAGGGAGTTAGGGAGTCTGCTCGAGTTCAGTTACCCTACGTAAAAAAGTTTCGATCATCTATGAGATAGGGTATATTCCTTATTCCCGGTGTCGAAGTCATTTAAAGCATTCCTTTCTTTACTTCTTTCGCTGATTTGATGAAATTGTAAACAATACATTAAAGTTGAAAATACTATACAAATATATAATAGAAAGATGATGAGAGGATGAAATGAAGATACGATTAATTGTATATACCATGACATTCGCCCTTCTTTGGCACAACTGTACTAGTAGAATACTCCCATTACCGTAATCTGCCAAAGTGGTCATATTTATTAATAAACTCGTGTAAAACAAAAGTACCGAATAGAACATGCACAGTATTCTTATTGCCTCTTTGTTTCTGGCTGATCTTCTTTCCACCTCCGTACAATATTCCTTGATATGTAGTAGGGTCAGATTTATATTAGATTAGTAGTCGGTCTACTAGTCCTTCCTATTACATAGGGACGTGGAAGGTAATTTGATACATGGGGGACGTAAGATGATCGGGAGGAAATGTAACAACACCGTTATGTCATGGTTAACTCAATTTTATTTTTACGTGTCGCAGGGCGCTCCCCGCACCTCTTTACGCTACGTCTTACTGTTTCCGACTCACGTACTTTCCAAAAATCATTCTTTCTTCTTTCACACCGGTTCGCTCTCGCTCTAAATTCAAATTCTAAATCGATGCATTCGTATATTTCTGAGGCATTCCTAGGACTCGTCTACCTGCGCGATATTCGAACCGATCATCCCAAATATTCTCTCGTACTTACCTCGCACCGCACTCACGCATATCGTTCACACAGCCACACCCATTCATCACACCCTCTTAAACCTAGTCTAAATATTTCAAGCTAAATGCAGGAACGTGGCGCCATATATGCTGCCATCGTAGGCTCTTCATTTCTTCGCTCCTAGATACTGGCAGAAATTAGTCTGGATATATGCATGAAGTAAATGCGATCTAAGAAAGACTATTTTTTGCCTGCAGCGGAACACGGATATGAGATATTAATTCCAATCGGAAATACGCACCATATCTAGACAAATAGTCGTATGTGATTTTCATTTTTTCACATTCCCCGAACGAGTAGAAAACGAGCAAAACATATTAAAAAACAAAACTACTGATGAGAATAACTCGATGGTATATTATACTGTACGCGCTCGGTAAAGGTGCGTTGAACCAATAAGTTAAAACGGTTGCAGAGGCAAGGGAAATCGTTCGTCTTATAATCGAATAACGTGTTGGGTTGTGCGCTTCGTGACTATTCTTGAAGGTGCACGTTGGTTGGTCACACGTAATTGTGTCATCCAGAATAGGTTTGAAATTGACTAACTGAATTGTTCGTTTTTGGTATAGAACCGTTTCGCTTGCTGGTTCATTCTGATCAGTTCTTGGTTTACATTTTACACTGCCTTTATACCATTTTTTGAAGCTACGAATTCACGGTTTTAGCCAATCAGAAAAAAGTAAAGTGTTCGTGGTGGCGAGGTGATCGAAATGGTACACCCTCGCAGGTAAATGAGTAAGACTCGAGTCTACGTGTCGTCTAGATGTGCATTTTCAGGTATACCTGTGGCACCAGAATCATAAAACCTGGTATCGTTAACAATTTTAGAGGTTCGACGTCGCGACATGATATAAACGAAACAAATCGAGACAGAGTGAAATACGGTGATATTTTAATGTTCTTTTGTTAATATTAAAAAACATGCACAAAACAAAACACAATAGTGTGAGACAACGATATACACCATGTGACAAAGAACGATTGCGAAAAAAAAACATGACAAAGTGAAATGGAACGGTCGTAAATGACGTTGGAAGAAATTAGGTAGAGCGAACGAATAAGTTCCCAAATTTCGATAGATTTTATATCCAGAAATGGTTATAAATTTCTCATAACGCGCAAAAGAACAAAGAAGAGCAACAACTTTAGTCCTCACTGGTTATTTATTCTTCATAAGAATCACCAGCTTTCATACAAAATTATACCCCTTTGGCAGCTCTTCCTCCGGAAGCTCGTCTAGGCAAGTTGCCCTTGTGAATCATCTCTCAAGAGTTGAAACAGGTTGCGGCGGTCGTTAGTGAACATCCGAACGCTTTGTTTCAAAGGGTGATGCAAGCTTGAGATTATCGTGGCGAGCTGAGCTAAGCCGAGAGAAATATTGGCGTGCATGGCATTCAACCATTTTTCGTATCGTGATAAGCCGCTTCGAAAAGACCTTGTCCCTTAGATGGTGGTAAAGGATCGTTCATAAGGTGTGGGTGTTGATTAAGTTGGTAGCATGCAAATTGTTCATTCCCGTACCTACCTTCCTTTGTCTACCCTTTTATCAGCCAGATATACTACCTACAATCCAGTTCGAACCCCAACTCGTTGCGAAACGTGCCATGATCCGACACAATTATATGTAATTTATCATAATTGAGAACATTATCGCAATTCTGATCTGGAGAAAACTGTCTATTCAGTCAAAGAAGATTATGATAGATGTATGGGTGCATCGTGATGTTTCAAGGAAACAATATGTATGTAGGTATTATAATATTTCATTCATCCCACTCCTTATCAGCGTTTATTCTTTTTAATGAAATAACCAAGCTTATAACCCTAAAAATTAAAATTCATTACCAAGCACGATATTGAAAATTCAATCGTTAACGTTTCTTTAGACCCACAATAATACAAAATATAAAAATAAGAACTAGCGTTACTATTATGATAATAATATAATTTAATAAATTGAAGGCTTAAATTTGTAATTTAGTTATTTGTATTCTAAACAATTGTAGAAACGGGGATCCTTCGCTGCGTAAAGAATAATTTTATTCACCGGTTTATCTGGAAGACACCATGCCCTCCTCTACTTCTGAGGCTCCTTCTTTTTTTCTTGTTAGCTCTTCAAATTCCTCGATCCAGTAACTTACATCAACTGAATTGTCACCCCCGAAGGCTTTGATTGGTTCTCGACAACTTTAGAGAACAGAACCTGCCTGGACTTGGTAGCAAATTTTTCGTCACTATCATTGAAATCATCGCAGTCTTCTTCGAAAGAGTGCCTTCCAGCTTCGCGGTTAACACATTTTTTCCAATTTCTTCAACTGTTCTTTTAATTCCTCCAGTTTCATGCTATCTATGTTTACTTTACACTTTTATTTCGCCATTATTTATTTGGTCTTCTTGACACTTCTTAGCGCTTTTTAATATTCGTTCTTTTCGCACTTCTTTACCGTGACATGAATTTTTAATGAACGCGTCTTCAAACATGTAGAATTTATTTGGAACTGTATACTATTATTATACTCCAATGTACAAAGACAAAAATATGAATACAAACAGACACATACGGATGAGAAATTCAGGGGAAATGAGAAAAGGGAAAAGACGTTGACAACGGCAATACTCGGAATTTATTCTTCGTAACTGCTTCTGTGCACGATTCGCTTCGAACTGCTCTTTTCTTCGTTACTTCCGCAATTGCACAATATCCAGAAAACAGTTTGAATTTGGCAGGTTGTTGCTCTTGTTACGTACTCTCGCACACGTACACAACATTCATCGCGTGACAAAACTGTTCACTGCCGTCGCCTGATTCCACGAACACACGCATACTCATTGCACTTTTACTACACAATTAGAATTTGAACATGCCATACTATATGGTACCTGAGTAATACGTATTATGCTACAGAAGTGAACGTATTAACAAATATATAACATATTGAATATATAATTAACAGCTGATCGCTTAATGGTCAGTTTAACGTGTTCGTTACTAGTATTCAACTGGAAATTCATCCATCATAAAACATTTTTTTGCTTTATTAATAAAATAATATAAAATACAACAGTATTACTTTACAACTAGTCTATGCACATCATTTATGTATTGTATTATTATTTACACCCTCCATGCCCGATTAAACATCAGAGTTCCTTCATTTTATGCTCTGTCCCTTAAAATAAGAGAATAAATATGTCTGATTTAGATTTTCATCTGTTTCAAAGCATGCAAAACATGAGATTAAAATCACATATTGAAGATCGAAAGTCATATTTGGTGGTACAACCAGTAAGAAGGTTTTATGCGAATATATAAGTCTTTTTATATACTGCTTTATTTTCACGAACAACGTAGATGACAATTTCATTAATAGACGGCAAATCTGTTTACCAGTCAATTCCTTTTATTATATTGTAACTTTAGTAAAAAGTCGTGGAAAAACGCAAACTTTACTCTATTCACTAGGAATCGAACCCAAGCTCTCGTAACGTCGTAACCGGCCATGTTACTCCTTACACCAAACACCGTCTGTCAAAACTTATTCTTCCACAACTCCTTTTATGGGGGGTCATAAATGTACCGATCCTACACTTATGTCCATCATACTTCCAACCTGGTTTGTCATGTTATAGGTACATTAGTACTTTAAGCACATTATGAAGGATACTAAATCGTAATATATTTCAGCAGTAGTAATATTTACGTTTGTTAATTCTCAATATCCATTACTTGATGAATTATTGAAATAATTATTAAATTGTTATTATTCTTTTCGTGGACAAACTTTTATATCATTCTCTTGACAAATATTCAAATACAATTTTCTTGAAAATAAAGCAGCATATAATAAAATTTGTTTGTATGTTTGCTTTTATTTCTTCATGTATGGAATCATCCTTTGTCGTTATAAGCAGGATGCTTTTAAAGACAGGCTATAGTGATTGATAGATTGACACAAAATAATTAATTAGAAAGTAACTAAAATACTTACAAATCACATTCATCCTTCGGCTTATTGATCAAGTGATCTAGCTAGCTCGTTTACCCAAACCTCCATAAAGGTAGTTTATGCTTGCCACTAACATTATTCGTTACGTGCTCGAGCTAGTCCTTGTTCTCTTATCACATTTACGTGTCAGACTCTAATGTCAATTCAACGTCTGTACACAACAATTTATCATTTCAGAAGAATCAAATGTTTGCAGCGATTTTGTACCATGACCTCGCGTTTACTATATTGTTTGCTTATCTTTATGCTGTCAAATGAAACACCATTTTGCTTGTTAATGTCGTTGAACATTATGAGAATTCTATACATTTCTGTCACTGGACGAAAATGTTGATATGAAAATGACGCAAAAACGGTAACTATAAGCCAGGCATGATCATAAAAAGAGCAGTTCTGTTGTCGGGCTTGTTCAGGAATTGTTTTCTATACTACTTAGAGCTATCTAAAGATAGTGGGAAAATGTCGTAGGACACGGACGGTGCGAATGAGGTAGGGGATCTATTTAATGCTTCACAAGAAAACTACACAGTTCGGCTAGGTGTCGGTTTGGTTCGCATTTTGCTTCGTGCTTCCTGCCAAATTCCGGAACGCGCTCCGGTTCTCTACACTACATTCTTGGTACCCATACTTGCTATAGACGGATAGGGAATACATTCGAAACAGAGGTTGAAAAGGTTTCAAAAGTAACTGTTTGAAACTGTTACACATATATCAGTTCCGACTGAAACGGTTAAAGAGAATCGAAAAAGTGTCAACTATTATTGCGAATATCGATTCCGGCTCACATCGATTACGGTTTCCGTTCTTTGGTTCCTCGATGGCAATGCTTGCGGCAGGTTGAAATGATCTTTCGAGCCTTGTAGCGGATCACTCCGTACATGGAGACTATATAAATGTCTATGTCTGGTCGCACACTAACGTCTGTATTATTCGAGAGCTATTATAATTCTGGTTGTTCCTTAAAAAGACGCGTGGATCAAAATTCTAGCGAAAATTTCTGATGCTAGAGAAGGGTGGTCAATGTATATTGGAGAAAAAACGCCGTTGCCAAACGGAGGTAACCGCCTTCTAAGTAACGGTCGCCTGTAGGTGTAGTTAAGGGAGTCAACGTGATGACACGCGTGGGGAAACCTCCGTGTTCGGACGGGGACCGTAACAGACAATAAAATTAGGAAGCCTCTTGACCCCAGCAAACATGTTTGCAATGAGAAAGCGAAAGTAAAAGACTGTTTTGCCAACAAAAAAGAATACACGGCGAAAATATCGACCCTAAAAGTGAAAGTCAACAGCTTCATGAGTTTATTGCTGGTCCGGATTGCACCCAGAGTTCGTTCTTAAACGCTGGCATGCTATACCTGTCCAAACAATAATTTATAACTAAACATAATCGTTTTGAGATCGTATAATTAAAACGTATATTTTAAATTGTATAGCAGAAGTATAACCGAAATATAAAACCACAAAATAACAGTTGTCGAATCGATATAATATCGGTTGCGAAGAACCGAAATAACTAATAATAGTTACACCATTTGTTCAGTTCTTCATAGCTGTATTATAATAACAACTGAAACCGATATTACAACTGTTTCCAACCTCTGATTCGAAATAACTCAAGTTGTTCCTTGAAAGCATCACATTTGATTGATCGTGATAATCCATTACTTGAAACTTGAGCATTTTATCGTTTGTCCATTATCGCTGAACGCTGTACAAATTGTAATATGTGTACTTTCATATTTCGTATATATTTTCTTAATCGATATTCTTATGTATTTTGCTTCTATACATCGCTCAATCCAGTGTTTAAATTTATATTTACTTTACGTAGGGGTAGAGCGGAGCTAGTGAAACATGCATGCAAATTGGTCAACGTTTATCAGCTCATTGTTAATAGCAACACGCGTGTTTGAGCGCGTTACACTAATACATATACATTGCTGTGTCCATCTCCTCTCCACCCGTTCAGTTTCAATACACTCTAAAGTAAAAATAAAAAATTGTTTTTCTTTATCCTTGATGCAAAACAAAAGTCGTTATTGTAACAAAGCAAATACCTTTTGTAATATTTTCATTATGTTTCTAATTTCTTCGTTTTTAATGAGATTTTCTATTTTTTAAGTGCTAAAAAAATTATACTGATTTGTTTACAAACTAGCATATACATTGGGCTAATTAAGACACGTTGCTCAAGGGGGCAGACTAGTCTAAATGCAAGGGTTTGGTAAATTAATCATTAAAACAAAACCGCTTAATACATAAAATTGAAATTTTATTTATGTTTTAACAACATTCCAAGCTTTTAATTCCGCTACTCTTAAAGTGCGTGGGTGTTCATGGGGAAGGGGGTGTTGTCCTCGAACTGGAAAACGCAGGCCTTTACGGTGTCCCTTCTGACGTCTCTTCCAGTGGTCGTAGGACATTGAAAGGTGTGACCCTTTGGATTACATGTCGCTATCGTCCCTTTAGTATTGTGTTCATACAATATACACATAATAATTTCAAAGTTGTACAGCACTTGTACTTTTAATGTATAAAAGTGGTTATTTACTTTAGCGATTTTTTGTCAATTTTGATAACCTTGAAATATCGTGTCAAGGCCATCATTATAAATAACTATTCTCTTATACGTTTGTGTTACCACTACTCGACCCTCGTTTTCAAGATATTCACAAAAACTGCGAGTACTACTGTAATAAAATGTGCGTAGAGTAATTCCGAGTCAAATGGCCTTGTAAATAAAATAATTCAATGTTTTTCGCACCGTGAAATATTCTTATTTCCAGTTTCTTTTGGCAATATAGTAAACATTTTATGTCAGCTGCATTAACCGTTATTTGTGATTGTTTTTAATGAAAAATTATTTAATTGTTTAATTGAAAAATGCATTGTTATATGCAATATAAAAATGTTAAAATAATTACTACCTTTAAATATTCGGTAAGTTATAACTCATCAATATTGTATTAAAAAATAATGACTTTTGTTAATGCTGTCTGTTAGAATTGTAGGATTCTGATGGGGAAGGGGTTGAACACACACGGTTCAGATAACTTATTACTTAATTTTATTGAATAATGCAAAGAAAAAGACAAATAAGAAGGAAATATAATTGAAATTCACACACACACACACAGAAATAAATTCGGCCCTTCGGCAGCACTGCTTTCTGCACGGGGTCCTCGATCCACTCTCTCCGCCACGCGGTCGACGCAACGCTTTATATTAATTTGTTAAAACAAAAGACGGATAGCGTCCCGGAATCTATGCTGTTCTAGAAATTTCCAAACGTGCCACGCGGTATTCCTACAGAATGATACAAAAAAAAGTAATTTCTTATTCAGTTAAACTCACATCATATATTTCGTACCAGAGCTATGAAATTTTGAACCTGGGTAATCCTTATCCCAGCAACCCGTGTGAGACTGTCTTCTGCATAAGATGCAATTTATTCTTTCATTTTAAATGTCCATTAAATTTATGATATGCCGATTCCTTTAAAAAGGGTGAATCACCTCTCCTAAACTTATCTTACGCCCTTTACGTATAAGCCCAATAATGGATGAACTTAAAATTGAATTTAACTGATTTCAGTAATTTTATCTTTTGGCTTGTTCGGCCAATTGCCTCACGACGGCTGAAATGTAGTTGTTACATCCTAAAATCTTGTAATTTTATTTTAGTTGAAGTTTTACAAACGGTGAAATATTTCATGTTATACCTGCACCATTCGTGCCTACCTGTAAAGGGAAAAGTGCTGACAGCACCCCCTCCCTACCATAGTTTTAGACACTCGATATTTGGCTAGGGTGTAACTACAAACACTTGTATAAATAATACATGATTTTTGTAAAATAAAACACTCGTTACAAAACCATCAACGCTGTCGTTCGACACCTCGAACAACTTTTAATATAAACCATGCCATCAAGGCTGAGATTTCGCCATCAAGGCACCTCACTTGAAAGGAAAGATATCGAAAGCGATATTCCTGACCACGCTACTGTACCACCTCCAAAACAGTAGTTAGAAACCAAATCCCACCTTAATTAATCAATTAAAATCAGAAATTTGATAGTTATATAATTGAATTAAAAGGTAGCAAAGTAGTTAATTAATTAATTAAAACATTAACCATAGTTCGCAAATAGAAATAAAAATTCGACGTTTTACCTCTTGTATTCATGTAATGCACTTACAAATAAACGGCTAGAACAATGGGTTAGAAAATAAATTTAAAAGAGTATCACGCATGCATGAAAGAAAGATAACGAGGAAAGTGTTCATCAAACTTAATAGTTTGTACGTGGTAGATGCTTGAACGTAACGAGCGCGGGATTTATTCTTCAACCCGGTTTCCTTCCAACTTGCTTTCCATCAAGCGCTCTACGACGTAATTCCGCTCCTTTGGTATTCGTGAAATTGTTTCTATATTGTCGCCTAAACAAACTTCTACCTTGCTATTCTCATTACTATTATTATTAACGTTGAATTATATATAGCGTCAACATCGATGAAATGTAAGGGACGCACTGATTTCTCGCACGGTAAACCTGGGTAAATTGAATTCTTGCCGCGTAAGCAGCTATGCTGTTGCAAAACTTGTTCCACACTTCATTCTAACGTTCTTGTCTATGCAACGGGATTCCATGGAAATTTCTGCAAGAAACTATTTGAACTTGTTTCTTTGAAAATTATTGTTGCCTTTAATTATTAAACATCATTTCGTATGCCTAATCGTTAGCAATGACAACGTGCTCTGATTCATCAAAGTTTGTATCAAATGTTTCTACTTTTATTATGGTATATTAATTCCTGCAAATTCTATTTGATTGAAAACATTTGTTCCGCATTTTGTAATATTTCATACGTCAGATCTTATGATTTTCAAAATTTACGCCGTATAAGAGAATATAATATATGTATATTCAGTATAACTGTTTCGTATTTTTGGTAAAATGATGTCAATTTAAAATCATTTGTTACGTTACTTTAGTTAAATGAACTCTCAAGCAAGAAAGTTCTGTCATAGTGTTTATAATTTCCGTTTCGTGGCGCGTTCGCAAATAAATCCTGAAGCAGCATGGAACGAACGGCGGTAATTTTGTCAACTTTGATTAAGGGCTTCGCTGGCCACACAGTTTCAAAGGACAAGCTGCATTTTCCAACGAAAGTTACAAGGGATCCTGGTAAACAGGACAATGCGGTCCAAATCTACGTATCTACGTGTTAGAGTTTGCAATGACCGAACCGTATATCTAATTGTAAGTAGACTGTCAGAACAGTTATCAAAAGTTAAAAAGTATCTATCGTGTGCGGTACAAATTACTGATTCTGAATAGATCTCGGGTACTGTTTACGGTTACCACGGCTCTTTGATTTTGGTTTAGAAATTTGGAATTTTAATATTAATTTCCAGATCCAGTTTTAATTAGAAAAAAAAATCAAATAATAAAGATAGTTAAGGTTAATAGAATAAAAATACTATTGCTGCGACAATTCCTATATAGGTAGATGCACTTCATTTATTTCCAAAATATTATAATTTGCGTGAAAAATTAATAATCGAAAGTTTCTGTATGGAGAAACTATCATATGATTGTAGTTTTCTGTGGATAAGATATTAAGACATGAATTATTGTATTGTTCAGATAAGATAAACAATATACGACATTAATGTTTAATCGATTACTACTTGTAGAAAGATGAATAACAGAGTATTAGTAACATTAAATTAAAAACAATTATAAAAAGATTTTCACAAAAAAGTCATAATAAAAGTTCAAAGAAATAATAATGAGTTTTATCTGTTATCGACTATTGTTTCTTGCAAAGAGTAATCAGTAATCATCAATAATAAAGAGAAAGGAACCGTGTAAATTAAAATTGCATAAAACGTCCGCGTAAACGGTGGGATTATTTAGCGCATAAAAGACTCTCATACAAAAAATGCAGGCCGGCTTGATAAAAATTCTCAAGAAACTAACGGTGACAAAATTGAATGGAAAAGGTTTCGGATATTATAAAGTTGTCCCCTTACCATACTTAACAGCGCGTATTCTTCTTGTCTATTTGGAAAATCTTGAATGAGCTGCATTCTAGAGACATTGTACACAATCAGCAAGTTTCGGATAGAAATTTTGTCAAATGAATGGAGGACACGAAGGGTAAAACTGTTTGCAAGTTCAACAACACCGTGGACGATGAACGTTACTTCGTAGTTTTGTGGCTGACTAACTTTTAAAGCGGATAGGTATTTCTTGCGTGTAAATTCGTGATCCAACGAAAAGTAAAAATTTTCATGTAGTTGCGACACCAATTTCATCAATTTCAGTAAAAACTTTTCGTCACGAGCAAAGCAGTAAACTTTTTCATCTTGCAAACTTTTCAGCTGACGAAAACAATTAAATAGGACTATCAAAAGCATCTGCCTGAAGAAAATAACTGGAACACTAAACAGATATTAAAATCTTCAACCTTAAAAGATATCCTGAGTTTGCCATTGACCTCACAAAATTAGAAACATTAAGGGGGTAGACCAGTCTAAATGCAAGGGTTTGGTAAATTAATTATTAAAACAAAATCGTTCAATACACAAAGTTGAAAATTTAATGATGTTTTAACAACATTCCAAGCTTTAAATTCCGCTACTCATAAAGTGTGTGGGTGTTCATGGGGAGGGGGGTCTTGTCCTCGAACTGGAAAACGCAGGCCTTTACGGTGTCCCTTCTAACGCCACTTCCGGTGGTCTAGGAACATTGAAATTTGGTGTGAACCTTCGGATCACATGTCGCTATCGTTCCTACACAGAACGAACTTATACTATACAGCAACTTCCTCTTTTTCTGACGACGTTTCCATATACATATTTAACATACCGTTGCATAATTTTTCGCTGTTTCGTCAATAGCTTGTTCTTTACCTTTACGCAAACTGTTCGGCAACAGGTGGGCATAATTTCTGGTTAAAGCTTCGTTTTTAAACTATTAATATTAAACGCTGAATAATCAGATCGCGTAAACTGCAGGGACTCAGTCACGGGATTGTTGACTACGCACTGAACTTGACCATGGCACAGTAAAAACGACAACAGTACGAAAGTTTAGCTTCGACACATCTACCTCAACTTACTCTATTAGTCTTCGCTATCGCCAGCTACTCCCCTGGGGAACTTCCTACTACTCATTGTCAGTGTCTTTTTACTGGCCTTTTAATTTCCCGCTTATTTTTCAAATGTCTTCACATTTTATATTGATGTAACAAGGTTATTCCATGGACAATTGAAGTAATTTTAATCTAAAATTGTCCAATTCTGTTTTTCATTTTTTACAGAACGTTAGGTACTTATGAGAAAAACATCTTGTAAATGTCCTTTATTTTCGAACGACTCAAAACTCACACCTTCGAATATTTTCATTTTTCTCGTATCTCAATTGCAATAATTTCATTAATGAACTAAAATTTTCAAAATTTGAGCGCAATAGATTTAAAAATGAACCATTTTCATGTAATCATGTTGGTGATCAATAATTTTAGTATATCAGAATTGTCTAAAAGAAATTTATTCCTCAGTTTAAACTAAAACTCAGTTGATATTATTTTCTCTTGTAAGTTTGTTAATATTTTCGTATAATTATAGAGAAATACAGCTAACCTTTTAATATTTCTTTTACTTATACAATATACGTAAACAGCAAAATTCATAATATTGGATTCAGATTTCTGTGTGTATGTTGATGCGTATGTAAATTTTATGTATTAACTTTACAGAAGTTTATTTTTGTGTATAATACATTTAATACATTTATTTAATAGAGTCTATAGTGATGAAATATGTTTCTATTGGTGTACTCTAGCACTGAGTCTGATTGAATAATTTTATATGTTTTATGTTGTTTTCAATTTATGTACTTGTATGATTTTGATTCTTTTAAAATGATAATTAACAATAACTTACGTCTAATGCCAGTGTTCTTATACTATGTTTCGAGAGTGAAGGTGTATCCTGTTTGGTTAAAAGTAAAGGTGGGAAAAGTGTTTTCGTTCAATGAATAATTGAAATTGTCGGGGGTTGAAATGTGCTGATTTAAAGTCACGCCTTGTAGAGAAAATCCGAAATGTCATGTCAGGTATGGGTTGGAGCGTGCCGTTCGGTGTCGTGAGGTACTGTCATCTTTTGTCTATTTCAAAATTGTTTGTTGAAGGCCTTTTTATCGTGCGTCTATTTGTATTATTTGAATAAATTAAAATAAATGTTGGGTTTTTTGTGCTTGTAAAATTTAATATCTCTTAACTGTAAAAAAAAAACTATTCAATGAGGACGGTAAAGGACTGGTCTGAATAATGGTGTGGATCGTAACAGTAGTCTTATTGATCCGTTATATGTATTATTTATTAATATTTATTATTAGTTTTTTTTTTCAATTTCATGTTATATTGCAAATAATTGTAAAAGAATTACAATTGTAAGAGAAACTTTGGTAGAACTCTAATACTCCTATTTTTGTAATTTATTTAAAGAATCTTGAGTTCAGAATTAATTAACAATTTTCAGATTAGTAAACAATTATGTAGAAAATTTGTGTGCAATGCCACGAGGATGATGTTATAGTATTGTATAATCGTTTTGACAGTAGTTAAATAGTAATTTCTGTCTCATGTTATTTATTATATAATATGCCTTTTCTAGAAACGTATACACATTAATGTGTTGTAACCGTGTCGATTACATGCTTATATTTAAATATTTGATGCGTGTATATACATATGTAACGGGTGTCCTTACCACCACAAGGATAAGCAATCCTTTGTCGCGGAGAAAAAGATGTGAGATATCTATCCCATTATTTAAAGACGCTGCGCATCGCTCTCCATCCAATACAGATCAAACGTAGTTTCGGGAATTCCGTTCAGTGAAAACTGATGTGTAATCCAGAGTTCAACCCTACCTGATAACTTAGTCAAGTCACCTATCTTATCCTTGTTTCGTTCCCGTTTCAAACGTACGAGAACAAACTCCGCCATGGTACAACTAGAATGCAATTCTGCTTTGTCCATCTTTGTCCATCGGGTGAATACAGCATAGTAGACAAATTAATTGAATAAATTTGTTAAATTTCGAATATTTCAACGAAACGGTAAGTTACTTATGAATCGTGAGACATTGCCAATCGTAAATATTATTAGCAACATAAAACCTCAGACACGAGAGACGAATGAGATTGCCTGAAACACTCATGTTTTGTAATACAATTCCTAAGCTGGCATAGGCAATAAAAGAGTCGCTCAATCTGTGTAAAAGTGTCCTGTCGACACTGTAGCGTCTCAAACACCGTAATTCGTATTTTCGAATCTACCGGGGTTGTAAATCCCGGTTACAAGTCGCGTACCGATGCTTGAAGACGTTGACTCGTGCGAGACGAGTCTTATTTTTAAAGGAAAATCATTTCACCACTTTGATGACTTTCCAAATTAATGCTGAGAAAAGTTAAATACACTTTTCTTTTTTATACATTAAATTAATTTTTGTGTATTAGTAACTATTTTCAATGCTATTAACACGTTAACTGTTACGAGAGTAATTGGTAATCGTCGTAAAACATTTAACGTAATCGAATAAGTTAAAAAGGCAATAGTTAAAAGAACTTTTGAACAGTATTAAGAAAATCTTTAATAACGATTGTATTCCTAAAAATGTTCTCTAATACGTTTATTAATGGTTTATTTTATAATTCAACACTTCATTTCGAGTTACTAATATAATTTTAGTTGTAGTAAAAGATTCTCGTTTTTCTATTCCTTCAGGATATAAATATAACGAGTATACCACGATCGTGATGTAGCTAGTTAGCTGACTGACAATGAGAAAATAATATACGACAACATGTATCATTGTTGCTGTCTGTCAGATGACATAGAGTGACAGCATAGTAGCTGGCTAGTCACCTGTATCGCGACCGCAATCTACTCGCTATGTTTGAACTCTTAGTTTGCTAAAACATTCTTGAAAATACTTTACAATATCAGTTTGTCAAAGTTCAAACTGTATATCACACAAAAATCTTCAGTTAGAGAAATATATTTTGTAATAAGTGGTTGCGATGCATTCAAAGTGCCTACAGCCACTTCATACTAATCATCCGTATTACATAAAAAAAAAATAAGAAGTTAACCGCAGAAACTAATGGAGTGTTGCAAATATGTTACGGTATTGGAAATAATTTGACCTCAGTTTTCTAGAAAAATGAATAATCTAATGTTGAAAATACTTCACATTTCAATAGAAAACTATATTCGTATCTCCGCTGTCGATCGTTGGTCGCAAAAACAGTGGCCAATAGTGCTCGTTGCAATTTTTCCTGTCACACCGGTTCACTGCTGTTCCATAAGAGCCTTCCGCGATGTGAAAACGAAGAATGAGAGGAAAAAACGGTCGCTTCGCCATAAATCGATTCCTGTCAGCTTTTTTCAACGGTGTTCTTTTTATGATTTTTCAGAATCCTGGCAGTTAGTGATAAAAAACGTGAACATTCCGGCGGTGGTTAAGGCCGGAGACACCGATTACGTGATCTTGGACTGCGACTACGATCTCGAAAACACGCCAACCAAAGGATTAGTCGTGAAATGGTTCTTCAACACCAATGAGGTGGCTTACCAATGGATATACGGCAGAGGCCCTTTAGCCGGGGATACTACACGGGAGCACGTCGACCTGAAGTACGAAGCTAGCGACGATCCGTACACCAAGTATCGAGCCATAAAACTGAATAAGCCTGGTATCGATCTGAGTGGCGAGTACACGTGCGTCATATCCACCTACGCGGACGAGCAATATGCGAGTGCCTTTATGCTTGTGTATTGTAAGTATTCTCTTGCTATTCAACCTATTATTCACTTAGAATTCTTTGTGCCCGTCTACACTCAAACAGAATGCCAAGTAATTATTCATTCTATCAAGACAAAGTTATGACATTTTCTTTTTTCCATTCATCACACTTTACTTGCTTAAGAAATGAGCAAATTGAATGTGATCCATTTATTAGCGAGATTTCAGCTTTTGTCCAAGGATCCTCTAAGTAATTTAGCCATGTAATAGATGGTTTATTTTTAACAGTTTCTATCTGTTATCTTTAACATTTAAATGTTAATAAATGTTTAAATGTTTAAATGTTATCTTTAACATTTTAACATTTGACATATCATATTTAGGTATATTTTTCTGGTAAAATGTTGACCACTTTTCACGGATATAAAATTAAACATAAATATTATATTTCAAACCCTGATGACTCACGTAATTGGCAGTATATTGTTTTTGTAAGTACATATATCAAAATCGTATTTATTAATTTGGGTAATTCAGATGATGGTTGCAACTCTCTCCGCCCTATTTCTTAAATAGTTTTAAACAGTGGTTTCAAGGAATTATGTTTTTAGTCACGTTCCTCCTGTCGATACACTTTTCCCTCTAAATACGGACAGAACAAGGGGAGACCGTTCCTTATCAATCTTTTCAAATATCTTTTAAATTTGTTTACTTCGATAATATTCCAAACACTTTGCAGCCATCGTATTATAAACTATTTGTAATGAACTACACATCACGAACTATTCAGAATTTTCATTTTTCTAAGAAACTTTGAACTGACTCGTAGCAATAATGAGTTTACGAAGCCATCGACCATCCATCTATAAACGTTTTCGCGACGAGTACCCTCGTCTCTTGTTTTAATTATTATTTATCAGTTTCGATACTTCTAACATATTTAAGTAAGATCGAGGGACTTTATAAGAATTTCTCAGATGACTCATAGGTGCTCATAGGTGCTTTCGCTACCTGAAAATGATCGATTGGTGGTTCTAAGGCGGTTATGTCTCACCCTCGTCACAACCCTAAACGTAGGTTATTTTAATCGAAACGCATTCAGAATTCGGACAGAAATCATTAAAAATTGTACAAATAAATTGAACCGTAACGTATCATAACAGAAATCATAAACTAACCGTATTATATTAACCGAAACCCATCTAACCTTGTAATATGTCGAAATGAACACATTCAATATCGTGGTACAGCGAATATATTACATGGGATTGCTTATCATATCGTACTCTTGAGCAGTCGATCAAGAAATTTGGCGCACAAATTAATGGATCATTTCTAATTAAATTAACATCAAAATGGTGGAGCTATAGCACAAAGTTGCAACGACAGCTGGAAACTGGCATGCAACCTAGCTGCCTGTAGCCTTCGATCTGCAACAAAAGAACGATCTGCACGCCAATTTCGAAAATGTAGTTTTCAGATAAACGCGTTTAAAGTTTGAACACCTAAGAAAACGATAATTAAAATTACAAGCCGTCCGCTTGTTCATAAAACTGATTTTCTTTCATCAAGGCTTTTCTTCGTGCTATTCGGGCCTCTTTAATTGTTGAAAGGCTGTGCGTCTCTTGTCGCTGCATTCATTTCTGGTCGCTGTTGACGGCGAAATTTTTGGAATTAAATCCAATATGCGATTCTAGCGCATACATAATTTTTAGTATAGATCCTCTGTTTCGGAACCGGGTATACATCTCTCTTGCGACGTGGCTGATACACTCACTTTTGATTACTAGGAAATCTTCGCCATATGAATTCGCATAAAATAGCGCTTTCGATTTTATGCGTGACGCTCGCTCAAAATTTGAGTGGTGAGACGCAGCGTTCACAAGGCTGTAACTTTTTAACTTTTCCGAATTTCTGTTTGAAACGTTGAAAAAACTTTTTGCAAATATAGCTCTATCGTTTATAAACACAATCGATTTTTTAAAGATCCGAATTGTATATACTCCCTTACTAGAGTGGAAGCTGTAGGTGACGCCCTCTATGCACAATTCCTTAAAGCGGGAGTTACAACAAAAATCAATCTTTCTTAACACAAACACGTCGCAACAGCTGGTCAAAAATCTTTGTAATGAATGAACTGAAAGATCATACCTTTTAACTAATTTTAATGATTTGTTCAATTTCCTATAATAAGTGAATTCAAAAATCAAATTAAAATTGACTTCGATCCCAATAACAATCGTTTGCTTTGTCTGTAGAAAATTTGAGCATTCCTCAGATCAGAAGAAAATATAAAAGAAATATAAAACATCTCTCAGGCGACCGAAGTTAAAACCCCGTTACATATACTTAAAAGGTACAAGTACATAATTATAATAGGGCATTAATTTCGGTTATTGCAATTCCGGTCAACCGTAAGGTATTTTTTTGGTACTTTTCACATTTCTAATTCATTTTTTTAAACAGTTTACCCAATATACAGACTACTTGTCAGCTGCCGTGAAATATTTATACAAACAGTAGATAAGCAGTCCCGTCATGTTGACGCAAACACGGTCACGTAGATGTAGGTATGTATACACGTATTCTCTTTTACCAGCTGACGAAATTTTAACGAACAATATTCGGTAGAATTATTAAATATTTAGCATACAACTGCAGAAGGCAATTGATAGTCACCCGTAATTTCGAAGTTTGATAGACCAAATGACTTTATGTAAATGACCCGATGTATTAATGAGAAATAGTCGACGTTGAACAATAATCAGTATTTTTGTTTTTTCAATTTCACTAAAATAACTGTATATTATCCAAATAATTATAAACATTTCTATTCTTGAGATTTTTGTTTAAACAAAACTAATATTGTAATATTACTTACTTACGTATGTATTACGTATTTGTTTAGGATACGATGAAAGTAGATTTTCTAATGGTGAATAAGGAAACAGTTTGTAATGAAAATGGTAACTTATACATGTGTACCTAATGGGGATAAAACTGAAAGTGAAAGAAGTGAAACAAAAATAATATACCAGGACTTTATAGTACGTCCTGCTTAAATCGACTCTTTCGTTGAATTACATAAGTTAACACCTGTCAATACTTATATACAAGAATACAAAGTTCAATCTTCGTAGGCATACGCTTAGCTTTTGATGCGATTAAAGCGCAACGGCGCAACGGTTGAACGCGCCGTTCTCAGTTTTCTTGGGATTTTCCCAATCGCTTTATTATTCTGGTATCTTTCTTTTTTTTTTTGCTGTCGGAGGAGGAAATGCATTTACGCACTATCCCCAGGCAGTTGCGTGCACGACCTAGGGGGTGTGTGGGACTCACCACTCCCCACGAGGAAGAGTGACCCCTAGTCCGGGGGCCGTCGAAGTGCTAGGACGGCTCATACCCACTAAAACTCCTCCCCAACGTGCTAGACCGGGCCCCGGAACCCGCCCTAGAGGCACTACTTCAGTAGCCCGACCCTTCGCATCAAGCCGACATATGTACCTCCGAAGAGGCCACATTGGGCCTGGTCAAAAGGCTCAGTACGTCCCTCAACCACCCCCGAATGGTAGACTACATCCTAATATTCTCGGATGGGCAGTTTTCTATAAATAACTTGTATTTCAACAATATTAACGGAAAGACAGATATTTTATGTACAGAAATGACCAGAATGATTTGATTAACGTAAAAATTATTATCAGTTTATAGTCAAATCTTCATGATATCATAAGAGGAGCCATGGAAGAATGACTAGAGACGAACGGCATTTGGTCTAGAGAGTAATTTGGCCGGCTACGACTTTACGGGTCCGTGTTCGATTTCCGGAGAGTGAAGCCCGCTTTCTTCCATGATTTCCTACAGTATTAAGAGTAGAAAAAACAACGAACCAGAAAATAAAATAGTATAATAAATACGCTGATCCGATTTTGACAAGATGACGGTCACAGAATTTAGGATCGCGGCGAATCTTCGGAAACTTTGTGGCCGCTTTCGGTGTATTGGGGAGAAGAGCCATAGAAACTCTAATGAACACTAACCCCAGCTAATCTATCTCTATGGCCGACCCATAAAATTTAGAACAGGGAGTATCCCGCTGCTCTCTCTCCCTAACCTACTCCCTTCCCCGGTGTAAGGAGGCCGCTACACTGACCCCCCCCTCCCTCCCAAGTCCCGGGCGCCTAGAGCACCTCCCCCCTCCCAAACCCCGGGCACCGCAATCGCCCGGGTGGTTGCCTTTTCGACGTGACCGTAAAGGCAGCCACCCCTTACTGGCCGGTGAGTTTGTACCATCTCACCGGTCAGCTGGCAGACCTCCAAATCGGTGGTCCGCCGGCTCCCCCTCCTATCCTAGGTTTCTTCCACCAGGGCCAAGTCGCTAAGACCGGCTGGGATCAGATACTCGCATTGAGACTGCCCAGTGAAAGGTACCCCTAGACAGGCATGGGGAGAATAGCACTTACTGTTTTGCATCTCGAAGGGCCTTGGTCGCTAAGACTGGCTAAATTCAGATACTCGCATTGAGACTGCCTTCTAGAATGTCAACAAGTGCTGTGTCGCCGGATGGCGTTCCCGAAATTATCTATCTCGCGGTCCCCTATTTAGTCTCTAGCTATCCAATTTTTGCAGCGAGCAAAAGTCAACCTAATAGCGCGCCTAGCGGTGGGTCCCTGAACTAACGGGTGGGCGTTGAGAAGGATAGCGCTACTGATGAGCATGGCGGGAGTGGCGGTGCTCCTGCGGCCTCTGCAGGTAGGCAGCGGTCCTCCGACTGTTTGGGTGCTGTGGGTACACGACAGTACTCCCGGAAAACCCCTAACCCCATCCTCGGGCGTGCGGACGTCACAGTTAGAGGGATGACGGATGTATCCGGCGCTTGTACCGAAAGGGCGTTCAAATTTTGAACTCCATAATTCTTTGTTTTTCAACTCCAGCAATTGTATTTCAAAAGCGTCGATGTCAATAAGAAAGGGAGATAAATTTAATTTTGTTACGTCAGCATCGAGTGGTTTTTTAACAAAGCTAACGTCACTATGCTATTTCTGAATTGTTGAAACCTCTGTAGAAAAGCTTCCCTCATATTTGAAATTGTTGTTTTGAAATAGCAAGTGTCAATTACCGAGTTATTTTCTTGGCGATGTTTCAGTAGACTTGGAAAATGAATTAATGCTTCTCTTTCAAAATCTTAAGCAAAAAGGGACAATTTGTTTTCGAATGAAATGGCTTCTTCTAACATCGAAAAAATTGTGTTTCCCTTCCCCTGTAGTTTACGATTAACACGTTGAGCCTTGCGCCGGTCTCTGGGGATCGACAGTGGACTTTTCGTTTGGACAGCGTCGATCCCTGAGACCGACAGTATTAAAATTAAAAAATATGTAGGAAAAAAGATGAAATGCTTGTCAGGTTGAAATAGGGCGTTTTGGACACGGGATAGCACACATAATATCAGAAGAGAGGTTTAATAATAAATGAATGTGGACAATATATTTACAATAGAAGAACAGTATATACACATAACGAAAACACATAAAAGTACATAAACCGGGCTCACAATATTATCAAACGAACTTAACTAAACATTGTCCATAATACAATGTCTAGTTGCACATAAAAAAATCGTAATCCGAAATACCATAACATAATACACATAATAACACATAATACAACATAATGAAACATAATAATCCCATAACATAATGCTCGATTTTCCCTCGTGCAGCGTCTTTTATTTTCACTCCTAGGGGTAGGCGTTTCTCAATTTCGCCAATGAGGGGCCTTTTCCAAAAAGGCCCTTCCTACACCGTCACCCCCTTCCAAGACTTCGGGGGCGACACTTCCCCCTAGGAGTGCCGGCCATGGGCGCATCGCTCATTGACTTTATGATGCGCCCACCCGGAAAGAAAACGACGCTACACGAGGTTTAGGAAATTCTAAGGGCCAGGTCTGGCAAATCTCGAACGGCGCCATAAATTTTGCCTACAAATAAATGTGGTAATTTCAGTGAAATTTATTGAAATATTCTAAACAAAGATATGACGACTTTTTTAGTCAAATTTCTAGCTGTCTTGCGTCCGAATAGCCTTGAATTTTTGTCATAACATCCTGAACAATATCTTCGGATTTTGTGAACATCTGTTTTTCGTAATTGATAAACATTTCTTTTCTCAATATGTGTTACGGCCTAAAAACATGTACCTACAATTTAGAGTAACTGTAAATAGTTCAGCTCATACCTGACCGTCCAGTGCCTACCTGCAAGGGGAGAAGCGCTGTCAGCACCCCTTCCCTACCTTATTTTTAAAATCGTACTTGATTGGTTAGGGTGAACTTCTAACTTTTGTATAAATACACGATACTTTTGTAGAATAAATGTACCCAATAAATGTAAAAAACCATCAACGTTGTCGTTTGACACCTCTCAATCAACCCTCGCCACCAAGGCATCTTAATTATTAATATAGGATAAAGTTATTGCAAAATTAAGGCCGATGTTTTTCGTCAAATTTCATTTTATGTCTGTCATTTTTGCAATAAACAATTTGTTTTGCAAACTTTGGTTCATGCGCATTCTACATTCATTCTATAATAAAATTTTTTTGAATTCCATGTTTTGGGTAATTTCTAAGGACTCCAGGATTCCAGCCGATTTGGCCGAACCCTCCGCTTGTAGCAGCTATATCTATATATATAAATATTCAAATAAAATTTTCAATCGTGTTTTTTCTTCTTCAAACGTACCTTTACATGTAACAAAAGTTTCATGAACGAAAATAAATTTTATCTTTGAAAAAAACCTATTGAAAGAAAACCTCGGCTAGACCAGACTCCCCCCTTAAGGGGAATTATCGAGAGCGGTATTACTGCTCCCGCTACTATACCAGCTCAAACAATATGCACAGAATATAAGGACATACAATTTGTTTTATTAATTAAAAACTTCATTATTTTTAACTGTAAGTTGCTTCTTCCAATTCTCAATTATCAAGAATCATATGACACACTAACTATATAAAGGAAATGAAAAGATTTCAAGTATTTATCATATTTTTTGCCCGAAACGTCTTCAAAAACTCGGTTTTTGATTTTTTTAACTACGACGCACCTTACCAAAAAATCTGAACAAAATTAAGGATATTAGTTATGTCAATACACAATGTTACAATATCAAACTAACCAATCATTTGTAATTGAAAATACAACATTGTATGAGGGAATGCAAGTGTGTGTGAGCGCATATGTATGTAGAGGAATGCGTGAGGACCAGTGTGAATGCGTCGAGAAGATAAACAAAAGAAGCTCTAGTTTTTAATGGCGATATGTAACGCGTGCGGATCATTTCTTCTTATAATCCTTTTTTTTTCAAATATATATTATTATCGTTTCGAAACCTCTGCGTATTTCGCATCCTTCCCAGACCCATCCTACGTGTATATTTATTTTACTGCAATAAATACGTAAAAATATTTCTCAACGAGGACGTTTTATTACTGCAGTAATCTAGTTGCACTCTTGCAGTATTGTATCGGATCTCGCTTCAGAAAAATCAATTCTGTCTCACGGTTAAATGTAATGTGGGAGTCCAAAAGAAGCCATCAACGTTGGCAAAATTGTTACCGACTTGTAAAAAACATGTTCTTATGTCATGTATCACTGCCATTGGCGGGGCATTTACTTACAATGCAGATGAAAGCGGTTTCAATTTGGAAATGCATTTTATTCGTACATTATCTGTTGCTAGAACAAAAGTGATGGGAGTCACTATTCAATCTTTGTCATCTATAACGCATAATTTCACTATCATCATTTAACCCGCAAATGGACAACCTCTTTCACATTTTTACATTGCATTAATAGTACCTACGGATACATTTAGACCATGTGTAGGGTGTAGAGGAACCTCTTTCCAGATCTGATAACGTTTACGTTCCATCTTCGAAGTAAAGTAAATTTGAAACTCGGCACTTCAAGATCTAGTTCTAGGAAGTGTTGAGTATTTTCACAAACATTAGAAACAGAAGACTTTTACTGTCAGATATTGCCTTCAAAACTTACAAGAACAAATGGTTAGTAACAAACAAATGCAAATGTTAAATATATCAAACAGAAAATCTAATTTAATATAATCTTTAGATGTACATATTTACATTTCGTATATAAGAAAGCTTTTAATCAAAGTTTTCCTAATGTTGAATTATTGTACGCATGTGAGATTAACTATCGTTTACACACAGCTGCATCGCTGTGTTGCAAAGACAATAGAATGTAGAATCATTCCCTGAGTTATCTATTGATTAATTTGTTTTGCAAATAAAACTTATTGATATTGGTGATTTTAAACTGTTTCCAAAATATATTATCTTATCTTAACCTGTCGTATATTCGAACCTACTAAATTCCAATTATACAGCAGTACATAAATTATGAAATTTAATGGTGTATTTTTGCATAAATCACCAGTGTATATTTTTTAAGCAGTGTTGAGTGCTTCCTTTGTATGCTTTACTTTTGTAGATGTAAGGAAGTGACACAATGGGGTACAAACGTGCGTTCGATGACGCTCTAGCAGTGCCGAAGGATAGGATCATAAAAATGGTCGGTCCGTATTTCGTGCCGTTTTTTCTATGTAATTGCTGGCTACAGTGTTTCCCCTACAGAAGGGTACTTAGATAAAACTTTAGACCACGTTTTGTTAAGTTCAGTTCTGCACGAGCACTCACGAAAACTGTTGCTGGGTTGATAGTGTCGCCCACAACCGAATCTTTTACGCATAGTTTAGTTTTTTATTTTGTATGAGACTAAAAAGTATTCAACGCTTTTGAAGCATACTCTGTTAATTATGCAACAAACGGATAACCGAGCTCAGAATAGTAACTTATTTCTTCAACTAACATTTTTCAATGGCCGCTTAAATTCGATATGAATTTTTTATTTCATTTTAGCTACGATTAATGTACAGCAGAAAAAGAAAGATAAACAATGTCCTGCGGTGACAATCGTTCTCGTGACATTGACTTTAATTTGGAATTTAACATGTACATCGCATGTTTTGTGAGACGCGATAAGCACGCAATATTTGCCAAGTCATGTAACACTTTTACACGTCCTATGTAGTTTGACATGACGTCTAGTAAGGTGGAGTGATGTTGCGTGAAATAATACTTGAAATTACAATGCGACATGAAACAAAGGCGCCAACTTGATGCAATCGAAACTGATCGTCTATTTCCCTGCCCGCTTTAGTTCCAATCGCATAATAGCTAATTTGCTATGCGTTAATTAATATCGAATCGTTTTTTCTTATGATTAGGAAATATTCAACCATGAATTGTAATTAGTTTATGTACAAATGAGGAAAATCTCCTCGTAATGTAAATCAGAAACAATATAAATATAAATATAAATATAAACAATATAAATATAAATAATTCTTAACAATTTTATAAAATTTCACTGTTAACACTTGTTCCGTCCAATGTAGAACATGGAAAAAAGTTCTCAAAGGTTGGTTTATGACATGAATCTCGCGTTTACGATTTGGAAACGCGAAGCTAAAATACAACCATTGTTCGACAAACTCAAAAATTACTGAAAAGACTGTATGACTATTGGTGCAAGATTACATCCTCCAAAAAAATTAAGTTAAAACTCTAATCTCGCGAAATTAAATTTGTCACGTCCGTGTCGTAAACGAACCCTCGACGATTTTTTCGGTATTGTTCCGCATCGGACGGAACGCTGGCCGAAAGGTGTCTCCAAATGTTGACAAATTTTTTAAACTGCTCTGATAGGAAAATTGATAATTGATCGAACATGAGAAAATCGAAAAACAATTCGCCTTCAGACTCGAACCGTTCAACGTCTCTTTAAAAAATCTCTACGCTGCGGAAGATCGTTCGCCTTTGAGCAATCAAGTCCATCATTCGAGACGTATCGCCATCGATTCAGTTGTCCAATAATAATCTGACGGACAAGTGCCGTGACGAGCTGAGTACCAAAAAGGAAAAGCCGGAAGTTACGACTCCGGTGAGGAAAAAATCCGCGCTCTAACTCACAACATAAGAATGCATGAGCATTCATCGTGTGCATTCAACAACGCTTAATACTTAAGCAGCTAATTAGAATGTTTGTTTATTTATTATCAATATTATAATTTGTTTAATTTAAAAAAAAATGTATAAATCATTTTTTTAATTTTTGACTCTAGGTTTGCTGCATATGTTAAACCAGATTGTTTTCAGACTTTTATCGACACGTCAGTATGCTTTTACGAATTACAGTCGTTTAATTTCCTCTATCAAATAAATGGGGAAGAAATGAATTGTTGTTCGTGTTGTAAAATAAATCACGATTTTACAATTTAACATATATAGGATATTTATGGAAAGAAAAATGACTTGTAATACAATGAATGTTGCTTTGCGACTGAAATCCCCACTCGGTTTCGCCGACGTAGCGATCGCACATCAGCGACATCAATCGCCGTTCAATCGGCACTAATATGATTACCGACTATCAGTTCGTACTAACTTATGTTATTTCTAAAATCTTGAAGATATAGAAAAAGATGGTCGAGTTTACCACGTTGATTGCCACGGTGGTCACCGGTGACCGGTGCCTTAAATTTTGAATAATTGAATAATTAATTAAAGGAAAGATCAAATAAATGTTGAATATTGCTAATATTAGACTAATGGTGTCAAGTACTCATTTGAATGGTTACATTTAAAAATTAATCGATAGAAATCATAATAATTGAAATTTAAGTGTGTCTTATCACACACGTTTGTTTTCACTTGACATATTATTTGATAAGTACTTTCCAAAATATCGTATTTACTAATTAATTAATTCATGTTAATTTGGATCACAATTGATCTAGAAATCATAATACATTACACCAGTATTAATGGAAATAAGAAATAGTGATTAATTATTTGTTTTTTTTTTTCGAGAGTAAAACGAAAACTATATCCGAACTACTCGAGTTTTATTTTGTGAATAGCGAACCAAATCTCTAGCGGTGTACATTTAAACTGTATCTTATAATTCTTAATATTCTATAACAGAACACAACTGAATAGGATTATGGTCAACTCAATTACTTATGAAATCCAAGTTCCGAACGAAACATTGTAGGATACAGACGTGATAGCGAATGCTCATTTGAACCATTACATCTACATATTGTTTTTCAATGTTAATACAGCACAACCTCGTATTTCAGCATAATACTGGATGCATAAATTGCTGAATGCTATTTCACTCAACCGCTTCAGTCTATTTTATTTTAATACAAGTGTTACTAACCACAAAGGCACCTGTCTCGATACCCTTAATATAAAATCATGAATTCCTAAAAGCAGAATGCCATCACTAAAGCTTTTTTATGTACAAATCATTCAACAGTCTCAATTTCTTGTAAGAGAACAAGCGATCATTTTGGAATTCCATTAAAGGAATATCGCTTCAGAAATATACTGTTGAAATTGGAAAACTTGTCAACTCAACAAACACTAGATTCATATCTAGAATTTCTCACCATCATGTGCATTTGTACCTAGACAATAAACAAACCGCTGACAAACTAACAGGCAATCATAGAAAGGTAAATATTAAATTTCGGTCTCTGGAGATTCGAACATTTATTACTAAATCGAAAAGTATTAGTGCGCTACAATTTCTTTAAGACTTATCAAATTTATCTCCCAGATTACATGTATTAAAGTAGGTATAAGTGATTTTTGATACGGTCATGTCATGTATTTTCGACGTCAGATGAATATTCAACCTAACGAACTGCTAATTCTTCTCGCATCTATACAAATAAACTTCTATAACGCAATTTATTGGATTCATTTATTTTTTAGGGAAATTACCTTGCTTTTTATGTAAGAAGGACGGTCATGTTGCTAAATTTGATAAACATTCGATTTCTTAATTTTCAAGATTGTAAAATACCGACATTAGTATACTTGGATCAGATAATGAGTCAGCTGTTCAAAATAATGAGATAATATGAAAGCCTGCCTTATCAACTTCACAGTCTTCAGAATTACCATCACTGTGGATACCAACATTACCAACTGCAAACATTATGGACTCTCCCTCAAACGTCAAAAGATGGCTTCTCGTTTCATGTTCTGTGGCATCCTTCCCAAGACCGATCAAAGCGCCACCTACAACTTCATATAAGTTGGTAGTTCATAAAGTAGTGTCGAACGCCAAGGTTGACGCCATCGAGAGCTCTGCCGTCATAA
The DNA here is from genome assembly GCA_022405125.1 of Anthidium xuezhongi. NCBI lineage: Eukaryota > Metazoa > Arthropoda > Insecta > Hymenoptera > Megachilidae > Anthidium > Anthidium xuezhongi. The sequence goes on along the minus strand of CM039646.1, from coordinate 141,087 downwards.
GAAACTTGGATCAGGAAATCATAAAAAAGACCCTGGACACTTAGATTTTATTAGTTAATTCACTGCTAATTTAAAATACACTGAAGGTGAAACAAATATAGTAGTAGAGTTAATTATATGGACCCCGAAAAGTAAAAAGGCATTCACAAATTGCAAAAGTTCATTGATGGATGCAGCGCTGCTGTTATATCTCCAGGAAAACGCAATTTTAATCTTAACAATGGATGCCTGTGGTTTGACCATGGGTGCAGTATGGAGACAATTAATCAACGGAGTACGGGAATCGTTGGGTTTTTTTTCAGAAAAATTTACTCTCCGCCGGTAATTCGGGACAGAAGTACAATACATATGGCAGAGAGCTTACCGTTATTTTTAAATCAATTAGACGTTTCAAATACTTGCTAGAAGAACATCTCACAATCCAGACATATCATAAACCGTTGACGTACGCTTACTTACAAAGATTAGGCAAAGCCTCTCCCAGACAACTACAGCAACTAATTTGTATAGGACAGTTCACAACTGACATAATCCACCTTTCAGGGACAAACAAAGAAGTGACTGACACTCTATCACATTGGGACATTATCAGTATATCAGTCATGGTAAACACTAAAGAAATAGAGCAGAAACCAAATTTAGAGTTTTCCAAAATCCTAAAAGACAATGTAATACTACAATTAAAACAACTAAGAGTAATCGAGGCGAAGAACATGTACTACGATATTTTACTTAATAACATCAGACCTCATGTACCAACTTTAATACCGTTCACAATTTGTCACACCCTAGCGGCAGGTTAACCAAGAAATTAATCAGCACTTGGTTGTATGGTCTGGCATGAATGAAGACATCCTACACTGGCCCTCGTCAAAATCGCTAGGCACAGCATCTTTACCCCACTAAATATGGCTGTTCCAGAGAGATTCGAATACCTTTTATAGATACTGCTTGACCGTAATCGACAGACTCTCTCGATGGCCTGAGGCGGTTCTAATTAAACATGCAACGGCAGAGATTGTCGCCTCAAAGTTCTATGCCACGTAGGTAGCACGGTTCAGAGCTCTAGTTACCATCACAACCGACCGTAGAGTGCAGTTCGAAGCAAAATTATTCAACTCATTAACAACATTAACAGATTGTAAGAGAATTCGAATCACAACCTACCATTCAGCTCCCAACGGCATTGTTGAAAAAAAAGACATCGATCTTGGAAGGCGACAATTATGTGCCACGAATCAGACAATTGGGTCATAGCTTTACCCATAGTGTTATTAGGGCTGCGAATTGGAAAATCGGAATAATTTAACTTCTACGGACTTATTCAATTGTCTGTTCTCCCGCATGGGTCGAACGACTCGGGGGGAAATAGTATGACGACACTTTCTACTGCATCATCGTTCCACTGAAAAGTACACTTACGCTGTAACTAGATCCTGCGAAAAATATAGAAAAACAGCGACTCCGGCTTCCAGAAAATAAATGCTTTCCCGGCTTTCCTGGAAAATTGAGCATTCGCTCGCTGATCAGGATAAGAATACTTTTAACTGTCAATGTTAGAAACAAGATTAAATTAAACGATCAAATAAAAATATTACTCCCAATTTTTATTTCGATCGTTCAAATATTTTCTTGATTGACACAATGTTACAATATCAAACTAACCAATCATTTGTAATTGAAAATACAACATTGTATGAGGGAATGCAAGTGTGTGTGAGCGCATATGTATGTAGAGGAATGCGTGAGGACCAGTGTGAATGCGTCGAGAAGATAAACAAAAGAAGCTCTAGTTTTTAATGGCGATATGTAACGCGTGCGGATCATTTCTTCTTATAATCCTTTTTTTTTCAAATATATATTATTATCGTTTCGAAACCTCTGCGTATTTCGCATCCTTCCCAGACCCATCCTACGTGTATATTTATTTTACTGCAATAAATACGTAAAAATATTTCTCAACGAGGACGTTTTATTACTGCAGTAATCTAGTTGCACTCTTGCAGTATTGTATCGGATCTCGCTTCAGAAAAATCAATTCTGTCTCACGGTTAAATGTAATGTGGGAGTCCAAAAGAAGCCATCAACGTTGGCAAAATTGTTACCGACTTGTAAAAAACATGTTCTTATGTCATGTATCACTGCCATTGGCGGGGCATTTACTTACAATGCAGATGAAAGCGGTTTCAATTTGGAAATGCATTTTATTCGTACATTATCTGTTGCTAGAACAAAAGTGATGGGAGTCACTATTCAATCTTTGTCATCTATAACGCATAATTTCACTATCATCATTTAACCCGCAAATGGACAACCTCTTTCACATTTTTACATTGCATTAATAGTACCTACGGATACATTTAGACCATGTGTAGGGTGTAGAGGAACCTCTTTCCAGATCTGATAACGTTTACGTTCCATCTTCGAAGTAAAGTAAATTTGAAACTCGGCACTTCAAGATCTAGTTCTAGGAAGTGTTGAGTATTTTCACAAACATTAGAAACAGAAGACTTTTACTGTCAGATATTGCCTTCAAAACTTACAAGAACAAATGGTTAGTAACAAACAAATGCAAATGTTAAATATATCAAACAGAAAATTAAACGATCAAATAAAAATATTACTCCCAATTTTTATTTCGATCGTTCAAATATTTTCTTGATTTTTCAATAACTTCATTACTACATTTTAGACTTGTAAATAAGAGTTCTTGGCTTTGAAGTTTTGCTTTCTCTATGTGCGTGAGTTTAAAATTATTGGAAAAATCGCAACTCAATCTTTGTTTGAAAACTCTTTTTTTTACTTTACGTTTACGGTTTCATCTTGCGTTTGATATTCAACTGAAATAAAACGATTGATATCGATCAGCGGATGAAATTTGAAAAATAGTTATAATTTGTAATAATTAGGTTAACCAAAAAATTGAAAGATGTGTCAAAACAAATGATAGATGTCATGGAACACTGATTTTGATTGAAGGCTTTGCAATCTTGCGTTATACGCCAATAATTTCCGTTTAAACATTCACTTGTTACTATTATTATAGGACAGAGGTAGCAATACTTTTCAAGCTTATAGATAACATTGCAATGTATTCTCTTCCATGAAAAGAGCCAAAAATATCTTACAAGGGGACTTTACTATGGAATACTCTTCGGAATAATGAAAAACCCTGGCCAATCAGAACGCGCATAACGCGCATAACGCACGAGCACAGCGTCGGTAGTGGTGGCTTCGCAACGCACTTAACTGTGGTTACGAACGAACAAATCGCGACGCATCACACAATAGTTATAATGAGCTTGACCGTTTACTGAATACCCTGTATATAGTAAATAATCGAATATCTTATTAACTCTTCTATGAAGAAGTATAAAAGTCATGAAATCATGACAAGAAGTCAGAAAATCGTGAGATACAATACCTAAAAGTCAATTTGATAAAATAATAGGATCGCGTAACATGTAGCTGAACGCTAATTATGTTTATTCATATGTTAATTGAATACCGATATTGACGATGTTGACAATTTGAAGATTGAAATTAGTTAATAATAAAAAGATGTAATTAGTCATCTGTGAGCTTCGCGACACTGAACATGTTATTTTTCTTAGTGTATTAATACTTGTATTCGCGAATTAGAAGAAAGAAATTTCCGGTAAATAGCTTTTACTTAGCAAGTAACGTCTAACATCAAAATTTCCAAGACAAGTAACGAGGCAGTGTTGAAGCTTCAATTTTTCAGAGAACTGCCACCGTGGCGGGCGTAACTTTCCTGGTTGAACACTGAAGGGTTGAATACATAAAACCAAATAACTTCGCTGGATACGGCCGCCGATGAATTTAACCGGCAAAAAGTCAATAGCGTTGGAATCAAACGGCGTCGAGCGGTATTTAACTTTTCCAGTTAGAATTTTAAATTATCCACCGGCAGACTGTGAGTCGTGTGACACAGAATTTTTCCTTTTCACCGCCACGAGTTGCTCGTTTATTTACTATCGATCTAATCGGTCTCCAAAACACGTTTCTTGAATTTCATTGCTGTAAATATTATATATTAGCCTCTGGTTGTGACATATTTCGCTTCTTGCGTGACAACATTTATATACTTATGCAATATGTTTTTTTAATGGAATTGTACTTACATATATTCTTTTTACAAATTATTTAGTAGCATATTTCAAAATGAATTTAGGATAAGACTGCAGTTTAGGAAAATAATACGTTTCAATTTGGCATTTAATTATATCAACAGGAGTCCTCCTGGAACGCCTTAAAACTATTCTGACTGCTTCATTTTGGGTTTTGCCTAATACATGGTGAAAAAAAAAAAACAGTTTGTTCCGTCACAAACCCTCCATGCGAAAGGATAAGCGCGCAATCGAGATCAAGTAAACTACTTACAATTAGCTGCGTTTCGACCATAAACATACAAAAAAGGACATCTGGAAATTGCCTAAAAATTAAACGATATGCTCTTTTTGCCGGAGACAAAAACACCGAGAATAACAGCTGATAGTCACATTGTTTAACGTTTTGTACCACGCTAAGCCGGAATAATTTATTACTATAGCTTTTTGTTACCCTGCGTACTCTACCCCTACTCCAGCTCAGTTTTTTCCATTTCCATTCTAACTTTTCGCCGTGCCCCCACGAGCAATAACGCGGTGTGACTTCTGCCCAGTGATTTGAATGTCACCGCGAAGACATTGCAAAAGCGTGGTTAATGACGAAGGTGATAACTGCATTTGTCTGCCTACATCTGGACGGTAGAACTGTGAGGGAGAACTAGCTAAGAGCTGCGTTTCAGCATGGGTACCAGCTTGCAGAGCTGGTAGAGATTTAGAAAGTCTCGCCCTCGTCAAGAGAGACCTTGGAGCTCACGCTCCACGGTCTGTTGGTAGCTCTCGGCTAGCCAGCTACACGCGGGCGCGTTGATTGAGTGTACATATTTCAATCCCACGCCTTTTGAGCCGTGCGTGATAAACCAAGACGGCAGGGACGCGCACGTTAATAAACAAACAACGATCTCTACCATAGTTAAGTTTTGTTTCGTTTTGTTTTGTTTGTAAAAATATAGTTATTAAAAGTTCATTTGTTTTTCACTGATATCCACGAACATCATCAAACACTCCTATCTCCTTAAGGGGAGAACCTGGTTTAGGACGCCGAAAAATGCATGAATTTGTACAATTTTTTGTTCAACTTTAAATCATAGCAATCGATTTAAGAACTTTTTGGGTCTTTTAGTCGCAATAAAAACTTATAAATCCAATTTTTTTATTGAAAAATAATTATGTTAAATTACACAAATGGGTGATTGTTTACGGTACCACGCTGGTATGTGGCTGGTATGGGTGATTGTTTACGGTACCACACAATAGCGGCCGTTCTGTTTATCCGAATCATATAAATCAAACAGATTTACAAACTTTATGATCTTTCCTTCTATTTGAACTAAAAAAATCATTAGAAAGTCGATAATTGATAAAGTTATACAATATTTAAAAAATTGTCACTTTTTACTTAACAAATTTAATATATCCAAAAAGTGGTGTTTCATATTATTTTTTGTGTGAGTGAAGTTGTTTGTTATTGCGTGAAGAAGAAAGAGTGTGACAGTGTGTACGTGTGAGAAAGAGAGAGAGTGAGCTGGATGGTGTGTGAAGGATGCAGCGTCTGAGAAACGCGTGGTAAGAAGCATGGCGTGAGAGAAGCGTGGTGTTGTTTGATATAATATGTAGAATTTAATAATAGTGATTAAATAAATATATATAATAGACAATGTATTTTGCATTCCACAATTGAATATTAATTTACTGTCAGTGGCAAAATTTGCAGACTATGGATATACTGTGAAGTTTGACAAGCGTGGTGCTGAAATATATAAAGAACAGGAAAAAGTGCAGATGACAGCAGGGCGTAGAGGAAATGGATACTATGTAGATTCAATGGCGATAAGCAGTGGAGAGGTAAGAGTGACCATGGAAGACATATGGCATCTAAGATTGGGACATATTAATAAAAAGATTATAGAGGACATGAAAAATAATAACTTGGTGGTGGGCATGAAACCACAGAGTAAAATAAACATGCAATGTGAAAGTTGTGTTGAAAGTAAGGCATGCAGGAAAGTACATGCCAGATTGGAAAATAGGAGAGCTAAAACAATCATGGAATTATGGCACATGGACTTGATTGGACCTATAAACCCAGTTTCAAAAGGTAGTAAGAGATATATATTTACAATAGTTGATGATTACTCAAGAATGCTCTTTGTGATATTACTGAAAAAAAAGAGAGAGGCAGCAGAGAAATTGAAGGAATTGATAGTATTAAAAAAGAATCAATTAGGAAAAGGGTTGAAGGCAGTATGTTCTGATAATGGAGGAGAATTCATTGAGAATGATTTGAGCACATGGTTAAAAAACAGAGAAATCAAGCACGAGTTGAGCCCAGCAAGGACACCTCAGTGTAATGGAGTGGCTAAGAGAGCAAATAGATCAGTGATAGAGATGACAAGGGAATTAATGTCAGACTCACACTTACCCATGAATTTTTGGGCCGAGGCAGTATGTGTAGCAGCACATACAAGAAATAGAGTGAAATCTACTATGCATGGAAAAACTCCATATGAACTGTGGCAAGGGAGGAAGCTCAACATTGGATACATGAAGAGATTTGGGTATGTTGCATATGTGCTAAACAAAGGACTTTTCAGAGGGAAGCAAAGACCTTTAAAGGGATTTTTATAAGTTATGCTGAAAATAATGAAGAAATGAAATCAATGAAAGCACATCAAGTTTGGGATGTTGTTCCATGACCTAAAGGAAAGAAGATAATAAATAGTAAGTGGGTGTACAACATTAAGGAAAATTCAGCAACCAGAGAGAAGAGATATAACGCACGGTTAGTGGCAGTAGGATGTGGACAGCTCCCAGGATATGATTATGGAAAAACATTTGCACCTGTAATATGTATTGAAACAGTCAGGCTGTTATTTAGCGTGAGTGTACAAATGGGAAGAAATACGAAATTGTATGATGTGAAAACGGCCTTTTTGCATGGAAAGTTAGAAGAAGAAATATATATGGAGATACCAAAAGGTTATGAAGAGAATAATGATTATGTATGTCATTTGAAGAAAAGTGTGTATGGATTGAAGCAAGCAGGAAGATGTTGAAATCTATGTCTCGAATCTATGTCAAGAGTGTTGTTGAAGAATGGATTAAATCAAAGCAAAGAAGATCCATGTTTATTTTATAAAAGAGAGAAAGAGGAATTTTTGTTTTGTGGAATACATGTAGATGACATGGTTGTAATATCAAGTAATGATGAATTTGAGAAAACATACATGGAGACAATAGGAAAAGAAATAGATATGAAAAATATGGGAGAGGCAAAAGGAATACTAGGAATGCAAGTTGAGCAGGAGAAAAAAGCAGTGTACCACCAGAGTTATATTGAAAAATTGTTGGACATGTATGGAATGAGAGAATACAATAGCACGTCACCAATTGATGTTAATGTGAAGATGCAAAATTATGAAACGAGCCCTTCATACAACACAAAAGATTACCAAGAATTGATGGGGAGACTTATGTATGTACCTGAGTGTATATACAAGATCGGATATATCCTTTGAGTTGTGTTGTTTGTTACAAATCAATAAAGACCCTAAAGTGACGCATATGATGGCATTGAAGAGGATATTAAGATATTTAAAGGGAACTATTAATTACCAGTTGGTGTTTGGAAATTGAAATTGTGTCAAAGGGATCAAATGCGAACCAGATGCCTCATGGGATAGTACTGGAGATGCAAAATCATTTACTGGACTGTTAATATATTGGAATGAAGATTTAATCCACTGGAAGAGTAAGAAGCAAACAACAGTTGCATTGTCATCAACAGAAAGTGAGCTTGAGTCAGTGTTAGAAGGTGTGAAAGAAGTGATATGGTGTAATAATTTGCTAAAAGAGATAGGTTTAGGAAGTGAAATGAAGGGAATGATTAAATGCGATAATCTAAATGTGGTGAAATTGGCTAATGGAGGAAGTTTTAAATCTAAATCAAAATTACTAAACAGAAAATGCCATTATATAAAAGAAGTGGTCATAAAAGAAAATTTAGAGATAGTACATGTATCAAGTAAGATGATGACAGCAGATTGTATGACAAAACCCCTAAATGGACCAAATCTATTAGTAAATGTAAGAAAAATGTTACAGACTGAATAATAACAATAGCAATAAAAATAAGGGGGGTGTGTGTGTGAGTGAAGTTGTTTGTTATTGCGTGTAGAAGAAAGAGTGCGAGAGTGTGTACGTGCGAGAAAGAGAAAGAGATGGTATTTGCTGATAAAGAAATAAATATTATACATTGAGATTCCGTTGTCTATTACATTATCAATACAAATAAACATACATATGTACATTGTATACTTATATTTTTCCCCAGTTTTATATTTTTTGGGCACAATTTCTGTTTTACGAAGAATTATTACATAAATATAGTATTTTTCTAATTAATTTTTATTACATTCTAATATTTCTTTAAAATGTGATGCATTAGTTAGTCTTATTTTTCGAATAACTACAAAGTACTCAACTAGTGTGCGTCGGGTAACAGCATTTTTATGACGATGAGTTACCAGAAAAAACGCCCGAACAGCCGATACCCAAATGTACTGAACTGGCTGTAGCTACGGTTCACAAAACCTTTAGTAAATCTTCAAGAACGCCTGCAACTCCGCAGGTAAAGAAAACGCGAAGCAACTCTAATTTTTTGAGTTCTCGAAAAAGGCAGATTCTCTCTTTTTCGAACCGTTGAGCAGAAAACATCGAAACACTTGTAAAATATTTGTTATCTTGTTAAACGTGAAGTGTATTTATCTGAGTTTATCATCTTTCCTCAACATATACATATCGCGCATATCACTTCAACCACAACTGGCTGAAATTGTGCGTACGCAACAGCGCAACAGCGTTCAATAGAAAAGTAAGACAATACGAATGTGATAAATTGTAAATTGTAAAGTAAAATATGTATGATTATACATATTTGAAGCTACTGTAGAATGGATAATGCCATCGATCTGCAGTTATTTGTTACCTACGACGCTACACCCAGTTGCTTACGTTACCGACGAGATTTTCCGTGATTCCAGGGGGCGTTAGAAAACAGTGAATGTTTATACCACGCGAACTTCCATAAGGGTGAAGTAAGTTTTTAGTAGTATCTCGTCGGTGGTAATACGTAAAAATAACTTAGGTACAGGTGCTGCCGATGGGTGTCGCATTACCAAATGTCCAATTTAAAAGAAAAAGAAGCTTCGATCAATTTGGAGAAGGCTTCGAAGGAAGTTTACCCCCTTAAATAGAAAGAACAATCAATAAGAAAAAAGGAATGTGAAATCTATTATGTCTATATTATGTATCTATTATGGAATATTTTATATATCGAGTTTCAATTCGGTGAATAATTGTAAAATTCTCCTCCTTTTGCCAGTTGTTCATAGCCAAACCGATATCGAATATTCAATTTCTTGGTTTTGTCTAAAATCGTTTAGCAACAACATTTGTTACATAACCATCTTATGGATAATGATTAATGGTTTATCATAATCGATCCCAAAGCATTACGTTGTATGCCGGAGATATTACAGGGTCTAACTCAGCATATTAGAATAAAAAACAAAATTCATACGAATAATAACTTTGTTTTCGAATAACAGCTTATTTCGTAATATATCGCTAGAATTGGACTTTGAAATACTTTCTATTTTCTATGGTCTTACTTCTATTCTTTTCTTTCGTCTGAAGTACAAATACCAATTCTATAAAGGTGTTATAACGATACAGTAAGAAATTATTTTCATATTCAAGCTTGAATATATTTTTAAAGTAGTGTTAATTTATCACAAGCATTCCAGATAAGCTGAATAACGCAGACTTCAAACAATTCTTGAAAATTAATTGTTGATAAAACAATACATACAGGCGTTAAATGACCTTGTTTACGGGTGAAATAATAATTTTGAAAAGTTTCATTGGGTTGAATTGTTGCAAAGGTATAGATAAAAAGATAAATAATTTACTTTATACGGTAAATTTGTTTTTTTGTTGATTCAAATATTCCAATTTTTTGTACATTAATCTGTATTTAATTCAAAATAAATTAAAGACGATCAATTGTTACTATTGCAGCAAAATACTTGAATCATTTTTAGACTTTGTACTATTCAATAAGATTTAAAATTTCTTATTAAAGTTTATGATACACATAAAATATTACTATTTTCTAAAAGAATCCACGAAAACAAAATTGCGTTTACTTAAAAATTCGAAATAGGAATACTTTCCGCATTATTAAAGTATTTTTTACCAATATTATAATGATTATTTATCACTAAATTGAAGACGGTATTCTTCGTTTCGCTACAACCTTCGAATTTTTATTGTAGATATTGCTTAAAACAATATTCATTTTAAATTGGAATTGACTGTAAACGTGAGATGTCGATAAAACGGACAGGTATGAGCAAAGAATTCGATTTAGAGCCAGTGGAATGTACGTAGAGCATACTTTTTTGGAAGAAAAGTAGAGTGAAAAGTATTGACAGTTGCATTTGTGTACATCTCCAGTTTGATTTTTTTATTCGTGTTTAATTTTCTTCCGCCATTTCCTCAGTATTATTTCCTTTGCTATATAAGAAATTAAACGTAACATTTTCGTCATTAAGCAACCACAAAATCTACAAAATCTACGAAATCTTCTGTAAACTATAAACTTAAATGAAATTTTCGTTTCAAATACCTACTTGATAGTTTATTGAGTACACAGCTGACATCTTTAAATTAGTTATGGAAACTTGTTACGTTTCCTGAATTATTTTTACTAAATATAATACCTATATTTATTAAATGTAGTATAATAGAATAATTATACATTTGAATAATTGCTAACAGGCATACACTTCTATTGAGTTGTTACAAAAGAAACAAGCAGAGTCTCTACTTCAAATCAAATGGATATTAAATTATGAGTACCATTTATAACTATTATAACTATTATAACTATTGAAACATAAATATCATAACCGTACTATCAAATATATTTAAAAAGCAAATGTGATTGTTTACAGTGTTTTGTTTTTAAAAGATAATTATATTATTAAGCCTTATCTTTAATGATTCTGTTATCAAAAAACATTGTTTTGTAGGTAATTGAGAATCGTATTGTTCGAATTAAACGAACTTCCTTTTTGTTCTAGCGACAGAAGACAAATTCGAACTTACACATAAAACGAAGATCATAGATGATAAGGATGGAGTGGAGATATTGTGCATGGCAGAAGGGCTTTACCCAGAACCTACTATGGATGTATCCATCGAGTAAGTACTCTAAATAACATTCCAACCTTTCAAGCATGCGCCATTTACACCTGTATTGCGTATTACAAAAATCTACTTCTACATTCAATTAAAAAACAATAGCCGGTGATATGAGACAACTTCTGCATAAAATTGCCGGTCAACAATGTGATAAAGATAAACACGTGAAGCGTACAATAACAAAATTTTCATGTACGTCGCTGAAATAACATTAATCAGTTATAGCCATGCGTTTGGACGACACCAATATTTCGAGCTTAATATATCTATAATAATTTTGAAAATGTTTCTATTGCAGAGGTGTTCCGCAAAAGGAGATGGTGAAGCCTACCGTTATGCTGCGTAAAGATGGACTCTACGATATCTCATTACGAACGGCCTACTTTGACGAAGGATTACCGGAAGTAGCGATTGTCAATTGTATGCTCAGCATACAAAGGGCAAATTACAACACATCCCGTCAAATATTTTACTATCCCGGTCAGTATGATATATTCTCTTGTGCCTTATACTTATCTTTGTGCATATCTCTCTATCATCCCGTATCTTTGTCACTTAATTGTCGAACGAAAACGTTTCGTGTTCGCCCTCCGCCGTGGGATAAATTATGAAAAGAAAAATAAATGAAGGAAACCACTAGCTACTATTGTTTGCTGCTAGTAATTTGGTAGACGGATGGAATGAGGCTCAGATTGATCGAATTCAACATAATCGCACTGTTACACATTGCCATTTGTCGAAGCGGATGCATTTATTAACAAGGCTCGTATAACAAACGAGAGTTGGGAGGAGCAAACGAGGAAATACTGCTGCTTTTGCGCTGTCCCGGCTGCCAACTTACCAGCCGCGAACAGTACTTACAAGGGGTCCGGCAACGCATGGAATCGGCAAACTGAGTACATATTGTAATGTACATGTAGTGTTACAAAATCCGAATCGATTTTAGTGGAATCGGGGAATTTCGGGGAATATTTTTACAAGATTTTTCCAAATCGAAAAGGTCTGAATGTTGCCTAGTATACGTTTGGGTCATGAAGTTATTGGATTTGTTTTAGAGAAGATGTACACGCAATACGATTAAATATTTATGTATGCAATCGAGGTGAATCGAGCGTACTTAGTGCATTCCCGCTCTCGGGTGCTCTTGGATAGTCTCAACAAAAGTGAATCGTTAGTTCGAGATATTCTAGTTTAAATTACTTTCGCATGTGGCATTTCATTTATGTGGAATGGGTTCACAGAATGAAGTTGTAGGTAAATTAGTAAAATAATCGGTTGAAACGTTGGAGGTCTCGAGTTCGAATCCGGTTTTGATAAACGTTATTTTCATTTGAAAAAGATTTCTGCAAATCAAATTTCTCTTTTATTTTAACCTATACTAATTTTACAACGAAAAATAATGTTTGTTTATATTAAAAACTATTATTGATACATTCTATTCATTGTTCATAGAAGTGATTTTGTGTATTTGTGTTGGACAATTTTCTTCTATCTAAATTTTGTATACTGAAAGTATCAATACCTACTGTTAATAATATGGGGAATTCAGATAGAAAAATATGTCTGATGTAAAACTACAAGTTTTGCGCTCCAAATGGATTCTATTGTACCTTAAATTAACATTTTTGCAACTCTTATTCACGTTTTTGCAAATCAAAATCACAAATCAAGTTCACTTTCTATGCAAAATAACTTCAATAGAGGTTGATAATACTTAAATAAAAAAAAAAGTTCTCTTTCTTATTGATAGACGGTAATCATATTAGTGCTGATTGAACGGCGATTGGTGTCGCTGATGTGCGATCGCTACGTTGGCAAAACCGAGCGGGGATTTCAGTCGCAAAGCAACATTCATTGTATATTAACAGGTCATTTTTCTTTTCCATAAATATATATATATATATATATGTGGGATTTTTATCCCTAATGAATACGAATAAATTGACCGGGAATAGAATGTTTAACAGTATATATTTAACAAAAGTGACTATGAATACATTTATCTGGGCTGCTGGGCGATGACTGCCTGTTCGCTTTCTTCGCGTCGCTTTTCTATTCTATCTTTCTTTTGTTTTTCCACGCCACCGTGGTCCTTCTCCGCACACACACACACTCACTCACTCTCATACCCGCAATCATTCACACATTTACACTTATTTCATTCTCCACATATATATATGTTAAACTATAAAAATCGTGATTTATTTGACAACACTTATAAATTAAATTCATGTTTTAAAGGATCCCAAAGTGAAGTTATGTAATGTCATTTAGTCGTTTTTTGTAATTTTATTCGTAGTTACTTGTGCGGTCATATGGTACATATGTAGCTCTGCTGACTAGTACATAGCTCTGCTCATTCGAATTATAAAAGACGGCCTATTCGAATGTGTAACTGATAACCAATGTATCGATCACATAGACAGATTGTTGTTAATTAGCTAGCTGCCTAATCTTATATTCCAAACTATTCACAGTAAATTACTGTTTTCTATAGGTATTTCCTCGACGCGTCGAAAAGCTGATCGTTTTTTTCAGTCAGTCGTCATCCAAGAATCGACAAAATGTTTATCAAAAATGAACTCGAACATGAGGCCTGTAAAAATATAACTGATTAGTTTAATAATTTACCTTCCATTACACTTTGCTAATGCGTTTGATATAATTAAAATACTAAGTACACATAAAACTTGAAACCAGCCGATTCTATGAAAACCATGTAGGATTTTGTAATACTACATATATATTACAACTTGTGCCTAGGGCCAATCTAAAAGCGATATTTATATCTTGGTGGTTCTCTTGTTACTTACAGGGAATGTAGTTTGCATTGCACGAATTAACAATGTTATAGTTTGTTGCATTCTATCGATTTACGTCAATTCTTTAACACAATCAATCCCGTGGTAACGAGTACAGTAGAGCTATAACAAGTCGAGTTTATGAAGTGAAAAGTTAGAAAGCAGTGTCTTGGTGATGTTGCAGCGGTTAGGGGCGCATAATTATCAAGATTTTGACTTTATATGAAGAAATAAGTGAAAAAAGTGAAAAACTATAGAAATTTTTTTATGCAACTTTGTTTCCGAGAAATTTGGATTTGAAAATTCTTTAAAACATTTTTAAAAAGTGTCATTTACGAAAGATAAATAACAATTTTAATAATCAAACAATTACTGGGTGTTATAAGGTAATAAATGCAAATGTCAACACTATTAAAATCTATTGTTAGGCAATGCCTTCACTCTACTGTCACTTATGTACGTGCATTACATTTCTGACTAGATCTATTAAGTTATAAGTTACTTGTATTAATCTAAGAATGCCACGAAGAATACTGAATGGTAACATGTTTTAACAGCATATAAACAAATTTTAATAATTTATAATTTATTATATTTGCATAAAAAATATATATTTTTTGTTTATATTTTTTCAAGTATTATAAATTCTTTATAAAGTATTTGCAGATCTTGTGTTTATAATAACATTCTTTTCTTACTTCGACTCACAGTGCAAACTACCGAAGTATGATAGTTTCAAATTATGACATCCTGTATGTAGTAAAACTTTCGGTCGAATTGTCTGATATAGTCGGATCGCCGAACAGACGACAGATATCGAAACACTGTTTATGGGTATCAGTAGATTTATTACAGTTATAGGTTGAAAACCGTGAATAAACTATGATTTTTAGCACCTTCAATCATTTGCAGCTCATTTATTTTGACGAAGCTTTTACCATCAATGGTAATATAATTATAATATAATTAATATGTAATATAATATAATAATTTATAAGTAAAATGTTACCTTTTTATTTTTTAGTACAGGTTCAGTTTTAAAATCTTGGAAAAGAATATTCACTATTTTCAGCGTATTTCCTATCAGTTACAGTTTTTTCTTCAACGTAACAAAAATGAGTTAATTAGCAAATTATTTCAACCTTCTCAAAAGAACTCAAATATTTCCAGAATTAGAAATTTTCTTCAAATTTAACTATTGCAATGCAGACTTTCTCCGTTTAGAAAGCATTATTTTATTACTGAAACGGGAAATCAGTCGAAGGAAATGGAGAAAACAATGTAACGGAAGTTCTTCTGTTATCACATGGGATGTAACACTGAAAAGTAATCGTGTAGTTTAAATTCGAAAATAACTTGGAAAGCAAGATTAAAATGTTAAGCCGGCTAAACAAACAAATAAAACTAGAGCACAGACACTTAAATACAAAAACAACCTGCGTAATATATTTAAAGATGTACGATGAAGACTGTATTCAATGGTTTAGTTATAAAAAACAGAATTAGGAAACTTGCTCCGATATTCCTAAATATTTTGATGTAAAAACCAAAAATAAGAGGTAGCTGAGACGATTTTGAACAATAATTTTTTTCACAAAAATGTCGGATGGGGTTTTGCTTTTTGAAGTATTAAGGAAAAAACCGACCAATCAGAGCGCGCGTAGAGCATACGCTCAGCCGCGAGAGTATAGCTGCCAGCCGAGACGTTCGGACTAGGCCGTAAACAACCGCGACGGTGAAGCAAGAAGCGTTAAGCATAAGTAATATGGAAAACAAAAATTTCAAAAACATCAAAATTTGTGAAAAAATGTTGAAGGTTGCCTGTTAAATTAGAAACAGATTAATAATGACCCGGGTAAGGGAGAATCGGGAAAGAAACGATGAAAATCAAAAAACAAAACTTGCCGTCCGCTGAACAGAAACAATTTATTGAAGGACCATCTGCCTCGGTTCCTATCGTATTACCAACTAACTATGTACATTTTTTAATTTTGCTTCATGAGAAAACTATCCTACCATGCTCAGTCCCTTTTTCAGCCCACACCATAAACGCATCGCTCGTCGATGTTTTTACCCTGACGACGTTTCTGCAGGTAAGCGAACCCCAGAAACTGGGCAATGTAACTCGAAAAATTCTCGTACACGCATACAATTCAATATCCTCCTATCATTGAGATTAAAATACAGTTTCTATTTTTTTTTCAATCGCAAATAAAGAATTTTTTAATCTAAAAATGCATATAAAAAATAAAAAAAAATACAATTTATTTATGATAAGTTCTACCGCTCCTCGTTGTTTTTACATTCCGTGATTTATTTATAGTATGTGTTTCGCTTAGTACATATACAATATGATCGCTTCCACACTCTCTCGTTACATTCTTGTTGACACATTCATGCCCACCATACGATAATTCTATCGGGTACACTGATTCAATTGATCTTACTAATTCTCCCGTAGCAGTTGTTAACCGAACTACGCGAACGTTGCCAACTATACATTGCCTTTAAAAATATCCTTAACTCGCGCTAACGGCCAATCTGTTCGTTTCAAATTATCGCTACCGATTAATACAATATCGCTGATCTTTACATTAGAATTGTTTTTAATTTTGTATTTCTAATGAGCTAGTGCTCCTAAATATTCGGAATGGAATCTTTTAATTTAATTGACAATTTTCAATTCTATCGAGATCTATCACACCAATTTCGTTAACTTCCTGTAAAAATATAGACAGCGAAAGACGTACAGTGTCGTGATCATGTTCCGACATAAACGTTATGGGTCTACTATTTATCATGGCCTCGCAATCTAAAAGAACGGTCAACATTTCCTCATAATATAGACATGGTTTATTTAATGTACGTCTTAGCAAGTGTTTAAGTATACCATTTAGACGTTTCCAGAATCTTCCCCACCAAGCTGCGGTGGGTGGATTAAAAATCACTCTATTTTATCTATTGCTACGATTTTGGCTAACTTGTTAAAATCTATGCGTTTAAACATGTTATTTAAACCTACAAAGTTCGTGTGGTTGTCACTATAAATAACAGCACGACGTTCACATCGCGCGATATGACGTTTCAAAGCCATGAAGAAACTCTGTAAACTATACACAAATATGCAGTTAATAGGCAGATCCAGGCCTTTTGTCCTTTCTTCAGGTAGACAGGCCCAGTAAAATTAACCCTGATCACCCCAAAAACTGCGGCTTCCCGAATTCGATTAAGCGGCAAGGGAGGCGGCACTGCCTGTAATGATTGTGTGTTGTACTTCTGGCAGATAATACACTTCTTAATTACCGCTCTCCCTACTTTTCTTCCAACAATGATCCAAAAGTTTTCTCGCAATACCCCTGAAGCTATTTCTGCCCCTATATGATTTAACTTTTCGTGTTTTTTTTAATAATTGCAAAGTTTATGTTATGTCTTCCCGGCAAAAATATAGGAAATCGAAAATTATAGGTATGTGTCTTCTCGTAAAATTACTTTCGAACTTACCCTAATCAAATCATGCTCATCTTTACGCGGTTTGAACAGTTTGGTGTGTTCGTAATCCTTATTACTAAAATGTTCTGCCTGATCCACCCCAAGCATATTCCTTTCTTCTAGTTTTAATTCTTCGACGCTCAATTTATTTAACTTACGGGAATTTTCTGCAACTAGAATAAAATCTTTTCACCCCTGCGAATATTCTAATTATTTTACTATACTATGAATATTTCTCGTACCACGACTCTGCATCACATTCATTACTGTTAAGGCGTTGTTTCATGAACGACGATGTACGAGCGCACTCCCTTTTCTTCTACGAAGGCACACGTGCGCTCCGAGCCCGATGTTATCTGATATCTTCCGACTGATGGCCATGCCTCAACAAAACCAATTACATTTCTTATTCTTTTTCGATTCACTTAACTTTTTTACATTTCTAAAGTTTCTTCTTCAAATTACGTAAACCCCCACCAATTGCCTGTTTCAAACATATGTATATTTTCTTCCTTCGGATCGGAGCGCATTTCAACTACATAGTCTGTCGAGTTTACTCGTATCATATCGTATCGTCAAACTCACCATCGAATCGTATCGTACCATATCGGATCGAACAATTCTAAACCAATCGAATCGATTCTGTCTTAAACCTTTAAGACAGAAAATATCAACTAGATTTAGCATCATTAATTTGAAACTAAATCAAGAGTGCTCGCGATATCGAACACAGCGACGCTCAACAATTACTATTAACTAACGTAACTAACACATAGTATATTTTTATCGCGATTTTATGTAACTCTAAATTAATTTCCTCATCATTACACGTGATAAGGTAACTGCAACCAATCGGGACCTTCTCACCATTTCGACGACAAAAGCTGGCTGACCGTACAACTCCTAGGCGGTAAAATCGCAGGATTACATTACCCGGGCACGTGTCTCCATTGCTTTGAATTCGACAATTTCTTTATTTCCTCAACCCGGTTCCCAACAAAAGTTGCCTAGTTGCACTGTCTTTTAATCCATGCTAATACGGTCGACGAATCTGTAGAGTATAAAACATCAATATCTTTAAAATCGAACGCCTTTACAATCCTGTCAGTTAATTGGACATCAATTGTCGCCGCTAACAATTCAAGTCACGAAATGCTTTGACGCGAATCGCCTTTCTCACCTTTTATCGGAGCAACCCGATTCTTTGCTTGAACAAGATTAACTGTAACTTTTGAATAAATACTGCCGCGACATAAGCTATCTTACTGGCATCACAAAAGGTGTGTAACGTGACTTTATTTGTCCCATTAACCCTTCCTAGCAAAACCGCGGTACACGAACTTCATTTAAATTTTTCATTTCACGATCCTATTTCAGAAATTTACTTTTAACATTATCGCTAACTTCCTCATCCTACCATAACTTATTCGCTCATGCTTCTTGTAGCACGAGTCTCGGCGCGAGCACCACGGGACAAACAAAACCTAACAGGTCAAATACTTTATGCGAAAAAGACAAGGTACTTCGTTTCGTGATCTTTCGAAAATCAAACTTTTGAACCACTTTTTCCAATAGACTGGATGATTTTCTTTAAGTGCATATTGTAGGAAATCGTGGAAACAAACGGACTCAATTCCCGGGATTCGAACCTGGGCCCGCAGAGTTGTCAGCCGGCAACGTTACTCCCTTACCTAAACATCGTCCGCCGCTATGTTTCCTTTCACGACTCCACTTATGGGGGCCTATGGAGGTCCCGTTCCTACAATATTAATAACTGCCTCGAGAATAAACGGACTCCAAAAACTACTCGACAATGTCTCAATTCGACTGTTTTTCCCTCCTTATCTATCCATAGAAAATGCAAAAAATCCATATCTTTAGGCCGTAAACTTATTTGTAGAAACGCTTTCTTTACGTCTGAAATTACGTCGATACAGCTGTGTCTAAAATGTTCTAAAATTGAAGTTACCAGCTCGATGGGTTTCAGACCCTTTTGTAGACATTCATTTAGCGATGGGAACTGTCGGTCCCTGGCCGAGGCGTCGAAAACGGGCCTAAGCGTTGTCGTACTGCCCTTCTTGATGAAGATTCGGTGCGGTAGGTAATGTCTCCATTGTTCCTCTTCTTTCGCGTTCACGTACTCGACGATCCCTTTCTCAACCCCTTGTTGAAGGACTGCATTACTTTACAAATTTTTTCTCCAACTGCAGCTTCTTTATTGTAGTCTTTATTTCGCTAATTATCCGTTAAACGAAAAATTTTTAGTCGAGAAGATGTTGCAAATACAGTTAACATTTTTTTAATTCTTTTGTTGTAATAATAATAATTTAATGAAATAATAGTAAAAAGTACATATATAAATGAAGAGTAAATCAAATACAAAATTCCAAAATTGAGCAAAACTAGGATATTCATACATTCACTTTTCTATCACACTTTCCGAACCTATCTATTCGTCCATGCTTCTGGTTTGCGAACGCTTCGCTTATATATCCCTACTTCTCTCTCACTTTCTATCTCACTCGCCTCATTCGTGCAACTTCACGCTCGTTACTTGGTGCCAACATTTGAACGGTCCTACACTTTTTACTGTAACTGACAGACAACAGAATGATCGGCCTCGTAATGTACGTTCAAAGAGAACATTGAATCTGTAAGGAATAGTGATATTGAAAAAGAACCTTCCATAAAACGCTGTACTTAAGGATTCGGAATTAGTCGGCAAATACTATAGTTTAGATAATAATTAGAAATGATTTGATACAAAACTTAATTGATACAAAAGTTGAACGAAAAGGACCATAAGTAAAAAAGAGATTGGTGTATGAAACTCTGACAGTTGAGTAAAATCGTAACGTTGAAAAGTTTTCTCTACAAGTTATTACCCTTAAATTTTCTACGTTTTATGAAATTTCAAATTGCATTATAGCTTTATAGTATTGCAGTATCCAGTTTCCTTTGAATGGTTATGTTTCTGAAATATATCGATAATAGTACCCCCTGGGTGATGTGGAAGGCTATAAAAAATATGATCGCAAGGTCCCGGGGACCGATGACACGACACGGTCTTGAGCCTCGTGCAGCTCGTCGGCTGTGTGCGGGACGTAGGGGTAAGAGGAAAGCAGTGGGCGGAGTCAATCGAAAATCGGTTGAAATGTGCACATCTTGCCGAGCTCTGATTTATTCAATGGGTGCGTCAGTTAAAGCTAAATATTTATTGCCGCGATGTTAAAACAAACGAAAAAAATCGAAATATTATTTATACTTCAAACTTGATAAGTGTTAACTGCATTAATTATAAGTACAATTAAACTTATGTAGAATGGCACGTAAAAAGAAAAGAAATAAAATGTGGTCGTTATGAAAACGAAATGATTTTTAGAAATTGTCAGTGATATTAAATGGGGGATATGGATTACGGAGATAGTTATTTAATTAATAAATAATGGAAATGGGGGGTAGTTGAAACGATTCTGAACAACAATTTCCTTTGCAAAAATTTCGAATGGGGCTTCGTTTTTGAATTAAAGCAAAAACACTGACCAATCAAAGCGCGCTGCGAGCACTCGCTTTAGGCGTTCGGACTGGGCCCTGAACAAGAGCAAATAATGTCGAAAGCAGAATTTTTATAAATTTCAGAATAATATGAAATTAATCGTACCTCCAAAATAAATAAAATAACCGAACTATGCATTCCATATCCCGGCAGAACGAATAAATGAAAATTGTGTAATATCTTTCGTTATTAGAAAGGAGGAAAGATTTGAAAATTACTTACGTTAAACGCTAAAAAGTGGAAACGTAATTTAAATTAGACTCACCCATTTACTTGTAATTTGATCTGCTTCGATGACAATTGGCTGCAGGTAATGGGTCATCGCAACAGTCGATGAGACGGCTGAGTCACCGAACTCACTGCATTTCACGTGTTTTTTCACTACACGGTCACTGTCACTTTTAAAACAGTCCTTCGAAGAAGAAGAGGCCCAGAAAAGGGCCGATTTCGATCTATCGAACGTACCGCTCGAACGGTAAAATTCTGTTGACTGTTAAAGAAAAGCAAAGTATGGTTGGACCGACGACCGATTAACACTGAAATAAAACAGATGTATTCACTGTGTGCAAAAGTTGTCGCAATTTAAACAGAAAATTTGAAAGAAATACAAAGTACAATTTAATAATTATTTTATCCCGGTATGCCTTCACAACTCGCGAAAATGTAGAATATTTTGTATTATTCTGTGTTCGATCGAATCGCAGAGATAGTGTACGAGACACCCTTTCTGGGACACCCTGTATATAGAGTGAATGGAAATCGTATAACCGGATACGGATAGGGGATCATTCTACGCGAAAAAATAAGAAAACTTGATATAACCGAATTTATCCGAAGAACTCGTTTACAAAAATTGTCTAATGAAATATATATAGGTTATCCTTTATTTAAGATGGTATCGTAGAAAGGAAAGGTAAGTGTTCTCAGCATCTAATAGAAAAAATGATTATAGCGGCTTGCCTAAACTGAAGCAATATATACATATAGTTACAAATAGAAAAACCATGTATGCTCGCAAAAAGGATTCAGTTCTTATAACACTGCAACTCATATTTAATATTAGAAGAATTAGAATTCAGATTATTTTAAGGCTTGTCTGACTATTTTATATAATATAAAATACTTCAATCTTATCAAAATTTCTTTAGAAAAAAGAAAACAAACATATTTAGATTAAAAACGTAAAAACAAACACTTATCTTGTTTTATCTGTCCTATGTAAATATTTTGTCACAAAGTAACGTCTGATGTTGAAACAAAAGACTTTTATTTTTTTTCCATAAAAAGTGTTACTAATCTATAAATATACAGGTACATACTTCAGCAAGTCAATTATACTTCAAGGTATAAATAAAAAATAGAATCGTTACATTTGATTACATCATTTTTGTTTAATCGTTCTGGTATCGAATATGAATGTTCGAACGATGTATTTTTAAGCAATTATGTTTTCAATATTTTAAACAAGACAAGAATATGAAATATTTTTAAGCGAAGAACTCAAGAGAAGTATTTAACACATCAAATCAGGCAGGTTAAATCGTTTATATGTATTATCAATATGCACTCCGTATCTATTATCATATCTGACTTTTTCTACGTGAACTAAATTTTCCAAGTAAATAGAGGAGAAATAGAAAGAACACAGCATGGTGTCTAGGCTGAAACGCAAGCCACGGTGTGACGCTTTTACAGAAGATTCTTCGTTAGTCGTTCGTTTCATGTGTTTGCCAATTTGTGCCAGTCTATTCGACGGTCGTGCGCGTGACAAGCATCTCGATTCGCTTCAATGATTTGAACAAGCCCGCATATTATTGATACATCCTACTGCGAGCTGAACAGTAGTACATACATATGGAAATATTTCATAAAATTACTAAATAAAGAATGAACGTATACCTGATTTTAAAAAATACCCAATTGTTAAGGCAAGTTCATAAATTGAACGGTGTAACTAATAAATATTAATTTGTATTAACAGTATTTACATACATGTATTAATAATCGAAGCTACTGTTTTAGATGTTTTTCATTCAAACTAAGATGAATGTTTTTGTGTTAATAACGTAATTTGTTTATTGCAGTTCATAATACATTAGTTAATATATTAATTACACTTTCAGTATGTTGTTATATTTAACATAGTAAATCAATTTTTATTCAAACTTTTAATATTTTGTACTTATTTACACTAAAATTCAACATGATATGGCATCACAGATTGCTCAAAAACATTATAATAGATCCTAAAATTTCAAATCATTTGATGACAATATTGATATCGATAATAAAGGATAACATAAGATCTCGAAATTAATTTTTGTAAATTAGGTATGACTAAGTGGTGGTTCACAGGCCATTTTTTTTTTCATAATTTGTACTTTTTCACTCATTCTGAATAAAACGATGCCTTGAAAACACTCTTCAACGAATCTTGACAAATTTTAGATTTGCAATCTATAAACAAGCGATTCCTGAAGATTTCTATGTGATCAAACCATTCTTTTATAATCCTCATAATAAAAAAACAAAATTGAAGAAAAACTGTAAATGAAGTTTCTATGTGAGCTTCTTGGTATTCTTAAGTTCTTAAATTCGTTTAAGTAGTGTAACGTAATTCGCAATCAGATACATTAGTGTACTAATACACAGTATTAGTTCAGTTTAAAGTTCCTTATTTTTTATTGTTTTGATATGAAACGTTTACCAATATATTTGTAACTATTTCATAAAACTGAAAATAAATATGATGTAATTTGGATCATTATTTAGTAAGTGAACATGCATAGTAAATACGGTCCAAATTGTGTTGTGTTTGGTCTCATAACAATTAGAAAAATATCACAAATATAGGTTTATAAAATACAAAATTTTGCAACTGCAATAATTCTTGTGTCACCATAATATTAATGTTTGTTTCGCCAAAGCCATTTTGTTATTATTTTCGCTCGCCGTTTTAAAAAAATGCAGGAACTGTACGGTATACGCAATGGTTTGGTTCTGACAGTTTTGTTACTTCGAATCTTTACTGCATCGACAAAGTCCGTAAACCCTACCGAAGAAAATAATGTATTATATAATATATTGTTGCTACACTATAAACATTTGAATATATTTTAATAATAGTCAGAGTGAGAAGGAAAATATTTGTTAATTTATTAAAAAAGGGTAATAAATCAGAAGAAAATGTAATAATAGTATATGTGTTTCTTGCTCTCGTTTTGTGTCCCGATCACTTTAAACTTTTTTCTTTGGATCTACATATGTACATCCGACTCGTACATGCATTAAGTCGAACGAACCGACGGAAAACAAGCTCGAACCAACACCTGGGACATTTACTTCACCCAATAATATGTGTACCACTCGAACCCTATCCAGTTAATGTTAAGCGGGAAGTACTGTAATTCTAATTCGAAGCCTCGGGGCCATTCGTGAGTACCGTTCCACTGCTGCCGCAGTGTGTTTTAACGAAATGTTTCGCTTCAATACACAAAATAAAATACAATTTTATAACTTTGCCTGATTGCATTCTTCGATAAAAATCTCTGCTCTATCGTCTGCTATAATTAAACTTTCTTCTAGACCTTTAGCTTTTGAAATAAATTGAAAAACAACGATTAAGTGTCTTTTATATTTTGATTACTATTTAAACATATTTAAATGGTTATAATGTAATTACAGACTTTCTGACAAACGTAACTGGATATCTGCTACGGTAAAAACACGAATCACCTCTAAAATTAAAAATAGTTAAATTCAGTTTACATAAACCTACAAATGTTTCATATCGAAGGAAATTAAGTACGTTCTGAACAGTATAATTTGAATTTTCATACTTCTCATTGGATATCTACTGTTTAAAACTTTGTTTCTCCATTTAATTATCCACCTTGTTTATTACATAGCGTTAGTATAACAGAATTAAAGGATTCGAGAAGTGCCCGAAGCCTTGTACTTATACAGTACCTACTTACAATATTGGACTTGTTTGATACGCGAAATCAAATTGTAGTAAAATCACTCGTCTCCAAATTAATAAAGAAACATAAGTGCTTTGATATTGAAATTTTCAAAGAATAAAAATTGTAAATACCACACTGTAGGTACTTATCGAAAAAGAGATTTAGATAACTAATGGTTATTTACATTTTAATGAGTTTTGTAATGTCTGATAGATAATGTCTGATTGTATGTGCATATTAAATTTGTGTATAAGCTGTACGATTCTTATTCAATTTTATTTTGTTTAATTTATTAGTTACTTTCTTGTTTCATTTGTTGTATACCGTCTCTCCCATCATATACCAATAGTCCAGTCATCTCATATCTCCAATATCTCCTACACACAATTAGTCACTCTCAGAATCATCCTGGTCCGCTTCCAAAATTAGTCACTTCCAACCTTTGCCCTTCCCTTCCTCAAACCCTTCATTACCCTCTCCCCTCATTTTCCTAATCCATATATACATCCACAAAAATCCGCATCAACCAGAAAATAGTAAAACCTCTTACGGCACAGCTTTCACGCTGACAATAAACTCTAAAAAGAAATCGTTGTTGTTAATCCGAGCCTCCACCCCGGATTCCAACACATTTTTTAGTAATGATGAAATTTTTCCTTTTTTTTAACGATTTCACAATGCAATCCATAAAGTGACATGCACATATTGGGTACATTTTACTAATAAACCCTCAATAAGATTACGGCAGTGATATGAAACGCAAAGATATTAAATTGTATGTATACTTGCCTACTGTACTGTTTCTTTATTTTGTCTTATTTCAATCGTTCATATTTCTTTCACAGTCTGCATTTCCTCGCTTCTGTTTGCTTGCCTTCGTTTAACAAAGATACAGAATCATTTCGAAATAAAAAGTATAAATCAACCACGTAATATAATAACCACAACTTAAAGTTAATAACAAAGATTCTTTTTAACCCTTTACACTTGAAGCCTTTACACTATTTTAATAACTATCTTCAATAAAAGTATCCAATATAATTAAAAGTAATGTTACTACGACCCCGTGAAAACTAACAGTGCAATTGACCATCTCCGTTTTTAACATTACCAATCAGTTCGTAGAAGTATCCATGTTTATTAGTTGATAGATGCGATATGTGGTGCTTATTGTGCAGGAATGACTGCTACTACTACTGCAACCGGTACAACGAAGCTGCTGCACAAAATGGAGATCCAAGAGGTAGACAACTCAGAGACTGACAGTGGTGGTGGTAAGACTTGTAAATTTCTCCTCGTCTATTCACATCACCACCATAAGCCACTATGGTTCATGAGATTTGGAAACTTTAACAAGGTCGAGAGTGCTATCCTTTTTGCGTGCGGAATTCCAATTTCTTGATATACCCCTCCTCACACATGCACACGTATACAAACACTTTCCACACTGAATTTGTTCGTGAACAACTGAAAATTACTCAGCACGTAGTTTGTACTTTCTGGAAGGGATTTAGCTGAACGAATTGGCTTCGAAAAGGATTCACACGAGTCAAGCATACCGATTGCATCATTGAAATAAAATGCGATGATTGAGACTTCGCATTTAAGACTGCTGACAAATTTTAACCAGCATCGAGAACGTTTATATTTCAATATCATTCAATTATTTCTCAAATGGCGCGGTCAAGTCATTCCCGACTCATATGATTAGTCCTCTTGTCAAACGTTAAAATTTCTAAACAAAAAACAGTAATAGTGTAATATTTAAACAATAATTCAGCTTACAGATTTGTTGGTTAAGAGTTAAACAATGCTTGAGTAGTATTATCTTGATAAAGATAAAAACTAATTTATCATATTCAAAAATTTAGAAAATATTTTTCTAATCAAAGAATTGCTTCTTCAAGTAGAATAAGGAATATTTTATAAATTACCCACACTTTACAAATAGTCAGCTATAATTGACTAATTTGACAAATATGATTTGACAAGTCATTCTTTAATGTTCACAATGCGTGAACAAATCCTTGAATATGATTGTCTGAATTAGTTTGAAACAGTTAGTTCATTAAGCATTTCAATTATGTTATAAATACAGAACTACAGTGTCCCTCAGCCAAAATCATACACCTGTTAGAACAGAATAATTTTGTTACATTTGGATTAAACTTGAGTTCCTTTTTGTTGGGAAGATATAAAAATTGTACTTAATCCAATCTTTAAAGGAAATAGTGCAAAATTTTGTAAAAATATTTCTTTCTAAGTTTGTAATAAAAATATAGAAAAAACATTTTATGAATTTAGGTAAATTACATATACAGGGTGTGTCTAATAAGTGCCGGGATTGAAGACGTAAAAAGAAATGTATTGAAGATATTTTTATATTGAGTTAATAATCAAAATATGGTCCTCCTGCATCAATATCCCGCCACCAGCGCATCCTACCCTATTCATACTCCTCCTGGAAGTCAAGAATCGCAATGTTATTTAGACACTCCGTCGCGCTGCTTGGATCGCCTAAATCGTCTCGAAAAGATGTCCTTTCAGCTTTCTTTTAGTCTGAGGGAACAAAAAGAAATCGGAGGGAGCTATCCAGTGACTCACGAAAGTATTTGAACACTTACCATGTACTTTGTTAATTATAATAAGTATATTATATAACACTTACTGAAATATTATTAACATTGTAAGGAGGTATGACTTTGTAGATTATATATGTAGGTAAAGTTTCAAACAAATCGAAATATATAAACAATAGATATGATTTATTTCTTTTAAATATACAGTTTTCTGGAGCCACAAAAGTATTTGAACAGGTAA
Source organism: Anthidium xuezhongi (assembly GCA_022405125.1). Taxonomy (NCBI): domain Eukaryota; kingdom Metazoa; phylum Arthropoda; class Insecta; order Hymenoptera; family Megachilidae; genus Anthidium; species Anthidium xuezhongi. Next base: position 113,060 of record CM039646.1, on the reverse strand, counting down.
TTTTGAAATTTTTAATACTTACAATTAGTTGGTCCACCTTTAGCACGAATAACGTCTTGTAAGCGATTACGCATACTGCTCACTAACTTTTTTGTTATAGATGGTGAAATAGAGTTCCAAACATCAACATATTTTTGCTTTTAAAATTTTTTCAATTCTTTCCCTATCATTGTCCACAGATGTTCCATTATGTTAGTGTTAGGGCTTTGTGGTGGTGCGACCAGCATGTTGGGGTGTTGTATAGTATCCATTCCTTAACAATTCTTGCCGTATGTTTCGGATCATTATCCGACTGAAAGTAAAAGTCTTCATATATATCCAATTTTCTTGTGCTTTCCTTTAAATTTTGTTGTAAAATGTTCAAATATTTATATTTGCCCATTGCTTCTTCTATGAAGATTAAATACCCGGTGTCATTTGCCGCCATACACCCCCAGATCATAACTGAGCCACCCCCATGTTTCACCGTAGCACACAAGTTTTTCAGCAATCTCTATATTTACAAGAAATAAGTCATATCTATTGTTTATATATTTCGATTTGTTTGAAACTTTACCTATATAATCTACAGAGTCATACCTCCTTACAATGTTAATAATCTTTCAGGAAGTGTTATATAATATACTTGTTATAATTAATAAAGTATTCCATGGGGTAAGTGTTCAAGTACTTTTGTGAGTTACTGTATTTGGACTGTAGAGTGGTTGATACAACGTTGACACTGTGTTTTTTCTGTTCATCTGACAAAACCTTTGGGGCCAACTTCGCGTGCATCTTACGCATTTGTAAATGGTAGATTAGAATTGTATGCATAGTGGATTTTGCTAAACTTAACTCGTGTTCAATCAAACGAATACTTAACCAGCGATCACAGTTCAAATGTTCTCCTACCTGGTTCACATTTTCATTAAATTGGTTCGATCTCATTCGTCCAGTGCGTTATTCGTCCTCGATGTCCCCCCGACCATTTTTCAATTTTTTATGCCACTCAAAAACACGCGTTCTGGACATGTATTGGTTCATGTAAGCCTTACAGATTATATTAAAAGTTTCCGTAGCAGATTCGTTTAGTTTAACACAAAATTTAATGGCACAACGCTATTCGATGGATTCGCTGCATCTTGACTCTCCACGCGAGCGCTAAACACACTTTCATTTCAATTTACACACTTCAATGACTGGGAAAAATATGAGTCGGGATTTTTAGCTCAATGACATCTCCTTCATTGATCCAGCCCAAAAATACCGATCTCCACCCTTCCCGTTGGCCAGAAAAAAATCAGTCCTGATACTTATTGGACAGACCTTGCATGCTGAAATGATCAAAATCAGTTGAGATACGGATAACAAATAACGTATACGACAACATGTAAGAATCTTTAAATATTTGATAGTTATAGGCCAAAAGTTGTGAAAAATAGTAATTTTCACTATCTTTAACCCTTTCGCTGTGACGGGTGACTATAGTTTTCTTTTTGCCGGTGTTGTTACAATATAAAATACACTAAACGTACAGCATAACAAAGGTATAACTGTTTACTTTTCTAACTATTATATTTTCCTCTAATTGCAATATATTTTTATAGGTTTTACCCTTTCCATTAAATGATTCGAAACAATGAAGATCAAAATAATAAAATACAATCGAGAAACGATAGAATTACGTCATATAAAAAAATTCAAAGGAATGTATTGAACACTTTAGAATCCGAAGAACAAAATTCGACAGATTTGAAAAAACATATCGAATATTACATGAACTACCGAACCAGCCCGACCCGAATAATTCATCAACTTTCGAGACGAAATTTGGGAATAAAAGCATCAATTAGACTATTTTCAGTTATTCTTTTCTTAGAACTTTGTACAATTCATTCAGTCAACACGACAAATGATTATCGGCAATGCGTAGATGATGATAATTACGCTCTGAGTGATTCAAGGATTGTTTCTCTTGTTGAAATATATTATTTCTTTTCTATGAAGCTGTTAATATTGCGAAACAAAAAAGTATTTCATTTTAAGTATTGGTCTAATGACAAGTTTTTGAGAAGTAGCATTTTTGGTGAAATAACGACTAGGGATTGTGTTTTATATTTACTAAAAATGTTTCATTTTAATACAAATGATATGCAAGCAAGTGGTGGTAGATTATATAAAATTCGGGGAATCTGAGATATGCTTAGAGAAAGCTTTATATCCCTTACAAGATTTATGCATCGATGAAAGTTTGCTTGTATATAAAGATAGATTGTCCTTCAAGCAGTATATTCCATCAAAAAGGAATAGATTGGGGATTAAATTCGTTTTATGTGATTCTCAATCTAGATACGTTCAAGTCTTTATTATTTACGATGAATCTCTGTCCGATGTTACTTATGCCAATCAAAATGTTGGAAAATCCGGGAATATTGTTACACAACTGTTGAGACCATATTTAATATATAGATAATTAGTACACGAGTCCAGCTCTGTTTAGTTTTTTACACAAAAATGGTACTAACGCTTGGAACACAGTGAGAAAAAGACGCAAAGGTATACCAAGAATAGTTAATAATTATTTGAATAATGGATTTTCCGCTCATCGAAATATTTGCTGGCCATGAAACGGTTAATAAACAGGAGGAATTCCACACCAAAGAATTTATCAACACAAAAATTCATTATCGTACAAAGGAAACGAGCACAAAACCAATATGGCCGAATTATCCTTGTTCTGAAAATTTTCGTACAGTATGTTACGATCAACCCCTTAACCTATGATTTATCCAATGGGTGTAAATCGAAATGTTGTATTATTTATACTACACACTTGATAGGCCTTGACTGCATTAATTATAATTATAATTAAGTTTAACACTGAGTTGTAATAAAAATTTGAAAGGGAATGGTGACATCTAAACTAATTAATCGAGTGTGTCTCGATATTATAGGACAAGGGGTTAACAAATTATTGCACAATATTATGTTATTGTTGTAACTATTATTGTGTTGTACAGTGTAAAAAGACGAAAGACTTGGCGCTGAACGCTGAAGACTATGTACTTACATATGTATGTAACGAAAGGATTAATCGTTTCTAACTCAAAATTGTGATGAAGAATTTCAATGAAATTCTCCGAATATGTGTAACAACATGAGCTTATAAAACATCTTTTTTAATTTTTCATTACAAGCACTGATGAAATAATATTCCTTCACGATGTCAAGTAATTATAATTTTTTCGAAGCAAAGATGCATCATCTATTAAATGTTTAAAATGTTTAAAATATTTGAATTTTATCAAGTTCTCTGTTTTAAAAGGAATACAATTTTGGCTGTGAATTATTGTATACAATAACATACACCTGAATCTCATTTCATTCAGAAAGTTTGTTTATTATCAACCACTTTTCAGACAGCTTATCTTTAGCATCATGATTTCTGCACCTGATTGCACTTGGCACTTATTTTTTCAGGATACCGATGCTCTTTATCGTTTTAATAGCGTTAAAAATGTTAATTACAGATGTCACAAACTTTACTCCATTCACTTTGTTTTCAGTTATCTTTGAACTTTATTTCTGCTCTACCACTCCGACAATTAAAAATAAAGAAAATTTTTTTTATAAAAGAATTTACTTTTCACCTAAGTAATTTAAATTTAGAATAACTATTTACGTTAGGAACCCATTAATTAAGGATATATTTTAATTTCAGTATTTCCAATTGATTCTATTAATATACACACGATTATCGAAATCTTTTTAACAAATCGTGGTCGCTTTTTTTACAAAATGAGTAGAGTAGTTAGACAAATTTAACGTCCTTAAAAAGTTTTTACAGAATTTAATTTAAAAATATGACGAAGTGAAGGTATAATGAAATAACGTAAGCAGGTACAATTTAACTCGCATTAATCGATACAGTCCTGACTAATGATTACTTGTTGGGTGATTACTTGTTGTTTAATTTGTAACTTTTATAACTCTTTCGCTATGGTGACCTTGCTTATTATTGCTGTACAGGACAATTCCACCATAGACGTACATTTTAGCGCGAAGAGAACGTAATATTCGATGCCTTGTCACCTAATATACATTGTAGGTATTATTTTAATTTTGTTACATAAATATTAAAACAATGCAATTGAAAAAGAATTAATCTAATAATATAATTTCTTGCGAAATTTTAACGGGTAAATAAAATTTCATAAAGTATATTTTATTTAGAAAAAAAAAAAAGAAATTATTTTATATAAGAAAGAATCCTTATTAATAAATATTTGTATATAAATTATAATAATTTATACATATAAAGTGTTTTAATTTATCTTGCTATCTTGTATTTGTGTTACCTCTAAAAACAAAAAATACTTGTGAGTGTCATTTAAAAGTACTTATGTATGAAGGTGCACGTCGGTATACTACCATTACCAATTTTGAGTAATTGTTTACGTTAGGAGAGATCGTTTCTATAATGTGGAATCTTCATGTACCAGTACGTTGTCAAGGATGCTTTCGTAATTATAAATCCAAATTATAAACCTCCATATTATAAATGTTAGAAAAGTGAAACAATGAATCACTCTGAAGACTTTGTAAATTCTAATGAAATTCACAATCAAAATATGAATTGTGCCATTATATGTATATAGATATATGTTCATATACCCCATTTTAGCACTATCATTATTTCGCTGAATTTATTTTCAAGTAGCATTATAATTATTCAGTTTGTGCCGATCAAATTTTCGGAATTATGGCTCATTCATGTCCATTGAATAAAAATACAGGCGAATAAATTATTAGGAATACTCACTTCTAGTGTTCGTTATATGACAAATTTTTAAGAAATGCTTAAATGATATGTTGCACAATTAATTTCATTCTTCTTAAATGACCTCTGAACCTATTTTTCTATTCGACCATTGATTTTGCACCATCTGTAATGATTTATCTGTTTCTTTATAGACCACGTTAAAAGTATCTATTCCCCTCGACGTCGAATACAAAGGAACTGATTCTCCATGAATCAAAAAATCATCATTCAAAACAAAACGTACAAAAATTAATAACTGACTTACATCGGTGATATTTGTACTTTTATCTAATCTAAACAGAGTGAAAAATACTTGGAATTATTTTATTAAGGATTGTAATTTTTGTTTCTTGTGATTATTAGTTTTAGTTATACATTTGGAAATCGTTTTCAGCGATAATGGAACCTACTCAAATTTTTTCGCTGCATTTTTATTCCCAAAAGCTTTAGCTATTTTAGTGGCACATTTTATTATTAGCTCGCTGTCTGAAAAGCAATATTTTTGCACGAGCAATTTCTAGTAGGGCAGAATAAGACGCCGGTAGACTCTGCTATTGACACTTGGAGGTAGAAGGAGAGGGATCCATTTTATTATTAGTTTCATCGTTATTTATTTTGCTTTTATACTTTAACTTTCAATCATTTACTAGTTGTTCTCGACATTGCTCAGAATATGATTTGTACATCTTTGCATGATATGTGACTGTTAAGATTCGTTATAGCCGACCCCCTTTTTTCTGGGAAGACACGCGTGCACTGCCGAGTCCGATGATGTCCGAGCGCAGCACCCCCTTTTTCCAAGAAAGCACACATGCGCTACTGATGGCCGTGCCTCAACATAACCAATCAAATTTTTTACTCTTTTTCGATTCGCTTGACTACCTCTTACATTTCTAAAATTTCTACGTCTTAAAATTATGTAAACCCCCACCAATTGCCAGTTTCTCAAATATATATTCTTCCATCGCATGACTTCGGGCATTCCAATTGCATCTTCAGTCGAGTTTACTCATCTCTGCTTGTTCCATTTGTGTTGTTGTCATCTTTGTCACTCACACTCAAATAAATTACTCCAACAATAGTAGTTTTTTCCGTTAACCGTGTTCTATTAATTTACATTACCTACCTACAAATAGCTACGCACATCATTTCACAATTCCGATCGAAATTGTGCATACGGAACAGTGACTTTAAAGTCACGCCCGCTGCCCGGTTCAAACTCTACCCTGGGGATTTTGGCTCCTCGGCTAATTCCCGACTCCGCTCAGCCGCCTCCTTCTACGACATACCCTCCTCGCAGAAGGAGACCACTGCCCTCCATTTTTCCTTGTTCTCCAGCATTGCCCCAACTGTAGTGGACAGCGAGAGGTCCGATCCTATACTGGATCTAACGACATTATGTTTTTAAATGAAAATATTATTAACACTAGAACTACCGGCGTTTAGTGTGTCTTTGCTTCTAATTAAAAATTACAATAGAAAACAAAATAAATGATGGATTAAATGTAAACTTGCATATCAAATAATTTTGTATCTTGATAAATGCCAACTTACCATATGCCAGACCAATATTCTAATCGCGAACCTTATGGAAATTGCATTCAACATTCTCTATTACGTTGTATAGACCCACTGATTATCGTATCCGATTGTTCAATAGAATATAATAAATCATACCCAGTGGTATAATTGCAATTACATGTTATAATTAGGAAAGTCTCAATAACTGTATGCGTACCTTATTATAAGTATATCATTTTTCGTAAATGTGACAGAACTAATTTTTATTATATTTCTGCATTTTATCTGTTTAAACAGCATGTTTATTTTGCAAATATGTATTTAAAAATACAAATTTGGGTATACATCATTTTGCAGCTGTTTTACGTCACACAACTTCTGTATCGAAATGCAGAATGCGAATTGTTCAGTACATGTCAAACATGAAATTCAAGCTCGTTGTTCTTTGTACAAGTATTATCGTGAAAGGGTAAAAATTGAAGAAGTCAAAGATCGATCAACTCGCGGTCCAGATACAGTTGATTAAACTACATTACCATTCGCTACGCAATAATAAAACATATGCTTGCCACTGTGTACCGGGACCGTGACCGCAACCTGCTCGTTATGTGTTTACTCTTGCAAACGTTTGTGTACATCTATGCACAAAATTGAGCACACACCGTTTATAACCTGATAATATTTTTAAATACCAAACGATTTCAGCTTTTTTGTAAACTTGGAAAAATTAGTTGAATAGATAACGAGCTTTAGCAATTTCTAAAGTATTGCAAGTGCTTACAATGGATGAGAAAATACCACAGATCGATTGTCAAACTTTTCCATTTAAGCTTGCAATCAAAAGTTCAGAAACACAGTGTGTGAATATATGTATATATGCATATATACAGGGTGTATATATGCCACTTAAGTGAGTACAGCAGGATATCTCGCAGTTATCAAGAATATGTTCGTACAAAAGTTGCTTGGTAGGATGGGATGCATCATGTGGCAAAAATTGTTTTCTTGTGGGTGGGGTAGTAGAGGAGATCTGAAGATCAATGTAATTTTTTTAAATGGGATACTATATTTTTTTCTTCAGAATGTAACAGCAGGCACCGAGACAAATTTAGTGATGTGCTACATGTTGGTATTCTGAGTTCGATAAAGGTGAATTGTTTGCTTATGTTTGCGTATTGCATTCGGCTGGCGGCCTAAGCTGCTCATCTCAATAATCACAAACATTCTCCCCTGTCACACATCAGAGGTGATGTTATCCAATAAAGAAATAAATTTATTTATTTCTCATTGGTATTAACTGTCTTAATAAAAATGACTTAATTTTATTATTAGTTGTACATTATGTGTATTATTTCAGTATTTGTTTTCTATTAAGTAATAATTTTTTATTAAAAATGATTATTTTATAAATGGGGCAGTAATTTTTAAACTTGTAAGATGGTTGGTGTGAGCGGATGGTTTGGAAAAGCGGTACTTTATGAAAAGAACTCGGAAGCCTGGTAAAAATATGAAAATGTATTTTTAACACAAAACATTTTTACAAGAGTGGTCAAAATCCAAAAAATTGAACAAAGTATTCAGATAATAAGATATATAATGTATAACGTTCGCCAAAATTCAAAGAGAACACGAAGCGTACTAAATACGTAAAGGCAGTAATATTTCTCAACAATAATATAATAATTCTCGAATGGACATTTTTTATAAAGAAAAGGATTTGCTTTAATATACGAATTTGAGGTGTCCGGGTGGCAATCCCGTCCTTTCCCTGGAAGGCGACCGGCGGCAAAATCCAGCCGTTCTCTCCTACAACCCTGTTGGATACTCTCTCCTAACCAAACTTAGCCAGAGCAATAGTCATCCCATCTATTCCCTATCCTCGATATCTTCCATAAACAATAAGTCATCCGCATATTCATCCTGTTGCCGCTTTCCAAATTAGTCATCCACAACCTTTGTCCTTCCCTTCCTTAGATCCTTCCATATCCTCTCTTCCCATCTTTCCTAACATAAATACTCCCAAAAAATCTAGAAACCCGCTCATTCCAGTAACCTCGTATCATTAGCGTCATTGTCGCCGTTTCAATAAAGTCTTGTATCAAAAGTGCCAGTATTGTACCACAACCTCTACCCCGGTCTCCAACAACCCTATCACGCTCAGAGAGTCCGTTCCTACTCGCTTCTCCCGGGAGGCGACCGGTGGCAAGATCCAACCGTTCTCTCCTCCAGGAGGGGCTCAGGGAAAATCCCCGTACTCTCCCATGCTGTATAAGGCGTCCGATAGCTAGTCTTCGTACTCTCCTTACTCTAAAGGGCGACCGATGGTATTACCTCGTTCTCTCCCAGTAGAGCACAGCAAGGAAAATTGCTCGAACGCGGCGACGGGGCCGATATTTATATTCATGTGTTACTACGCGCGGCTCCTGCAACATGAATTTTCCCGCGGTTCGCGTGCCGTGTGCAGCTTCGAGAAGATTCCCGTTGCCGACCGCGAGTCGTTTCTTTCTCGAACATTCGTGGCGATGTTACAAACTAATTTTTGTTATATTTTATCATATCTTTACAATGTTACGTACTAGTTATTCTTACTTTTGTTACATTTATAAAATATTCCAATAGTGTATAATACGAAAATGAAGCAATAACAAGCTAATAATTTATAAAGCAAAATAATACAATTACATATTTTATCCATTAAGCGACCTACTCGTCCATTGATTTATGTACTCAACGCATTTACCAACATCGCTAGACACATTTACCGACGGAGTCCAAACCCACCAGACCCATTTCCTGGCACGGCAATTTACATAGGGGCTGGCAGCTTTTAATAGTACCTCGTTGGTGTATGTATTTACACCGAGTAGGTACTCTATCACCGACGAGGTAGATGATAGATCAGACAATACTTTGTTTCGTTATAAGCTCATGGGACTCTAGAACCCTTTTATCATTTTTATGTCGCATAGTGTCATATTAACTGGGATTGACTTTTGTTCTACAATTCCCTTAGTGGTTGAAATTAAAATAAAAAGTACTGATAATTACTTGTTACAGAAAAAGAAAATGATGTAATTTCACATTTAATCTTAAATAATACGAATTCCTAGTATAAATTTAAAATCATTCGATCACTAGCATTCGCATTTTAGGATCTGAGAGTATATTGAAAACTCAATAACAATGTCTTATATTTACCATTTAATTGGCCTCGATCGTTTTACCTCGTGCAGTTCTTAAAATCATCGTTCTGAAATGTAGAGCGCGCAATAAACAAAACTGGAAAATTTTGGGCAACGTCGGTATTGCAGATCAGATCGTGTAATACGGAAATTCATGACATGATTAATATATGCATATACATACATACCTTGTCGGTCTAGCATCAGTAAATACATCTAGGGGTACAAGGAAGTAGTTTAGCGCCATAGGTAATACCTAAATGTAGAACACTGACTTATCAGTTCTACAACTATTTTGAAAATAATAATGTAAATGTAATTTACTTTATAATTTTATTATATTCTATTGTCTTAACCCCTTGCCGTACCTTGACAAGTCAGATTTGTGACACACCTTCCAGTACAAATGTTACAGACCTAACTTGTACCGTTAATACAATTACATTTTAAATGTAATTCCAATTATAACTGGTATGATAAACTATCGTTAAATATAAATTTATATAACATTACAATTTTTCTAGTCTGTTTTAACATTGCAACAATAAGTATTAAGCTTCGTCTGATGCACTTATAGAAAAAATGATACGGGAAGGGGTTAATTTGATATTGGGCTAAACGTTCGAAAACCTGCATGCTCCAAATAGGAAGAAATTTTGGAAATAAGTTCTTTGTTAACAAAAATGATAATTGCAAGAAGGATTTTTGGCGACCGGAAAAAACGATTTATCATTTGAGTGTTATTTCCTGCCTCATCGACGCAGTATAGTGCGTTCAAGTTGTTTTTATCAGCTAGTCAATTTCGATGAAACTTCGAAGTTTTTGAAAATATTCAATTCGAAACATAAGAATCATGGTGCAAGACGGTGGAAAAAATATATGCCCAAACAAATCTCATGTCTTCACATTTACAACACATCCATAAAAACCTAATCACAGTCTTAATTTTTGCGTTTCACGGGCCCGAAGTATTAAACTGTATCCGCAAGGTAGGAAATAACATCCAAGTGATAACAAATTTTCTTTTGAGTTGTCAAAAATTCTTCTTGTGTTCCGTCCGATGTTGAAAAATACCGAAAAAATCCTCGAGGGTTCGTTTACGACACGGACACGACAAAATTAATTTTCGCGAGTTTAGAGTTTCAAGTTTATTTTTTTACCGGGTGCAATCTTGCCCCAATATTCGTAAAGTTTTTTCAGTAATTTTTTAGTTTGTCGAACAATGGTTAATTTTTAGCTTCACATTTCCAAACAACCGACTGTATCGTAAACGCGGAATTTCCGAAGGGTCGGCCGAAACTTTGCGCGTAACGATTCATCAATGGTCAATCCGGAGGAAATTTCCGAAATTTCCAGTTTTTATGTAACAAAATAATTACACAGTCTATATTTGAAAAAGAGTTATTGCTGTCACAATTTGTTTTTATTTCTATTTCCTCTATTCTCAATTTTCAACGCGCGTCGGTTTTAGTATTTTTCGAACGGGTAGGCGTTTCTCGCTCCCTTTAATTAGAAATTTTTCAAAATCCATGCTCTTGGACATCCCTTTCTATTATAACTTCAGAGAGGATGTACCCAAAACGTTATCCAGCTGAACCTTCTGACAGTGACCAGGTTTATAATACGATCCTTACTATTGAGAAACTTTCGGGGTTGAAATTAAGGATGCCGTCGCAAAGGCAGTTTGACGTTAATTAAGTTTTTCTTAAAAATTACCAGAAAATCACGTCTGTATTATAAATCCCCCAGATCACTGTCCCCGATGACCAGCTGTCGATCATGTGGGCCCCTGAAACTCCTAAAACTCCAAAATTTGCTTACATAATTTATTTGTTTATCAGAGATTATTTCTGATGTTTGAATATGTTACTGTAATTAATGGAGGGGTGGGGGCAGAAAATATGATAAAAGTATAGAGTTTTATTAATGTAAAATCTAAAAAGTTGAATTAATTGAGATTGAGAATTATGTAAGTTACAATGGACTGGATACGCATACCAGATTTGTAAATTAAGTAATGAGACTATTAACATAGCATTCAATCCGACAATACCTGGGATGCCAAACTTGAAGGGGATGACAATTGTGAACAATTTCTTTTGCAAAAATGTCGGATGGGGCTTCTTTTTTTAATTATTAAGGACCACATTAACCAATTAGAACGTACGCTCAACCGTGAGAGTGTAGCTTCGAACTGAGACGTCCGGACTAGGCTGTGAACATGCGCGTCGGCAAATCAGGACACGTTAAACACAAGTCATATTGAAAATAAGAATTAAAAAAATTTAAGAATAACATGAAATTAATTGTACTTCCAGAATGAATAAAATAACCACGTTATTTGATATCAGATCGAATCAGATCGGAAGTTGCGTCATAATTTTCGTTATTAGAAGGGAGGAATATTTTGAAAATTGTCTACGTTAAATGATAAGAAGTGGAGACCAAACTTAAATTGGACTTGTGAAATGACTTGACTAAAATGGTACTCTTTGGGCAAAAGAAAATAAAACATTAAGCCCACTATTGTAAGTTGATATTTGTCGATCGGCAAAGCCGCTAGGCAATGCCGAGCGACATGCGTTTCGGCTTGAGCCGCATGGCTTTCAAAGTTGAACGGCATTTGTTTACTAATGTTGGTAAAGATTGTTATAGGTTTAAATGAAAAACACTTGTTTTATGCTTAATTGAAAAGAAAAGAAACTGCTTTATTAAAAGAATAAGAAGGACCGTTCGCTCGACTCTCGTGTTACGCATGGGACTGCAGCGTATCGTGATGTAGCACGCGTCGGGGAGAGGGCCTCCTCCGTCCCCCTTCGTCATCGCACCCGCTAGATTCAAAGGGGCCTCTCTTGTGCGATTCCAACAAAGATAAAAAAAGAAATCGAATTTCGATATTTTGTACAATGTCAAGTACTGAAATCACATGACTTTTGATATTTACCGACATTGGACGGTAAAGCAATCGGCATGGCGCTCGGCTTTTCAACCTAAATCGACGCTGTTTTAGCATTATCCAGCGTCTTTGCCGATTTCAGTCAGTCATTTGCCGACTACCAATGTCGATGTAATGAGAACACACATTGTACAAATATTGCCAAAGCCGTTTGGCAATACTAAGTTGAGCCGATTGCCGAATCTGAACACAGTGGGGACGCGTTTTTAGTAGGTACAAAACTATCTTTATTTTACCGTATCCACATGACGACTGCTCTGTTGCCGGTCCATCGCATGGAGACCGAACAACAGAGCATCGATGACCGAACCGTATTGTTATCTAAAGACTCATATTTACTTGTAAATTTACGTACTTCTATGACAATAGGCTAGGGTTAGTGAGTCATCGCACTGATCTTGGCTCTTGGCCAGGTTATCCTACAGCAGAGCTCGGCAAAAAGTGCACATTTCGGCCGATTTTCAGTTGACTCCGCCTAGTGCTCTCCTCTTACTCTTACGTCCCGCACGCAGCCTACGAGCTGCACGAGGCTCAGGACCGTGCCGTGTCATCGGTCACCCGGACCTCGCGAACATAATTTTTATAGTCTTCCACCTAACTTAGGGACTACTATTATCGACAAGTAACTTTTTAAGCTATTAAACCTAATCCACTAAAAATTGAAATGACCTTTTAATAGCTTGAATTACGATAATAGTACCTCCTGGGTGATGTGGGGGGGAGGGGGAGATATGCTCCTCTCCTCTTTATTCTTCCTCACTCAGTGGCGCAGGGAGGTCGCGGCGCCTCCCATTGCTCCTTTTCCACGGCCGTATAGCTAGACGTCCAGGGTCCCTGCTCTGGATGGGATGCCGCGACCGCCCGGGTGTCTGTCTTTTTGTGCTGCGAGGGTAGTCACCCTCATTCGCCGGTGTTTCTGTTAATACCGGTCAGCCGGCGGACTCCTTATCTGGCGATTCACCGGTTTCTCCCACTATCCCGGGGGATCTAATTACTTTCGACTCCGCTTGGTGGCTTCCTTCTGTCACATTATGTTGTTAAAAGAATCGCCAAAACTACGGTGAAAAACGAGAGCTCGTGCCCGATTCGAGCTCTAAGGATTCGACGCTGCGCTGAAAAGGTGGGGCATTCCTCCAGCGTGTGTTGCGCTGAGTCCTTCTCCTCTCCACAGTGGTGGCAGACTGCTGTGCTTCCCGTCCTATGCGACACAGGCAGACACCGAATAGCCATGTCTGGTGAATATCTGTGTCGCTCGGTAGATCAGCGTACCAAAACCGCTCTCCAGCCACCTGTCGATGTGTGGCAGGAGAGCCTCGGGAACGCGCTCTCCGTAGTGGGGCATCAATTCCCGTTCCCAGTTGGAAAGTGCCTCTCCCAGGCCTGGCACGCATAGCCCTCGACTTCCTTAGGCTCTGATGGGGCCTCTGGATGGCGGCGGCTAACCTGGATACGTGCACACATATACCAGCGTACTGCCGCGTGCCATTCGAAGGGGAGATTCCCAATTAAAACTTGCGCCACCATGTAGAAAATAGTGCGGTACCCTCTGATGACCCTCATGGCCATTTGACGCTCAACCCGGTGCAGTAGTTGTTTGCTGTGCTGACTATCAGGTCCAAATAGGGGCCCCGTACAGGGTCATCGACCACAACACTCCCAGGCGTAGAGGTAGCGCATTCGATCCTTAGGTCCCTTGAGATTTGGCAAAAGGGGGCCAAGAGTGGCCACCACCTTTTCTGCCCGGAGAACGAGGAGATTGGAATGGGTCTCGAAGCGCCAGTCGAGAATGAGCCCCAGATACTTCATCTGGGAACCCACCTCGACACTGGCCTGACCTACCCGGATCCACGACCTGGCCGGCGGCCGAGACCGAGGCCTGGTATGGAACCATATGGTCTCGGTCTTCTCTGGGACTATTCTCAGCCCCAGGTCGTGGATCTTTGCGACGATAGCTGCCACCACTATTTCCACAAGGTGGAAGATCCTCCCAAATGTCATCCCAACGGCAACCATCAAAGTGTCGTCCGCAAAGCAGACGAGACTGGGCCGTCGGAAAGAGTGGCCCGCAGGACCGCGTTAAACCCGAAATCCCATAGGAAAGGGCCCAAAATGAACCCCTGTGGGAGCCCGCGGTCGATCTCCCTCCGCTGGATGCCGTATCGACCAGGGTACTCTATCCACCTGGCCCGCAGGTACGCCTCAATCACCGCTATTTGGAAGGGAGGCACTTCGCGGTGAAGAAGAGCATTCGTAATGGCGGGCCACGGTGTTGAAAGCGTTGACCATGTCAGGTGACACCACCAGACACATCCCACCCCGGCTTACTGCATTGTCCGACAGGGACCGGACGCGAGTGATGACGTTCACCGTCGATCGTCCCTCTCGGAACCCAAACTGACAGTCAGCCAGATCGGGGCCAACGCAGGTCAGGTGGCTGAAGAGGCGGGAAGCGACAATGCGTTCGAACATTTTTCCCGCCTCATCCAAGAGACATATCGGTCGGTACGCGGAGAGAGTGTCCGCGAGCCTTCTATCCTTTTTTAGGAGGACCATTCTGCCTTGCTTTCATATTTGGGGGAACACCCCGACTCCAAAAATACCATTTACGAAGCACGACTTTCTACCCTTCATATCAGATAGTTATACAGGATGTCTCAGAACTCCTGTAAGAACCGGAAATGAGGGGTAGCTGAGACGATTCTGAACAACAAGTACCTTTGCAAAAATGTCGGATGGGGTTTTATTTTTGAATTATTAAGCAAAAACATTGACCAATCAGAGCGCGCTGCGAGTGCGCGCTCAGAAGCGTACGTGCAGCTTCGAGACTAGGCGTTTAAACTAGACTCTGAACAAGAGCAAATAATGTCGAAAGCAGAAATGTAAAAAATTTCAGAAAGATATGAAAATAATCGTATCTCATGCCATGAAAATTTAACACATTATTGTTATATGTCGAGAAAAAAAAGTCGTCATATTATTATCAATAATTCATACTGGGAGTATTGTTTCTGGGCCAAAAATTCCAGGAATCGTTGAGTTCTCTATAATTGAACTCGAATTTTAAGTGGACACAGTGGATCAATTGTTACAGAGATATACTATAAAAAGCTGAACTAACAAGTGCCCATTACGTTATTTATAAGTCAAATAATAACGTGTTGCGTAAAAGAACAAATGACTGCTGTATATTTTTGTCAGATAAGAAAAGATCCCTGTATTTCGAATATTCAAAATCGAGCCTAAAATATTCAAATAATGTGACACTTTCCAACAAAATTAACAATAAATAAAGTATTGGGTCCTTCATTTAGTTTAAATATTCCATCCAGATCTGCCCAATCGTCGTTATCCTCATTAAATGCAAGTGGAAGAAAGAAAGCTGGGGAGATCAGGATCATATGACATATGATCATGCGAGTTTTATAAAAACAAGCAGAAAAATAAGAAAAAGCTGTTAGAAGTGCTTACAACTAGTTTATGATAAGCACACAAACATTACTACAAGATGTAAAAGTTGTCCTGTTATTATTCAGTAATTAAGGTCTCAACTGTTTATGTTAATAAATAAGTACAATAAAATATATTATATAATTTCATATATTTATAATTTATTTGTAAAATTTCTATTCAAAACTAGTCCAAGTATACTTTCTCCTCTATGGGTACCTGGGTACCCCGATTGTGCAATAAGAGTACATACAGATGTAACGTTTTTATTTTATACATATTTTAAATATATTTTAAAACATGAATTAAGGACTTATTGTTAGTGAAATACTGCTCTTATGTTACAAATAAGATATGATATTATTATACTGTACGAAAGTGTGCAGCATTTGAATGTATTAGAAGTCGAAGCAATTGTTTTTGTCATGATACAGTTAATCGACATCACTAACGTATTATATTTATTGCAATCTGAGTGGAGGTACCCATATTTAAAAATTTGAAAATCATCAATAGAATTTTATTCTTTTTTGTATAGACGAATAGAAATATAAAAATGATTTGTGTAGTTTTATCACCTTTTCAATTAAACCGAGCATTTTGTACTGCACTGTTACCTATGGTGATTAAAAAACTTATAAATTAGATATAATTTTAGTATATTAATGCTGTTCAGTCTTAACATAAGATTTATGGTTTGGTTACAGGAAACTTCACTGATCGATTGTCAATTAATATCTTCCTGATTATGATTCATCTGGCACTCGTCAGTATGTTCAAGTAACCGTGTGTTTTCTAGGTAAGTGATAAGTAACTTAACTCCTTAATTTATACATTCTTTTTTAGAAAGAATAATTTGAGGTATCTGCGTTTCTTAATCCTTTTAATCTGGTTCAACGTCGTTAAATTGAGGTTTCAAACAGATACTCAACCTTTTTACTGTTAGAAATTGCAACGCAATTACAAATTACAAACAACAAATATGTACAATATTATAAATAATAGCAAATACTGTACCATGAAAAATAATGATAATATTATTTGCTGTCTGAAATAAAAGTTTTATTATGAAGTGCTAAAAAGGGACCTCAATCAAAGGATTTCAATCAAGAATTCAGAAACTCTATTACCTCATATGTATACTGTGCATGTTATAAAAGAAAGTAGATGATACTGCACAAGGACAAGAGGGATTTTTCGCTCACTCTGCCCAACTCGTCTGTTATGTAAGCCTTGTTAATAAATCTGATCACATCGACGAATGATTTCAATTGCCTTCTTTACTAGAATTCTTTACTAGATTATAGGTAATTACTGGAATTTAATTATCTTACGTTTCAAAACAATTTATTTCAGAAAAAGTAATTGTAATATTTACAACCTCAATTTGTGCAAAACTTAGATTGCTACAAAATTTTCATTCCGAACAAGAATCCATCCGTTTAAAAGTTTAATTTACTATGACTGTGGGAAGGGAGGTGTAAAATGAATAACAACTCCTTAGCTCTGTTTCACACAAGTTTATCACAAGTATATTATGAGCGTGTACCGAATGCGTCTCCGTTCGTGAAATCTCACTGACTGTCCTCGCTCTTCTCCTCGTCCAGTATTTTAAAGAAAGGAAAAAGAAAAAGGAAAGATAGATATAGAGTGAGAAGATGAAGGCGAAGGAGAAAATCTAAACATGGCAAGGAAATACAGATAGCGACAGCGAAAGAGAGTCGTAAATAAACGGGTGGAGAGTTTCGCCGGGACCTGAGAGCGGACACTACCCAGGCCCCGGCGAGACCCTGAAACGAAAAGGAAAATGAAGTGTGAGAAGAGATGTAGGAAAATAGAAATTCGGCTCGCGCGGGCCGGGTCGCCAAGTGGGCTCTTGACCTGGCCCAGCGTGTGAGAAAAGAAAGAAAATAAAGAGAGTTAAGAAAGTTGAGAAAAATTATCGGGGCATACGTGGGGTACGCTAGTCACCACATGACTATAGATAAATTTCTTAATTGTTTTCAATTTTACGAAAAAATAACGTAAATATGTTAGAGCGTCAATTAATAAACGGAATATGTATCATGAATGAATTTAAATCGAAACTGGATTCTGTGAAAAAGTGAAGTTTAAACTTGTTAATAAAAACTAGATATTGACAATGATGTTGATATATCCCTTACTGGTGTTGTAATAATATTAATAATAATATAATATAATAATATAATCTATAAATGAAAAGAAAATAAACTACACAATTTCACAAAACTTAATAAAACTAAAACGTACTACTTTCGCCTCTCTGTATTCACACTACCGTCTATCTCTCCGTTTAACTATTCGACTATCGATCTACTTATCTATCCGCGGTTCGCGAATTCTTCGCTTATATACATATTCTCTCTCTCTCTCACTCTCTCTCTCTCTCTCGCCTCATTCACGCAACTTCGCGCTTATTACTCGGCGCCAACATTCGAATGATCCCACAGTTCGGCCATCCTGAGGCTTATCAACGCCCTCGTTGACATTCGCAAATTATAGTTACTCGCCGCGCATCTAGTTCTTCTCCTTCGAGGGGGGAAAAAAAAAAGTTTTAGAATATCGCTACTGGTCGTTATGTATTGATCAATTTTCCGATCCGACTCGTTGCTGCGTTTCGGGGCGCCGGTAATTCCCCGTTCGGCTTACAAATTTTATCCGAACCGCCGCGATTACACCGTTGTACTCCCAACCACTTTGTCGCTCGCCTTCGATATCGACTATAAGGTATCTATCATTTCCTAGGACCTTCTTGACTTCGTACGGTCCGCGGTATTTAGGGCTGAGCTTGCGGCTTTCGCCTGTCGCTGGAGCTTCGCTTCGGACCAACACTATATCCCCTTTTTTATACAGACGCGCTTTTTTCCTATGCTGGTTATATTGCGTGCACATTTGTTCGCGGTTTTCTTCTAAGAGTTCTGTGACGCTCTTACGTTCCGCCTCGTTTCCTAGTGCGTTATTGAGTTCTTTAATTTCCCGAACTAGTGGGTTATCATTGGGCCCCGTCACTTGATACGCGAGAACGACCTCGAACGGGGTGCGTTGCGTGACCCTGTGACGCGTGCTGTTTATCGCAAACTGTATTTCATATAATTGCAGATCCCAATCGTCGCAATCCACCCCCTTCGTGGTCGTTGCCACACAATGCAATATTACTTTATTTAACCGCTCAATTTGACCGTTCCCCCTGGGCGTCGCAGTTGCAATTTTGACGTGCGTTATTTGGAGTTGTTCGCAGAACTCCTCAAACGCTTGGGCGGTGAACGCGGTACTGCGATCCGAGATAACGCGCTCGGGCCTTCCGTAGTGCGCCACTACTTCGCGCATGAATTGTGTCGCGTCGCTTGCACCATTGTCTACTACCGCTTTAAGAACGGCGTATTTGCTAAATCCGCAAATTAGCGCAGTGCTCGGAAATTTTTGCACTTTTCGGGCCAATTTCAGAGGCGACGCCTACTGTACCCCCACTACCGCTCTAGACTCGACGGCCGAGCCGCCGATCATGCGTGTGACACTAGGCCTCAGGGGCGACTTATGATACATTTGGCTGGGTCCATCCGTAATAAAAAATTTCCTTGTGCTGTCAATAATTTTTATTCTTACAGATAATTGAAGTTATTAATGTTACGTTTACGTCTATAAACATCTTTTATATATACATATAATAACAATAATATATGATATAATGATTGCAATCATTTCCAGCGCACAGACGATCGCAAGAGCCTTAAGCTCGTATGAGTGATATTTCGACTCCTCCGGCGTAGTTTTTCGACTGTAATAGCTTATCAGGTGCCACTTGTCGTCGGATTGTTTTTGGAGTAGAACCGCCCCGAGTCCTACACTACTCGCATCTGTTTGGACTTCTGTTTCTGCAGTTGGATCATACATAGCTAGCACGGGTTTTGAGAGAAGCCTCTTTTTAATTTCTTGGAACGCTGCTTCTTGCGCCACTCCCCATTCGAAACGGCCCCCCTTTTTTAACAGATCTGTGATCGGATTCATAGTAACCGCGAAATTCTTAATAAAACGCCTGAAGTAGTTTGCTAGCCCCACGAAGCTTCTCACGGCCCTAACATTTTTTGGAGTTGGAAACGACTCGACGCTCTGAAATTTCCGGCTGCCTGGTTGTATGATGCCCTCCTGTATTTCGAACCCGAGATATTCGAACTTTGTCTTTAAGAAGTGGCACTTCTCTAACTTTATTGTCAAATTTGCGCCTCTCAACGCTTCGAAAACCTGCCTCAATCTCTCGAGTCCCCGTTCTACGCTTTTAGAGGGTATTACGATATCATCGAGGTAGGCCATAGCTGCGCGGTACAATAACTTCGCTAAAACTATATTAATTAGTTTCTGAAAAACGGCCGGCGCGTTTCGATGCAAAGCCCGAAAGGCATACGTTTAAATTGATAATGGCCGTCTGAAGTGATGAACGTCGTTTTCTTGCGTGAACCCTTACTCATCGGAACCTGAAAGTAACCACTAAATAAATCTAACGTGCTATAATACATGTTTCCCTGGAGCTGGTCTATTTGATCGTCAATCCTCGGCAACGGATGTTTATCTCGCACGGTACTTTTGTTCAATGCTCGGTAATCTATGCACACTCTAACCTCTCCTCTCGCTTTACGCACCAAAAGTACCGGATTCGCAAACGGCAATACGCTGTCTTCGACGATGCCTGCGTCCTTGAGTTCGTTGATGGTGTCCTTCAGCTGCTTTCGTTCATGATAGGACAGTCGATACGGTCGGTAGTATACCGGCTTATCGGTGTTGAGCTCGATGTGCATCTCGGTCTTGTCGGTGCATCCGATTTGACGCACGTTCTTGGCAATCAGGTCTCGGTACTGGTTTATGAGCTCCAGTAGCTGCTGCGCTTCTTCCCCTGATGCGTCGGTGTCGATTTCGTCCAGCGTCACCGGCTCCTCGTTGACCTCGCGTGTAATCTCTCGTCCCTCGCAGTGTTCGCCTCGCGCCACCGTTTCTCCTGCTTTAATGGTTAGGTCGTTCCCTGTGACATTTAGAACGGGAATGAACGTACGGGAATCCAATTAAATGGCACACAGATACCACAAGTAAAACAAGTAAAATACTTAGAACTCCACCTAGATACACAAATTACTTGGAAACATCATATCAAATCAATAATAGACAACATACAAATAAAAAGAAGTCAGATGTACTGGTTAACTAGCCGAAATTCTAAGCTTAGCACAGAAAATAAACTAAAAATATACAAAACAATCATTAAACCAATTTAGACGTACGGAGTACTGCTATGGGGGACAGCAGCAACGAGCCATATAAACAAACTAGAATCACTGCAATCAAAAATACTCAGAACAATTGTTAACGCTCCATGGTATGTCAGAAATGAAGACTTACGCAAAGCCTAAACATACCAACAGTCAAGGAAGAAATTACTAGATATGCCAAAGGATACAAAGAAAGAATTGCAACACATCCAAACCAGCTGGTTGCAGAAACATACAAAATCCATATAAACAGAAGGCTAAGAAGAAAACATCCCACCGATCTCGCTAAATAAACGGAATAAACGAATTGTAAGATGGTATCCCGCTGGGGGTAGCCATCCACATATTATTTAGTACTAAAGCGTTATAAAAATTTACCAAATGTCCAGCTGGACAAATTGTAAAGTACAATATATATGTAATAAAAAAAAAAAAAAAATTATTAAGAAAAAACATTGACCAATCAGAGTGCGCGTAGAGCGCGTGTTTAGCCCCGCGAGTGTAGCTTCGAGTCAAAACGTTCGAACTAGGCCGCGAACAAACGCGTTGGTGAAGCAGGATGCGTAAAGCATAAACAATATCGAAAATAGAAATGAAATAAATTACAGAATAGTATGAAATTATTTGTACTTCCAGAATTAAAAAATAACCGAATTGCTCGATATCTCGACAGAATGAACAAAAATCGAAGTTGTATATTACTTTTCGGTATTAGAAAGGAAGAAAGTTTGAAGATTGTCTACATTAAATGTTAAAAAGTGAAAATAATATTTAAATTGAACTCACTCATTTAATAGTAAGTTGTCCTGCTTCGATGAGAATAGACAGTGCGGTTATTGGGTTATCGCACCGATTTTGATCCCTGGCGAGTAGCAACCAGCAGCGCGGAACAGCTGATGGAATGGCCGGATCAGTGAACTTAGTGCATTTCACATGTTTGCTCACTACACTGACGCTGTCACCATTAACAGGGTTCTTCAAATCAGTGAATACAGAAAATAGAGAAGGATGGAAAGGAAGAGACCTCTGAAAAGATCGATTGCTATATATCGAATGTGCCGGTCGAACGTTAAAATTACGTTGTTCCCGAAAGGAAAGCAAATTCTGCGCCTGCACGTATCTATATGAGTAGACTGACGATTAGCTGAAATAAAACAAAGATATTCACTGTGAGCAAAATAGTTACAATTTAGACAGAAAATTTGAAAGAAGTACAAAGTAACTTTCAAATAATTATTTTATTCCGGTTTACCTTCACAATTCGCAAAAATGTAGAATATTTTGTATTATTCTATGTTCGACCGAATCGCAGTGATAGTGTACGAGATGTCTTCTCGGACGTTTCTCGGAAAATGAATCCTAGAGAAGAATCGCTTTCTTTTTAAAAACACCCTCACCTTGTTTATTCCCTGGTCCTATCCCTTGAAAACGGTGCCCGCATTCTTCAAAGAAATGCAACGTTGCGTTGCCTACTAGCTTTAAGTGTTACCACATGTTTCGCCAAACAGTCAATCGTACAGCAAATTCATTGAAAAATTTATCTGCTCTCTGCTTTCCTTATGTAGCTTAGGATCTGTTCAGAGTAGAACAGTAACTGGCACCAGTATCCAGCCAGATCAGTAGATAATCTGAATTTTTCGAGTTTCTTGCTTAACCTGTACCAAACCTATAATCGGAAAAACAAAATGGTTCTTTTTGTTGCTTACCAGGTGTCAAGACGCGTTATAGCGAAACTCTTTTTTTTAAGAAAGGCACACGTGCGCTGCCGAGCCCGATGATGTCCGAGCGCACCCCCTTTCCAGGAGGAGCACGAAGATATCCGGTGTCTCGGCATAGCCAATTAAGTTTTTTACTCTTTCAGTTTCAATTGTACATTTTTCTATATGTAAACCTCCACCAAGTGCCAGTTTCAAAATTATATTCTGCCCTCGCGTGACTTGGAGATCATTCCACTTGTGTCTTCAGAGCCCAGCACTTCTCTGCGTATCGTTTATACTCAATAAATTGCTCCAAATATTTTAGTATTCGTTAAACCGTGTTCAAATAATTATCTAGAACTAGCAACGTACGAAATTTCACAAACACGTTCGAAATTGTGCGTCCTGAACACCAGGTCTATACTAGCTCAACTGGGCTAAGTTGCAACGATTGCACACAAAAGAAGCACACAAGTTTTGTTACAAACCTTTTTTAACACTGTCGTAGGGGTGTGGTCTTATCAACGTACTTGGTAAAAAACGAAAGCAAGGAAAAAAATCATTTTTTTTACGACCAGCGTGATATAGGTAAGGCTAGAAATCCAGAAAATTGAATTATCCGATGGCCCGACTACCAATACTAGTCTAATAATTAAAAATCAAAAAATACTGGTCAGTTACTGGTCTAATCTGGGCAGGCTCTAATGTCATAAAGTGGAGTTAGTCAATTGCTAATTTCTATCTTCCCGAATTCTGCGGCTCCATTTCTTTTTCTCACAGCACATTCTTCTAACGAGTGGGGGAGAGGGTTGCGATTTGGCGAGAGTAGTGAAGGTGATAACGTAGTAGGAATTTTCCAAGATCCATAGTTCGTGGTGTGATCGACTGCGAGTCGTTTGGCTTCGTGTAAGAACCTTTTCGGAAATCCAGGGTTTATGACATCAACGATTTGCTATCGATGTTCGCGAAAACTTTCTACTGAACATGCTTTGTTAAAATTCTGTTTTCAGAAAACAGTTTTTCAACAAAAATAGTTTTGCTCTGGTACACGTCATAAATCGTGTTAGCTGCTTAAACATTAGAAATATTTTTTCTTTCTTCGCTATATATCTAATTACAGAATATTTGATTTCAGGTTGACCCCTAAATGAAGCTCCAACCACTGGTAAATATTCGTCAAAAAGGCTGGCCACTTCGAACTTTAGTGTTACCAAGCAGAAAACACTTATCTACAGACATCGCGTGCAGATTAAATGTTGTTTCCCCGTAAGCTCAAGAAATAAGCCTCTTCAAAGTTCGACCAGTGTTCATGATCATCGTTTGTATTCGAATATCTGTTTTACAAACGCACAAAAATACATATATTATACGAGCTGTGTTTAGAATGTTATCTGTACTCGTAATTAAAGTCTGGTATATCGTTGGTTAACGTAAACGTGGTTTAAATGCAAAAATTTAGATAGAATTTATTGAATGAATTAAAAGAAGTAGAAAAAAAATCTAAAAAGAGGAAGGAGAAAAGAGAGTCAGCTCGAGAGGTGGCGTGTAAATAATGTTCAACATTTGATCGTATTATAGTTCGAGTCATGTGTAGACGGTGTTTGTTACTCTCCGTGTTATGTCAAATCCATATACATTGTTTAAACGAATAAAGTGTATGGAACTTCATATGCGATCTATAGGCAGATACGTGTAAATACACAGATATAAATATGTGGATGAAGAAAAAACAGGAGATCGAATGGATATATTGATTATACGTAACTTGAATGTGTAACTATTTTAATATATGTAAATAACTGCAACAATATGCGGTTTTGAGATTTGGTAACACCGAGATTATGAAGATTACCTAGGAAAGGACAAGCGTAATACACTTGTTCGAAGAATGTGAATTGTACAGTTTCTGCAAAGATGTGTATATTATTATTATCATTGTTTATAGATTTATGGGCCTCGAAGATATGTATCGAAGATATGGTATTATTCGTTATCCCAAAGAAGCATGATAATTCCATAACAGCAATGAATAAAAGTAACTGAATAAAAAGTTGGGGCGAAATTTAGGGGACACTTTTTGTGTGTGTAACAGGTTGCTGCATATGAAATGATATAATTTAACACTATACAAGTTTTACAAAGTATTGAATATACAATACGGTGCCAGTTTGAATAATTTCGATAAAAAAATATAAACCTCTAAAACAAATTGTATGTTGAATTAACATAAGCAACTACGATCAATTAATTATATCAAAGTATGTTTTGTATAATTAATATAGTTTACGATACAGTTAATAATATCTATTGGAAGCTTTTTTTATTAAATAGATCATTCCGTCTGCAACAACCTAATAGATATTAAATTTTATGCCAATAAGATTGGGAAATCTAGTTTATCGATTAATTGTATTAAAACTCGCTCAGGTGTTTTTATCGTTCTAATCATATGTACTTCGTAGAGCTCAGGAAAAGTCTTCCAGAAGGAATGCGGGTCTGATTGACTGAAACAAAGAACCACCGCCCCATGTGTATCCGAAACGACTTCGCGTTATATATATATAAATATTTTCTATTGGCAGAGTGGACCCATCTGTTAATCTGATTCGTAGTAAAGAGTAGAATATGAAACAGCCATAACTGAGCGGGATAGAGCGATAGTGAGCGAGTAATGCAAAGCATTGACGTAGAGTTTCGAGCTATATAGTTTTACTTAAATACTTCTTAAATGGCATTTAAAACAGTTTGAATATTATCTAATTTTGTTTATTTAATTCTATTTTATTTAAATATAATGAAATTTTGTTCATCATTCGCCATTAGACTAAAAATGAACTCAAGTAATACCTGAACACACTGATCCCTGGATAAATATCGAAATGTTACGACAATGCCAGACACGTGCCGTGGAAATCCTCGTTTGTCTGTTTCGACAATGTCAGAGGTGGGGACAGACAGCGAACGAAAACCTCCTGTTGCTCCCTGTGCCGTAACAAGTGACTTCTCCTCAGCTCTACGCAGTACACGTGAAATGTCAGATTAATCGAAAATCGGGACTGTGTACACACCAAAGTTTGCATATAATTAAAATAGGCCTAATTTTTAATCAATTTCCTGTTACTATATTTAATAAATGCATAATAATGTTTGCAAAAAATACTAATTCACAGGATGAAGTTTCATCTTTCGATAAGAGGAGTATCTTTTTGTAAATTTAATACTGTAACGTATAAAACATATGCTTACTTTCTGTCGTATAATTATCATAAAATGATCGATTACTGTGTTGTGTGATTATTGAGAAGCGAATTTTGAATTATTAATACCAGTGACTATAAGCGAGAGCGAAGAAAAGATATAATAGATGTTGTAGGTGTAAATAAATTGCCCTATGTAGCTCTTCTAGTCTTTCGTACGAAAAGCTTATCAGACTAAAGAAACAAAAAGAAGAATTCTGTACTATAATTTCGTGTACGAGAATTCTAATTATACAGATGCTCGAAATGAGGTTTTCACGTTTGTAAAATTAAATATAATTCTGTATCAAAGAAATCTCTAGTGAATCTATCATTGTTATTAAACATCGATATGAGATGTCCGTTTCCTCCAGAAAATAACGTTACCATAATTTATATACTCGCTGTTTTTTTACCATGATTACGAAAAATATAGAGGTGAAGATGATTACACTGAAAATGATAAAAACGAATTAAATTTATTTTCCAAGGGATCATATGGGAAACCTATAAAGGTGTGCCCAACGTTAATTAGGGTAGTTTGTCTTGAGAAGTAGTTATGGTGTTAAAAAGTTTCTTCAGAAATAATTATTACCTTATTAGCATTCGATTAAACTTGATTTTTCAATTTTTAACTTTTCTTTTTCTTAATTAGTTTTATTATTCAAAACAGCTCTCCTCTCTTCTATTTCCTTAAAAAAAACTATACAAACATATGCAAAGCGTTTAATTACGTTCAACTACTATGTTTAACTTAAACTAATTAGAATTTTCAGTTGATGACTTTGTAAAATAATTATAACATGAAATAACGGTGTAACACTCAAAACATAGAAACACATTAGTACAAGATATACAAGAATACTTTGAAGAACGCCAAGCTTCAAATATGTAGTGATGAAAAAAATATTTTTTCTTTTTTGTTCGTCGTTGATACATCTGTGTTTATGTACTAGTTAGAAGCTTCCATTAGTTTGCATTACATGCAAATGACTGTTTTGTTAAAAACGAAATATACAGACTACAGGAAGGAAAATAATACACACTATTGTAGAAAATATCAAAAAGTGATCGTGTTTTTGGTAACAATGTAATTTTATTGGAAGGAAAATTATATTTTACTGCTTCGACGCTTATTTTTAGATAACACCCTCCCCCCTTACTTTTCCCTTCTTTATTGCTTCTTCAGCCGCGCAGTTAAATTTAATTATTATATAAATTTTTTACTGGAAGTATTAGGCACATAATAATTGAAATGGTACTAGTTACACGTTGCATGCGTATAATTTGAGGAAGTAATCGAAATAAGATTTTATATAAAATTACATCGCTAGATATTCTAATCGTTTGAGTAGCAAGTGCGATTGCAGGAACATTTATGAAGTTAAGCTACACGGTAACTTTGTTTCCTTATATGTATGAGAAGTATTCACGATCCTGACAATGGTCAAACAATTTAAATGTTAAATTAGTTAATTTGTATAATTGTATTCAGTACTGTAACACGTGACGAGGTAGATTTCTTGGCCGTCACGAATGTATATCGACCGACCGATCGCTGCCGCCACAGGAGCAATCGGTGGCCGAACCTGAATCAAGGGGATTGTCGCCTCTACAATCTAGCCTGGACGACGCGGCTTAGGACCCGACATTCAACAAGGACGAGAAGGTGGTAGCCTAGTATTAAGAGTCAAAACTCCTGCTGGAGGAATCGTGGATCCATGACGCAAAACCACGCGGTCAAGATCGAGATTAAAGAGCAAATCTTCGCAGCTAGAAGGCGTTGGGGTATTGGGCGTTACGTTTTTCTCCCGTGATTTTTTTATACATGTGTCTATACGAGACTGCCGCCGGATTCCTTTTTTTCCCTCGGTGCTTTACTTGTAAGAGGTTGCTGGGAACGCGAAAAACCACAACTGTTGACCACCACATCTCCAACAACGGGAGCTACGCTGATGTCTAGATAAGGGCCCCATCTCACAAATTATTTTTCTTTTGTGTACGCGACAGCGAATATACGGGTTGCGAGAATACGGCACGAAGGATCTGGCGCGCTCTCATCCGTAATTTTTGCCTCTGGGTATCCGCCCCGTTCGGTCTTCCACCAACAGTGCGAACAACGACAGATCGGACCCGAAGTTGAAGATCCTCTAAGTCCGTCCCCGTTAATGCTCCCACGTCGCTAGAGTTTTCCGCGCACTGAGGAAGCCCGTTTCCACAGATCCGGTGCCTCGAAAACGGAAATTCCGAACTCGTATTAGTCTGACCCTCAACTCTCAACCTTTAATTCTCAAGCACGTTGCTTTTAATATTTTTCGAAAAAATAGGCGTTTCTTTGCCAAGTAGAAACTTGTCAAAATACACGTTCTTGGGCGTCACCTTTCAGTACAACTTTGGTGGGGATACACCCTGGCCCTAGCTATCATAAACCCCAGGTTACTAGCCCCTAAAAACTCTTTAAATCTAGAATTCACCTACAGAATATTAATTCTTTGCATATTATAATCTTAAAAGATTTTTTCATGAATATACAAGTTTATTCTAAATCTCAATCGTTTTAATCGAATTTGGTGTACATACAAAGGAGTAAGTTTAGCTCAATAATTATAAATAAAGAGTTAAATTCGTAAGGAATATTTTTGCAAATAACTCGTAAGAAATATTTTTGTAAATAAATGGAGGTAATGTGTATGACGATAAATGTCTAATAGTAATTAGACATGCAACAAAAATCGACCAAACGAACTTATTTAGTTGAATATTTAAAAGAATGTTTCATATATCTGAATGCCACGCTGCTGTATTTGTATCATGTTGATGTTAATGGATGACAGGATAGAAAGAAATTTTTTTTGATTTTTCCATTGAATATCCAAGCTGTAAAAAATCAAAAACACAAAAAAATGTAGAAAAATGCCGATTTCATATCGAAGGAATCGGGGATTAGTGATCGCATTGTGCGAGTAAATACTTGATACTGTAATTCTGAATTTTTTGAAGATTTTTTGATCAACTGCGTCGTAGTAAAAAAAAAATCAATAAACGTTTTTTTTTTGCGTTTCACGCGTGTCCGAGTAACATGTATGGCGAATTTTCATAAATATATTCTTGATGAAATAAGTGTTTTATGTAATGTTTAATGTTTTCACAAATATCTAAGCAGAATTAAAGTTAAGAAAATCAAATACTTCAACTGAATTGAAATTATATTATGTATATTATACAGGGTGTCCCAGAAATAGTGTAAGAACCGGAAATGGGGGGTAGTTGAGATGATTTTGAACAACAATTTCCTTTGCAAAAATTTCGAATGGGGCTTCGTTTTTGAATTATTAAGCAAAAACACTGACCAATCAGAGCGCGCCTCGAGCGCGCGTACAGCTTTGAGACTAGGCATTCGAACTAGGCTCTGAACAAGAGCAAATGATGTCGAAAGCAGAAATTTAAAAAATGTCAGAAAGATATGAAATTAATCGTACCATCAAAATAAATAAAATAACCGAACTACTCACTATCCCGGCAGAACGAATAAATGAAAATTGTGTAATATCTTTCATTATCAGAAAAGAGGAAATTTTGAAAAGTACCTACGTTAAACATTAAAAAGTGGAAACGCAATTTAAATTAGACCACCCATTTACTTGTAATTTGACCTGCTCCGATGACAATTGGCTGCAGGTAATGGGTCATCGCACCGATCCTAGCCCTTGGCGAGCAGTATCCTGCAGCGTGGAACAACTGATGGGACGACTGGGTCACCGAACTCACTGCACTTTACATGTTTTTCACTACACAGTCACTGTCACTTTTTACAAAGTCCTTCGTAGAAGAAGAGGCCCCGAAAAGGGCCAATTTCGATCTATCGAACGTACCGCTCGAACAGTAAAATTCTGTTGACTGTTAAAGAAAAACAAATTCCGTATGGATGAACGGACAACCGATTGACACTGAAATAAAACAGGAATTCATTGTGTACAGAAATGGTTGCAATTTAAAGAGAAAATTTGAAAGAAGTACAAAGTACAATTTAATAATTATTTTATCCCGGTTTGCTTTCATAATTCGTGAAAATGTAGAATATTTTGTATTATTCTGTGTTCGACCGAATCGCAGTGACGGTGTACGAGATGTCTTCTCGGAAGATCCTTGAAAAATGAATCCTGGAGAAGAACAGCTTTCTTTCTAAAAATATCCTCACCTTGTCTATTCCCTGGTCCTATCCCTTAAACACTGTGCCTATATTCTTCGAAGTGTCAATTGTCAATTGGAGTCAATTGTCATCGAAGAATTTGCGACATTATTTGCTCTTGTTCAGAGCCTAGTTGGAATGCCTGGTCTCGAAGCTGCCCGCACGCTCCTGAGCGCGCGCTCGGGGCGCACTCTGATTGGTCAGTGTTTTTGCTTAATAATCCAAAAACGAAGCCCCATCCGACATTTTTGCAAAGGAAATTGTTGTTCAGAATCATCTCAGCTACCCCCCATTTCCGGTTCTTACACTATTCCTGGGATACCCTTTTCTTTGTAGTTGTCGGAGGGGGAAATGCATTTACGCACTACCCTCAGGTGGTTGCGTGTAAGACCTGGGGGGCGTGTGGGACTCACGACTCTCCACGAGGAAGAGTGACCCCTAGTCCAGGGACCGTCAGAATGCTAGGACGGCTCATACCCACTAAAACCCCCTCCCCACGTGCTAGACCTGGCCGCGGAACCCGCCGTGGTGGCACTACTTCAGTAGCCCGGCCCTTCGCATCAGGCCGACCCTCGCGGGCCGACGACACGTGCGCCTCCGAAGAGACCACATTAGGCCTGGTCAAAAGGCTCAGTACGTTTTTTTTTTTTTTTTTTTACGTGGAGGAAATCTTCCAAAGACACCCGCCACCCCCCGGGGGTGAGGTGGCGGGTAGTGTCGGATTTCTACTGTCTAAAATCTCCACGGCGACCTACGGACGCTGTGCAGCTTCTGGCGTATTAGGGGAGCCACGGGAACTCTGACGAACACCACCGCGGCTCCCCCGCGCCATTGGCCGGCCCTTAACCTTTAGGGCCGGCCGCGTCCCGACGGGGGGAGAGGTAAACTTCTCTCCCCCCTAATACTCCTCATTCAGCGGTGCAGGGAGGCCGCGCCACGCACCGCTCCATCACGACGGCCGCATAGCTGGACGCCCAGGGCCCCCGCCATGGACGTCGCGACCGCCGGGGTGGCTGCCCTTTAATATGTGATGCGAAGGCAGCCACCCTCTCCTGCCGGTATCCCTAACTCTAGCCAAACGTAGCCGCCGCCTCCCCCGGGCTCTTCGAGCGGGGTCGGGAGTTGGCCGACCCCGCTCGGCGGCCTCCTTCTGCGAGATAACTGCCTCACAGAAGGAGACCACCGCCTTCCAGTTCCTCTCGCTTTCCAGCATAGCCCCTACTACTGCTGGGAGCGAGAGTTCATGCTCAGTTTGGACTCGTAGGACTCGACGCAGCGCTGAAAAGACGAGACATTCCTCCAGCGTGTGCTGTGCTGAGTTCTCCTTCTCGCCGCAATGGTGGCAAACTGCCGTCGCTTCCTTCCGTATTCGACGCAGGTAGACACCGAAGCAGCCATGCCCGGTGAATACCTGCGTCGTCCGGTAGGTGAGTCTCCCGTGTCGCCTCTCCTGCCATTGTTCAAGATATGGCAGGAGGGCCCCGGCGACCCGCTCGTTGGCGTGGAGGCTAAACTCCAACCTCCAGTTCGCAAGAGCGAGCTGCCGGGCCTGACGTTCGATGTCTTCGACCGCCTCGGGCTCTGGCGACTCCCCCCGAGCTCGGCAGATGTTCTGCATGCGCCTATAAACGGTGGCGCGTGCAGCCGTCTGAAGCTCGAAGGGAATTTCTCACGCCAAAGTTAGCGCCGCCATCGTGGATGTGGTGCGGTACCCTCTTATGGCTCTAATGGCCATAAGCCTTTGCAACCGGCGCAGCAATTGGCGGCTGCGCCGGTTAGCCATCGCGTCGGGGCCCTGTATAGAGCCATAGACCGCACCAAACCCATATAAAGACGGCGCACCTGAACGCCGGTCCCCCGAGGTTGGGCAAGAGGCGGCCAAGCGCGGCCGCCGCCCTTTCCACTCGGGGGACGAGGCGGTCAAAGTGAGCCTCGAAACGCCAGTGACTGTCGAGGACGAGCCCAAGATATTTCATCTGCGACCCGACCTCGACACTAGCCTCACCTACCCGGATCCACGACCTGGCCGGTGGCCGAGACCGAGGCCTGGAATGAAACCAAATGGCCTTGGTCTTCTCCGGGGCTATCCGCAGCCCCAGGTCGTGGATCCTAGCGACGACAGTTGCCACTGCAACTTCAGCTCGACGGATGGTCCTCCCGAAGGTACTCCCGACGGCAACCACAAGCGTATCGTCTGCAAAACAGACGAGTGTGGCGCCGTCGGGAAGTGGAGCCCGCAGGACCGTGGCGTATCCGAGGTCCCACAGAAGTGGGCCCAAGACGGACCCCTGTGGGACCCCACGGTCCACCTCCCTCCGCACGATCCCGTCCCGGCCCGGGAATTCTATCCCCCTGTCCCGCAGGTAGTCCCCGATCACCGCCGTTAGGTAGGGAGGCACTTGGTGGTAAACCAGCGCTTCCCTGATGGCGGGCCAGGGCAGGGTGTTAAAAGCGTTTACGATGTCTAACGACACCGCTAAACACACCCCACCCCGGGAGACTGCGTTCTCCGAGAGGGACCGGACGCACATAACAGCGTCAACGGTCGATCGTCCCTCTCGGAATCCGAATTGACAGTCTGCCAGATCGGGGCCAACGCGGGACAGGTGCCTGGTGAGGCGGGAAGCCACAAGGCGCTCAAAGAGCTTTCCCGCCTCATCCAATAGGCATATGGGCCGGTACGCGGAGGGAGAATCCGCGGGCCTATCTTCCTTTTTGAGGAGGACCATCCGGGGCGGTGTTCTTACCCCGAAGCCGATGGGTAACCTCGACCAACTCCTCAACACTGACCCCCAGTTCGGAGGACCAGTTTAATTCCTGGCTCTCCGTCCCGGAACGAGGTTGGGACGTCTCCCCACCAGGGGGGGAATAAGGTGTCCACAACCCGCCCGAGAAACCGGGGGTCGAGGCTCTCCGTAACCGGTGGCGCCCAGGGATGTAGTCGTCCCATCACCATCTTATATGGGCGCCCCCATGGATCTCGGTCCAGAGAGCCGAGGAGTTCCTTCCAGGCCTGGGTCTTGGCCCTCCTGATGGCGAGCTGCTGGGCGCGCACCTTCTCTCTGTAGCGCCCATACAGCTCGGCAACCCAATCTTCCTCTGCTCGTCGTCGTCGACGGGCTCGGGTGTACTGGCGTCGCGCGCGTACGCATTCACTGCGTAACTCAGCGATGTCGCGCGACCACCAGTACACCGCCTTCCTCGGGTGGACCCTGGCCCGGGGCATACCGACGTCACAAATTGACGTCATTGCTCCTCGGAACCAAAGGGCTTCCACCTGCCCGTCGACAGGCCCGGCCGGTTGTTCCGGCCAGGCTACGACGTGGGTTGCCGCCATCAGGGCGTCCTGGTCTAGGCGCTTTAGCGCCCATCGCGGTGGTGGCCTTTCTGGACGGCGCCGGAGTGCCACATGCGGGGCAGCGGAGAGGCCGATAATAATGTATCGGTGATCCGATAAGGTTTCGACCTCTTCCGCCACCCTCCACCCCGTGATACGGCGCGCGGCTGAGGGGGTTGCCCACGAGAGGTCTACTATCGACCCCCCATTGTGCCGCACGCACGTATGGACGGAGCCGGTATTGAGCAACCGGAGCTCCAGTCCCGCCGCCCAGTCAAGCACCTCCTGGCCCCTCGAGTTTGTCCCGGGGGACCCCCAAGCCGTAGCTTCGGAGTTAAAGTCCCCCAGGACGAGTACCGGACGGGGAAGGCAGCGGGAGATAACTCTCCCCACCCCGTCCAGGTACTCTTTGAATTGACCGAGGGGCCAACTCGGAGGTGCGTATACCGCCACCACCGCGATGTCTCCCCACTCAATAGCCAGGTATCCCCGCCCGCTTTCGATGACAGTGTAGGGCGGGGATCCTGGCTTCCGTCCCATTTCCAGACAGCGGTAGCACTGCAGGGGTCGGGCTTGGCGGGCCTCGACCGTCGCCCGGGTCCATCCCACAGCCAATTTTCCGGCTAGTGCCAACTTCCTGGCTGCAGCCGCTGGGCACTGGACCCATAGGGTGCCGAGGCCGGAGGAGGATAACCGGAATTCTCCGGTCTTTATGTTCTCTACCCGGCACCCTCCAGCGGTGGCGACGGCCTGTGCTACCTCGCTGGGGGTGACCGAATCTTCGAGGCCGCGGATTCGAAGCTCCGTTCGCTTTACAGGCCTCGAAATGGCCACCCCCGTGCTCTCCAACGCCTCCCGCATCTTGGCGGCAAGGGTGTCCGCCTTTATGGCTCCCTCCGGGCCTGTCACCTCCAAGATGAGGGCCCCTGTTACGCCCCTCCTGGGCCGTAGCAGAGGGATGCCGACCTCTGGCAGGTTTATCTTCGACCTGGCGGCCGACATCACCTCTGCGTAGGTGATGCTTCCCCCCGTCGGCACCGTTACGGTGACTGCTGCCGTACGAGGGGGACGGGCCGGCACCACCCTCTTCACTTGCCCGGAGGGGCCAGCTTTTGTCGCC
This sequence comes from Anthidium xuezhongi, assembly GCA_022405125.1. Taxonomy (NCBI): domain Eukaryota; kingdom Metazoa; phylum Arthropoda; class Insecta; order Hymenoptera; family Megachilidae; genus Anthidium; species Anthidium xuezhongi. Next base: position 78,298 of record CM039646.1, on the reverse strand, counting down.
TGCTTCGCAGCAGGTTTCACTGTTGCTGCCTTTGCCACGGCAGCCTTTTTTGCCTTCCGGCCGACAACCTGAGACCATGTCTCACCACTATCGCCTGTTGGTTCAGTCGCATTTGGCTGAGCTGCGATTTTGGTGGCCTGCCCTTTTGTTGCCGGTTTCGGCGTGGCTGAGGGGGCATTGACCACGGCCTTTTTTGCCCCCTTCCCCGGCTTGGCGGCCTGTGAGGCTTTAGCAGCTTAGCCGCCACTGGTGCCACCCTTCTTGGCTGCAGCCGGGGTCGCGCGGCCTGTGGTGGTACCACTTCATGGTAAACAAGTGCCTCCCTTATGGCGGCCCAGGGCAGGGTGTTAACCAGTTAATTGTGATTGACGAGTATACTCGTCATAGAGAAGTAGCACGATTTTGTGTATTGACGAGTATACTCGTCATAGAGAAGTAGCACGATTTTGTGTATTGACGAGTATACTCGTCATGCGTATAAAGTAGTGACCATTGACTATTTAAGTTGTAATTTTTGAGAAAAACAAAACATATTCTCAAATTTCAAGATGTTTAGAATATTTTGAGACCATGCCGGAATAAAATAAACAAATAAAAAATATAAATAATTTGAGATGAATTCATGCGTCCCCGTATGCACCGACCGAAACAGCTTACCAGTTCGCATAACGAATTCATTTATGTGCGATGATAACGTTTTTTAGATGTTAGCTTAAAGGATCTGACCAATAATTGGATAAAAATTGTTAAATATTACGTTTACGTTTAAATATTATGTATCAAAATTGCTGCGCAATGACGGCGTTCACAATTCGAGGCATTCGAGCAATCTTTTTCTCCTTAGATTTCGTTACAAGCATTTTGTAAATTAATCCATAATTGTTTTTCTGGTTTTGGACACTTCGCTGTCACTTTACGATTCATTTCATGCCACAGTTTCTCGATCGGATTCAAGTCCGGTGATTGCGGTGGCCACTGCTTAATTTGAAACGTTAAGGTCTTCTAATTGTTTTAAATAATTTTGACACACTTTTGCACTGTTTTTAGGGTCGTTATACTGCATACAGATAAAGTTTTCGCCTATGAGTTTCGTTCCTGACGGTACTGCGTGATTTCCGCATATTTTTGTATATTTCCGATAATCCGTAGGGTGGCCAAATACTTATGGACGGTAGTGTATGTTTATGTTAACCAAATAAGTAAATATTAATAATAAAATTGTCAATTTTATAAAATAAACCCATCTTTTTGATCCAATATCTTACCAGCGCAACTTATTCTGTGATTGACGAGTATACTCGTCATGGCTCGATTCTGGCGACACAAAACGGTGCGCACTCTCAGACGAGGGCGTCACAGTTAACTGGTTAAAGGCGTTAACAATGTCTAAGGACACGGCCAAACACACCCCACCCCGGGAGACTGCCCCTTCCGAGAGGGACCGGACGCGCAGGACAGCGTCTACGGTCGATCGTCCCTCTCGGAATCCATACTGGCAGTCTGCCAGATCGGGGCCATCGCGGGACAAATGTCCGCTGAGGCAGGAAGCTATGATCTTTTCGTAGAGCTTTTCCGCCTCGTCCAGCAGACATATGGGCCGGTACGCGGAGGGAGATTCCGCGGGCCTTCCATCCTTCTTCTGGAGGACCATCCTTGCCATCTTCCACAGGCTGGGGAATCTTCCTTGCCTCAGACAGGCTTCAAAACACCTTTGGAGCCTTTCTCCCAGGACGCTTGGGGCCATTACCCAGGCACGGCCGAGTATCCCGTCCGGCCCCGGGGCTGTGTTCTTTCCCCGGAGCCATCGGATAACATCGGCCATCTCCTCATCCGTGACCTCCAAATCGGACGATCAGTTGGATTCCTGGCTCTCCGTCCCGGAGCGAGATTGGAACAACTCCCCACCAGGGGTTCATTGGGTGGACCCTGGCCCGAGGCATAGCTACGTCACAAATCGACGTCATTACTCCCCGGAGCCAAAGGGCTTCCACCCGCCCGTCGAGAGGCCCGGCCGGTTGTTCTGGCCAGGCCCGTGTTCTTTCCGACTGTAGCATACGCTGCAGCGGGATGGGCTGATCTGTGCACGGAGAGAGAGCTGAGGGTGCTAAGATCCACTCAGCGTCGGGCTCTGATCGCGGTGACAGGTGCTTATCGTCGGTCATCGTGGGAGAGTTTGTGCGCGGTGGCTGGCGCGGTCCCCATTGATATCGTGTTAGATCAACGTAGGGCCCTCTTCGAACTACGAAGAGGAAAAGACACCAGGATCGGGGACATCGTGGTCCCTGCCGGAGAAAATGAGAAAGAACAGGTCGCGGACGAAGTACTTAGGGTGTGGCAATTCAAGTGGAATTCTTCCCACAAGGGTCGCACCACGTACAAATTCATAAAAGACATTTAGGAGAGAATGACAAAAACATGGATGACGCGCGGTCACTATTGCACGCAGGTACTCACAGATCATGGCAAATTCTGCACACGTCTGAAGATGTACGGAGTAGTCAATGACGAATCTTGTCTGTGTGGTGCCGAGGCTGACACGGTAGGTTATTTTCTACTGGAATGTCCCATCATCGAACCGCAGCGAGCGGCACTTAAAGAATTCGTCCCAGCTAGCGAGTAGAAATGGCCAGAGGCGGCACAACACTTCGTGTCGTCCAAACGAAGTTTGGTTAAAGGGAATTATGCTAGACGAACGATTCGGCTAAGACCGGGGGGGAAACTTAGAATCACCGAAAAGTTAGGCTGAGAGACTAATAGATAGACACATTAGAGGGGTCGCATTGTTTCACAGACCGCTGCATGCCCCTCAACATGCCTATCAAGCGAGTAAATCCATAGAAACGGCACTTTACAACTTGGTAGGTTTTGTGGAAGACGCTATGAACAAAGGAGAATCTGTCCTCAGTATCTTTCTGGACATCGAGGGGGCATTCGACAATACCCCTCACGGTGCTATACAGGAGGCTGCTTACAGATACGACATCCAGGAGCCCATCATTAGATGGATCCGAAACATGCTGTCAAATAGAACAGCAATAGTAAGCCTAGGAGAGAAAACGGTGGAGGCAGACATCGCCAGAGGATGCCCGCAGGGCGGAGTCCTGTCCCCCCTGCTGTGGACCCTGGTAGTGAACGATCTCATCCGTAGGCTCACCAATGAAGGCTTTAAAGTATAGGGGTATGCAGATGACTTTGCTATTTCAGTCAAAGGCAAGCATCCACTGGAACTATCGAGGAGATTACAAACGGCAATCACACTCGTAGAGACTTGGTGCCAAGCACACTCACTTTCTGCTAATCCTAGCAAAACAGAGCTTGTACTCTTCACGAAGAAGAGACGCTTCTATCTTAAAGCTCCTTCCTTGTTTGGAGTAAAACTTAAACTAACAAAAGAGGTGAAGTATCTAGGCGTCATACTAGACAAAGGACTCACCTGGAAAAGCCACGTCAATAGGCAGGCACAGAAAGCAATAAGCACCTACTGGGCCTGCCGAAGGATGTTTGGACCAACATGGGGCTTTAAATCGAGTATGGTTAAATGGATCTACAAAGCCATACACGAATCCATATTCACATCTGCCTCACTGGTGTGGTGGACCTCAATGAAGAGGATACAGCACAGGAGGACCATGGGAAGAATATACAGATTGGCGTTACTGGGAGTGACAGGTGCCCTCCCTAGCACGCCTACAGTGGCGATGGGCACTCTACTGGACATCAAACCACTAAACCTGGTGGTTATCGTAAGGGCCTGGAGAGCGGCCATTCGTCTTAATCCCGTTGGAAACTGGATCCTGGGTCGGGGAGGTGACCGCTGCTCGGGGCCTGCATACCTTTTCAAGAAAAAGTACGAGATCATCCACCATGACAAAAAAGAATGGCTGGATGATCAAAGAAAAATTTTTACTCCGGGAGGACTCGTCTGGTTCACAGACGGTTGCAAGACCAAAACCGGAACCGGAGCCGGGATATGGGGTGAGAGCCCGGAGGTCAAAATGGCCTACACATTAGGCTCCTCCGTATCGGTCTTCCAAGCCAAAGTGTTTGCCACTTGGGCGTGCGCTTCCTATAACCTAGACAAAACGCACGCAGGCAAACACATCTATATATGTAGTGATAGCCTTGCGGCGCTTGGGGCCCTCCGCAAGGTGGAATTTGGCTTAAAGCTAGTGAGAGAATGTGCACTAACATTGGAACGACTCGCGATTAAAAACCGAGTTAAGCTACTCTGGGTTCCCGGTCATACGGGAATCAGAGGTAACGAAGGAGCGAATGAGTTGGCACGACTGGGAGCTTCCAGCTCACAGTTGGACCCCATAAGCCCCATAGACATCTCTGCCAGGACCTCAGAGAACTGGCAAAACCAGGAATTCGATAGGCTCTGGTCGAGGGCAGAGGGTATGAGGCATAATAGGTACCTACTACAGAGACCCTCTCTGAAGCTGGGGGAAAAGCTGATTCTCCTAGACAGATCATGTCTATGCCTGCTTGTGGGCCTAGTGACAGGACACTGGTTCACGAAGAAACACCACTGCCACATAGCGCTTGCAAATGACCTCTTGTGTACCAGGTGTGGTGAAGAGGACGAAATACCTCTTCACCGTCTCATACACTGTAGGGAGCTAACGAGCCAAAGGAAAGAATTCCTAGGGAATACGGACCCTTCAGTGTATAAAATTACAGCCGACACGGTGGTAGCGCTTCTGAAATTCGCCAGGGAGGCACACATAGCAGGACTCAGCTAGAAAGAGGCTGCCCTTGGCCTGGGTACAATGGTCAACTAGACTGAGTGCCCGGTTCGGCCCAAACCAATAATAATAATCATAATAATAACAATAATAATAATAATAATAATAACAATAATAATCATAATAATAACAATAATAATAATAACAACAACAACAATAATAATAATAACAACAACAATAATAATAATAATAATAATAATAATAACAATAATAATAATAATAATAATAACAATAATAATAATAACAACAATAATAATAATAATAATAATAATATTAATATATTAATATATTTATATATTTACATGTTTATACATTTATATATTAATATATTAATATATTTATATATTTACATGTTTATACATTTATATATTTATATGTTTACATGTTTATATATTTACATGCTTATATATCTATATATCTATATATTTATATATTTACATGCTTATATATCTATATATCTATATATCTATATATTTATATATTTACATGTTTATATATCTACATATTTATATATTTTGTAGTAACCGATCGAATGCGATCACATGCGTCGCGAAAACCGCGCGGATTGATTTCCTTGATCGGGGTCGTAAATCCCGATCTTTCCTTATTGGCTCGCGGTCTGTCACGACGCAGTATCTCGCCAAATTAATCTTGAGGCACTAGTTGATAAAATCACCAAGTCCCGACTGCTGGACTTGGGCGATGAATTTAAACTATTTAATGTCGCGACTGTTCGACTTTTTTGCGTTTAGGAGATCTTGAGCCGACCGATGCTCTTGGATCTCTTTTCTTTCGTATCGTTATGAAAAATCTTGTTTCAACTCGAGAGATTGTTGAGAAGTGACTTGTTGGAAAATTTGTCCTTCGAGGTGGACGCGGGTGCTGATTGGATTTTTCCGATTTTCCAATCAGCGTCTACAAATAAGAAAAAAGGCCGGACGATGCTCTTTTTGGCCAGCCCTCTTGATGCGGCGGAGAGGGTAAGCCCGGTAAGGGGTGTCCTCGATGGTTCCGCGATGGTACGAAAATTTCCTCCAGGTTGACCGTTAAGGAAACCGTTGCGCGTGAGGTTTTAGCCGACCTTTCGGAAATTCCGCGTTTACGATACGGTCGGTTGTTTGGAACACGTGAAGCTAACTTTTAACCATTGTTTGACAAAATTTAAAAATTGCTAAAAAGACTTTACGATTATTGGGGCCAAATTGCACCCAGTAAAAAAAAAATAAACTAAAAACTCTAATTCTCGCGAAATTGAATTTGTCACGTCCGTGTCGTAAACGAACCTTCGAGGATTTTTTGTATTGTTCCGCATCGGACGGAACATATTTATATACTTATATATTTACATATTTATGTATTTATATATTTATATATTTACATATTAATATATTTATATGTTTATATATTGATATATTAATATATTTAAATCATTATATGTTCATATTTTTCTATATTAACATATTTGTACCTGTTTTTTCTCCGGTTGACCGCTGGTTGTTGCGGAGATAATCGCCGGAATCGCTCAGCGCTGAGCGCGCTCCGTGCACGTTGGTATTAAGCGAAATGTTCTTCACAAGGAGCTGGAAGTGCGATGGGAAAATCACTCCGAATTTGTAACAATTAACTTCACTTTTATTTACGGTTACGAACACTCACAAATAACAAGTACTTAAATTAATAGACGGAGTACACAATGTTTAAACAATTAAGACGCGACGCGGTCGCTTTATGTTGTATAAATGTTGTCTTGCTGGGACGCAATAAATGGTAAATTATAGAAACTTTGTAGTTCGATTTTTCTCTCGTAGCTCGCTGAGCGCAAAATAGAAAGAATTGCAGCGTACTGCGAGGCGCGGGTTATATAGGTCGCGAGGTCTTTGTTCGGTGGCACGCGGATGCTTGGGACCTCATAACATTGCGCAATCGTTTGCAATGGAGTAACCGCTGTTATCAGAGCAGGGATTGGAGGAGCTGTTGCCGAGCGCAGCGAAAGTTACAACAGTCCTCCTTAACAACACTTGCCCTGACCCCGGTAAGGCGCTGAAGGTTCTTACTGATCGTTTATTTTGAAGTCCCGAACAGTACCTTTATATATTAATATATTAATATATTTAAATATTTATATATTGATATGTTGATATATTAATATATTAATATATTTAAATATTTATATATTGATATGTTGATATATTAATATATTAATATATTTAAATATTTATATATTGATATGTTGATATATTAATATATTAATATATTTAAATATTTATATATTGATATATTAATATACTTTGTGGATATCAGATCCGGGTTGAATAATCACATCGTTCAGTTTTTATGTGATTTCTTTATTATATTCTTAATCTCGACTGAGATTTTTGTTGGACTCTACTTTTTTCTTCGATGTCCTTACATTATATATGTTTTGAATATTTCAGGCCCAACCCCTGAGACGGCGGGGTTAGCCAATTACTAATTTGTTTATCCCTGCTTAGTAACACATCCCCACTTGCGTGCCCGAAGCACGCCCTTCCAAGTGAGGGGTTGTTTTCGGCGGGGGTACCACTGGTTGATGGAGAGGTGACGTAACGGGATTTCCCAGGGCCCGAGGTCCGCAACGCGGCCGACCGCTGGTCGCTTGGCTTCGCGTCGGAGACTCTTTTTAGGGAAACCCAGGGTTTATGACACCAGCGATTTTCTACTGAGGCCGTTGATTATTTTTCTACAAAACATGCCTTTCAATGTATTTATTTTAACGGCTTTCTCAAAAATAGCTTCGCTGTGCTTCGTGTCATAAACCGTGCTAGCCGTTTGCACGTCGGGCACTTCGTTTACCTGAACGGCTATCCGCTACATCACCCCCTTTCCAGTGCAAACGCTATTTTTTTACCTAGTACTGTTCTTATGTGTACCTTAAGGGGTTACACCACTGTAAAAGTCTAAAATGAAGCGTTTTGTGTGTAGGTGTGGGATGGTGTGATAAAACTGTGGTAACTCACTTACAACTATTTATTGCACTTACACTAAGATTAACACTAATATCGTATACACCTAACTTAAAGATTTACACTAAACTATATTAACGAAAACTAACGCTAAAGCTAAAGAAGGGTAATCGTGAACCGCGCTGTATGATTGTTGCTGGATTGATTGAAGGCGCCGACGACGCGTGTACCGCGTAGAGGTAAACAAAGGACTGCCCCCTGCCGCACGCGGGTCGGCGATTTATATGTTTGGTTGTTATTCCAGAATTTTCGACTTCGAGAATCGCCGACTCGCGCGCGTGCAGGGTCGCGATCCGTCGCGAAGGTTCGATACGGGAGTCCGCCACAGTTTTTTTGCGATTTTTTTTTAATGGATAGACAAGCAAGAGGATAATAATATTCAGCGATGTTATTAATCATATCTTTAAATGTTAAAAAAAAATATATTTATTCAAAAACAGTACAAAATGGCGGAGCTGGAGTCATTCTCGCGAAGCGTGTTGAATTTGAGGCGCTTTGCGGCACGCAGTGTAACTGACGCAAATTTGAATTTGGAAAAAAATAAAAAATTTTTTCTTAATCTACATGAGTATAGCTAGAGAAGTACGTAGGGGATTTTGAAAATATTAATTTTTGTATAATTGGCGAGCATTTGAAGTATAAAGTTCAATTTTTGACATAAATGGGGGCAATCATTTGTCAATAAACAATGTTAGAATCAACTTATCGAAAATCCCCTACGTACTTCTCTTCAGAATGTTATTTTAAAGATATGGTAAAAATTTGGAGTGAATAGAATGAAAATTGTTGGAGTTATGCTGCGTGCCGTTTTAAAAAATCGTGTTTCGAGAAAAACGCCTTTAAAGTTTTGAAATGTGTTGTGGACGTGAAAAAATGAAAAATTTGACTGTTTAAAAATTTTTTCCATTAATTTGCTATTCCAGGACCATAAAGCTGCCCTTCCCTCCTCAAATATTCTTCCTCATTTTCTCTCCTCGTCGATTTTATGTCGATGCGTGCCTCTTTTGACGCATTTGTCAAAGACAGCTCGGCGTGCTCGATATGCATAGGATCGGCTTCAAGACAAAAATTGTATGCTTGAAGGATAATATCTATTTATAAAACTTTCATGATTCGCAGAATGTTAGTCATACCGTCGTTAACTATACTTTTTTGCCCCTTAAGTAGGTCTTAGGAGCCGAGTTCCAAACAGATTCGTTGCTGTTTTACGTGTAGCTTCCCAAGCAACGATTTAACAACTCGTCACGGCTCAATTTCTCATAAATCGGTTTGACTGCTTGATAAACTTTCTTCGATAGTGGTGGCTTATGATGGAAGGTGTCTAAGGAATCCGTTGCTTGAGCCTTCTTCCAGTCACACCAAGACTATCGTTTCGGAGCAATCCGACACGCTTGGAAAAGAGATCGGAATTTCAAAGAAAAAAATGTTGTACAGGCATAAAACTTTTTCCCCTTATTCTAGAAGCTTCAAAGCATCTTTTAAGTCAATAAAAAAAAAATCGATTTTCTGAAAATTATTACAGTGGTGTAACCCCTTAATGCTAATCTTAAACTAGAAACTATTTACATCTTATGATCTACTTAGCTATTTACACTATGGTCCAGTACTAGTGACCGACCTGTAGAAGGTCTGGAAAACGTACGCATCTTCCCGTACGCGTTCGTGTGAAACTTTGCGTGCAGGTCGGCGTGGCGTTCGCTAATGGTACTTGCGTGGTACTCGATGACAGCTCGTTTTTTGTTTCTACGATTGGTTCGTCTCGCTCGAAAACATACGCTGGTTTTAATCTGTCTATTAAAACTTGAGTTTCTTTATCTCTAATTCTAACTAAATATGTTTTAGCGGATCGCGAGATAACAGGAAACGGTCCTTCATACTGAGATGACAGTGGTCCTTTCGCGGCGTCGACGCGTACAAACACGTGTGTGGTCGAAGGGAGATCTTTAAAAATGAAAATTTTCTTTTTCCCGTGACTAGATCCCGCCATCAGTTTTAAATCTCTGATCTGCGCACGAAGGTTTTTTATTATATCTAAGGGTTCCGCGCTATTTACTGGTGTCGGTGCGAAAAATTCCGCAGGCAAACGGATGTTTTCACCGTACACTAATTCGGTGACCGATGTCGTTAGGTCTGATCGATGGGCTACTCTAATTCCCATTAAAACGATTGGTAACGCGTCCGTCCAACGTTCGTCATTGTGACATCTAATTGCGGCTTTGAGTTGCCTGTGGTATCTTTCAACTAAACCCGTTAGCTGCTGGGTGATACGCGGTTGTTCGCAGGTGCATCGTCCCTAGCAGCGCGTTCAATTGTTTAAACAATTGTGACTCGAATTGACGGCCCTGGTCGGTTATTTTCACCGGCGTACCGAATCTTGCGATCCAGCCGCTGAACAATTTTCGGGCTACGATTTCGGCTTCTATGTTTTCCAATGGAAATGCTTCTGGCCAACGTGTGAAACGGTCTACGCAGGTCAGACAATATCTTTTATCCCTCAGATAGACGGCCATACGAATCTTTGCTTCACTAATCTAACGGTAGATTTTATATCTGGGTGTGAAAATCTGTGGACTGATGCAAATGCTTGTCGTCGAAAGGGTGCTGTCACGAATGGTCTGATCCTCTCTGTAGAAATGTCGCAATACACTTCTGTGTCATTATTCGCGAATTTCATTCGTTTCAGTTGTAATGAAGTATCAGACGCTGTTCTAATTTTGTGTAACTCTTTATCGTTCTCTTGCGATTTTGCTAATTTTTCAAAATCTATCGCGGTGGTAATTGATTCTACCCTTGAGAGTGCGTCTGCTACCTCGTTATCTTTACCGCTGATATGTCTTATGTCAGTGGTAAATTGCCCTATGAAATCTAGATACCGAAATTGTCGCGGCGTGCATTTGTCTAACTTTTGTCTAAACGCGTACGTGATCGGTTTATGATCAGTGTATACTGTAAACGTTCGACCTTCTAGCATGTGACGAAATCGTCTGATTGCCGAATACACAGCTCGCGATCGTATGCGCTGTATTTTTTTTGCGGGGGTGACAACGATTTTGTGTAAAAATCTAATGGTTGCCACGAGCCTCCTTGTCGCTGCTGCACAGTAGCGCCTAGCACGAAATCTGACGCATCCATCGCGAGATGCGAACCGGATGATGGGTGCGCTAATAATGCGGCTTCTGCTAACGCGTTTTTCATTTGTTCTACCGCGGTTTCTGCTTCTTCTGACCACTGAATCGGCGCGTCGCTTTTCAATTTTCGCCCTTTTAACAGAAGGTTCAGAGGGGTTTGTAAAATTGCTCTTCGGTTGGTCGCTCTTAGGTCTCGCACTGCGGCGGTTGAGTTGGCCTCAAGGTCAACCACCGCCGCGACGCAGAAGCTGGAGGAGGATAACCGCCTCCTCCGGGACCAGCTGGCGGCCCTCCAAGCGGAAGTGGCAACCCTCCGTCAAAATATGGAGGCTCGGCCTGTGGTTGCGCCCGTTGCCACGGCCGTGGTTTCGGCTGCTCCTATGGGGATGTCGCGGGAATGCGCGGTGCAGGTGAGCCGGAGTGCGCCGACCGCGGATGAAGTAGGTCCTGCCAGCACGGACATTATGGAAAGAATCAGTTCCATAATGGACGCAAAGCTGGCGTCTCTCAGGAGGGAACTCCTTGCAACTGCTGCAAGAGATGGAGTCGGTACGCCTGCAAAGGCGTCAAAAAGGAAGAGCCAGCAGAAAAAGGTGACGGCCGGCACTGTTGCCCCACTAACGACTGTGGAGCCAACACTAGAAGCTCCTACACCTGTTGGGAGGAAGGTATCTAAGCCTGGAACTTCTAGACTCGCTGGAACCAAGCCGTCGATGTCTGCAGAGGTCTCCACAGCAGGTGATAAACCGTCCGCTGAAGCCCACCCCACCGAGGAGTGGGCAAAAGTAGTGGGCAGAAAAGCGAGGCAGGCCCAAGCCGCCGCTGCTTCCGGGGCGGTCTCAAGGAGCATCGCAAAACCTAGGGCAGCTAAAGGGAACAGTGGCGGCCGTTCTGGACCGGCAAAGAAGAACGGTGCCGGCCCGTCCCCCTCGTACTGCGGCGGTGACAGTCACCGTCCCAACGGGGGCTAAAGTAACGTATGCAGAGGTGATGTCGACAGCTAGGTCGAAAATAAACCTGGCTGATGTCAGGATCCCTCTGCTGCGGTCGAGAAGGGGCGTAACGGGCGCCTTAATCCTAGAAGTGCCGGGAAAGGACGGAGCTGCTAAGGCCGACGCCCTTGCGGCAAGGATGACGGCGGCACTGGAGGACACGGGGGTGGCCATAGCGAGGCCGACAAGAAAGGCAGAATTTCGAGTTCGCGGCCTTATTAACTCGGCCACCCCTACCGAGGTCGCACAGGCCGTCGCCACAGCTGGAAGGTGCCGGGTGGAGGACGTCAAGACCGAAGAAATCCGGTCATCCTCCTCCGGCCTCGGCACCCTATGGGTCCAGTGCTCTGCGGCAGCCGCCAGAAAGCTGGCAATAGCCGGCAAAATGGCGGTGGGCTGGACCCTGGTGACGGTCGAGGCCCTTCAAGCCCGACCCCTGCATCGATCGGGTCGCTGCTACATTTGCGGCGACCCGGGCCACAAGGCGAGCTCCTGCTCATCCTCCCCGAAATGTCCAGTGTGCACGGACAAGGGGACGGCGGCAGACCACCGCTTAGGGAGTCGGGCGTGCGCCGTCGTAGCCGGTAAGGGAAAGAAGCCTAGCGCAAAGAAAGGCAGGACTGGGGCAAAAGCAGCAGCCCCAGCCCCGACCGTGAGGCCTAATCTTATTGCAGTTGCAGTGGCCGCAGAAGCCCAACCGGCAATACAGGCTGCCCCATCGGGCCGTACCTGCGAGGCGATGCACATAGCCGAATAATGGGGCCCAAGGGCCCGATTATACAGGCCAACCTTAATCACTCGGCCAGAGCACAAGATCTGCTGATTCAGACCCTGGCCGAGTGGGGTGCGGGGTTGGCCGTCGTGGCGGAGCCCTATAGGGTCCCCAATCACCCAAGCTGGGTGGGGGACCAAACAGGCTCCGTCGCAACCCTCTAGGGAGGGAAGCCAGGGTCCCCGCCCTGTACTGTCATCGAAAGCGGGCGGGGATACCTGGCTATTGAATGGGGTAATATCGCGGTGGTGGCTGTGTACGCACCTCCGAGTTAGCCCCTCGGTCAATTCGAGGAGTTCCTGGATGGGTTAGGGAGAGTTATCTCCCGCTGCCTTCCCCGTCCGGTACTCGTCCTGGGGGACTTTAACTCTAAAGCTACGGCTCGGGAGTCCCCCGGGACAGACTCGAGGGGCCAGGAGGTGCTTGACTGGGCGGCGGGACTGGAGCTCCGGTTGCTCAATACCGGCGCCGTCCATACGTACGTGCGGCATAATGGGGGGGGTCAATAGTTGACCTTTCATGGGCAATCCCCTCAGCCGCGCGACGTATTTCGGGGTGGAGGGTGGCGGAAGAGGTCGAAACCTTGTCGGATCACCAATACATTATTATCGGCTTCTCTGCTGCTCCGCAAGTGGCACCCCGGCGCCGTCCAGAAAGGCCACCACCGCGATGGGCGCTGAAGCGCCTGGACCAGGACGCCCTGATGGCGGCAACTCACGTCGTGGCCTGGCCAGAACAACCGGCCGGGCCTGTCGATGGGCAGGTGGAAGCTCTTTGGTTCCGGGGAGCAATGACGTCCATTTGCGACAGTCACTGGCGTTTCGAGGCTCACTTTGACCGCCTCGTCCCCCGAGTGGAAAGGGCGGCGGCCGCGCTTGGCCGCCTCTTGCCCAACCTCGGGGGACCGGCGTTCAGGTGCGCCGTCTTTATATGGGTTTGGTGCGGTCTATGGCTCTATACAGGGCCCCTGTTTGGGGCCCCGACGCGATGGCAAACCGGCGCAGCCGCCAATTGCTGCGCCGGTTGCAAAGGCTTATCGCCATTAGAGCCATAAGATGGTACCGCACCACATCCACGATGGCGGCGCTAGCGCTGGCGGGAGAAGTTCCCTTCGAGCTTCAGACGGCTGCACGCGCCACTGTCTATAGGCGCGTGCAGGACATCGGCCGAGCTCGGGGGGAATCGCCAGAGCCCGAGGCGGTCGACGGCATCGAACGTCAGGCCCGGCGGCTCGCTCTTGCGAACTGGAGGTTGGAGTTTAGCCTCCACGCCAACGAGCGGGTCGCCGGGGCCCTCCTGCCATATCTTGAACAATGGCAGGAGAGGCGACACGGGAGACTCACCTACCGGACGACGCAGGTATTCACCGGGCATGGCTGCTTCGGTGTCTACCTGCGTCGAATACGGAAGGAAGCGACGGCAGTTTGCCACCATTGCGGCGAGAAGGAGAACTCAGCACAGCACACGCTGGAGGAATGTCTCGTCTTTTCAGCGCTGCGCCGAGTCCTACGAGTCCAAACTGAGCATGAACTCTCGCTCCCAGCAGTAGTAGGGGCTATGCTGGAAAGCGAGAGGAACTGGAAGGCGGTGGTCTCCTTCTGTGAGGCTGTCATGTCGCAGAAGGAGGCCGCCGAGCGGGGTCGGGAGTTGTCCGACCCCGCTCGAAGAGCCCGGGGGAGGCGGCGGTTCCGTTCGGCCGCCGCCGTTAATCCCCTGGGATAACAGGAGGAGCCGGCGAATTGCCAGTAAAGAGGTCCGCCGGCTGACCGGTTGTTTGATACCGGCAGGAGAGGGTGGCTGCCCTCACATCACAACTTGGAGGGCAGCCACCCCGGCGATCGCGACATCCAGGGCGGGGGCCCTGGGCATCTTGCTATGCGGCCGCTGAGATGGAGCGGTGCGGGGCGCGGCCTCCCTGCACCGCTGAGTGAGGAGTAATAGGGGGGAGAGAAGTTTACCTCTCCCCCCTCGGGACGCGGCCGGCCCTAAAGGTCAAGGGCCGGCCAGTGGCGTGGGGGAGCCGCGGTAGTGTTCGTAAGAGTTCCCGTGGCTCCCCCAAAACGCCAGAAGCGGCACAGCGTCCGTAGGTCGCCGTGGAGGTTTTAGTCGGTGGAAATCCGACATTACCCGCCACCTCACCCCCGGGTGGTGGCGGGTGTCTTTGAAAGATTTCCTCCACGTAAAAAAAAGGGGGTTTGTAGAATTGCTGCTTTCGGAATAAATCGTCTATAAAAATTGAGCATACCTAAAAATCTTCGGAGCTGTTTGACGGTTTTCGGTTTCGGAAAGTCTTTTATTGCTTTTACCTTTTCAGGTACAGGTTTGGTACCTTGGGCGTTTACGGCATACCCGAGAAACGTTATCTCGGACGCGATGAATACACATTTCGTCGGATTAATTATTATGCCGAAGTCGTTCAGGCGTGAGAAAAGCTGACGCATATGTTCCTTATGTTCGGTCTCGTTACTCGATGTAAGATGTCGTCCAAATAGGCGTAACAAAAATCTAACCCTCTAAGAACTGTATCAATAAAACGTTGAAACGTCTGAGCGGCATTTCTCAGGCCAAACGGCATAATGGTATATTCGTATAAACCGAAGGGTGTCGTAATCGCGGCTTTCTCTATGTCGTTTGGCGTAATTGGAATCTGGTGATATGCTCTAACTAGATCTATTGACGAGAATACGGGTTTTCCGTTTAGCATGCGCGAAAAATCTTCTATATGCGGAATTGGGTACCGGTCCGTAATTGTGCGTGCGTTTAATGCGCGGTAATCTCCGCAAGGCCTGCACCCGTTATCTTTCTTAGAAACCATGTGAAGTGTCGAAGTCCACTGGCTCTTCGAAGGTCGTATGTGGCCTTGTTTTAGAAGCTCTTCAAATTCGGTTCGTGCGATTTTGAACATTTCGGTCGACAGTCTATGCGGTTTACAAAACGTCAGCGGTCAGGGTGTCGTATTGATATGGTGTGCCACGCCGTGTTTTACCTGCTGCAAAGCTGTCGTCAGTCGTATGATGGCTGGAAACTCCGCTAGTAGTCGGTCGTAAGAGGAGTCCCCGATGATCGTCTTCACGGATTCTGTCTCGTCCCTTGCGGTCCTCCCGATGACGGAAAATGCTGTCGTCTGGTCCATGAGGCGTCGGTTCCTTAGGTCTACCAGTAACCCGTAATGGCTCAAGAAATCGGCTCCTAAGATCAGCTTCGAGACGTCTGCGATCACGAAGGTCCATTGGAAGTCTCGACGAAGTCCAAAGTCCACGTTCAATGTCTTTACGCTGTACGTGCATATTATTGACCCGTTGGCTACGTACATCTCATACGTGCTTTTGTCGACTCGTCCTTTTATACACGTGCGAGGATACACGCACAGGTCCGAGCCCGTGTCAACTAAATATTGTTCATTAGTCGTTTGATCGATGACGTAAAGGCGGCTGGTTTTTGGAACGTCACTGATTGCTGCACTCAGTGGCGTGTCTGCTGGTTTCCCGACCCGAAATCGCATGGCTGACGGCACTTAGTTGATTCGTTCCCGAAAACCTGGTGATACCAGCAGTGGCTGCTTATTCTCGGCAAATTTTTGCGTTTATTGCTTCGCGAACGCGACTTTTCGCGATAATGTCCCACTTGTCGTTTCTGAGTGCGACTACGAGACAACTTGGTCACTTGCACTTGCAAATCGTCCATTCGCTTCATTAGTCTCTCCAATACATTATCCTGTTCCACACTAGCGACACGCACCGGAGCACTATTTTCGCGAATTTGATCCGCGATTTCGGCTAATTTTCTTAGCGGCAAGTCAGGTTGAGAATTTACGATTGCCCAAGTCATCGTTGGTAGTCTTTGCGACCACAATGTCGCTTGGTTACCGCTGCGCCTGCCAGGTTCTGTATATGTCGCAGAAACTGCGATGGTGTCCGGTCTCCTATTTCTTCCTTTTCCAGGAGCTGTTCGATCCGTCCACTCTGGGACGCGGAGAGTCGGTGGATTAACTCTTCCTTTAATGTCTCATCCTTGTCGATTGCCGGCAGATTATTTAAAATGTCCTGCACTTCATGTACCTAAATGGCTATCCGCTACAATTTAAATATTTATATATTGATATATTTATATATTTATACAGGATGTCCCAGAAATAGTGTAAGAACCGCAAATGGGGGGTAGCTAAGACGATTCTGAACAATAATTTCCTTTGCCAAAATGTCGGATGGGGCTTCGTTTTTAAATTATTAAGCAAAAACACTGACCAATCAGAGCGCGTCTCGAGCGCGCGCTCAGTACCGTCAGTGTAGCGTTCGAGCCTAGGCGCCCCGGGACAAGCGTCTCGGCAAAACGGGAAGCGTTAAGCGCAAGTAATATTGAACATAAAAGTAAAAAAAAAAAAATGGTAGAATGCTATGAGAGTAATCGTACCCTAGAATAAAGGGAATGACTGAAAGGCTGGATATCCCTACAGAAGGAATAGTAGAAATTGCAGAAAATTTTTCGGTATTATAAAGGAGGAAAAAATTTAAAAATTACCTACGTGGAATGTTAAAAAGTCAAGAAAAAATGTAAACTGGACTCATCCATGTACTTGGAAGTTGATCTGCTTCAATTACAATAGGCAGCACGGAACAGCTGATGAGGTAGGTCAAGTCATTACACTTCACATGTTTTCTCACACATGATCACTGTTACTTTCAACACAAGATTCTTCAAACCACTGAGTAGAGAAATTGATTGAAGGGAAGCGGCCCCGAAAGGGACCGATTTCGATATATCGCACGTTTGTTGTGTATACTTTTATTTTCAGTATTTATTTAATCGTTATGATCATAAATGGATGGTGTCGTAAACGCCTGCTTCGATGACCGTCAGAAGAACAACTGCAAAACGTCGTAGGACCCCCGTCCTTCCGATGTTGCCGGTATAGACGTTGTCACATTTTTCTTTCCACATGTTGCGTGACACGTGCAGTGCGACAAAAGAATCTCGAAGAATTTGGCTGTTGGAATTGAATTTTTCAACAAAAGACCCGAATGAGTTCTGTATTTCAGAATTGAAAGATAAATTGTGCGAAAGAGGATTAACAACTTCTGGCCTGAAAGCTGAATTGATTCAGCGATTGATGGAAGCTGACCCGTCCAATAGTTGGTTAAGAACCGGCTCAAATGAAGTGATGGAAGAAATACCAAGCGAAGACAATGTTCCTGAGTACGCGAGTGAGGTGGCTTATATGCGGCGTGAAATGGAACTGATTCGACGAAAAAAGCAAGTGATGGAATGAGAGCTTGACGTTGCTCGTCAGGAGGTAGAATTGCTTAGAGAAATGCAACGATTGAACCTTGGTAGAACCGAAGCAGACGAATTAGTACCGCGAACAGTGATGCAAACGCGACCACCGCCAGAAAAGATATCCGCCGTTGCCGATTTATTAAGCTTTTTCGATGGAAGCAGCAGCACTTTCGACACGTGGGTGCGACAGGTACAGACGTTAACAGAAGTGTATCACTTGACAGACAAAATGACAAAACTTTTAATCGGGTCGCGTTTAAGAGGAAATGCCCTTGAGTGGTTGCACTCGAAATCCGAGCATATTGCGATGCCGGTTGACGAATTGTTGGACAATCTGCGACAAATGTTTTACCACCCGGAGAATGTACTAGTGGCTAGGCGGCGTTTCGAGGCACGTGTTTGGAAGAGAGAAGAAACTTTCAGCGAGTACCTGCACCAGAAGGTTATTTTGGGTAATCATGTGCCGATCCCTGACAGAGAAATGGTCGAATACATTATTGAAGGAATCCCTGATCTTGGCTTGAGGGACTTGGCACGAGCACAGCGGGGTAGGACGAAGGGAGAGCTACTAGTAGCGTTCGAGATGATTTCGCTACGAGGAAGACCGATACCGGCTAACACCATGACGAGGCCCAAGGACACCAGATATTCAGAGAAATTTCAGGAGAAGCAGCCGGAGAAGTATCTAGGGCGATACCAAGAGGAACAGCCTGACACATATCCAGTTAAGACGGAACGACAGGATAGGAAGGAAGGCTCAAGGAACGACATGCGGTGTTTTAATTGCGGAGAATTCAACCATCTCAGCGTGTATTGTCCTGCGAGGAATAAGGGTCCTAGATGTTTTACCTGCGGTGACTTCGGTCATAGGGCCCCAGACTGTAAAAAGGGACAAGAGAGGCAAGTGAATGAGTGTGCCGCGATCTCCGTCCGAGACAATAAGGTGTATTGTCGTGACCGTTATGGGTAATCAGATAAATGCGTTTTTAGATGTGGGCAGCGACCTACACCTCATGAAGGCTGAACAATATATATAAGTCCATAAAAATACCGTGTAGAGGCTTCGGATTGGGTAAAGTTATGACGTTAGGAGGTTTTTACACGAAAGTGAATTTTGATGACATTATTTTCAGATTGCTTGTGCATGTTGTGTCCGACGCGTACTTATCGCATGGTTTTCTGATCGGTAGTGATTTATTAGAGAAAACTAAGATTGTTTTAGACGGTAAAAGCGTGAGAGTATCGAGACGCGATGTCAGACCGAGCGAGGTACGTGACCTACCTGAAATATTTTGTATTAACGTTTTTGACGAGAACGAGAACGGTGATAATAATTGTCCCGTGGATTTACATCATATCAAAGATTCTAATGTTAGGCGCGAAGTAGAAAAACTTGTAAATACCTACGAACCGAAGGCGACCAAAGAAACAAATATTAAGATGGAAATTGTTCTTAAAGACGATGTGCCGGTATATCAATCGCCTCGAAGGTTAGCATCGGTGCAGCGAGAAAAAGTAAATAAACAGATAGATGATTGGATGCAACGAAGAATTATTCAAGAGAGTACGTCGGAATATGCTAGCCCGGTTGTACTTGTGGACAAGTCAGACGGTTTGATGCGATTATGCGTAGATTTTAGGCTCATCAACAAAAAAATGTATAAAGATAGATACCCGCTTCCTTTAATAGAGGATCAAATAGATCGTTTGCAGGGTTCGACTTTGTTTAGCGTGCTAGATTTAAAAGACGGATTTTTTCACGTTCCGATAGCCGAAAATAGTCGCAAATATACTGCGTTCATAGTGCCAGACGGACATTATGAATTTTTGAGAACGCCGTTTGGATTATGTAATTCCCCTGCCGTGTTTCAAAAATTTATTAACGCCGTATTTCGTGATTTGACAAGAGCTGGTACAGTGCTAACGTATATGGACGACTTAATCATTCCATCACGTAATGAACAAGAAGCAGTTACGAAGTTGCGGGAAGTCTTGTCCACTGTGAGTAATTACGAATTACACGTTAATTGGAAGAAATGCCGATTTCTTCAAACCAGCACCGAATACTTGGGTCATGTAATTGAAAACGGTCGTGTGCGCCCGTCAAAACGGAAAACGTTAGCTGTCGTTAATTTCCCATAGCCTAAAAATGCTAGGGAAGTTCGAAGCTTTTTAGGGCTAACAGGTTATTTTAGAAAGTTTATTCCACAATATTCGACCATAGCGTATCCTCTGTCGAATTTATTAAGAAAAGACGCTAAATTCGAATTCGGGGAACAGCAAAGACTGGCATTTCAACAGTTAAAGTTAGCACTGGTGAGCGATCCAGTTTTGAAATTGTACCAGGTAGGCACCGAAGCAGAGGTGCACATCGATGCATCAAGTGTCGGTTTAGGTGCTGTTCTACTTCAAAAGGACGATGTGGATCAAAATTTCCATCCTATATATTTTGCAAGTTGGAAAACGGATGAAGCGGAATCACGTTACACTAGTTACGAATTAGAAGTACCAGCGATAATTAAAACTGTAAATAAGTTTAGAGTTTATTAGGAATATCGTTTAAAATAATTGTTGATTGTCGTGCATTCACTTTAACTATGCATAAGAAAGATTTGTGCGTACGCGTCGCGAAATGGACGTTATTGTTAGAGGAATTTAATTATACAATTGAGCACCAACCGGGAGAAAAAATGAAACTTGTTGATGTATTAAGCCGTTTACCAGTTCCAATGTGTATGCTAGTGAGTGAGTGTGAAACGAGTGTTCTTGTGCGGTTGCGAAAAGCGTAACGTGAGGATGCTGAATTAAAAAACATATTAGATTTAGTTAATAGCGGGAAAAGCAGCGAATATGTAACTAGAAATGGACTACTTTTTAAGGTGATAGACGATGCATAGTGGTGCCGCGTGCGATGCAGACTCAAATCGTGCGGCAGTTACACGAAAATGGACACTTTTCAAGCGGGAAAACTGAGGCTCTCGTTAAAAAAGACTACTTACTGGTTTTCGAACCTAAGAGTTAAGGTGGATAAGGTAGTGCGGAACTGTATATCGTGTATCCTAGCTGAGAGAAAGTGTGGGAAACAGGACGGTTTGTTGTATCCCATCGAAAAGGGAGAAGTGCCGTTGGATGTTTACCATGTTGATCATTTGGGACCACTCCCTTCGACGCGGAAAAACTACAGACACATTTTTACAGTAATAGACGCGTTCGCGAAGTTTGTATGGCTTTACGCGACAAAAAGCACCAATACTTGCGAGGTTATTGACCGATTAAAGAGACAAGCGGCAATTTTCGGGAATCCTAGGAAAATTGTATCGGGTCGTGGTACAGCGTTTATTTCGGAAGAGTTTCGAGAATATTGCAGAGCGGAAAACATCGAACTTAGCCATATTACGACAGGTATGCCGAGAGCGAATGGCCAGGTGGAAAGAGTAAGTAGGACGATTCCACTGCTGACCAAGTTATCCGCACCGAAACTCGAAGAGTGGCACAAATATTTGGACGTGTGTCAGAGGTACCTCAATGCGACTCATCACCGTAGCATTGGTACCACATTTTTTAAGATTTTATTCGGTATCGAGGTGAAATTGAAAAATAACCCCGAAATCCGAGAATTAATAGAAAAAGAGTGGAACGAGATGTTTCTGGAAAGCCGTGAAGAGTTAAGACGACAGGCGAAAAACAATATCTCGAGGATCCAGCAGAACAGACGCGGTTTTAATAGAAATCGAAGAGCGGCTCCCCGTTACCGAGAAGAGGACCTTAACCTAGTTGCCATTAAGCGGACGCAGTCTGGACCAGGTTTAAAGTTCGCTGATAAGTATTTAGGACTATATCGAGTAACCTCTGTATTGCGTAATAACCGGTACTTGGTAGAGAAAGTAGGAGAGCACGAAGGTCCTCGACAAACATCAAGTTCTACGGAATTGATGAAACCTGGGCTAGAAGATTTCAGCGACCAATTAACGGATGGCGAGGATGCGTCTGATATCTGACCACAGATATCGCTGAAGGATGGCCAAGTGTGGGGTGCCATGATAAGGGAATTCGAATACATGATGTTGCATACTTTTGTTTCGGGAGTCGTGACGGAGAGGGCGGCGATCTTTGTGTTTTTGCAGTTTTGTTTTAAACACACAAGCGTGAACGTGATTAATAATTGTGCGAGATCGTTTTGTGCGTTAAATACATATATAATTTAAGTTGTGTTATTTAACAAATAAAATAACTAATTATTCAAAATCCTACATATAAATATATATATATATATATTTAATATTATATTAATAATATATTAATATATAAATATATAAATATATAAATATATAAATATGAAAATATACAGAGTGTCCCAGAAATAGTGTAAGAACCGGAAATGGGGGATAGCTGAGACGATTCTGAACAATAATTTCCTTTGCCAAAATGTCGGATGGGGCTTCATTTTTGAATTATTAAGCAAAAACACTGACCAATCAGAGTGCATCTCGAGCGCGGGCTCAGTACCGTCAGTGTAGCGTCGAGCCTAGTCGCCCCGGGACAAGCGCCTCGGTAGAACAGGAAGCGTTAAACACAAGTAATATTGAACATAAAAGTAAAAAACAAATGGTAGAATATTATGAGAGTAATCGTACCCTAGAATGAAGGGAATGACTGAATGGCTGGATATCCCAACAGAAGGAATAAGTAGAAATTGCAGAATATTTTTCCGTATTGTAAAGGAGGAATAAATTTGAAAATTACCTACATGGAATGTTAAAACCCTCCAGGGGCCGGGGCGCCTGTGGCGTTTCCGGTACGGGCTTAGCGAACCCGGAGTACCCGAGCACACTATACCGTAAACCTGTGGTCATGTTTCACAGGAATGGAGGCCTTGCCTTAATTGGCCGAGCCGCGAGGATGTAAACCTCTATAAAAAATACCCTAACCTTTTTTTTTTTAACGTGGAGGAAATCTTTCAAAGACACCCGCCACCCCCCGGGGGCGAGGTGGCGGGTAGTGTCGGATTTCCACCGACTAAAACCTCCACGGCGACCTACGGACGCTGTGCCGCTTCTGGCGTTTTGGGGGAGCCACGGGAACTCTTACGAACATTACCGCGGCTCCCCCACGCCACTGGCCGGCCCTTGACCTTTAGGGCGGCCGCGTCACGAGGGGAGAGAGCTTCTCTCCCCCCTAATACACCTCACTCAGCGGTGCAGGGAGGCCGCGCCCCGCACCGCTCCATCACGACGGCCGCATAGCTGGACGCTCAGGGCCCCCGCCCTGGACGTCGCGACCGCCGGGATGGCTGCCCTTCAAGATATGATGCGAGGGCAGCCACCCTCTCCTGCCGGTATCCGAAAAACCGGTCAGCCGGCAGTCCTGTTTACTGGCGGTCCGCCGGCTCCTTCTGTTATCCCGAGGGATTAAGGGCGGCGGCCAAACGTAGCCGCCGCCTCCCCCGGGCTCTTCGAGCGGGGTCGGGAACTGTCCGAGATAACAGCCTCACAGAAGGAGACCACTGGCTGCGCCGGTATAGAGCCATAGACCGCACCACACCCATATAAAGGCGGCGCACCCGATCCCCCGATCCCCCGAGGTTGGGCAAGAGGCGGCCAAGCACGGCCGCCGCCCTTTCCACTCGGGGGACGAGGCGGTCAAAGTGTGCCTCGAAACGCCAGTGACTGTCGAGGACGAGCCCAAGATACTTCATCCGGGACCCGACCTCGACACTAGCCTCACCTACCCGGATCCACGACCTGGCCGGTGGCCGAGACCGAGGCCTGGAGTGAAACCAAATGGCCTCGGTCTTCTCCGGGGCTATCCGCAGCTCCAGGTCGTGGATCCTAGCGATGACAGCTGCAACCGCAACTTCAGCTCGACGGATAGTCCTCCCGAAGGTACTCCCGACGGCAATCACAAGCATGTCATCTGCAAAACAGACGAGTGTGGCGCCGTCGGGAAGTGGAACCCGCAGGACCGTGTCGTATCCGAGGTCCCACAGAAGTGGGCCCAAGACGGACCCCTGTGGGACCCCTCGGTCCACCTCCCTCCGCACGATCCCGTCCCGGCCCGAGAATTCTATCCCCCTGTCCCGCAGATAGTCCCCGATCACCGCCCTCAGGTAGGGAGGTACTTCGTGATATAACTGGCAGTTTGTCAGATCGGGGCCAACGCGGGACAGGTGCCTGGTGAGGCGAGAAGCCACCAGACGCTCAAAGAGCTTTCCCGCCTCATCCAATAGGCATATGGGCCGGTACGCGGAGGGAGAATCCGCGGGCCTATCTTCCTTTTTGAGGAGGACCATCCGTCCCCTCTTCCAAAGGTCGGGGAATACCCCCGACCTCAGGCAGGCTTCGAAAAGCCTCCGAAACCTTTTAACCCAGGACGCTTAGGGCCATAACCCAGACACGGCCGGGTATCCCATCCGGCCCCGGGGCGGTGTTCTTACCCCGAAGCCGATGGGTAACCTCGACCAACTCCTCAACACTGACCCCCAGTTCGGAGGACCAGTTTAATTCCTGGCCCTCCGTCCCGGAACGAGGTTGGGACGTCTCCCCACCAGGGGGGAATAAGGTGTCCACAACCCGCCCAAGAAACTGGGGGTCGAGGCTCTCCGTAACCGAGGGCGCCCAGGGACGTAGTCGTCCCATCACCATCTTATATGGGCGCCCCCATGGATCTCGGTCCAGAGAGCCGAGGAGTTCCTTCCAGGCCTGGGTCTTGGCCCTCCTGATGGCGAGCTGCAGGGCGCGCACCTTCTCCCTGTAGCGCCCATACAGCTCGGCAACCCAATCTTCCTCTACTCGTCGTCGTCGACGGGCACGGGTGAACTGGCGTCGCGCGCGAACGCATTCAGTGCATAATTCCGCAATGTCGCGCGACCACCAGTACACCGCCTTCCTCGGGTAGACCCTGGCCCGGGGCATAGCGACTTCACAAATGGACGTCATTGCTCCCCGGAACCAAAGGGCTTCCACCTGCCCGTCGACAGGCCCGGCCGGTTGTTCTGGCCAGGCCACGACGTGGGTTACTGCCATCAGGGCGTCCTGGTCCAGGCGCTTCAGCGCCCATCGCGGTGATGGCCTTTCTAGACGGCGCCGGGGTGCCACCTGCGGGGCAGCGGAGAGGCCGATAACTATGTATCGGTGGTCCGACAAGGACTCGACCTCCTCCGCCACCCTCCACCCCGAAATACGGCGCGCGGCTGAGGGGGTTGCCCATGAAAGGTCAACTATTGACCCCCCATTATGCCGAACGCACGTATGGACGGAGCCCGTGTTAAGCAGACGGAGCTCCAGTCCCCCCGCCCAGTCAAGCACCTCCTGGCCCCTCGAGTCTGTCCCGGGGGACTCTCAAGCCGTAGCTTTGGAGTTAAAGTCCCCCAGGACAAGTACCGGACGGGGAAGGCAGTGGGAGATGCATCTCCCTAACCCGTCCAGGTACTCCTCGAATTGACTGAGGGGCCAGCTCGGAAGTGCATACACAGTCACCACCGCGATATCCCTCCATTCTACAGCCAGGTATCCCCACCCGCTTTCGATGACAGTGCATGGCGGGGACCCTGGCTTCCCTCCCCAGATGGTCGCGACGGAGCCCGTCTGGTCCCCCACCCAACTTGGGTGATTGGGGACCCTGTAGGGCTCCGTCGCGACGGCCAACCCCGCACCCCACTCGGCCAGGGACTGCAAAAGCAGGTCTTGCGCCCCGGCCGTGTGGTTAAGGTTGGCCTATATAATCGGTCCCTTGGGCCCCATTATGCGGCCGTGTCCATAGCCTCCGCGGCTATCGTTGCAGCCACAGGAGCATCACCTGCTCCTGTCGCCGTTAATGATGCCGGGGTGGCTGGGACCGCTGCCTTGGCCCCAGTCTCCTTACCCCTGCCGCCCTTGCATTTAGCTGTTCCGCTTTTTGCGGAACACGCCCGACCCCCTAGTCGGTGGCCTGACGGCCTCCCCATATCCGAACATATCGGACATTTTGGGGAGGCCGAGCAGGTACTTACCTTGTGGCTCGGATCGCCGCATTTATAGCAGCGACCCGAGCGGTCCACCGCATTTGTGCACCGCTGCCTGGTGTGTCCAGCTTCCAGGCAGCGATAGCACTGTAGGGGTCGGGCTTGGAGGGCCTCCACTGTCGCCTGGGTCCAGCCCACGGCCACTTTACCGGCTATTGCCAGCTTTCTGGCTGCGGCCGTTGGGCACTGGACCCACAGTGTGCCGAGGCCGGAGGCGGATGACCGTACCTCTCCGGTCTTAACGTCCTCCGCCCGGCACACTCTTGCTGTGGCGACGGCATGTGCCACTTCGTTGGGGGTGACCGAATCCATGAGGCCGCGGACTCGAAGGTCCGCCCGCTTCATTGGCCTTGATATGGCCACCCCCGTGCCCTCCAATGCTTCCCGCATTTTGGCGGCAAGGGTATCTGCCTTGGCAGCCCCCTCCGGGCCTGGCACTTCTAGAATGAGCGCCCCGGTAACGCCCCTTTTCGGTCGCAGCAGAGGCACGCCGACCTCTGCCAGGTCGATCTTCGACCTGGCGGTCGACATGACCTCCGCATACAAGAGGTTCCCCCCCCCCCCCGCTGGCACGGTTATGGTCACCGCTGCCGTTCGGGGGGGGACGGGCGGGGACTATCCTCTTTGTTGGCCCGGAGGAGCCGGCCTTCTTCGCCTGCTTCGCCGCAGGTTTCGCTGCTGCTGGTTTCGCTGTTGCAGCTTTTGCGGCGGCAACCCTCTTGGCCTTTCGGCCAATTACCTGCGACCATGTGTCGCTGATACTGCCTTTCTGCGCCGTCCTTTTGGGCAGCGCTGGGGTGTTCATGGCCTGGGTATCTGCCGTTTTCGGCGCGGCCATGGAGACACTTGCCGGGTGCTTTTTCCCGGCCTTCACCGTCTTTAGCGCCTTTTTATCGGCGCCGGACCCGCTGGCACCCGGCTTGGGCGTAGGAGGAGTCGGGCGACCTGTGGCTGCAGGGATGAGCTCCCTCCTAAACGACGCCAGCTTGGCGTCTATGAGGGCGCCGATCCTGGTCAACAGGTCAGCTCCGCCAGTCGTGGCTTCGACCAACGGTCGCCGTTCCAGCTCGGCCGGTTGATCCGCTCCCGCCGAAGAGCAACCAGCTACAGGCTGCGGCGCCTGCGATACCGTGCTCTGGCGAAGCTTCGCCACCTCTGCTTGGAGGGTTGCCAGCTGTCCCCGCAGGAGGTGGTTTTCCTCCTCCAGCTTCCGCGTTGCAGCGGTAGCTGACCGAGAGGCCAGCTCTACCGCCGCGGTGCGGGTTCTGAGGGCGGCCATCCGTAGGGCTCGGACAAGATTGCCCTTTAGTCCCTTTGAGATGGAGGCCACCCTCTCCACCTCCTGCTGGTGTTCTAGAACCAGGGCCGCCACCTCCGAAGTTGCCTGCTGGCGTAACTCGCGCGCCAGTTGAGCCTCGTCGGGGAGGGGAATACTCCCCTTGTTTGGGCGACGGGGCGGCGCTGACTGGTCGAGGACCGTCAGCGCCTCGGTTGCCTCCCTCTCGGCCGCCTCTACCAAGCACCGCTTGGCGTCGGCCCAGCCAACGTCCTCCCACACAGTGGTCTGCCGCACCCTCTTTTTAGACGAGGACCGGCTGTTTGGGGCAGAAGCCACGGACTCGAACGACGTGTCCGAGTCCGCTGCCATCTCCTCATCAGCAACTGCGGAGTGGACTTTTCCACTTCGCGTCCTTCGCCCTTCGTCGGCGGGGCCAACTCCTCCGCTGTTTACCCCAGCCGTGCTTCTGCCTGCTGGCGCGGGGGGGGAGAAACACCCCCTTTACGCAGGCAGAAGAATGGGAAAGCTGCACTGCAGCCCCCTTCCCTCCCAGAGGCAAGGGTATTAATCTTACCTCCAGACGGTCTCCTACGACAGCGCTAGGCAAGCTAGCGCCACCCTCCCTCTCGTCTCCGCCTACCACGTCATTTATATTTTTGTTCGAATAATCCATAGTATTCCCACGAGTGGGGTCGGAAAAACGGTCACCCCGGGCAGAGCCGCCATACCCGGGGAAGGCTGATACACCCGAGGGGTCGCCAGGTACCCCGGGGTTGGCCGCTAGCGACTGGTGCACCCACCAGCCACGCCTGGCGCTTACTCCAGGCGCGCCCCTTCACCACGTACCTCAGCTTGGAGCGAGGGATTTTTTATAGAGGTTGTCATCCTCGCGGGCCGGCCGGTTAAGGCAAGCCCCCCGTTCCAACGAAACATGACCACTGGCTTACGGTGTGTTGTATGCTCGGGCACTCCGGGGGTGCAACCCCGTACCGGGACACATCTCGCGTCCCGGCCCCTGGAGAACTCACTGCCACTTGCTCGTTCGAACCCCGCCCCAACCGAGATCGAGACGGGGTCACAGAGAGCCCCACGTGAAGGTGAGATAAGTGGTCTTGACCAGTCGTGCCCCGCCGACTTCGCCGAAGTTCCCCGCCCAGCACAGAGCCGAGGCTCTGCCCTGGTATAAGGGAACATCAGCTAGGTCGTGGTTTTTGACCCGACCCGGAGGTTTGTGGAAGAGGTATGGTGACCTCGACCTGCCCCGATTATCAGGATCGAACTTCCCCGGTATCAGAAAAGTGCACTTCCAGCCTCGTGCCCTCCCCGAAATACCCTAACCCTAAGCTATGGTGCGCGGCGATGGGGCACCCCCCGGTCTTGGCATTGGGGGGTGGGTTGGTGGGAGCACCAGCCGTTAGCGATTTCCTCAGGACACTAGGCGACCTCCTGAGCATAAGAGCCTTCTCCCTGGTATGGGCGTCACCTGGGGAGTGACTGATGTTCGTCCCAGCTCGTGGGAATTCTATGGAATTTTTAAAACTTGGGGGTATTGATAAGGGGGGTAAAGAGAAGGATGGGAGTGGTGGAAACGGTGTTTCGTCCAGCCCTCGCGGTCGGGCACCGGCTTCTAAAGAATATACGGGTCGAGGAGTTTGAGTCCGCGGAAGCGGAATAGAAAGGATACGGAGGAGGATGTTGAGATGGAGGTGGAGGAAGGAGAGGAGAGGGAGTTGCGGGTCATGCGGATGGTTAGCGAGAAGTTGAGAAAATTTCTACTGACTGACGCTAACCGTGTCTCCAAGGTAGCGACGGAGTTTATTTTAAATTGTGTGAGTGAGTATGAGGAATGTGTGATGGAAATGGTTGGGAAGAATGAGAGATTGAGGGGTCGATTGGAAGAAAGGAGAAAGCTGATGAGTGAGCGTGTGTGTGTGCCTGAATCGAAGAGTTATGCGGGAGTAGCTGGGAAGAGTGGAACTGTGTCTGAACGAATGAAGAGTGTAGGTATGAATGAAAGAGCGGTAGTGCGGACGTTTGCTGTGGTTGTGAAGGCGAAAGATGAGAGTGCGAAAATGACGAGTGAACAGGTGAAGGAGAAAGTGATAGGAGTGGAGGACTTGTGATTGAAGCGGCGAGTGCGAGAGAGATGGAAATTATTAAGCAACATAAGAAGTTTGATGAACTAGAACTCAAGGTGGAGGCACCCAAGAGAGTGGGTCCGAAAGTGATTGTGTTTGATGTGCCGAATGAGATGGCTAATGATGAACTGATGAAAGAATTGTATGTGAAAAACTTAAAATCTGCTGGAGTGACTGAGATGGAGTATAAAGATAAAGTGCGTATTGTAAGCAGGGTAAATAAGAAAGGTGCGAATGTGGGTAATGTGATTGTGAAAGTATCGGAAAGAATGCGGGATGTGTTGATGAGTGAGGAGCGAGTGTATGTCAAATGGAAAGCGTGTAAAGTGAGAGATTTTGTGAATGTTATGCGTTGTTATAAATGTTTTGCCTTCGGGCATATGATGCGTGAATGTAGTGTGAAAGAGAGATTGTGTGAGAATTGTGGAGAAGGGGGGCATCTGAAGGATAAGTGTAAGAATGCATGTGTGTGTAGGAATTGTAAGATGAAAGGAAGGAGTGCTGACCATTCGGTTTTGTTCTGTGAGTGTCCGGAATATGTGAGAATGTTAGAGAGAGAGAAAGCGAGAATTAGTAATTACTAGTGGTAATTTGAGAATTTTGCAATGTAATTGTCAAAGAGCGTATAGTGTGTTGTGTGATTTGAGCAATGTTATGAATGAGAAGAATGTGAGTGTAGCTCTTTTACAAGAGCTGTATGTGTCGCATGGGTAAGAGGCATGCCGAGTGGGTGGCAAGTGTATGTATGTGAGAATGACCCCGCCAAAGCTGCAGTGGTTATTCGTGATGTGAATGTGGAAACGATGTGTGTGAGTGATTGTACGAATGAATATGGTGTGTGTGTGTGTGGATTAAAGGGGACTTTGGAGAGCTGTACGTTGTGTCGATGTATTGTAGATGGGGTCATGACATTGAACCCTATCTGGTGTATATGGAGAGAGTGAGACAGTATGTAAGGGGAAAACGTGTGTTATTCGGGATGGATGCGAATGCGGCCTCGCCTTTATGGTATAGTAAGGGGCAGGGGGCACAGCAGAGAGAATGAAATGCGTGGAAGGATACTGGAAGAGTGGGTGTTAGCGAATGGAATGATTGTGCTGAATGAACCGAGTGAGTATTATACTTTCTCTGGGCCGACAGGGCAGAGTGACATTGATGTCACTCTGGTGAGTGAATCGTTAGCCAGGTGCCGATTTGAATGGGAAGTAAAGAATGACTGGGGAATTAGTGACCATAACGTGATTTTGATTGAAATGATGTATGATGAGTGTCAGCAGAGTGTCATGAATGTGCGCAAAGGATGGATTTGTAAGGATGTGGACTGGAGAGGATACAGGGGTGATTTGATGGAGTATGCGTCGATGTATGGTCAGGATGTATGTAATGAAACAAATGTGGATAGAATGCTTGAAGGTATGATGCAATGGATAGAAGATGTGAATGACAAAAGAATGAAACGGAAAAGGAGAGTAAATGATAGGAAAATAGTGTGGTGGACGGATAAGTTGGAGAGACTGAAAACTAAAGTGCGGAAGAATAGAAAGTTATGGCAGAGAGCGAGAAAAAGACGAAGCGCGGATGTTGATGCACGATTGAGAAGGTATAAATGTTTGATGAGAGAGTATAAGCGTGAGTTGTGGAGAGTGAAAGAAGAGAACTGGCGTCAGTTCGTGAGTGTGTCATCTAACCAGGACCCATGGGGTCCTGTGTATAGAGTGTGTAGAGGTAGGAATGTGCGGAAGAGAATGAGTTCGTTGAGAGTGGATGGTGTAACTTACTGTACGTGGAGAGAATGTGCGGAAATATTGTTAGAACGTTTCTTCCCAGCTTCGAGAATGACGAGAGAGATGAGTGACGTGGAAGAGAGAGAGAATGAAGCAGAAGAGTTTGAATGGGGTGAAGTGAATGAGGCTGTAATGGCATCGAAACTGGGTAAGGTACCTGGCATGGATGGAATAACTGCGGAGATGTTGCGAGTGATTTGGAATGTGATACCGGGATGTTTGTTGAGTTTGTATAATGCGTGTTTGAAGTCTGGATGTTTGTTGAGTTTGTATAATGCGTGTTTGAAGTCTGGATGTTTGTTGAGTTTGTATAATGCGTGTTTGAAGTCTGGATGTTTGTTGAGTTTGTATAATGCGTGTTTGAAGTCTGGATGTTTCCCGAATGAGTGGAAGAAAACGTATGTAGTAGTTCTTCCAAAGTCCCCTGAGAAGCCGCGTTCGGACCCTGCGTCCTATAGGCACATTAGTTTGCTGTCTGTGCTTGGAAAGACGTTGGAGCGAATGTTGGTTAAAAGGCATGAACGAAGAGTGTGTGATAGTATGGATGAAGCACAGCACGGCTTTCGCGGGGGACGTTCAACGGAGAGTGTTTGGTTAAGAGTGAGAGAGTATGTGCAAGAGAGTGAAAGTAAGTATGTACTTGGAATATTTGTTGATTTTAAAGGAGCGTTTGACAATCTGGAATGGAACAGTATGATTGAGTGGTTCAATGAGACGAATTGTGTGGAGATGCCCCTCTGGAAAAGCTATTTCTAGGGGAGGACTGCGTGTATCTGTGGTGTGAATGAGGTTGTGTGGAGGGATGTTGTACGTGGATGCCCGCAGGGGTCTGTCTCTGGCCCTTTCCTCTGGATTGGGCGGATGGATAGGCTCCTGCGACGCTTGAGAGAATGTGGATGCAAGTGTGTGGCATTTGCGGATGATTTGTTTTTGATGGTAGAGGAACAAAGCCGAATGGAAGTTGAGCGAGTTGGAGCTGAGTGGATGGCAATAGTGTGTGAGTGGGGTGCGGAAGTAGGTGTTAGTGTGTCTAATAGTAAGACAGTGACAATGTTGATGAAAGGTAGTATGGCTGAGAGCAGACGACCGATTGTGCGTATGAATGGGATGCCTCTCAAGTATGTAGAGAGAGTGAAATATCTGGGAATATGGATGAGAAAAATGTGACAACATCTATTCCGGCAACATCGGAAGGACGGGGGGCCTATGACGTTTTGCAGTTGTTCTTCCGACGGTCGTCGAAGCAGACGTTTACGATACCACCCATTTTTTATCATAAGGATTAAATAAATTCTGAAAATAAAAGTATACACCACAAACGTGTGATACATCGAAATCAGTCCCTTTCGGGGCCTCTTCCCTTCAAACAATTTCCTTACTCAGTGATTTGAAGAATCTTGTGTTGAAAGTGCCAGTGATCATGTGTGAAAAAACATGTAAAGTGTAGTGACCTGACCTGCCCCATCGCATCAGCTGTTCTGCGCTGCATATTGTCGTTGAAGCAGGTCAACTTACAAGTACATGGTTGAGTCCAGTTTACATTTTTTCTTCACTTTTTAACATTCCACGTAGGTAATTTTCAAATTTTTTCCTCTTTTATAATACCGACAAATTTTCTGCAATTTCTACTTATTTCTTCTGTAGGGATATCCAGCCATTCAGTCATTCCCTTTATTCTAGGGTGCGATTACTTTCATAGCATTCTACCATTTTTTTTTTTACTTTTATGTTCAATATTACTTGCGCTTAACGCTTCCCGTTTTGCCAAGACGCTTGTCCCGGGGCGCCTAGGCTCGAATGCTACCCCCGTTGCATCCAAAATCGCGAAAATATTTTACAACGGGCAGCTTTCCGTAAAGCCTCTCAAAGGGAGATTTTCCGGCTATAGCTCTCGAGGGGCATCGATTACAAATATAATTTGCCGTCGATACGGCTTCTGCCCAAAAAGATCATGGTAGACCGGATTGCGTGATTAGACATCTCGCCGTTTCTACTATTGTCCGATTCTTCCGCTCGGCTACCCCGTTTTGCTGTGGATTATACGCGACCGATAACCTACGTTTAATTCCGTTATCGCTTAAAAATTTATCAAACCGCGAATTTACATATTCTTTTCCATTATCCGATTGTAGGAATTTAATTTTGTGATCGGTCTGATTTTCTATATAGCTCTTAAATTCTCGAAACGCGTCAAATATTTGGTCCTTTGATTTTATAAACCGTACCTCGCACCACCTAGAATGATCGTCAATGAATGTAACGAAATATTTATTACCTGCGTGTGAGTGCGTTCGCATGGGGCCGCAGACATCGCTGTGAATTATCTCTAATATTTCCGTCGCACACTTTGATTGTTCCGGAAACGGTGTTCGCGTCATCTTATTTTCGATACAGATTTCGCACCGCAATGTCTGTTTAAAATCTTCAATATTGCCGCTCGGTATGATGCACTTCCGCTTCGCTTCCAGAAGATCTTGCTGATTTAAATGTCCAAGCCGCCGGTGCCATATCTCGAGCTCGTTGTTCCGTTGCGGTTTCGTTGCGTCCTCGTCTGCTGCCATGGCCCCGTGTGGATCCCTTTTGTGTCACGTAATATAGGCCATTTTTACGAATGGCGGTTAACTTGTTATTGCCTTTCTCATCGATGATTTTAGCTTGATCTTTTATGAAAAGCACTCTGTACCCACGATCCGTTATTTTTCCGACCGATAACAGGTTTGTTCTTAGGTCCGGCACGTGCAGAGCATCTTCTATTGTCAAGTTCTTTTCCGAACCGTTTTTATCGATGACCACGCACAAAGTTCCACTCGCGTTAATATTTGTCGATGCGTTGCTTGCAAGATTTAATTTTCCATGCAGCTTTTTGTCGATAGTTTTGAAACTATTCAGATCTTTGCACAGGTGAGACGTGCTGCCACTGTCCAAGCACCACTGTCCGTCGTTCACCCCGTTATTCACTCGCGTTATTTCGCAGTTTTGCCCGAATTCCGACGTTGTGTAAAAGGAGATATCGCTGTTAGCACCTTTAGCTGAGTGTCTCGTGTTTTTACCCTTGCGGCACTCGGATGCTATATGGCCGAATTTCCGACATCGAAAACATTTCGTTTTCGATCGATCGTCATCATTATTTTCCGCAGCCCTGTTATAGTTATTTCTCCCATAATTTGGTCTTACATGTCTTCCGATAATCATGGCATTAGGCACTGTGTCACGCGTTTCATTTTTGCATGCGTCGCTTTCTTCGATGATTTTAATTCGAAGAGTATCGGGAGATGGCAACTCGTCACGCGATTCAATTGCACAGCGGAAATTTTCAAAACTTTGTGGCAAGCCGTACAGCAACAAAATGGTCAGCAAATCTGCGTTGATGTCTACGTCCATTTCGTGCAGCTTGTCGACAGCATCGAAGAATTTCCTGAGGTGTTCGCGAACATCTTCGCCCTCGTTCATCCGCTGTAGAGTCAGTTTCTTCAGTAGCGTAGCTTTACGCGCAGGCCCCCGTGACTGGTATATCTGCTCGAGTTTCCGCCATACCTCGCTCGATGTTTTACAGTCCTTTACTTGTTTCAATTCCGACGGATTGATCGACAGTATTATGTCGGATTTCGCCTTTTCGTCTTTATAAATATATAAACATATAAATGTGGAGAGCTAGGTGTATTATCAATAAAAAAAGCAGTCGCATGCAGTCGATAGCGAGAGTCGAAGTGAGAGAGTCGTGAAGTAGTCGTCGATAGAGCATCGTCAAAAAGTCGAAAAACAGTCGTGAGAGAGTCGTGAAGGAGAGTCGTAAACGTAACATTAATAACTTCAATTATCTGTAAGAATAAAACTTATTGACAGCACAAGGAAATTTTTGATTACGGATAGACCCAACCAAATTTATCATAAGTCGCCCCTGAGGCCTAGCGTCACACGCATGATCGGCGGCTCGGCCGTTGAGTCTAGAGCGGTAGTGGGGATACAGTAGGCGTCGCCTCTGAAATCGGCCCGAAAAGTGCAAAAATTTCATTATTGCAACCCTCACATTATTTTCGCAACCCTTTTTGTATTTCACCTCGTAATCGTACTCTTCTAACTTGATCCTCCAGCGGATTAGTCGAGAGTTAGGCGTTTTTAACGACCAGAGCCAAGTAAGCGGCTTGTGATCAGTTTCGATAATGAACTTTCTTCCGTAAATGTACGGTCGAAAATGTCTACATGCTTCTACTATGGCTAGTAGCTCCTTTTCTATTGTAGAGTAATTTTGTTCGGCTGTATTCAGCGTCCTCGAATAGTACGATATAGGGTGTCCCTCCTGAGATAGGACAGCTCCGATCGCGACGCTCGATGCGTCTGAAGTAATGTGAAACTGTTTTTCGAAGTCGGGATATTTTAATATGGGCGCGTTGGTGATTAATTCTTTACATTTATTAAATGATTCGATGAAATTTTTATTCTCACAATCAATTTTTTCTCCCTTCTTGAGCACTTTCGTGAGAGGCTTGGTTATTTTTGCATAATCTCTAATAAACTTCCGGTAGTAGCCGGTGAGTCCTAGAAATGCTTTAACCTCCTTTTGCGTGGTTGGCAAGGGATACTTTGTTATGGCATCAATTTTGTCTGGGTTCGGTCTAATTCCATGAGGTGTAATAATATGTCCTAATAATATGCCCTTTATCTAGTTGTATTTTTAAACCATATGCTCTTAATTCATCAAATATGAGCTTTAGATGCTGTAAATGTTCCTGCAATGATTTTGAAAATACTACAATATCATCTATGTAGACAAAACAGAATTTGTGCAGATACTTCATAAGAACTTTGTCCATCATCCTCTGGAATCATGCGGGGGCATTCTTCAACCCAAAGGGCATTCGAGAATACTCATAATGACCATTTTCCACTGTAAAAGCCGTCTTCTCTATAGAATTTTCGTGTACAGGAATCTGATGAAAGCCTTGGGCTAAATCAAATGTACTAAAATAAGCACATTTACCCAGATTTTCTAAGATGTCCATCCTCGGGAGTGGATATTTATCTTCAATAGTTTTGTCGTTCAACTTACGATAATCGATCACCATTCTCCATTTCTTCCTTCCACTTGCATCACCCTTTTTTGGTACAATCCAAACTGGCGAAGAATAAGGCGAATTACTAGGGCGAATTATTTCGTCTTTTAGTAGTTTTCTTATTTGTTCTTGTATCTCTTGTTTTAAATGATATGGGTAGCGAAAACTTTTGACGTAAATTGGATATTCGTCTTTTGTCCGGATATTGTGGCTGACTGCATTAGTGGCTGATAATTTCTCATTCTCATTATAAAAACAGTCTTTATATCGATGGAACAGACTTGTTCTTCCTCGCTGTTCATGTGACTGGTCCGTATCTGTATTGTTATTTCTTGATGATGATTCATTCTAGCGGTCTTGCATTTGTCTGGTATGTTATTTAAATAGTTTATTTCAAACTTCGTCGTACTAAATATTTGAGTTTTATAGTTTATATTCGCTTCTAATTTTTGCAAATCTTTATTTCCAATTAGGCAATCGTAAGTGGAATGCCATTGCGCTATAAGAAAAGTGATAGGTGTTTCGTCTCCTAATTCACGTAAAATCGGAAAAGTGAGTGCACGTGTACCCTTTGTTACTTTATGCACTGATTTGATTTCGAAATTATATGGGAAAATATACTCGGAAAATAGGCGATAGGCCATTTCGGGATTAATAATTGATGAAGACGCTCCTGAATCAATAAGAATTTTAAGCGGCGGATCAGTCGTGATAATGTAAGTTCAGGCGAATTTCCAATCGAATTTAGGTTTACTACGTTTCTCGGTTTATTTCGGGATCCAGCGGAAAATTTTCGTGATCAATTTCTTCCTGAATTTCCAATTTTTGTTGCTGTTCTTCCTGATGATGAAGTTCCTCCGCTATGAAGTTTGGAGGTCCTGTGCTTCTGAAGAAATTATTTGGCCTCGCCGCAAAATTATTGCTTGGACGTATAAAATTGTTGTTGGGCTTATTAAAGCTATTATTCGATCTATTAGTATTTCTTGTACTAATCGACATAGGTGTAGGCTGAGGGTTTTGATTCCTAGGTTGATTATTATTTGTGTATATCTGATTACCGGTGGTTACCGGTGGTCACATAACTCACGTGCGTTTTACGACGGGTGAATTTCCCGGTTCG
The DNA here is from genome assembly GCA_022405125.1 of Anthidium xuezhongi. Lineage (NCBI taxonomy): Eukaryota > Metazoa > Arthropoda > Insecta > Hymenoptera > Megachilidae > Anthidium > Anthidium xuezhongi. The sequence continues at coordinate 41,011 of CM039646.1, read as the reverse complement.
GGACCCCGCTGCGTGTAACAACGGATCAGAGCAGGCAATTTGAGAACCACTTATTTAAAGCGCTTATACAGTTAACAGGTGCAGCTCACTGGCGGACAACGGCCTACCATCCTGCAGCAAACGGCCTAGTGGAGAGGTTTCACCGGCAGTTCAAGGTGGCAATCCGCTGCCACCAAAACGTCCGCTGGATAGAAACACTTCTCACCATCCTACTGGGCATTCGCGCAGCCTGGAGGGAAGATCTTCAATCAACCACGGCAGAGCTGGTCTACGGCGAGCCGCTGCGTTTACCGGGGGAGTTCCTGACACCACGGGACCGGGATCCAGGACTGTTGCCGAGGGATTCCGTCGGGCGACTACGCGAGCACTTCGCGACCCTCGCCCCGATGCCCGGTGGCAACGACGCAGCAAAACGAGTGTTTGTGTACAAGGACCTGGCTACGGCAGAACATGTCTTCCTCCGGAATGACACCGTCCGGGGAATTCTGCAGTCGCCCTACGATGGACCGTTCAAGGTCCTCGGCAGAGCGGAGCGCACCTTCTCGCTGGACATCCGGGGAAAACCGGTGACGGTCACTATTGACCGCCTGAAGCCGGCATACCTGCTGGCCACCTCAGACCAGGAAACGGCGCAGCCAGGGTCGTACATTACCATTGAGGGAGCTGCAGCTCACACCTCAGCCGAGAGGACGGCGTCGCCGCCTCGGCCCGAGCCATCTCCGGGGGAGCTGGCACTGCCACCCCCAAGTCATCCACCTTCAAGGGAGCCGGCGATGCCGCCCCTGATCTTCTCACCGACACAAGCGGGTACACGGACCACGCGATCAGGGAGAAGGGTTCGATTCCCCGATCGTCTCCAATATTCGTGATTGGGTCAATCACTGGCAGGGGTGTTTGGCGGTGTCGTTAGACATCGTAAACGCTTTTAACATCCTGCCCTGGGCCGCCATCAGGGAGGCACTTATACACCACGAAGTGCCTCCCTATCTAAGGGCGGTGATCGGGGACTACTTGCGGGACCGGGAAATAGAATTCCCGGGCCGGTGCGGAGTTGTGCGGAGGGAGGTGGACCGCGGGGTCCCACAGGGGTCTGTCCTGGGCCCCTTACTGTGGGACCTCGGTTACAACGTGGTCCTGCGGGCCCCTCTTCCCGACGGCGCCAGTCTCGTCTGCTTCGCAGACGATACACTTGTGGTCGTCGTCGGGAGCACCTTCGGGAGGACCATCCGAAGAGCCGAAGTTGCGGTGGCAACTGTCGTCGCGAGGATCCACGACCTGGGGCTAAGGATAGCCCCAGAAAAGATCGAGGCCATTTGGTTTCATTCCAGGCCTCGGTCTCGGCCACCGGCCAGGTCGTGGATCCGGGTAGGTGAGACCAGCGTCGAGGTCGGGTCCCAGATGAAATATCTTGGGCTCGTCCTCGACAGCCGCTGACGTTTCGAGGCCCACTTTGACCACCTTGTCCCCCGGGTTGAAAGGGCGGCGGCCGCATTAGGCCGCCTTTTGTCCAACCTTGGGGAGCCGGAAGATCGGGTGCGCCGCCTTTATATGGGTGTGGTGCGGTCCATGGCTCTATACGGGGCCCCGACGCAAAGGCTAATGGCCATTAGAGTCATTAGAGGGTACCGCACTACATCCACGATGGCGGCGCTAGCTCTGGCGGGAGAAGTTCCCTTCGAGCTTCAGGCGGCTGTACGCGCCACTGTATATAGGCGCGTGCAGGACATCCGCCGAGCTCGGAGGGAATCGCCAGAGCCCGAGGCGATCGAAGCCATCGAACGTCAGGCCCGGCGGCTCGCTCTTGCTAATTGGCGGTTGGAGTTTAGTCTCCACGCCAACGAGCGGGTCGCCGGGGCCCTCCTGCAATATCTTGAACAATGGCAGGAGAGACGACACGGGAGACTCACCTACCGGACGACGCAGGTGTTCACCGGGCACGACTGCTTCGATGTTTACCTGCGTCGAATAGGGAAGGAAGCGACGGCAGTTTGCCACCATTGCGGCGAGGAGGAGGACTCGGCACAGCACACGCTGGAGGAATGCCCCACCTTTTCAGCGCTGCGCCGAGTCCTAAAGGCCCAAATAGGGCACGACCTCTCGCTCCCAGCAGTAGTTGGGGCCATGCTGGAGAGCGAGAGGAACTGGAAGGCGGTGGTCTCCTTCTGTGAGGCAGTTATCTCGCAGAAGGAGGCCGCCGAGCGGGGTCGGGAGTTGGCCGACCCCGCTCGAAGAGCCCGGGGGAGGCGGCGGCTACGTTTGGCCGCCGCCCTTAATCCCCCGGGATAACAGGAGGAGCCGGCGGACCGCCAGTAACGAGGTCCGCCGGCTGACCGGTATTCGGATACCGGCAGGAGAGGGTGGCTGTCCTCACACCACAACTTGAAGGGCAGCCACCCCGGCGGTCGCGACGTCTAGGGCGGAGGCCCTGGGCGTTTAAATATGCGGCCGTCGTGATGAAGCGGTGCGGGGCGCGGCCTCCCTGCACTGCTGAGTGATGAGTATTAGGGGGGAGAGATGTTTAACACTCCCCCCTCGGGACGCCCCCTCGCCGCCGGTGGGTGGCGGGTGTCCGTGGAAGATTTCCTCCACGTTAAAAAAAAAAGTATAATATAGTACTATGTAGTATAATATACTATAATATAGTCTAATATAGTATAATATAGTATAATATAGTATAATATACCATAGTATAGTATAATATCCTATGCTATAGTATAATATAGTGTTATATAGTATTGTATAGTGTAATATAGTGCAATATAGTATAATATACTATAATACAGTATAATATGGAATAATATAGTATAATATGGTATAATATAGTGTAATATAGTATAATATAGTATAATATAGTATAATATAGTATTACATGGTATAATATACTATAATATGGTCTAATACAGCATAATATAGTATTATATAGTATAATATACTATAAATGGTCTAATATAGTGTTATATAGTATTGTATACTGTAATATGGTATAATATAGTAAAATATAGTATCTTACCGCATATATTATACTGTATTATAGCATATATATATATATATTATACAATATATTATTCTATATCACACGACATTATGCTATATTATACTATATTATGCTATATTACACGATATTATGCTATATTCTACGATATTCTGCTATATTATACGATATTATGTTATATTATACAATATTATGCTATATTGTACGATATTCTGCTATATTCTACGATATTATGCTATATTATACGATATTATGCTATATTATACGATATTATGCTATATTATACGATATTATGCTATATTATACGATATTATGCTATATTATACAATATTATGCTATATTATACGATATTATGCTATATTATACGATATTATGCTGTATTATACAATATTATGCTATATTGTACGATATTCTGCTATATTCTACGATATTATGCTATATTCTACGATATTATGCTATAATTGTACGATATTATGCTATATTATACTATATTATGCTATATTATACGATATTATGATATTATATACAACATTATGCTATATTGTACGATATTCTGCTATATTCTACGATATTATGCTATATTCTACGATATTATGCTATATTGTACGATATTCTGCTATAGTCACCGATATTATGCTATATTATACGGTATTATGCTATATTATACGATATTATACTACATTCTACGATATGTTGCTATATTATATTGTACTATATTAGACTATATTATGGTATATTATACGATATTATACTATATTATACGATATTATGCTATATTATACAATATTCTGCTATATCATACGATAATATGCTATATTATACTATATTCTATATTGTATATTATGCTATATTATACTATATTATGCTATATTATACAATATTATGCTATATTGTATGATATTCTGCTTTATTTTACGATATTATGCTATATAATTGTACGACATTATGCTATATTCTACGATATTCTGCTATATTCTACGATATTATGTTATATTATACAATATTATGCTGTATCGTACGATTTTCTGCTATATTCTACGATATTATGCTATATTATACGATATTATGCTGTATTATACAATATTATGCTATATTATACGATATTCTGCTATATTCTACGATATTATGCTATATTGTACCATATTATACTATATTCTACGATATTATGCTATATTATACAATATTATGCTATATTGTACGATATTCTGCTATATTCTACGATATTATGCTATATTATACGATATTATGCTATATTATACAATATTATGCTATATTATACGTTGTTCTGCTATATTATACGATATTATGCTATACTAGTCGATATTATGCTATATTATACCTTATTATTCGATATTATGCTATATTGTACGATATTCTGCTACATTCTACAATATTCTGCCATATTATACGATAGTATACTATATTATATAATATTATGTTATATTCTATGATGTTATGCTATGCTACACAATATTATGCTATATTATACTATATTTCAGGGCTCGGCAAGATGTGCACTTCTCAGCCGATTTTCGATTGACTCCGCCTACTGCTTTCCTCTTACCCCTACGTCCCGCACGCAGCCAACGAGCTGCACGAGACTCAGGACCGTGTCGTGTCATCGGTCCCCGGGACCTTGCGATCTTATTTTTTTTATAGCCTTCCACATCACGCAGGGGCTACTATTATAGACACGTAACTTTAAGCTGTTAGACCTAATCTTGATAATTGAAATGCAGTCGCTTATAAAAAATCCCTTATCCGCTTATAAATCTGAATGTGAATATTTTTCATTTCATTTAATATTTATAATTTCTTTTTTTTCAATCAGTTCCAGTTATTAAAAGGTTGTCTTAGTCATCAGTGGATTAGGCCTAACGGGGATACCACTTCAAAAAAACGCGTCGATAATAGTACCCCCTGGGTGATGTGGAAAGCTATAAAAAATATGTTCACGAGGTCCGGGTGACCGATGACACGACACGGTTTTGAGCCTCGTGCAGCTCGAGGGCTGCGCGCGGGACGTAGGGGTAAGAGGAAAGCAGTGGGCGGAGTCAATCGAAAATCGGCTGAAATGTGCACATCTCGCCGAGCCGAGATATATTATACTAAATTATACTACATTATGCTATATTGCGCTACATTATACTATATTAGACGATATCATACTATTATGCTATATTACACAATATTATGCTATATTGTACGATATTATGCTATATTATACAATATTATACTATATCATGCGATATTATGCTGTATTATACGATATTATGCTACATTCTACGATATTCTGCTATATTGTACTATATTATACTATATTTTTCTATATTGTACTATATTATACTATATTATACTATATTATGTAATATTATCCTATATTTTGCTATATTATACTATATTGTACTGAAGGATACTATATTTTTTTATATTATACGATATTATGATTATTATACTATATTGTGCTATTACATATAATAATATTATACGTTATTATGCTATACCATACGATATTCTGCTATATTATACGATATTATGCTACATTCTACGATACTATGCTAAATTATATTGTACTATATTGTACTATGTTATACTATATTATGCTATATTAGACTATATTATGCTATATTATACTGTATTATCCTATATTATACGATATTATGCTATATTATACTATATTTTGCTATTATATATAATAATATTATACGATATGCTATATTATACTATATTTTGCAATTATATATAATAATATTAAACGTTATTATGCTATATCATAAAATATTCTGCAATATTATACGATATTATGCTACATTGTACGATATTGTGCTATATTATATTGTACTATATTGTACTACATCAAACTATATTATGCTATATTAGACTATGTTATGCTATATTATACGATATTATGCTATACTGTACAATATTATGCTATATTCAACTACATTATACTATATTATACCATATTATACGATATTATACGATATTATACGATATTATACTATATTATACGATATTATGCTATATTATACGATATTATGCTATATTATAAGATATTATGCTATATTATACGATATATTTCCTATATTACACGATTTTAAACTATGCTACACAATACTTTGCTATATTATACTGTATTATCCTATATTATACGATATTATGCTATATTGTACGATATTCTGCTATATTCCTCGATATTATGCTATATTATACTACATTATACTATATCATGCTATATTATATTGTAGTATCCTATATTTTTCTATATTACACTAAATTATACTACATTATACTATATTGTACTATATTTTGCAATATTATACGATATTATGCTATATTCTACGATATTATGCTATATTTTACGACATTATGCTATATTATACGATATTATGCTATATTGAGCTATATTGAGATATATTATACTATATTATACTATATTATATTGTATTATCCTATATTTTGTTCTATTATACCATATTATACTACATTATACTACATTATACTGCATTATACTATATTATATTGTATTATTCAATATTTTTCTATATTATACTAAATTATGCTACATTATACTATATTGTACTATATTTTGGTATATTATACGATATTACGCTATATTATACTACATTATACTATATTTTGCAATATTATACGATATTATGCTATAATATACGACATTGTGCTACATCCTACGATATTATGCTACATTATAAAGTATTATATTGTACTATATTAGACTATATTATGCTATATTATATGATATTATGCTATACTGTACAATATTATTCTATATTATACGATATTATGCTATATTAAACTAAATTCTTTTGTATTATACGATATTATGCTATATTATACTTTATTGTACTATGTTAGACTATATTATGCTATATTAGTTTATATTATGCTATATCATACGATATTCTGCTACATTTTACGATATTATGCTACATCCTACGATATTATGCTATATTATACCGTACTATATTGTACTATATCAGACTATATTATGCTATATTAGACTATATTATGCTACATTAGACGATATTATGCTATACTGTACAATATTATGCTATATTCAGCTACATTATACTATATTAGACTTCATTATACTATATTATACCATATTATAAGATATTATACTATATTATGCTATATTCAGCTACATTATACTATATTAGACTTCATTATACTATATTATATTATATTATACAACATTATGCTATATTGTGCTATATTATATTGTACTATATTGTACTATGTTGTACGATATTATACTATATTCTACGATATTATGGTATATTATACTGTATTATGCTATATTATACAATATTATGCTATACTGTACAATATTATGCTATATTCAGCTACATTATACTATATTAGACTTCATTATACTATATTATACCATATTATACGATATTATACTATATTATGCTATATTCAGCTACATTATACTATATTATATTATATTATACAACATTATGCTATATTGTGCTATATTATATTGTACTATATTGTACTATGTTGTACTATACTATGCTATATTAGACTATATTATGCTGTATTAAACTGTATTATGCTATATAATACGATATTATGCTATACTGTACAATATTATGCTATATTCAGCTACATTATACTATATTAGACTTCATTATACTATATTATACCATATTATACGATATTATACTATATTATGCTATATTCAGCTACATTATACTATATTAGACTTCATTATACTATATTATACTATATTATATTATATTATACAGCATTATGCTATATTGTGCTATACTATATTGTACTATATTGTACTATATTGTACTATATTGGACTATACTATGCTATGTTAGACGATATTATGCTTTATTATACTATATTACGCTACATTATGCTATATGTTGTGCTATATGTACGATCGAAACTCTCCAACATGGAGACTCCCAATCGATTTGAGTATAGAGTTTGTGGTATGAATAATCTAGTCAAGACTGACGGTTTCCGAGGGTGTTCATTTGTTCGAGGATCGAACAAGAATGATTTTTCCGGAGGATTTCGCTCCGTCGCGACCTCCTCCATTTTTCTCCCTTCTTCGGAAAATCTATCGATCCGCCCTTTGGATCGCTAAGATCCAATCGGGGGTTGTGCCCTCCCTTTCCCATCGACGGTTTTCCTCGGTTTTCGGTCCACCCTGAGGTGGGTGGAGGTGGAAGCTACGTTCCCAGGCTAGCGCGCGGACCACACGTGTCGAGAGAAAGTGCAGAGGCCCAGAGAGAGAGAGAACGAAGTTTGTCCGCAGGACACTCGAGTCCTCAAGAGAATTTACGATCTTTTTCGAAAGGGCCGGAAATGCCCGGCGCGAGGCTATAAGAGCCTCGTTGTGTCTTTAGAATCTCGCGAAACTAAACAGACTCGTTATCCGACTCTACCAAATACTTTGTTGTTCGACGGAAACGCCAATTCGATGCGGACTCTAATAAATATGTCAAGTGTTAACAACGAACCTTCTCTCCCGGTCCTCGACGTTCCCTCGCTCGGTGGTGCCTGTTGGATAATGTAACTGTTGACGGTAAAATAATTATTCGAGTTTGATGGTTAAAATATATGGTTTATTTGGATGCAAGGGAAAAAGCCCGAAGGCATAAAAAACCCTTGATTGTTGTACATGGTAGGGAAAAAGCCCGAAGGCATAAAAAACCCTTGATTAATGATTTAATACATGCGCATGTATGAGTATATGATCTGTGTATGATTTGTGTGTGATTGTGTGTGGGGTCGTGCACGACCGCTTATGAGGACAGGGCCTCGGTTGATTGTGGGGAGCTGCACCCGCTTATGAGGACAGGGCCTCGGTCTCCCCATGTTGGGGGACGCTTGTAAGTGTTATGTATGAAGCTGAGCTTCGTTCTCTCCGCGAGGAGAGACGTCTTTTGTGGGTCGGGTGTATGTGTAAGTGATCGAAGCGTGGCTTCGATTTCTCCGTATGGAGAGTTGTAAGTGTGATTTGCGAAGCTAGGCTTCGATCTCTCCGTGAGGAGAGATGAGTTGTTGCGGGGTGGACAGCTCCCGCTTATGAGGACAGGGCCTCGGACTCCCCATGTGTGGGGAGACGATTGTGTGCATGCAGTGGTGCATGGCTTAGTTTCTCTCTGTGGAGAGATGCTCGTGTAGATGTGTGATGATCGAAGCATGGCTTCGGTCTCTCGCTGTGGAGAGACGTTGTGTGTGTTAGTAATGATCGAAGCATAGCTTCGGTCTCTCTCTGTGGAGAGACGGTTTGTATGGTTGTATGAGCAATGAGTATTGACTGATTGCTCGCGTTATAGTTTACGCGGACCGCGAATGTTGGGATCAAGAGAGTGAAGATCCCCGAATTAATCACGCGCACTATACGAAAACTAATTAATGATTCTACCGTGACTCTAGAACGATTCACTGTGATTCTACAAAGACTTTATTATGATTAAAAATGACTTCCCGATCACTATTCCATGACCACGACTGAATTATATCTGACCGAACCGTAAAGGAACTGATACCAATGCAACTGACCGAATGAATGCCTCGCCGATTCATCGACGCCCTTTTTATATTCTTAAGTAGGGGCGCGGAGCGCCCCCGCCCTTCGAATATTCTAACTATTTCGTTAACAAAATTTGGGGTATGTTTTCTGAATCGATTCTAGCATTCGACTCAACACTATATTATACTATATTATACTGTTTTATATTATATTATTCTATATTTTGCTATATTATACTATATCATACTACATCATTCTATATTTTTCTATATTAGACGTTATTATACTGTATCATACGATATTATGCTATATTATACGATATTATGCTATATTATATTGTACTATATTGTACTATATTAGACTATATTATGCTATATTATACGATATTATGCTATATTAGACTATATTATGTTGTATTAGACTATATTATGCTATATTATACGATATTCTGCTATATTATACGATATTATGCTATACTGTACAATATTACGCTATATTATACTATATTATGCGATATTATGCTATACTATACAATATTATGCGATATTATACTCTATTATACTACATTATAGTACATTATGCTACATTATCCTATATCACACGACATTATGCTGTATTATACTATATTACACTCTATTTTGCTATATTATACGAAATTATGCTATATTGAGCTATATTTTACTATATTATACTATATAATACTATGTTTTACTACATTATGCTATATTGAGCTACATTATACTATATTATACTATATTTTATTATATTATACAACTTTATGCTATATTGTGCTGTACTATACTATACTATGCTACATTTTACTATATTTTGATGTTATATATAATAATATTATATGATATTATGCTACATTATACAATATTATTCTACATTATACGATATTATGCTATATTCTACGATATTATACGATGTTATGCTATATTATACGACATTATGCTATATTATACAATATTATGCTATATCATACGTTATTATGCTATATTGTACGATATTCTGCTATATTCTACGATATTATGCTATATTTTACGACATTATGTTATATTATACGATATTATGCTACATTCTACGATATTATGGTATATTATATTGTACGATATTCTGCTATGTTCTACGATATTGTGCTATATTTTACGACATTATACTATATTATACGATATTATACTGCATTATGCTATATTGAGCTACATTATACTATATTATACCATACTATACGATATTATACTATATTATACTATATTATATTATATTATCCTATATTTTGCTATATTATACTATATTGTACTATATTTTGGTATATTATACGATATTATGCTATATTATACTACATTATACTATATTTTTATATAATCTACGATATAATACTTATTGTGCTATATTGCACGATATTATGCTATATTATGTGGGAAAATGAAGAAATCAATAATGCGGTGGTAATATTACAAAACTTTTATGTAACAGTCGTACAATTTCTCTGAGATCTTCTCGCAAACTCTCGGAAAAACACACTGGCGTTCCTGACCTGCTTGATGCATCATTCAGGCCAGGCGACACACGCACACTCATTCACGCTCGCAAAGGTTAATTCATTTATTTTATAATCTGTCACACTCATTTCCTAACATTCTCTTTCTCATTCATTCCTGAGTTCATTCACCTCTCGTTGTTTTATTGTTTTACCATCCGAAACTTCATTCATACCGCCGATCGCTCTTGACGACCGCAGCGACTCTCACAATCATTCTACTCTCTCACAATCATTCTACTCCTACACTCGGCCATTCTGCAGGGATGTTTGTCCTCAAACATCTTTTTCATCTGAAAGATCGTGCTCGATCCACGGTTTCATGAGGTCCGCTGCTGTTGAAGTTTGATTGGGACCTTCATGTTCGCTTACTTTTCGCACTATATATCTATGATTTCGGAGCGCTTTAACAATTTCGTATGGTCCTAAAAATTTATTTGCAAACTTTAAACCCGGTCCTGTCTGTGTACGTTTGATAGCAACTAAATCAGGGGGTTTATATACAGTGGCCTCTTTTCGTCGCTTGTTGTAGGTGTTTTTGTTTTCGGTTTGAATTTTCGCAATGTTTTTCGCTGCTTCTTCACGTATCACGTCACGTTTGTCTTGAAATTCTCGCATACATTCATTTTCTATAATTGATTTAATTTCTAAATTCTCTTTCAGATTCGCATCGACTCCAAACAACAATCGAAACGGAGAAGTACCAATACTACGGTGTACTGCTGTATTAATATATTTTTGCGCAATGTCTAGATATTTATACCACTCATCTTGTTTTGGTGCTGATAATTTTGTTATTACAGGGATCAACGTTCTGTTTACTCTTTCTACTTGACCGTTAGCTCGGGGTACTCCGACCGTTATTAGAGCATGTTTTATTCTTTCCTCTACACAATACTCTTGGAACTCTTTAGAGGTGAATGCGGCACCTCTATCTGAAATTATTCTACGGGGGTTTCCAAAAATGATTGCTTGTTTGCGAAGTATCGCGACAGCCTCGGATGCATTAGTAGTTTTTGTCGCATAAAACCAGGAAAATTTGGAGAATGAGTCTACAACAACAAACACGTGGCGATAATTCTTATGCGTTGAGGGTAATGACCCTAAATGATCTACGTGGTAGATGTCAAGTTGTATTTCTCCTTTCGCTATTGGTTGCAGGAAACCCTCCGCTTTACCAGATTTCCGCTCTGCTAGTATACAAGGAATACAATTTCGGATAATTTTCTCAATTTTTGACCGCGCATTGGAATCCAGTATTCTTTGTCTACTAGTACCTCGGTTTTTGCCGCTGAAAAATGTCCTCGTTCGTGTGCTTCGCGCAATATTTGTAATACCATCAACTTAGGCACAACTAACTTTAATTCGCCCTTTACTTCTTTAAATAGTACTCCGCCTTTAACCAGATAACCGCTGTCTTTTTCCTTTTCAACTAAATCTATTATTCTTTTTATGTCGGTATCCTCGCGCTGTGCTTTTGAAAAACGGCGTGTTAAACTATCTAAACACTCTTCTATTATAAAACACGCTGAGACGGGGTTTCTGCTTAACGCATCTACATGTAACATCCTTTTTCCGGGTCTATGCTCAATCTCGTACTCGAATTCCTCCAACAATAGAACCCACCGCGCAACTCTTACACACAGATCGCGTTTTCTCATAGTCAGGGCAAATGCTCTGCAGTCCGTCACTATCTTAAATGGAATTCCAAGCAGGTAGACTCTGAATTTTTTAAGTGCCCTAACTATGGCTAACACCTCCAATTCGTAACTTGAATAATTTTGTTCGGCTGAGGATGTTTTGCCGCTCGCATAATACACCGGATGCAGTTTGCTGTCGCTCGAACTTCTTTGCAAAAGAACAGCCCCATAGCCAAACATAGATGCATTGGTATGTAATTCCGTTTCCACATTCGCTCGATAAATACTTAACACTGGTCTATCACACAAAAGTTTTTTTAACATTTCAAACGCGTCTCTCTGTGTTTCTCCGAATACAAAAATCTTATTCGCTTTCAACATATCACTTAGAGGCCGCGCTATCAGAGAATATTGAGATATAAATTTTCTAAAATAACCTGTTAACCCGAGGAAACTCTGAACTTGCCGGATGGTTGTTGGCTGTGGAAATTTACGTACCGCTTCAGTTTTTCTCTCGGAAGGATAAATTTTACCGTCGCTGATTTCATGCCCAAGATACTCTACTCTGTTCTGCAAAAATTGACACTTCTCCCAATTAATCTGCAGCCCGGCTTCACTCGCTACAAACAATACTTGCTTCAATCTTCGCATTCCGCTCTCGTAGTCTATGGAAGGTATTATCAAATCATCAAGATAGGCTAAAATCAATTTTTCTCGAATTAAATCCTTAAAAACATTATTAATATATTTTTGGAAAACCGCGGGTGAATTACATAACCCAAAAGGTACCTGCAAAAATTCATAATGCCCATCGGGGACAATGAAAGCCGTATATTTGCAACTATTCTCATCTACAGGCACGTGGAAAAATCCGTTTCTCAAATCAAGAGTGCTGTAGTACTTCGCGTCATGTAACAAATCTAACTGATCCTCAATTAACGGTAACGGAAAACGATCTCTGACAATTTTAGAATTTAATTTTCGGTAATCTACACAGATTCGCGTTGAACCGTTTCTTTTCTTGACAAGAACGATGGGACTTGCATACTCTGATAATGATGGCCTGACGATGCCATTTTCCAACCATTCTTGAATTTGTTCATTTACAATATTTCTTTCTGACGGCGACAACCGTCTTGCTCTCTCATAATCAGGTTCATCATCCTTCGTAATAATATTCATTTTAACAGGCGTTTCCGTGACTTTCACTGGTTTATACTCTGAAATCATTAACTGGATGTCTTTCTGAATTATATCTGGCACATTTGCGGAGGCCATTTCTTCATTATCGAAAATATCTATTTTAAATAATTCAGGAATACAGTTATCTTTTTCCTCGAACAGCGGTCGAATAGAAATTTCCCCCTGCGCGATATACATTACTACTTCGTTTAGAAAATTCGCACCTAATAGCAACTCAATTCTGATTACACTTCCCGGTACTACATGAAATTGCACGGTATACTTGTTACTATCTATTTGTAACTGTCCTTCAAACGCACCTTTTGTCTCATGAATGTCAGATCCTGACCCGCGAAACGCTAACTTCACAATACTTAAACGCGGAGAACCCAGCTTCTTATATTGATCCTCGCGTATGAATGAAATATCGCTTCCGGTATCGATCAACGCCTTGAATTTTACTCCGTTTAATATTACCTCTTTGAAGTATTTTCTCGGCGCTGATTGCACGAGAGCGCATGACGCTGTTGGTGGTGTCCGTTCCTCAGTGCATCTTGATGCAACGTGTCCGCGCTTATTGCATTTAAAACATTTAGGACCGCTTCCTCTCGTTGGACAGTCGTAGCCCAGATGACCAGCTTCTCCGCAATTGTGACAGCGCCGCGAGTTCCCTTCACGTACTCGTTGAACGATTCCTCTACTCTCCGATATCTTTCCATAGTACGCATTGTCACGGCTCTTCACTCTGACCTCTGTCGCTCTTCCGTCACGTTTTCCTCCCTCTCGGAGCGTTATATCTTCAAACGCTTCGAGCAGTGCTTCTTTTGACGCAAGTCGCAACATTTTAGCTTGATCGCGAAGCTGCGAATCCGGTATACCTTGAATAAGGTACGCCACAATTTCTCTTTTAGGAATTGGTACCCGATTCGCCATTATAACCTTTTCATGAACATAACTGTGGAACGTCTCTCCTTTTTTCCACGTTCTTTCTTCAAATCGCTTTTGTAATGCAAGAATATTAGGCTCATGTCTGAACATGCCTCTCAAACCAGACACAAGTTCTTGCACAGACATCGTTATATGTTCTGGCTTTGAATGTAACCATTCAAGCGTTTTATCCCGTAACTTCATTCCTATCAAGGTTCTGGCGTCAATTTCACTCAGCTGATAAGTATCTCGAATGAGGTTCAATTGTCTTTCCCAGATATCATATCGAGAAGGTTCTCCGTCGTATGGGCTCAACTGGTCAGCAATATGTTTTAATTTAGGTCTATGGGAAACGCTCACCGTGCTCGATGTACCAGGATCAGTTCGTGAAGTCTTCCTCCGAAGCGCTCAATTCTTGCATCCGTTTAAGCATTTCGATTTCGCGACGTGCCAGCTCCAAATCGCGTTGGACAAGCTCCTTCTCCTTTTCCACAAACTGCAGCTGCCTTCGGAGTAGGGACGCTCCGCTCACGCCGTTGAATTCTTCGGACGGCCTCGCGACAGCATCGATCTGCGATTCCTGCAACTGCCTCATTAATTCTCCTACCAGAAATCCAGAAGGATCTGCCTCCGTTATGCGGCTTATGAGTTCTGCTTTGGTTCTCGCTGTTGGTAGATTCAACAATCGCAGCTTCTCCTTCAACTCTGTCGTCGTGAGCTTGTTCCAATTTACACCTTCCGTTTCGGGGAAACTCATTTTTAACTCTTCCTAATTCTCTTTTTTTTTTAAACTCATAACTCTTTCAACTCTGCTCGTTTTCCGACTGCCCGGCGTCTTGTATATTACTCACTCGCAACACGAGTATTGATTTCTGATCCCGGACGAGCCCCCAAAATGTGTGGGAAAATGAAGAAATCAATAATGCGGTGATAATATTACAAAACTTTTATGTAACAGTCGTACAATTTCTCTGAGATCTTCTCGCAAACTCTCGGAAAAACACACTGTCGTTCCTGACCTGCTTGATGCATCATTCAGGCCAGGCGACACACGCACACTCATTCACGCTCGCAAAGGTTAATTCATTTATTTTATAATCTGTCACACTCATTTCCTAACATTCTCTTTCCCATTCATTCCTGAGTTCATTCAACTCTCGCTGTTTTATTGTTTTACCATCCGAAACGTCATTTATACCGCCGATCGCTCTTGACGACCGCAGCGACTCTCACAATCATTCTACTCCTACAATTATACGATATTATACTATATTATACGATATTATGCTGTATTATACTATATTATACTATATTTTGCTTTTATATATAATAATATTATGCGATATTCTGTTATATCATACGATATTATGCTACATTCTACGGTACTATGCTATATTATATTGTACTATATTGTACTATGTTATACTATATTATGATTCATTTTATTATATTGTACTACATTATACTATATTATACTACATTATGCTATATATTCTGCTATATCATACTATATTATACGATATTATGCTATACTATACAATATTATGCGATATTATACTCTATTATACTACATTATAGTACATTATGCTACATTATACTATATCACACGACATTATGCTATATTATACTATATTACACTCTATTTTGCTACATTATACGAAATTATGCTATATTGAGCTATATTTTACTATATTACACTATATAATACTATATTTTAATACATTATGCTATATTGAGCTACATTATACTATATTATATTATATTATACAACATTATGCTATATTATACTATACTATGCTACATTTTACTATATTTTGCTGTTATATATAATAATATCAATACGATATTATGCTAAATTACATTGTCCAATATTGTAGTATATTAGACTGTATTACGCTATATTAGACTATATTATGCTATATTATACGATATTGTGCTATATTGTACGATATTCTGCTATATTTTATGATATTATGCTATGCTACACAATATTATGATATATTAAACTATATTATGCTATATTATACGATATTATACGATATTATGATGTATTATACGATATTATGCCATATAATACGATGTTATGCTACATTCTACGATATTATGCTATATTATACGATATTATACTATATTATACGATATTATGCTGTATTATACGATATTATGCTATATTATACGATATTATGCTGTATTATACGATATTATGCTACATTCTACGATATTATTCTATATTATATTGTACTATATTGTACTATATTAGATTATATTATCTTATATTAGACTATATTATCCTATATTATACGATATTATACTCTATTATACGATATTATGCTATATTAAACGATATTATGCTATATTATACGATATTATACGATATTATGCTATATTATACGATATGATACGATATTATGCTATATTATACGTTATTATGCTACATTCTACGATATTATGCTACATTATATTGTACTATATTGTACTATATTAGACTATATTATGCTATATTAAGTCTAATATATAGTCATATTATGCTATATTATACGATGTTATGCTCTATTATACGATATTATGCTATACTGTACAATATTATGCTATATTCAGCTACACTATACTATATTAGACTTCATTACAATATGTTATACCATATTATACTATATTAAACTATATTATAGTATATTATACTATATTATAGTATATTATACTATATTATACTATATTATAGTATATTATAGTATATTCTACTATATTATACTATATTTTACTGTATTATACTATATATTTTAGTATATTATAGTATATAATACTATTTTATACTATATTTTTCCGTATTATACCTTATTTTACTACTTATTATTGCTATATGTTTTGCTATATTTTACTATATTATACTATATTTTACTACATATTACTATATATATTTTAGTATATTATAGAATATTATACTATATTATACTATATTTTATTATATTATACTATATTTTATTATATTATACTATATTTTACTATATTATACTGTCACGTCGGGCGACACCCGACGTGTTGCTAACGTAGCTATTATTATTATTATTATTATCGTTACTATTATCATTATATTATAGTATCTATATATATATATCCATACTAAATATTAATACATAAGAATACTGTATACTCGCGACACGTAAGATATTTATTCAAATAACAACGTACACGAACTTATAATATTATACAAAATAGCGATAGAAACCCATCACGTTTGATATCAAAATGTATGTTTGCGACCCCAAGAAATCCAACAGGACCACTTGTAATATCGAGAAACAATTAGATTAAATAATTAATACGCGCGGAAACGCGAGAGCGAGCGAGATAATGCGAGCGCGGGCCGCAGCGCGCCCCACCGCCGAGCAGCGAGACCCGCGAGGCAGCGCGCCCCACCACTGTAACGGCGCAGCGACGCGCAGCCCCCACCACGCGGACTTCCACCTCCCGCGAACCGCGTAGTATATAAGCCACTGCGAGCGCACAGATCAGCGGACTCTAGCAAATTAAAAACTCTCTCTAGAAAGATTAAAAACCGCGAACTTATACCCGAAATCTCGTTTGTACCAAAGTCTTAAAGAATATATATATATATATATTTTCATTTAAACTGTGTCGAATTAGTCAATCCAATTCCTTCTCGCGATAATTCTAAATTCAAGTCAGAGGCAAATAGAGCAAACAACACTTTAGATTTTCCTTATAATTGACTTTATTTTCAATAGTTCGAAAAGGCGTTTTAAAATACAACTATCAGTTCTTCGGTAAAGACGTTCTGCACGTTGAGCTATAGTTGTCCCCTCCTAAAAACTCTATCCGAGTTGCATTTATCTTCCGGTGAGGTCCATCCCGTACGTTAGATTGCAACTCAATCCCTGAAGCTTCGGTGAAGACGTTCTGCACGCTGCTTCTCCTTTTTCCTAAATCTTTGTCCGTGCGCCTGATCGAAACCTGTAAATAAAGATAAAACTAGATTAAAAAAAAATTCATTAAAAAATATCAGATACGCAAGTTACACGGCGCGTACTGCAACGACGCTGCCGATCCATCTCTGCCGCTGGGTGTACCAGCAAAGCCGACCATCCGGGAATCTGCAGTTATCCAACCGAGCCAGGAGCTGAACGAGATCCTCTCTGCCATCCAGCCAGCTGGGTCATCCTGCCAGAAACGACCTGACAGAGCTGCCGATCCCGTGAGCCAGGGGACTGCCCGTTCATCCCGACAAGCCGAGAAGAAATTCGCCACCACGTCACCCCCAACGTGGAAACTCACCCCCATCGACGCCAAACGAGATCTGCCACCCCTGGAGAACATCCCTCCTAACGACCCAAGGTTCTCCACTTATCAACGCCTTCACCAGGGACAACGAGGAGATTCATCGCGCCGAGACACGAAACCATCGCCGGTGAGTCGTTCAAAGTTATAATTTGTAAAATCGCGATACGAGTGAATTGCGGGAGCCCAGGTCAGACGCGAACGTAAGCATCGCGTGGTCCGAAAAGTGCCTCTCTAAAGCCGTTCGTGGGATCTGAAAGTAAAAATAATTTTTTTTATTAAAATCGCGACCCCGGACGTGACAATACTATATTTTACTATAATATACTATATATTTTACTATATTATAGTATATAGTACTATTTTATAATATATTTTACCCTATTATACCTTATTTTACTACTTATTATACTATATATTTTACTATATTATAATATATTTTTCTATATTATACTATATTTTACTATATTTTACTATATTCTAGTATGTAATACTATTTTATACTATATTTGACTATATTATAGTATATTATACTATATTAAAATATATTTTATTATATTGTAGTATATAATACTATTTCGAACTATATTTTACCTTATTATACCTTATTTTACTACTTATTATACTATATATTTTGCTATGTTTTAGTATATTTTACTATATTTTATTATATTATACTATATTTTACTACGTTACAGTATATAATACTATTTTATATTATATTTCACCCAATTATACCTTATTTTATTACTTATTATACTATATATTTTACTATATTATACTATATATTTTACTATATTACAGTATATAATACTATTTTACACTATATTTTACCGCATTATACCTAATTTTACTACTTATTATACAATATATTTTGATATATTATAATATATTTTAATGTATTAAACTATATTATAGTATATTTTACTATATTATACTATATTTTACTATATTATAGTATATAATACTATTTTATACTATATTTTACCCTATTATACCTTATTTTACTACTTATTATACTATATATTTTGCTATATTTTAGTATATTTTACTATATTAAACTATATTATAGTATATTATACTATATTATACTATATTTTACTATATTCTAGTATATAATACTATTTCATACTATATTTTACCTTATTATACCTTATTTTACTACTTATTATAATATATATTTTACTATATAAACCAATATTTTACTGTATAAACCTATATTTTACTATATTATACTATATTTTACTATATTATACTATTTTTTACTATATTATATTATATTTGACTATATTATAGTATATTATACTATATTATACTATATTTTATTATATTTTAGTATATAATACTATTTCATACTATATTTTACCTTATTATACCTTATTTTACTACTTATTATACTATATATTTTACTATATTTTAGTATATTTTAATATATTAATCTATATTATAGTATATTATACTATATTATACTATATTTTACTATATTATACCATATATTATACTATATTATAGTATATAATACTATTTTACACTATATTTATTAGAATCCGTGAAATTTAATAAACAACTATATAATTATAATAAACTTTAATTAATAAACTACAACAAATTACGCGATGCTCATCACAACATTTTAACATAACAGAATGAATATAGGAATCAACCGTCGTTAACAACAACTACAGAAACATACAATATAAATGTATCATATATATAATATATATAAATCTAACACACCTCCTTACATTTATATTGTACACTTTAATTTTTCATACCTTCTTAAGAATATTTAAGTTTTACAAACTTTTGTCAGCTTACTTTATATTCATCAAATTTCTAAATTTTTCAAATTTTTCTTTACACAACGCCTTCGTAAATATATCTGCAATATTATCATTCGAATCTACTTTAAATATTTCAATCATCTTATCCTTTACATACTCATGCACATAGTGATAATGTATTTCAATATGCTTCGAATTCTTTGTATAATTTCCAAAATTTGCTATATTTATCACACTTGAATTATCTTCATAAATTTTTATCGGTTCTTTTAACTTTATACCAAATACATTTATCACCTCTCTTATATATTTTAATTCACTTACAACCTCGGATAAAGCTACATATTCAGCATATGTTGAAGCTTTCGTTACACATTTTTGTTTTCTAGACTTCCAATCTATCACATTTCCATACAATTTAATTACAAAACCAGACGTAGATTTTCTATCTAAATTATCACCTGCCCAATCAGCATCTACGTAACAATCTATAATTTTACAATTCTCATTCTTTTTATAACTTAATTTTAGATTTTTAGTTGAATAAAGATACTTTAATATCCGTAACGCATACTTAAAATGTGTTTCATTATAACAATTTTGAAATCTACTCAAATAGTTTACACTAAAACTCACATCAGGTCTCGTACTCGAACTTATATACAATAATGCACCAATCAAATTTCTATATTTAATGTCTACTTCACATATGTCAGCTTTTTCGATTTTTAAATTTGTTTCCATAGGTGTATTATATGATTTACTATTTTGTATTTTATATTTACTTGCTAATGCTTCAATATATTTTGTTTGACTTAAATTCAATTCATTCTTTTGATAATCATATTCTACATTAATGCCGAGATATTCTCCTATCTCACCCAAATCTTTCATTTTAAATCTATCTGATAAAAGTTTTTTAACTTTCTGTATTTTTATCTTACTTTTACTACAAATTAATAAATCATCAACATAAATTAATAAATAAATCAATTCTTCTCCTTCTTCTTTTTTATATAAACAAAGATCTACTTTACTTCTTTCAAAGCCTAGTTTTACCATACACTCATCGAAACATTCATACCAATCTCTAGGACTTTCTTTTAAACCATATAATGCTCTCATTAATTTATACACCCTTTTTGAACCATCTTCAAAACCTTTAGGTTGATTGACATATACTTCAGAATTAATCTTGCCATTTAAAAAAGCAGTTTCTACATCCATTTGTTCAATCTTTAAACCATTCTGACAACAATATGAAAATAAAATTTTTAATGTTTGATTTTTTGCTACTGGAGCATATATGTCATCAATTACATCTGTTTGTTGAAAACCTTTTACAACTAATCTAGCTTTATATCTATTATCAGACTTTCTTGCATAGACCCATTTCACATCTAAGACTTTTTTTCCTTCTATTCTATTAACTAATTTCCATGTTTTATTTTTATTTATACACTCTATTTCTTTATTCATTGCTTCTTCCCAATTTTTACTATCTTTACTTTTAATTGCCTCTTCAAACGTACAAGGCGTATCTACTCTACAATATCTAACATAGATATTATAACTTTCGTTTTCTGGATATCTAATTGGACTTCTTTTATCACGTGTTGATCTACGAGGAGTCTTAAACTCTTCTTTTACATCTTTTCCTTTTATTTTATTTTGTTCTTCTTCTATTTCATCAGCACTTTCAAAATCATTATCAGATAAATCATCATCTAAACTAGTATCACTTTCTTTACTATAATCAATTTCATCAAGACTAATACATTTAACAGTTTTTTCTATTATGTCTACATGTCTAGCAACAATTATTTTATTATTGACAAGTATTCTATAACCTACATCACTATATCCTAATAAAATACCCATATCCGCCTTTTTATCCCATTTAGAAAATCTTTTTTGCTCTGGTTTTCTTACAAAAACTCTACTACCATATAATCTTAAATGTTCAACATTTGGTTTTCTTCTGAAAAATATTTCATAAGGTGTCTTTCTTTCTATTGTATTTGTTAATGTACGATTTTTTAAATATGTCGCCGCACATACTATTTCAGGCCAAAAGCGTTTATGTACTTGTGCTTCTGCTAATAAACAACGCGCCATATCCATTATTGTTCTATTAAACCGTTCTGCTGTGCCATTTAATTCATGAACATATGCTGGACAATTATTTAATACTATACCTTTCTCTTTTACAAATTTATAGAACCGATTATTTAAATATTCTTTCCCATTATCACATCTCAAAATTTTAACCTTTTTCCCGGTTAAATTTTCGCTGACATTTATAAAATGAACTAAACAATCAAAAACTTCATCTTTGGACTTTATGCAATAAATTTTAGCTATTTTACTATAATCATCAATAAAAGAAACAAAATATCTCTCTCCATTAAATCCTGCTGTTCTAAAACTACCACATACATCAGTGTGCACAATCTCTAAAATATTTTTTGCTCTAGATCTATTATTATTAAATGGTAAATTATGCATCTTATTTTCTATACAAGTTTTACATTTCATAAATTCCGATTCAAATTCTTTTGGAATACCCTTTAACAATTGTAACTTACTCAAAGTATTTAAATAACTAAAGTTTACATGACCTAATATTCTGTGCCACCTTTCTTTTTGACTCATATTATTATTACATTTAGCACTATTCACAAAAATCTTTTCATTTTTCAGATGACTTTTCATTTTAAAAGTTTTATTTTCTTTAAATGCTACCGCTATAACTTTATTATTCTCATTGATAATTCTTGTTATGTTTCCTTTAGAAATAATAGTATTTTTATTTGTTAATTTACCATAACTAATCAAATTTGCATTCATTTCTTTTGCGTAAAATACATTTTTCATTATAACTTCATTCCGTTTACCAAACGCATCAAAATAACTTACAACAGTTCCAATACTCGTTGCTTTTATCGACCTATTGTCACCTAAATAAATATTTATAGGTTTTTTAAGCTTTAAATAATTTTTAAACAGATTTTCATTATTAATTATATGGTCGGTACAACCACTATCAAGTAACCATTCTATTTCTCCATTACATAACCTGTTTGATTTGTTATTATATGTCACATGTGCTGACACTATCCATGCGCTCGGACCTGCGCCGCCTGTGCCGCTCTCGTCTCTCGTATTTGTTTCGTGTTGCGCGCCACGGTAGTTTCCAAAATTTCCAAAGTTTCCGCGCCCTCTACCGTAGTTTCCTCTTCCGTTTCTACCTCGGCTACGACCACGAAATGAACCTCGCCATGTTGTGCCGTAACGTCCTGTTTGACTGCCATCTTGTCGCCCTGCTTGACCGCCATTTTGATATCCCATTTGACCACTATCTTGACATTGTCTTGAGAAATGACCAAATTTACCACATTTAAAACAGCCTTCCTTTTGATTTTTCTTTGCCATAAATATGTTCGTCCTTTTATCACAATTTTCATTTTGACCCTTCATTTCAGCTAATTTTATTTTGTTTCTGACATAATCAGCGGTTTGATCTTCCTTCTTTAGTGTATCAATTAAATCACCAATATAACTGTATGATTCTGGCAACGTATTTAACATATAATCTAATTTTTCTTTATCACTTATTTTTGCACCCGCGCCTTTCAACTCATTAACTGTTTTTTCAAAATCACTAAAAAATAATTCAGAATCACTATAATTATTTAGTCTCATTTTTTCCAATCTATTCCGGCACACTATTTGTAGAGCTGTAGATTCCTTTAAATACATACTATCTAATTTTTTAATTATTTGGTAAGCTGTAATTTCTTCACTTACAAATTCCAATTGCCTATTTGAAATTGAACTGTATATAAGATTTATTGCCTTAAGATCTTGTTCATCCCAGATGTCTTTATCAGAAGCATTCTTTTCTCTAATAATAACTTCTGCACATCTTTTATATTTTAAGAACATTTGTATTCTCTTCCTCCACATATTATAATCTTCTCCATCAAATACTGGTATTGTTATATCTGTTTTTTCCATTTCTTCTTATTTATTCTCGAATGTTCCTTCGTACTTCGTATTCGTATCTTCGTATTTATATCTCTTCACTATTTTTAACTAATTTAATTAACCACGCTCTGCTACCATATTAGAATCCGTGAAATTTAATAAACAACTATATAATTATAATAAACTTTAATATATAAACTACAACAAATTACGCGATGCTCATCACAACATTTTAACATAACAGAATGAATATAGGAATCAACCGTCGTTAACAACAACTACAGAAACATACAATATAAATGTATCATATATATAATATATATAAATCTAACAATATTTTACCGCATTATACCTAATTTTACTACTTATTATACAATATATTTTGATATATTATAATATATTTTAATGTATTAAACTATATTATAGTATATTTTACTATATTATATTATATTTTACTATATTATGGTATATAATACTATTTTATACTATATTTTACCCTATTATACCTTATTTTACTACTTATTATACTATATATTTTGCTATATTTTAGTATATTTTACTATATTAAACTATATTATAGTATATTATACTATATTATACTATATTTTACTATATTATAGTATATAATACTATTTTATACTATATTTTACCTTATTATACCTTATTTTACTACTTATTATAATATATATTTTACTATATAAACCTATATTTTACTATATTTTACTATATTATACTATATTTTACTATATTATACTATATTTTACTATATTATATTATATTTTACTATATTATACTATATTTTACTATATTATAGTATATAATACTATTTTATACTATATTTTACCTTATTATACCTTATTTTACTACTTATTATACTATATATTTTGCTATATTTTAGTATATTTTACTATATTAAACTATATTATAGTATATTATACTATATTATACTATATTTTACTATATTATACTATATATTTTACTATATTATAGTATATAATACTATTTTATACTATATTTTACCCTATTATACCTTATTTTACTACTTATTATACTATATATTTTGCTATATTTTAGTATATTTTACTATATTCAACTACATTTTACTATATTATAATATATTTTTCTATGTTATACTATATATTTTACTATAATATACTATATATTTTAGTATATTATAGTCTATATTATACTATATTTTACTATATTATAGTATATAATACTATTTTATACTATATTTTACCCTATTATACCTTATTTTACTACTTATTATACTATATATTTTGCTATATTTTAGTATATTTTACTATATTGTACTATATTTTACTATATTATAGTATATAATACTATTTTATACTATATTTTACCCTATTATACCTTATTTTACTACTTATTATACTATATATTTTGCTATATTTTAGTATATTTTACTATATCAAACTATATTTTACTATATTATACTATATATTTTACTATATTATAGTATATAATTCTATTTTATACTATATTTTACCGTATTATACTTTATTTTACTATATTATACTATACATTTTACTATATTATAGTATATAATACTACTTTATACTATATTTTACCGTATTATACCTTATTTTACTACTTATTATACTATATATTTTGCTATGTTTTAGTATATTTTACTATATCAAACTATATTTTACTATATTATACTATATTTTACTATATTATTCTATATATTTTACTATATTATAGTATATAATACTATTTTATACTATATTTTACTGCATTATACTTTATTTTAGTACTTATTATACTATATATGTGGTTTTTATTATGTTTTTATTTACCGTTATATATTTGTACAATATAACTAAGAATAGGATAAAAAGATTAAATAAAACTATTAATTAACGCTCTCCGCGATCAGGTCTCTTCTCATGACAATTCTAAACAACTCTTTATGACAACTCTGCACGACTCTTCTTTTACAACTCTTCATTCTCCACTCTTCCAAAAACTTTCTTCCATACTCTTTTATACCGTTCTCAAAACCGTCCTCGCACTCTTCTCCCTCCACCATCCATTTCATCGTCACCCTCGCCTTCGCAACCCTCACCAGGCCCTTTGGCCTGGTTTTCGTCTCTGTGACTTTCTCTTTTCACGGCTCTATCTAAATTACGTTACTACACTCGGCCATTCTGACTGGACATCTGTCCTCAGATGTTCCACTGTCACTATACACACTTTCACTGTCCTCAGATAAATCGTCCTCTTCGTTGATGACCCAAGGCTTCATGTGGTCGGCCGCTGTCGACGTTGTTTGGGGACCTTCGTGCTCTCCAGCCTTTTCAACTACGTAACGGTTGTTCCTTAAAACTTTTACGATTCTATATGGTCCCAAATACTTGGCATGAAACTTTAACCCAGGGGCGGCCTGCGTTCTCGTAATTGCCACCAACTGACCCTGCTTATACTCTATGGCATGCTTGCGATTTCTGTTAAATGTCTTCCTATTTTGCTCTTGAACTTCGGAAATCTTTTTCTTAGCCCGTACTCGAATTTCATCACGGTCCGCCTGGAACATCGCGATCCATTCCTCTTCTATTAATTTACGGATCTCCGGGTCTTCACGGATTCTCATGTGAGTTCCAAATAGTAAGTGGAAAGGCGTCGTATTAATGCTTCTATGGGGTGTGGCATTCAGGTACTTCTGCGCGACTCCCAAATGTTTATACCATTCCTCCGGCTTAGGTGAAGATAATTTAGTCAGTAACGGTATAAGAGTCCTATTCACTCTCTCGATTTGTCAATTAGCCCGCGGTATTCCTGTTGTTATCAATACATGGGATATATTTTCGCTATTACAATATTCTCTAAACGCATCGGATGTAAAACTCGTACCACGATCGGAAATAATACGTACAGGATTCCCGAATATTACTGCTTGTTTTTTTAAACAGGTAATTACTTCGGCTGAGTTCGTCGTCTTTGTCGCGTATAACCACACGAATTTCGAAAATGCATCGACAATAGCGAAAATATGTTTGTAGGATTTCCTCGTAGACGGTAATGGACCAAGATGGTCAACATGGTATGTGTTTAACGGCAATTCTCCTTTGTCTATTGTATTTAGAAATCCTTCCTGTTTTCCGTGTTTACGTTCCGCTAAAATACAATCTATACAACTACGAACGACTTTTTCTACCTTTTGACGCATCCCTTTGAACCAGTAGTCCCTTCGCAATAATATTTCGGTCTTCGTCACTCCGAAGTGACCACGCTCGTGCGCTCGACGAACTACCTGTACCTGCATGGATTTGGGTACGACCACGAGCGGTACGTCATTCACTACCCTATATAAAATATCGTTCTTTACAATATAACCTTCCGCTTGTTATTTTTCTATACTATCATGAATATCTCGCAAGTCTATATCTTCATTTTGCGCTCTACGCAACCTAATTAATAAATTATCATGGTCTTCATTTACAAACATGATTGTAGACAATGGACGTCTACTTAACGCATCAACATGCTTCATATTTTTCCCCGGCCTATGCTCGACTTTATATTCGAATTCTTCAAGCAATAGCGCCCATCTCGCCACTCGCACACATAAATCTTTCTTATTCATAGTCATCGTAAACGCTTGACAATCGGTAACTATCATAAACGGAATTCCTAACAGATACACTCTAAATTTTCTCAAAGATTTTATAATAGCTAAAACTTCTAATTCATAACTAGGATACTTTTCTTCAGCGGGTGTCGTTTTTCCGCTAGCATAATAAACGGGGTGAAACGCACTATCTACATTATCACGCTGCAACAACATCGCTCCGTATCCCAAACTAGACGCATCGGTGTGCAACTCAGTCTCAGCGCCTACACGATACAACTTCAACACTGGTGAACTACTAAGAATTAATTTAAGTTTTTCAAACGATTCCTGCTCTAATGACTCGAATTTGAATTTACTATCTTTTTTTAACAAGTTTGTTAACGGTCACGCAACAATCGAGTAATTGCAGATAAATTTTCTGAAATATCCCGTCAAACCGAGAAAGCTTTGCACGTCTTTTGCACATCGTGGTTTTGGAAATTTCATGACGGCTTTTGTTTTATGTTCGGACGGTTGAACACATCCGTTTTCAATAATGTGTCCCAAATACTCAACTCTTCTTTGCAAAAAATTACATTTACTCCAGTTTACTGATAATCCGTATTGACTAGCAACCTGCAACACGGTTTCAAGATTTTTAATTGCACTGTTCACATCGTTGGCTAGAATTATTATATCGTCTAAATACGTTCGGGCAATACCCGCTACTATGACTTCTCTAAATACTGCGTGTATGAATTTTTGGAAAATGGCAGGTGAATTATATAATCCGAAAGGTACTTTCAAAAATTCGTAGTGACCATTAGGTACAACAAAAGCGGTATACTTTCTGCTAGCTGCCTCGATAGGTACATGGAAAAACCCGTTCTTTAAATCTATTGTACTAAATATCGTTGCACCTTGCAAAGAATCTAGCTCGTCCTCTATTAACGGCAAGGGATACCTGTCTTTTATTATCTTTCTGTTCAACTGCCTATAGTCCACGCAAATTCTGGTTGAACCATTCTTTTTCTTAACCAGGACTGTTGGACTGGCATAATCCGAATAAGATGGTTGTACAATTCCCTCTTCCAACCACTCAGCTATTTGTTTGTCAACTTCAACTTTTTCCTCAGGTGACAATCTCCGCGGTCTCTGGTATACAGGTATGTCGTCGCTCAAAACGATATTCATCGTAACTCCTACTTCGCGCGTTTTACACGGTTCATATTTATCAATAAAATTTTTTATTATTTCTCTCTGCCTAGGAACTTGAATATGCGACAAATCTACATCACTCGCGTCGTCAACATTAATATTAAAAATTTCCGGCACATCTAATTTTCTAATTGAAATTTCTCCCCCCTTCATAATGAGTTCCACGGAATCTAGAAATTCAGTACCGATTATTAAACTATGCGGCATCAATGTATCGGATACTACGTGTATGGTTATCGGATAAGTTGTTTCGTCTATTAAAATATTAGTGAAAAATTCTCCCATAGTATAATTTCCTTCGGTTCCTACGCCTCGAAATCGCAGAATTCTATTGTTTAATTTAGGCGCCCTAATTTTAATATAGTGGTCCGCTCGCATCAAATTTAAGTCGCTACCAGAATCAATCAACTTACAATTTTTTATCTGCACGTCCTTTACTCGCTTTTTCCGTGATTCTTCCGACGCACTGTTCACGTTCTTCACGGGTCGTTTTACACCATCGCAATTAGGCGCAATATGTCCATGCTCGCCACACTTAAAACATTTAACACCTTTATCTTTTGTTGGACAACGTTCACTAAGGTGATTCTGATCTTTGCACAAAAAGCACCTTCGTACATTTTCCTGGGCAGGGGTACCACGGATTGTCCTCTTCTGCTTTTCTTCGGTCCGTCGGCTTCTCATCCTTGAATTTTCCTTCATTGTCTCGTATGACTCGAATTTTTCCTTCAACTCGCGGATGCTCTTCGCTCCATATAAGATCATTTTATTTGATTCTTCATCTTGTACGCCATCAATTATGTATTTAATGACCGCCGGAACTTCCATGTCTGCTTGTTTTGCAATCTCCAACATGTGGTATACATATTCTTGATATGTTTCATAAGGCTTCTTAAAACGACGCGACAATTCTTTGTGAATCCTGTGCGCATCCACTACCTGTGAAAATTCTGATTTCAACGCTCTTTTCATCTCGGACCAGCTGCGACAACATTTTTCGTAATTCACGAATATTTTGGCCGATCCACGGAGCAATCGTTTTGCATAAATAATTCTCTGTACATCATTCCATTCACATAATTCTGCCATGTCTTCGAATTCTTGTAGTCAATGACGAACATTTTTCTTGTAGTCCCCACTGAAAGTGTTTAAAGATTGTTCGACATCTTTAAACGTCAAAATCTGCATTCGTCTTGTGCATTCCCTGACATTATTTTGATCGTGTTCACCTTCGTCCTCCTCAGATTCATCTTCGTCTTCATCTTCGCCATGCTCGATTTCCAATGTCACGGCTGCTTTTAAACGCGCTTGCAACTCTTTTTTATTTCCACTTGTTCTTAGTTTCCGTTTCTTTAATTCGTCTTTCAATTCAATCAACTTCATTGATTCCACCGCCTTTAACCTGTCACTAGTAGAGCCATCTTGCAAGGTAATGTCAATTATGGAATCGTTTCCTGTATCTGACATTTTGGAAGATTTCAAATTCAACTTTTCCCACAAATGAAACTTGGACAAATCACAACACAGTTTTTAGTATAGTCAACTCAACCTGGTTTGTTCAACACAGACGACACAGTCGATTCAACACAATTACAACACAACTTGTTCAACACAACTTATTCAACACAGTTTGTTCAACTTAAACGATACAGTCAACTTGTCTTATTCAATCCTGGTCGAGTTTTCAAAATTTGTCTTATTCAATCGCGGACTGAAATCTCCAAAATTTGTTTTATTCAATTCCGAACTGAATCTCCAAAATTTGTTTTATTCAATCCCGGCTGAGCCCCCCAAATTTGTGGTTTTTATTATGTTTTTATTTACCGTTATATATTTGTACAATATAACTAAGGATAGGATAAAAAGATTAAATAAAACTATTAATTAACGCTCTCCGCGATCAGGTCTGTTCTACAACTCTCTGTTCAACAAACTTCTTAAAAAACTCTCTCCTCCACTCGCTGCAACCCTCTATATATCATTCCCCACACCCTCGCGCCCTTCTCCCTCCAACATCCGTTCCTTCGTAACCCTCACCAGGCCCTTGGGCCTGGTTTTCGTCTCTGTAACTTTCTCTTTTCCGACCTTATCTAAATTGCGTTACTACATAATATAGTATAATATAGTATAATATAGTAAAATATAGTATAATATAGTATAATATAGTATAATATAGTAAAATATAGTATAATATAGTATAATATAGTATAATATAGTATAATATAGTATAATGTAGTAAAATATAGTGTAATATTTTAAAATATATCATAGTACATAGTATAATATAGTTTAATATAGTAAAATATAGTATAATATAGTAAAATATAGTATAATATAGTATAATGTACTATAATATAGTTTAATATAGTAAAATATAGTATAATATAGTATAATATAGTATAATATAGTATAATATAGTATAATGTAGTAAAATATAGTGTAATATTTTAAAATATAGCATAGTATATAGTATAATATAGTATAATGTAGTAAAATATAGTATAATATAGTATAATATAGCAAAATTTAGTATAATATAATATAATATAGTAAAATATAGTATAATATAGTAAAATATAGTATAATATAGTATAATATAGTATAATGTAGTAAAATATAGTATAATATAGTATAATATAGTATAATGTAGTAAAATATAGTATAATATAGTATAATATAGTAAAATATAGTAAAATATTTTAAAGTATAGCATAGTATATAGTATAATATAGTAAAATATAGTATAATATAGTAAAATATAGTATAATATAAATAATATAGTATAATGTAGTAAAATATAGTATAATATAGTATAATATAGTAAAATATAGTGTAATATTTTAAAGTATAGTATAATATAGTAAAATATAGTATAATATAGTATAATGTACTATAATATAGTTTAATATAGTAAAATATAGTATAATATAGTATAATATAGTATAATGTAGTAAAATATAGTATAATATAGTATAATATAGTAAAATATAGTGTAATATTTTAAAATATAGCATAGTATATAGTATAATATAGTATAATGTAGTAAAATATAGTATAATATAGTATAATATAGCAAAATTTAGTATAATATAACATAATATAGTAAAATATAGTATAATATAGTAAAATATAGTATAATATAGTATAATGTACTATAATATAGTATAATATAGTAAAATATAGTATAATATAGTATAATGTACTATAATATAGTTTAATATAGTAAAATATAGTATAATATAGTATAATATAGTATAATATAGTATAATGTAGTAAAATATAGTGTAATATTTTAAAATATATCATAGTATATAGTATAATATAGTATAATATAGAAAAATATAGTGTAATATTTTAAAATATAGCATAGTATATAGTATAATATAGTATAATGTAGTAAAATATAGTGTAATATTTTAAAATATAGTATAATATAGTAAAATATAGTATAATGTAGTAAAATAAAGTATAATATAATATAATGTAGTATAATGTAGTAAAATATAGTATAATATAGTATAATATAGTATAATATAGTATAATATAGTAAAATATAGTATAATATAGTATAATATAGTATAATATAGTAAAATATAGTATAATATAGTATAATATAGTAAAATATAGTATAATATAGTATAATATAGTAAAATATAGTATAATATAGTATAATATAGTAAAATATAGTATAATATAGTAAAATATAGTATAATATAGTATAATATAGTATAATATAGTATAATATAGTAAAATATAGTAAAATATAGATTAATATACTAAAATATAGTTTAATATAGCAAAATTTATAGTATAATAAGTAGTAAAATACAGTATAATATAGTAAAATATACTATAATATAGTATAATATAATATAATATAGTAAAATATATAGTATACTATAGTAAAATATAGTATAATATAGTAAAATATACTAAAATATACTAAAATATAGCAAAATATATAGTATAATAAGTAGTAAAATAAGGTATAATATGGTATATATAATATAATATAGTAAAATTTATAGTATAATATACTAAAATATAGCAAAATATATAGTATAATAAGTAGTAAAATAAGGTATAATGGGGTCAAATATAGTACAAAATAATATTATATACTATAATATAGTAAAATATATAGTATACTATAGTAAAATATAGTATAATATAGTAAAATATACTAAAATATAGCAAAATATAGCAAAATATAGTAAAATATAGTAAAATATAGCAAAATATACTAAAATATAGTATAATATAGTGTAATATACTATAATATAGTTTAATATAGTAAAATATACTAAAATATAGCAAAATATATAGTATAATAAGTAGTAAAATAAGGTATAA